>CM034154.1:582225094-582915094 GCA_019776745.2 Taxus chinensis | reverse complement strand
GAACCAAAAAGGGGTCAAAACTATCCACATTTTTCTTGAAATTAGAAATAACTAAAATTTAACTAATAATTTGTAATGCATATGGTCAAAATTTGACAATGTGATAATAATAAGATTCGTAGTGCTAAGAATCTTATTTCTAAACTACTAATTTCTTTAAAATGGTGGTGATTTGGAAAAAATAAGACTTTTGTATATGCCCTAATATTGCAGAGTAATAGATGTAAAAAATGATAAGAATCACCTAGATACAAGATGACACAAGAAATAAGCTCGGTAAATTAAAAACCCTAAGTACAAGAGAGAGGAAAGGAATTAACATATTTATGCTTGATGTCAGGACTATGCATACTAGTGAAACTGATAAAGGAGAAGGGTAGGTTGCTACAATTGTGTACAATAAATTATGGTACTATCGGATGAGCCTAGAGCAGGGCACTTGGACTACTTCAGGGGCTTCTAGGTGCTACAATATTCTTCTAGACACCTATGTCTACACAGGAACTCAACACTTGGTTTTTCAGTGTCACAATATGGTCCCTGGTAGTCGTTGTTGATTGCATGTATGTGACACTATGATCACAAAATTCACCTATAACCTGCAAAGAGATGATGAGATACAAAACCCTCAAACCACATTAAATCCTAAAAAACAAAAGATGTAATATGAGGATTCGTACTGACCCCAACGGTCACTCAACTGAGTGAACTTATAATTGAGTGTTGCACTACATATCATACTCCATGTAGTTCTTGTGCGTGTGTGATAGAATTATGCCCTAAGAATCCCTTGTGCGAGTGCACGTCATAACAGATGATAGCTAGATGTACCAATATAAAAAGATGTGTGGATAGAAAAATTAACTTCCCCTTCCTATGAATTGCATGTAGAAAATGCAGTTGCTTGTCACTTGAGTAAAGCTAGATGGATGTTGTTGATGTTCTTAGATTCATTTGGATGCAACCTTAGGTGATGATAAGTTATAGCTTGGTCCTTTTTTTGGTCATATGTATTTGTATTTATATGATTCCCTTGGTTGAATTTAGTAATTGACAACTGGAAGGTCAACCCATTAGAAAATAAGATGCGTAAAAGATAAAAGAAGCCCAAAAATAGTGAGTAAGGTGAAAATAGGTCAGGGGCGCCCAAAGGGGATGAGGTGGCCTAGGCAAAATATAATCAAGTGAAATGTTGACTGGGTTGTAGGGTGTAAAGGACTAAAAAGAATACCATAAACAAATCAGAGAGGCAAAATATTATTTTCAATTACTATTTTTCTCGCTTAGGAATCATATGAAAGCAAGTATGATTTTAGGACCTAGAAATGTACCCAAGTGCATAATTTTGTGTCTACATTTTTCACCACTTTATGTTTTAAAGTGAATACTCAATAACATAAATTACATAAGAGATACGTACCTGATAACCATATAGAATGTGATGGAAAAAGCGTGTCAGGGAGACACATGAAAGCATGAAGTGATAAAAATGAAGCGTGGAAGCTAATAAAGAGGAAGTGACCCTAAGTGTGAAGCGTATTGTGTTGTACTATGTTTTACTTTTTGTTTTGTTTCATGCAAGGTTGCTTCTTGTTGCGTATTAAGGATGGACCTATAAAAGAAGAGTAAAACAAGTAGTCAAATATGTGTATATGAGAAATTTTGTATAAGTATGTCAAAGCATGTATGTATCCATCGAAAGTATTGTTCTAGTGAGAATAGGAAGTACTATAAAATGAAACAATATCACTTATAGTGTGTGAGAATATAAATGTAGATGCCCCCAGGAGCCTCAGTGGGACTGGTAAGAGGTACAATGCCAAGCATCATTGCTACATGTAAATATCTATAGAACTTTTAAATTCAAAACTAAAGAATAGGTGAATGGGTATGTATATATCAAAAATACAATGGAATACTAGATATCCAGATAACAAAGTAAGAAAAGTGTAACATGTGAGTATAAGAAAGCAAGAATAAGTACAACCAAGATATGTAACATGATGTGATGTATGAATGAGATGTAATGGTATGAAAAGTGAATGTGATAAGAGTAGCAATGTGCCCCCATAGTAGATATCCATAAGATGAGGTTCATTTATAGGATATCACTTAATATTCAATAACGAACAATAGAACAAGAGTGTGTCATCGGGTAATGAGTGTGTCATCAGGTAATGAGTGTGTTGTGTGAAATAGATGCTATAAATATGTACCATCAAGAAAAAAATTAGAATGTAGATGATGTGAGGCTCATTTCAAAATTATACCCTCAGTAGTGGAGTATGAATCATAGAACTAGAGTAGTGTCATAAGATAGTATGATGTGTGATAATTAGAATTCCAGAAATATGTATCGTGAAGCGCAGAGTGTGAAATGTGTAGTGTGTGAGGTTCATGGATGTAGTATGCCCTCAACAATCATAGTGTGAACCGTAGCACAAGAGTGCATCATAGGGTAATGATGATACAAAGTTTGTATCAAGTTGTGTAATGATTCCTTGGAAATGGAAATTATGAAGCTTTACACAACATAAGAGTTAGTAATGATAGAGATGTGATGATGTTAGGAGAGGGGGGAGAGAAGTAAGCATGATGCCACCTCAAGTGTGTAGATCTAGTTGATGTTGCTAAGAGTAGTTTCCTTGATCAAAAAAATATTGGTTGTAGCTTATGTGGGATTAATAATACCGTAGACAGACTTGACAGGAGGATGTGATGTACTGTATTTTAAGAGGAGGTTACTTAGATAGAATGGGAAATTATGTAGATGACTTGAGTGCGAGTAAATGATGAGGAAAATAATTTTTAATATGGTCTGACAATTAGATAGGATAGGTGACAATTGACTTGCGAAAGAAGGAACATTAGAAGTGATGTAATGACACTCATTTTTCATAGAAGGAGAATATTTGGGAGCCCATTTGGATGTAGCATTTAGAGATAGGACATGTAATATAATGTTTTGCATAGTGAATGAGATGAAACCTTGATGCTCAAGGTGCTTGATTTGTTCATTTTCAAGTGTAGTAATCATTGTCATGATGTCCATGTTGATTCGATGTTAATTGTAATAATAGGAATAAATTAATAGTTTTAAAACCAATGAGGAAGATAGCAATGAGTAGGTGGAAAATCGATCAACTAGTGAGTGAGGATTGCAGGAAGAACATCATGTTTCTTAGCATTATGATCAAACTTCAGAGGTTATGGGGGAGTGGTAATACTTGAGGATGCACTAATATGAGCACATGTAGAAGACATAGAAGCAGGAGGATATGTAGAAGAGGAACTAGCATTGGATTGAGAAGTGGCCTTAAGATGTTGGCCTTTCAGATGTGAGATATATAATCATAGATAAGATAATCCTAAATTTTATCTTGAAACAAATAATATAAATCTTGTTCAAATATACTTACAAATTAATTGATTAAGACATTATAACTAAGAGATTCAACGAGAAAGACAGATCGAAGATGGCACTTACATGTGAAAGTGGCATATTGCTAGGGATATATATAGTGATATAGGATTTTGTGATTTTGTGGAGAGCATCTTTACAATGTGTGATGCATTTTAAGAAATTGATGCAAGGAGACTTGAGAAAGCTTAATGGAGCCATGAAAGGAGATTGGATAGAAGAAGAAATATCAGGATCCAAGAGTGTTCAAATGTGGGTATCACCAAATGATTTAACAAAACCAGAATTATTATTATGCTAAATCCTAATATTACAGAGTTACATATGATAAACTATAATAAGCTAAAGTTTCATAGATAAAATATGACACAATCAATAAGAAAGATAAATATGAAACCCTAAGTTCAAGAGAGGAGAGTAAAGGACTTGGCTAATTTTTGTTTTACTCCTAGATGCTAATCTAGACTATGGAAAATTGAGAAACTGAGAAACATGAAGGGAAGATCGTCACAATTGTGCATTATAAATTCTGGCAGCTGTTAGAGCGAGGCTAGACTAGGGCACCTGGACTGGGTTAGGGGTGCCTTGGGCACCAGATTCTACTTCTATTGGCATGCCTGTGTACTATGGAAGATGCTCGAGAACCTAATTTTTTTGGTGTCACACAAATGGTCACTAAAAGTCCATTTTTGGTCTCATGTATGTCGTACTGGATGATCGGACGTAACGCACCTTGTAACCTATTAAAGATATGCTCACCTGTAAAAACCCTCAAACTACATCAAATCATAAAAAAGAGAAGATGCAATATGGGGAGTCGGACTAACCACAGATGGTCACCCGACTGAGTGAACTTATGACCAATTGCACTGTTGCAATACATCTCATACTCCATGTAGCTCTTGTGAGTGTGTGATATAATTCACACCCTAGGAATTACTTGTATGCAAGTACACTTGATAGTGAGTGCATTATCTATATGTACCAATGTAGATATATGTGTGGATGGAAAAATTGAACTTACCCATCCTATGAAGTGTATGAAAAAAATGTAGTCCATTTTCCCTTGAATGAGTGCTACATGGATACCTTTTATGCTTTTATAATGCCTTTGGATGTACCCTTAGGTGATGATAATAGATTATTAGATACTAGTCCTTTATTTTGGTCACATTATATCTTTGTATTTATATGATTCCCTTAGTTGAATTTTGTAATTGATAACTAGAATGTTGACCCATAAGAAAATAAGATTCCCAAGAGATAAAAGAAGCTCAAAAAGAGTGTGTAAGGTGAAAAGAGGTCAAGGGTGCTGAGAGGGGACAGAGGGTGTTTGGGCACTGACTTTCTATTTGGGTGTTTGTGTCCAGAGTCATCAAAGATAAAGACATTAAAATATCTGACAAGGCTGTATGAGTGTAAAAGATTAGAAAGAAGACTAGAAACAAAGAAAATAGGTCAAGGGTAGCTGTAACAGTTAATATTTTTCTCGATTAGAAATCATATGAATGCAAGTATGCTTTTAGGACCTAGAAATTTACCCACGTGTGTGATTTTTTGTCTACAGGTGGAGATTAAGATGGTAAAATGTGGTGCGCACACAAATTGTGTCTATTTTTGTGTCAAAAAGATGACAACATGTTGTGTGTGCGCCCTCTCCCCTCATTTTTGAGTTCTATAAAATATTTTACAAATCACTTCCGTAGAAAGTTAGCTAAGACCATATATGAGGTCCCACTATTTTTTTTATAATTTTTGGATGAATATATAATTTTTAACTAATTTTCTAAGTGAACACATCCTGAAAATGAAATATTTTTGTCTACACCCCGGTAATTTTGAGAAAAATAGTCAATTTTTTTTAATGTGTGTAGAATGGGGTTTAGATGAAGCCTCTTTTCTTTTTGAAATGTAGATGAAAAAATCATAAATTGTGTACAAAAACGTATATATATGTTTTGACAAGAAAAGAAGGCACTAGTAAAATAAATTAGGGATGAAATTCTTAAACTAGTGAGAATTTAGAAAGAAGTATACTGTCAAAAAGGCAAAATCGAGCATGAGGTCATAGTATAATTTGTTTGGAATATTGTTTTATAATGCATGAGAAATCGAGGTGTACACATGAGATTGTTATGTGTTTTGTAAAACAGGGATTTATTCATGGATCACATAGTCCAAACCTTAGGTTTGAATATCCTAGGCAAATCCAAGCCTATTGATTGGGAATTTTGAATCCATAAAAGATAAAACATAAGCACTTTATAGCACACCCATGTTATAACACACTTGCATTATAGCATGAGCACACTATAATGTGCTCACATTCCTGTTAATAATGTTGTATATGTGCATTTGGGAGGTATATATTTACAAAAGTAAATGTTTAAGTGTTTTACATTTATTTTAGTAAATATAGGAAATTATGGTCACTTTTCACCTTATTGAATTATCCACATAGCTCCATAAGTCATGGTTTAGAAGATAGTTTTTCATATTCTAATTTGGTCAGTACATAAGTATTTTTCAAGATTTTAACATTCAGCTTAGAGCTTTTAGGGTTTAAATTCTACAATTGATATCTATCTTGGGAAAGAATATAGTCATTTTTTAATCTTTTAGGGCCTTGTTGATTTTTTATTAACATTGGTAAGAGTTTTATATGTGTCATAACTATATTTTATAAACCTCACAACTCAAAAAGGTAACAACACTTGCTCAAATATATGGACTCGTGAAATTCCTTCTAACACCTAACAAATTAGAACACATACAATTTTTTTTTCAATTTAAAAATATTTGAAAACATCTACAAATACTACTCCCATTATTGGGACTGTTACAAAAACCATAAAGTTATTACAATGGTGTTTCTCCAAGACCCTTGACAAGTTTCACTTATTCAGTGCAACTTAGTTTGTCTCTCTAATCTTTACAACTCTAGCCCCTCAAATGGTGGATGAATCACTTTATGTTTTCTTATGTTCTTTATATTTATGCATTGGAAGTGAGTAGGTGGTTTTTGTTGATGACTATTTATCACGCTCCTTTTACATGAATTATCAACAAATATTTTCTATAGTTGTAACTAGCCCTAGAGATGAAGTAAAAAATCACATCATAAAGTTCCAATTAGATTCGCATAGCTCAATTTAATCGATATTTCTTATTTCATTTAACTTTTAGTAAAGAGTAAATGTTTTCATGCAAAATTTCTAGCATGAAAAATTGAAACTTTTGATAATGAAAACCAAGCCTATAATTAAAATTTTTGGTTCCTAGTCACTGTGCATCCTTCTGTAGACACCAAATTTGTGTCTTACGACCCCCTGTGCCCCGCATCTCATTTCGTAACCTAACCTCATCACCTAAACCTTACACAATTATTTATTAATTACCTTATAATTAATAAATCCACATCGCCATACCTGCCACCTCATTTCGCCACCTCATCATGACCTAGTCTTAACCCTAAACTAACCTAATTAAGACCTATAACTTGGTCCACATCCACACCCATGACTAATTACTCCTCACCCGCACCTAAAACCAACCTCATAATGACTTGACCAAGCCCGCAACTAATCCCTCGGGAGAAAAGGAGGGAAAGCTGGCTATTTTACCAAAAATAGCCCGCTTTGACCTGACCGATACCGGTTCCTACTCGACCGCCGTCGGTTGCGTAACCACCATCGGTTCCCTGTAAATGACCACTTCCAACCAAAAACAAGGGATCGGATTTTCATTTGATCAGAAAGAGGAGAAATCATTGAAAGGATCCGGATTTGCTTGGCCGAGCAGAGACAAGTGAAGAAACAAGAAGAGTTTGCAGAGAAGGACATCAAGCCCAAAAACTGCAACTGAGTAACCAGAGCCTTGTGACACTCATCCGAGTATCAGGAGAAGAGATAGCTCATCTTGGATTGTCAGATCATCCTACTTGAGCCTTGTCTTCGTCATCACAGTCCCAGAACCTGCATTTTCCATCAGGAACTAGTAAGTAAGTCTTATACGTTCTTTTAATAACATTTCTTGAACTTCTGAATCACAGCCATCATAAGTCTATTCCTAGATCTACTACCCAGCAATACACTACATCTAACTGTCATTCCTCCACCCTTACATTACCCCAAGAACACCCCCCGTATTCTCTGAGTCCTTCTCATCACCCCATTACCTAATCCCACCCATTCATCAGCCTTATAAAAACAACACACCCACCTTACAACCAACCTTCACCAAAAGCCCCTAAAACATTGCCCCTACCGATATCGGTTAGCACCAACCGGTACCGGTTAAAGTGACCGGCATCGGTCACCTTGATTCTAAACCAAGACCATCCCTTTCTCTATTGTTCTAACAAGGTAAACAAATTGTAATTGGACAATAGCTTATTTGTTAGAATTTGTGTTAATTCATATTAGCAGGGGAACTGACCACCTTCGAAAGGAAGTTTTATATTTCCTGGGCCCAAGGCAGTTCCCTCATTTATTGTCTAATTAAAATCTGGTGGTCTTGTATTCTTACTTGCAGGTAGTCCTTCCCAGACAAAAAGGAGTTCTTTGCAGTCGATCTGATCTTTCTCTACGGTACGCGCACACCCTCTCGACATTCAACAGGTATTCCTCCTAGCCCTAACCCTTATCTGTTTCTTAAAGGAATGAAAGGATAGAAGCAACTCTATTCCCAAAAGTTGAAACATTCCGTGCGAAACATTTTGGCACGCCCGGTGGGACCCATTTCGGGTTTCTGTTTCTCTTGCTTGCTTTCATATAGGGAGCATACTTGTTGTTTTCTTCTTCTAAAGATATTCACAAGGTATTTTGTTATATTTGGTAAAAGAACTTGCTTTGCTTTTACATCTTTGCATTAGTGAAAGTCATCTCTTTTGCTTCATCGAATATCATTTTCGATTTGGGTTTAAAACACGTGCATTACATTCTTGCTTGCTGTTTTCAATTCTAGTGAACGTAGACTAAGTAACAGGTCGTACACGTGGGGGTGATTTCCATGGTATTGACAGGAAATTAATCTTACTTTCACTGCACAACACATACCGAATCACTTCATAATTAACACAACAGCTCAAAACATCCCCCCTTTTCCGCGGTATTCCTCCGCCCGATTGAGGTAACCTTATAAGCCAAAACAAACTTGACATTTCCCCTAAGTCTTTTGTTTAGGATTGACATCATTCTGCGTCTAAAGGCATAAGCTCAAATTGATTAAAATTAACCCTAGGGTTAGTCTGTTAATTTGTTTGTGTATTCTTGCTTGTTTTCATTTCTGTTTCTCTGTCATACACTGTTTTCTGTGATCACTTCAGAACAATTTGATAGATGTACTAAGCATTGTTAAAAACTCAAATCAGCAGCTTCTTATATTTTCTTATACCAGTCTTATTATACCGACATCGGTTAACTGACCGACGTCGGCTATAGTCTAACCGACATCAGTTAGTAGACCGATATCGGTTACTGTCTTTTACAGTTCCTGACAAACCAGCAACCTACCAATTTCAACATTCTGAGGCTGTTTCTGTTCCTGATAGATTGAAACCCTACTGTGTACTCTTGTCCATGGTTGTTATCACTCGAAAGCAAGCTGCTGCCATGGTTTCACATGCCTGCTCTGTGCCTTTTCCTGAATCACCCCCTTCACATTCTATAGGGAATCCTACGGATACCAGCGAGGTTCCTAAAATTCCTGTAGGAGATAAGGAATTTGCCAAATTTCTGGATGCTAATCCTAGCGCTGTACAATACTATTTGTCTCATGCCCCTGACCGTACACCCGATGGTCAACTCCTTGTTGGCATGCCTATTAGTATAGCTGCTCATTTAGCTCCTTCTCCGCCTGATAGCTCCGCTTTGCCTACTGCATCCTTAGCCCCGTCTCCCACTCCAGCGGCTTCAGAGGTTCATACGACACAGATTGGCTTTCCTTTGGTTAATCTTGGGCCCCACATGTCATTACCACCGACTGCTCCTACCTCGTCTCTCTTGTAGACTGCTCCGTTCATGACTTGCTCTCTGCCACCTATCCACACGAGCTTTCCTTCTCAAGCTCCGCCCACCTTTTCATTCCCACACACGTATCCAGTGACCTCAACATCTTATATAGGACATCCCTATTCGGTCGCCTCAACACATTCGTCCTCCATACCTTATCAACATTTAACCCCACCATTGTCTAGCGGTGGCCCTTGGCCCAATTTGCCTCCGTTTACCACAACCACACCATCATCTCATCCAACTACTGATTTAATTAAACAAATGATGGACAAAAATGCAAAATCTGGAGGCTTCTGTTTCAGGAAGTCGTAGCGCCTTGACATACGAACAAGTTTGTCGGGAGCCTATCCACCCTTCAATCCCCCTTCATTCATATCCTCCTCAATGGGAATTACCAAAATTTACCCGTTTTAATAGTAAGGAGGATCCTCAACAACACTTGCGATCATTTAGACATGCTTGTTATTTGATTGCTCATGATGATGCTTTGCTACTCCGCACCTTTCCCATGTCCTTATCAGGACCCACCTTGGAGTGGTACAGTGCTTTAACCTAGCACTCAATCTTCTCTTTTAACCAACTAGCCCAATCTTTCTTGGATCATTTCTCCATTAACATTGCCAAGAAAGTATCTATCACCGACCTCTATGCCATCCGACAATTTGAAGACGAATCTATCGCAGATTTCGTTGGACAATGGCGGGGCCTTATCAACCAACTTACGTATGCCTTGCCTCAGGCCGAACTTATTGAACTCTTTACGTGGGCCTGCGCTAAGCACATCTCTCCTACCCTCCAAATTCAAACTTTCCGTACATTTGATGAGGCCTTTACTATGGCTCGAAAACTAGAGATTCGAGCCTTAGAGGAAGAGAAATTGCGGTTGCGCAACAAAAACCCCAATTTCTGAACCCAAGATTCCACCAACAAACCTAACACCACCAATCCTCACCCATCGACTGCTTCAAAATCAAAAGGAGCTATGCACGCGGTGATGGTCAAATCCCAACCACCGTCTAATACCCCGCCAAAAACCACCTATAAGTATAAAGCAGAACCCATCAACTACACTCCCTTGGGAGAAACTTATGGTGTGATATTGGAAAAATTGCTTAAAGCAGGAGCCATTACCTTACCTCCTATTAAACCTCACTCCGGGTTTGATTCCACTCGCGCCATACCTTCTTGGTATAAAGAAAATGACTTCTGTAACTTCCACCGCGTGAAGGGACACAGTCATGAAAACTGCAAGATGTTGAAAAACATAGTGTAGGAAATGGTTGATGCGGGGGATATAGCCCTCGATAATCCTAATGCCCCTGCTAACCAAAATTTGAAAATATTCAACAAACCATTCCCGAATCATTCTTCTAACAGTAACATAAACCAAGATATCTTAGCCGAGGAGAGTGTTCATGAGATCCATGCAGTCTTCGACTCCCAGCCAAAAACCTCTATCGAACAAATTATTAATCAAGCCTCTTCACTAACGCAGGAACCCGAACCCCCTTCCTCACCATCAAGACAAACTCAAATCCTTGTCCGTTCCTTTACCCATCAAGGAATTAACCACCCAGAGTTCCCTTCTCACAAATGAGCCTTCTTACACCACATCCTTGCAAGACTGTGAGCAGATGTTATCTAAATTATCTATTTCCCAAACGTCTCCTTCTACCATTCTTGCTGTACAAGAGGAAGGCTCGCCACTTCTTTTGTCATCCTTAGACGAGAAACCTCTTGAACCAACATCACCACATTCTTTAAACATGACGGATCCTCTCAAACACGCCCTCCTACCTATTAGTTCTTCATCGCCTAAATCTTTTCAGTGACCGGTTGACCTCTTAACGCCCATTGATACAGTGCCTCATCTACCCCCTGTATCACACCCACAGTGGACCGGAATCACAACCCACCTTTCTTCCATACAAAAGTTCCTATTCACACGTGAAGAATGTCATTCCCCAGAAGATAGACGAGTCCTATGGGAACGTTTGAGTACGCCATATTCTACTCAAATGCAGATGACCGATCCAGATGCCTCTACCATATACCCGAAGTGTTTACAGAAGCTTAAAATGCCTATGTCCTCATCTTCACCCCCCTCATCTCTACCAAATACCTCATCCACTTCTATTAACCTAACCAAATCTTCCCCTATGCTTGGGACCTTACCAATACCCAGTCTAACACACCCACCTAAGCGGCTTGATTTATCTAAAAATAAAGCCGTCCATCCCATTAGGAGACAGACTCAATCTCCTCAATCTATGCCGCTATCACAACTAAAACCCTCGTCGTCACACCTACCTTCCATATTGGGACCCCATCCCTCTACCTTGCATCAATATATCATACCTCCTGCGTTTTCTTTAAAGAGACCTACGCCTTCTGCACCCATACAGAAATCCAAGGGTATAGCAACACCGTCACCCCACGTATCCTGTCCACCTATCAACCCTAAACAAATTCCATCATCAAAAGATTTGTTTTCTGTCACTCCTATTTCTCCGTGGTTGTTTTCTGATACCACATCATCTGTGGCCTCATCATCCAACCAGCTAAACATAGCTTCTGCATCAAAGAAGCCACATTTAGTTAAAACCCATTATCAAAACTCCTTGGCTAAACCACCACCCATACAAACCAACCATACCACGTCATTACCAGAATCGACCCAGTCAATAGCCTCCTCTTCCTCTGACTTTGACCCACTCAAAGGGTCTTACGCCAAAATCCTTGCTATGTTGGTAGAGAATGCGACCATTTCCCTACCCCCACTTAGACCTTATGATCCATCTAAACCTCGACCTATAGGTTACGATGAGTCTAAAATCTGTGCTTACCACCGCACACCAGGACATGACGTAGAGGGATGCAAAGCGTTGAAAGCCATACTTCGTCAGTCACCTCTCTCAGATAGAAAAGTTAAGAAAGACAACTTACGAAGAGAGAGACCTTTAGCTTCAATTCCCTCTCCTATACCACCTGTCCCCCGCCTCACCAAGATCTATCATTATTACAGCCCCACCTCTCGAAGACCATGACCTATCCCTACCATCTTCCTCCTCTCGTATTCACGAGATCAATATGATTAGTGTTGCTACTCGAGGGCAGAAAAACAATGGGAAAGCGAAAGAAAACACACCTACAGCATCTCTTTCTCTGTCCACCATCCCGATTGCACCACCACCTAAAGTGGTTATTCACGGACCCACCTATCCCGTCTCTAATGGAATTTCCCACCGAACCATGATCAAACAGCTTCACCAATCGCCTGTAAAAATGACACTGTATGATCTCATTCAGACTTCTGAATCTCATCGACAAGCTCTCATTGAAATCCTTCAAGGGATAGAGGTCTTACCTAATGAAACCTTGCCTGTTACCTCTATTCTAACACCCAATCATGTTGCTTTTCTCACCAAACAACCTATCTCCCCAACCACTTCTGTCTCTGTACAGCAAGCCGCTGCTGTCAGTTTCTCCGAAGACAAAATTATCGACTTTGGTGCTGAAGATCCTGACCCCTGCTCTTTTCATCTCAGCTTACGTTCGGGACATTCGGGTACGTCATGTTATGATTGACGGGGGCACTAGCCTAAACATCATCTCTTCAAAATCCTTCCAACAAATGAATATCCCTTCTAGCTGCATGTGTGCCAACCCCATCATGTTGCGGTCGTTCAATGATGCTATTACTTCTACCTTAGGCACCGTGATCCTTAACATTCGTGTAGGACCACATACTTTACCTGAACTCTTCTATGTCCTTGAGGGAGAGTTCCAATACAATATGTTGTTAGGCCGCCCTTGGATCCGGGCTATGGGATGCGTTCCCTCCACCTTACATAGATGCATAAAATTTGAGTACGAGGGGAAGTCCTACACCATAAAAGCTGATCCTCCCCCCTTCAAAACCTGCAATATGTTGTATCGCCCTAATGATGTGCTTGTACCAGTCAAGACACCCATTCATCCAACCCAACCATCCACTTCAACCGTACCTCAACCATCCACTTCAACCGCACCTACACCTTCAACCAATGAAACCGCCGTCACAAATACCACTTCCTTTCCCGCAGATAACATCCCAACCTCTGACCCCTTAGTAGATGTTTTTCAACGCCTTACGCTGGGGGAGTACCGCCTATATAACGTTAGCTCTTTCCATACCCCGCAGGAGTACGGACAGTTACATGCGCATCCTACCTACGACCGTCGCGTGGGGGAGGTAATCTCTTACGGACCACCCCATTGCCGCACCAACCTAACGTATGGGGGTGTTGACGCATCCTCCGTTACCCCTGAACCTCCTCTTGGTGTGGTTCCCTTCCAATCTGATTTTCAATACTTGACAAATCGTCGTTTCGCCCTCACCTTCTTGACTCGCTGTGCTTGGAAAGGCTTTGGTTTTGGTCTTTATGAACAAGGCCGACATACACTCATTCCCGTGACTACACGCAAACACAATGATCGTAGTGGTCTCAGTTTTCCTGAAACACTTACACCGAAGGAACCTCGTGACAGTTGTCTCCTGGAAGATGACGATGTCACCCCTACCGAACCATCATCACCCATTTTGCCATCGTCACCCACAGAGTTGATAGATCCTGAATCTATCCCTCCTAACTTTTTTTTTTCATAAATGCTATCTTCCTAGGTCCTCTCACTTATCAATGCGATAATGAGGACCCCTCTTCTCTTCCCCTTCTGTATCCAGACATGATCGAAGAGGACTCGCCTTCAATTAATGTTGTTGAGTGCCAGGATGATGACTCCATCCTCACTTATCTTGGCGCGGATGACTCTTATATTCAACGTGCCTTGCCTTACCGTCTGAAACTCAAACCATGTTGAACGAGTCAACTATAGAAATCAACATCCACACAGAGGAGGATCCTCACATTGTGAAGATTGGACAATCCCTTAACGCATCAGAACAAGTCACCTTTACTACCTTTCTCCGTACTCGCAACCAAGCTTTCGCTTGGTCCTACGCTGACATGCCAGGAATTGATCCTGACATTGTTGTCCATAACATTACCCTGAAACCCGATTCCAAGCCAATTAAATAGAAACTGAGAAAAATGCATCCACGCATTGCCCTCTTGGTCAAAGAAGAGCTTCAACGACTCCTTTCTGTTTCCTTCATCCTGCCTATTGACTATCCTCAATGGATTTCTAACATTGTACCTGTCACTAAAGCGACGGGGGGACTTCGGATATGCACGGATTTCCGAGATCTTAACCTCGCTTGCCCTAAGGATGACTTCCCCCTACCTAGTATTGATCAACTTGTTGATCTCACTGCAGGCCATGAGATGCTCTCTCTCATGGATGGCTTTTCAGGATACAACCAAATTTTGGTTGCCCCTGCCGATCAACATAAAACTACCTTCATAACTCCTTGGGGAACCTTCTGTTATCGTGTTATGCCATTTGGCCTTAAGAATGCTGGTGCAACTTATCAGTGGGCTATGACCTACATTTTTCATGACATTATGCACACTATCCTTGAGGATTACGTCGATGATCTTCTGGGCAAATCTAAACATCGCAGTGAACATCTCGATGTTTTAACCATTATTTTTTATCGCCTGTTACAATATTCAGTCCAGCTTCAACCAAAGAAATGTGTCTTTGGTGTTCTTTCGGGAAAACTTCTTGGCTTTATCATCTCTTTGCATGGCATTGAGGTCGATCCATCTAAAGTCAAAGCTATCCTAGAAATGCCCCCAGCCAAAAACCTCAAACAATTGCGTAGTTTGCAGGGTAAACTTCAATCCATCTGGCGTTTCATCTCCCAACTCTCGGATCGATGTCAACCTTTCCATCACCTTCTTAAAAAGGACATTGCCTTTCAATGGAGCGAAGAGTGTCACCAAGCCTTTGAAGCTCTCAAAGCCTATCTCTTGCAGCCACCCGTGCTTATCCCACCTCAGGATGATCACCCTTTCTACCTTTACCTTTCCACCACCGACCACGCTGTAGGGGCCATGCTCGCACATCGTGACTCTGAGCATCGAGAACAAGCCGTTTATTATATAAGTCGTACTCTCATGGATTACGAGACTAGGTATACACATGTAGAAAAACTGTGCCTAGCCCTATCATTCGTAGCCACCAAACTCCGACACTACCTCCTGAATCACAAAACTTTCGTCATCAGCAACACGGACCCCATCCATTATATGTATGCCAAACCTCATCTAAACCAACGCATAACCCAATGGCTTATGCTCCTTGCTGACCTCGATCTTGAATTGATACACCAGAAGTCAATCAAAGGACAAACCATTGCCGATCAACTCGCGGAAGCCCCTTTACCTGGGGAACAATTTACCAATTTTAATTTCCCCGACGAATTCATCGCCACTCTTTCACTCAGGGAAGAGTCGTATCCAATGACCCTCTTCTTTGATGGATCCAAATGCCAGCGCGGCGGAGGGGCCGGTGTTGTTCTCATTCCTCTTGACGCTGAGCCTATGCCTCTTTCATTCTGGCTCGATTTCCCCTGCACTAATAATACAGCGGAATATGAGGCCCTTGTTTTGGGTCTCCAGGTTGTGTTACACTTAGGTGTCAAATCTATTAATATTTTTGGCGACTCTCAATTGGTAGTCAATCAAGTTATGGGCATATACCAATGTAAAAATGAGGAACTTCAAAAGTACAAACATTACGTGGATTCACTTTTGACCTCATTTACTCGTTATTCTATCCAGACTATTCCCCGCTCCACTAACAAATTTGCGGATACTATGGCTTGCTTAGCCTCGCAAATTCCTGCCTCACCAACTGAATCTGACATATTCGTCTTGGTCTAACAACTCTTTGCCCCATCTTACTCAGCCCCGGTTGTTTGTATGATAAATAATGTGTCTGCTAATTCGCAGGATACCTGGTACCACCAATTTCACGACTACCTTACAACCTCTGTTCTCCCACCTGACCTAACTAGTACCCGGCAAACGTGCTTTCCTTAAAAGTGTTTCTCGTTATGTCGTCATGGGGGGACTCCTCTATAAATGTGGCTTTGATGGAATCCTCCTTTGATGTCTAACCGGTGCGGAGGTCACCTATACCATCCACCAAATCCACGACGGTATTTCTAGCGGACATTTTAGTGGCCTTGCCGTGGCTAAACGAATCCTTCGCCTAGGTTATTATTGGCCTACTCTTAATAACGACTGCTACGAATATGTTAAGCGTTGTGTTATGTGTCAACAACATGCCAACCTTCAACATACTCCTAGCCATCCGCTACAGGTCGCACGAGATCTTTGGCCTTTCTCACAATGGGGTTTAGACCTTATTGGTGAGATTCACCCGCCCTCTTCACAATGTCACCATTGGATAATCACAGCAACCGAATATTACACAAAATGGGTGGAGGCCATTCCACTCATTTCAATCAAAAAAGAAAAAATTGTCGAATTCATTAACCATCACATTATCTGTCGTTTTGGCATTCCTCATCGCCTAATAACAGATAATGGTAAATCTTTCAAAAATAAGTTGTTACAAGACCTTTGTGACAACTTTGGTATCAAACTTAGTTTCTCATCACCTTACTATCCACAGGCCAATGGTCAAGCTGAATCTTCTAATAAAACCCTAACCAAAATCCTAATGAAAGTTGTTAATGATTCTGGAAGAAATTGGCATGATCACATTCCCTTTTGCCCTTTGGGCTTATCGTACTAGCATTCGTACCTCCACTAATGCCACACCATTTTCTTTGGTATATGGTACCGAGGCTGTCTTGCCTCTCGAAATACAAATACCCTCCCTCAGAATATCAATTCAGGATATTCTCACCAACGATGATTTCCGCCAAGAGCGGTTAGCCCAATTAGAGCTTCTTGACGAGCGTCGTCTTACGGCTCTTGACCACCTTCAAATCTACCAAAAACGCATCAAGCGTGCTTATGATAAGCGACTTCATGAGCGTACCTTTAAGGTTGGTGATCTTGTCCTCAAAGAGAATCAACATGTAACCAAACTAGAAAAGAGCAAACGTGGAAAATTTGCTCCTAATTGGATTGGGCCTTACATTATCACTCACACTTATGGATCAGGAACTTATCGATTAGCTTCGCTTAATGGTAAACCTGAGCCTGAGCCTGAGCCCCTTGATGCCTTGCATCTTCAACCATTCTACTGTTGAAATTAGTGTTATATCACTTCTTATATACCTTACGCTCGTCCCTTGAGCTCATTTACCACCGCATACACTTTGTTTCTTACATCTCAAAATCAAATCAAGCTCACATGGTTTTATTATCACCTCCCCTTAAAAGATGCCTTCCCCTTTTTAGTCTAGTCCATGACTTCAAAGTATCAAAATGACACATTCTTAATTAAAACACTTATGGGATTTTCTTGAGTCAAACTTCCTACAAAACTAGATGCTTTATGCCCAACGGACATCTAGACCTCTAAATTATACAAAAGACTGCTCCCTTGAAGGACAGCTATATGCCAAACTATTGCTACTATTATATATAGACTGCTCCCCCGAAGGACAGCTATACATAAACACCCACATCTGCTACTATAAATAGACTACTCCCTTGAAGGACAACTATACACAGGCAGCCTTTATCAGAAGCTTCTCGCATTGATCAGCTTCGTGAAGACCTCAAGAACAACAAAATACATATCCCATGTAGACTTCCCACATCGATCAGTCTAAATCCAGAAAAATAAAATAAAAATAAAAGCAGTATTTCAAAACACTTTTGAGTCATGGACTTGTCTATTTAGGTTTGGTTCTCTTTTGTCAGAATAATCATCTTATAATAAGTTCTCTGCACCCTCACCCACATCAACCACCTAACCTCACCATTTATCAAAGCAAAAAAACTCAAGGGACATGACATATATCTGATATATTGTGATTATACCACTCTTTTCACTTATCGACTTCTCGCCTATGCAAGGTACCTAGGGATTCAAGCTCATCCTACATTAATACGTGGTTTGTTTAGCTCTTCTCAACTGCGGAACACTCTGGCCTCTTTTTCTCGACTCTAGGATTATGTGTTGACCTTAATTAGGACACGATTCCCTACTACTTGGGTATGCTAACTTTCGCTTCACCTATACCAACACCAACAACATTACCCTACCAACATCAAATTTTTACCAACCAACAAATTGCCTAACCACAACCAAATTTCCTGAATTCACCTCTCCCTAGTCCTAAGGGAGAACTACATCGGTCTGAGGCCCTTCCTTGCTTTGTGTAACGGGCTATGTAGGCAACACTTAGGAGACATGGGGTCTCCCAAGGATAGCTCGACCATCCCCTACCATACCCTATCATGTGTTGTAAATATAAATATTTTTTGTGTATTTCTATTTGCCAACATTCATCTTTATCCTTTTTCAAACAAAACAAAAACAACATTTAAAACACAACCATTCTTATTATTATCATCACTCAAAACCACATACATCTTTAAGTTTTATTTTAGATGTTAAAAAAATACATCTTCTCTATCATCGACTCGCAGGTCGGCATCCTTATTTATTCTTATATTCCTATGAAATTCACTTAGATCCTTGCACCTCCTCCTGAATCAAGTGGTGATCGTGATCGTCGATGCCCCTCAGTTGGCCTTTTCATCCTCAAAGGTGCCACTGCCATTGGTTCCTCCCACTGATCCACCAACATCTCCTGTAACATACGAATACATCCTCTCGCATGGAGGAATCTTGCCTCCAGTCTCTCCACTCGTAACTATGAAACCTCTAACAATCACATTGTCTCATTCACCTGTGTTTGAAGTTGGTGAACCAAATCCTGTAGATGATCTCTCTCCGCTGTAATCACAGCTATGTCAGGGTGCTCATGTGCACCTCGCAGCTCTGCTACCCACCATACTCTATAGGCCTCTATCATTCCCGCATCCATTACCCTACGATCGGCTACTACCTCTTCTGGCCCTTCTAGAGGTGTAGGCCTGGGAGGTGAGAATGCTACCTCGGCATCAATCCTCATGTATGGTCTATATGTCATAGGTATATCCTGAACGAACCCAAATTGTCGCCGCACGCGATCTAGAGGAATCCTCTCGTACTCACCCGGCCTATGCCCTGCGATCCACCTCAATCGCTCCACACCCCTTAGATCCTCAGCTATGTTCTCTGTCACCATATAGTTCTCGTAAGGTCTCCAACAAATATCAGCAATCGTCACCATCTCCCATACCTGTCTATAATACTCGATGTCATCTATCACGGCCTGGGATCTTGCTTCTTGTTCTATCTAGACCCATCATCTGAATCCCAACCTTTGCACTCCTGCCTCTCCTGACTCGATGGGTCAGCCTATTGGATGCATACAAATAATGTGCTCATAGGCCCAACAATGAAATAAGTACAAACAATCTAGTGTCGTCCTGTGTTTTCGCTTGCAGGCCCATAAACCCCTATATAACTCTGCCAGATATGCGGGTGCCCATGCGAAAGTCACGCTCATTTCTATCATTTCCCAAATAACACTCATCAATGCTTTGGGAAATCTTCCACCCTGCGCCCTCGGTAATGCATAATACCCCACCGCTATCATTAATAGCACAGCCAACCTTGTTTCCTCAGGGTGTGTTGCATACATTGTATGATACGTAAATGTTAAACCTCTCTGTGTCAAATCTCGTGCAGCTGAACCAAATACTGTTGTTATCGCTTCCCGCCCCGCGCTAGGCAACGCCTGATACACTATTTTTCCTATCATTGGGAGTCTCAAAATACGGAACACATCTTCCAAAGTCACTGTCATCTCCCCTATTTGCAGATATAAGGTATTTTATTTCTGGATTCCATCTCTCAATGAACGCTTGCAACATAGCATGGTTACGTGTGATTCTTGAATAATCGCAGATTCCACTTAACCCCAAATTATTTATCAATGCCCATTCAGATGGTGTTACATCCGCTCAAATTTGTGACAACAACGTTGGTACAGTATCATTCATCCTTAACCCTGCTTCCACCTGCATACATCAAAACGACACATAATTATTCAATAAAACAAATCCCCACGGGTTTTTTCTCAAATTCTGGAAACTCCTACAGTAACCGATATCGGTTACAGATAACCGATACCGGTTTGCTAACTGATACTGGTTATCTATAAATGATACTGGTCACTGTCAAAAATATACCTACCCTACTTAAAAACATACACCTACGATAATTATTTTGCCCGGTTACTCCTATCTATACCTAAAAACATACGTGACCACCCTGCTTACCTACCCCATAGAACTCACCCCATCCCAAACCCTTTCCTATCACCTTTTCTTTCTCATCTTTACCCACTTACACTTCTCTCATCCTATTCACAAAATAAGCAAGAATCGAATTACAACCAAAATTTTTACCTCTTGGGCTGCAGCAGCTTGAGGTGGAACCTGTCTTCCCTCTCGTCCCTGCCTGCTGGATGCTTCTCCTCGTTCAGCCATGTTCACCACCCTTTTCAAATTTTCCTTTCTACTTTCTGAATCTCAGCCCACATTCACTTCATCTGTCTCTTTCCTCCTTATCACTCAAATTCTTTCATGCCATCACATGTATCAGTCGTCAAACAGCGTCGCATTCGCATATTTAACTTGTTGCATGACTCTAAAAATAAGAATGCTCAAAATAAGCACTTCAGTTACCACCCAAGGTTTTCTAATTTTTAGAAAATCTCATATTTGAATAACCGATATCGGTTAGATAACCGATATCGGTTTATTGTCTACCAACATCGGTTATCTAATCGATATCGGTCACATACATACTTTTTTTTACACATAGTTCTTTTCTTTATTTTTTACCTAATTTTTGTGGTGCCCGTCCCTTTTTCTTGCATAAACAACACCATTATCTATAATTTTGCATCAAATCCATATCTCATCACAATTTCATCAACATCATCTATATATATTACAAAAACAAACAAGCCATCAACAAACGATATCAAAAACCATCAATCTATACACCATTTGGATCCAACTCAGTAGCTACATACATTCAATTTCACAAACCAGCGAAAAAACACATACAACATTTCATAACACAACATGTGAATTAAACTCATCATCTATATATACATACATTCCATTTCAAAAATCCATCAACAAAAGATATCAACACCATCAATATATAAACCATGTGGGTCAAAATCATCATATCTATATATCAAAAGTTTCAAATATACAATGTGCCCTGTATAGGGGCCTCTGTGATCTCATAATAATACAAATCCGGCACGCAGGCCACAATAACTGTCAATAATCTCGACTCGACTCGCATACCGGTCTCTCATATCAAAAATATACTCGGCTCGTAGGCCGGTATCAACTGTACAACCCATACTCGGCTCGCAGGCCGGTATATACAATAAATGAATAAATGAATGAATACATCATATGTAGGCACGCAAGCCTCTATAAACATAACCGGTTCGTAGACCGGTGCCCATATCCACTGTACAAACACAAACTATCTCCTTTGCATGAATCCCTTAGCTCTCCCCACCGCCCTCCGCTTGTCTCCCTGCTGGTCCCTGTGCTGCCTCTCGCCTCCTCCCTGTAACGGACCCACTGGCTGTCGCTACACCCCCTTGGGATCTCTGGCTATGCAAGGTCTCAGCTCTGTGTTCCGCATATGGCTGATAGTCAGCCTCGGTACCATCAAGAACATCCTGATAATACCGGGCCTCCGCTCTCGCCTCCATATAGCGGGCCCGTGCCACCATCGCTGCTGGGGCTAGTTTCCCGACTCCTAATAATAGTACCCCCTGTGCCAGTGCCTGTGGCTGTACGGGTGCCTGTGCTGGTGCCGCTGGTGGTGCCTGTGGCAGTACCTGTGGTGGTACCTGTGGCTATGCCTGTACCTGTGCCTGGGCTAACTGCCCCTGTAGGACACCTATCTATGCCTGTGTAGTAGCAAGCTGCCCCTGTAACAACTGTACCTGTCCCCTGAGCTGGTCCCTCTGCTCTAACAGCCGCTAAGTCTGGCTATGCGGGCTGTGCTCTCCTCGCGGCTCTCTCCCCTACCCACCATACCAAAAATACTCCTGTGCAGCCGACATCATCTACAGTATCATCTGCTGGTCTCTCGGCTACCCAATTTGGGTCCATAGGCTGTGGTGCAGGTAGTGGAGCCTCTACATCATCCCTCCGGTACTGAGGGAAGGGAGGTGGCTCATCCTGTCGTAGCCCCAACTGTCATCGTACCCTCTCCAGGGGTATCCGCTTATACTCTCCCGGCCTCCATCCCACTATTCAGAATGTGTACTGGATCCACCGCAACTATGATCGAGCTCCTCCGCGGGGCTGATGACCTCTGTAAGGCCTCCATATAATATCTAGGGCAGTCACACCCTCTAATACATGCCAGTAATATGCTACATCCCGTCTGGCGGGAACTACTCATGGTTACCCCACGACCCCCAACCACCTCTGAAAGCCATATCTATAAATCACCTGTGGCCCAAGCTGCTGGGGCAGCCCTACTGGGTGAATGCATATGATATGCTCATATGCCCAGCAATGTAACAAAAAGGTGGAATAAATCCTGAATCGCCTCATCCGGCGATAGCCCCACAGCTCTCTGTATAACTGCACCAGGTATACTGGTGCCCAAGCATAACAAGTATGCTCCTCAACCATCTCGTGTAATACCCCCATCAGCGCCCATGGAAAGTGGCCTCCCTCTGAGTCCGGGAGGGTGAAGCATGTAATTCTGATCATCATCAACACGGCAAGCCGTGTCTCATGTCAGTGGGCACAATACATATCCCCATAGACGATGCTCACGCTGTGATAAGTCAATAGCGTGGCTGTATTCCCGAATACCTGTAAGATGTTGTCCATGGCTGTCTCTGCATCCACCTGGAAGACTGCCTCTCCATCGATCGGTAGTCTAAGGATGCGATACACATCCTCCAGTGTAATCGTCATCTCTCCCGTCGGGAGATGGAACACATTGGTCGCCGGATCCCATCTCTCGATGAGAGCGACCTTAAGACTGTGATCCCTCTCTATAGCCCTATATCGCTGGACCCCGCTGAGTCCCACTTCGCGCATGATGGCCCAGTCCACCGCGGACACGTGTGGCCACATCCGTCTCAATAGCGGAGGCATTCTATCCCGCATAGTTAGCTGCTGACGTGCCTGCACAAATCACCCACTTCATTAGACCTACCCTTTCAAACAACAACTCCTTTAACCTTCTATACCCCCTTTTACCCACCCAACCACACAACCGCCCCATTTTTTCCCCCCAACCTACTAATCACCCTTCCTCTCAACCTCTACCCCTTCCCTCTTCAACCCCAAAAAAAAAAAAAAAAAAAACATAAAGCCCAACAATAAACACAAAACCCAAACCATTAATACCAACACACCCACACAACAACCCAAACACTACCAACACACCCAAACAACAGCCCAAACACTACCAACACACCCAAACAACAACCCAAACACTACCAAAACACCCACACAACAACCCCAACAACGACCAAACATTCAAAACAAAAACAAAACCCAACCAACCAAATCAATAATCCTAGCTACGGACCGGTACCGGTCACCCATGACGGCCACCGGTCCCCTCTCCACCAATGTTGGTCAACGTACGACCGACATCGGTCAACCACAAACCCACCCTGCCCCAAAACTTCTTGACCGATGTCGGTCGCTTAGTGACCGGCATCGATTACTGAAAAATCGTGGAGCCGAACCTGACGCAGCCCCCCAAATCCTTTTTTCACCTATTTATCCCTATTTACCCACCCAAACACCCTAAAAATCTACCCACCCTGCCGCCTTGCCCTTTTTAACCCATTTATCCTCTTCATTTTTCAAATAACTTCAATTTATTCATTATTTTACCAAAACATGGATTCCTACCCAAACCCGCAAATATAGCTTAACAACATAAAATTCACACAATGAGAGGTTTCGAACCTACCGGTATAATGACACGTCGTCGTGGTGGGATAGGTGGTGGTGGTCCAGCTGATCCAGCACCTCTAGCTCCTCCTGGCTGTGCCATGGCTCTCAAACTCCTCTGCTGGGTCCTCCACCAATCAAATGCTGCCTCCTCCTCGCTAGGGCCTACCAATCACTCACCTCTCCACTCAAATAGTGCCACCTCAGCCGACAAATGCACCAATCTCAACAATAGACCTCAAACAACTAAAATTGGTTTTCAAATTGACAATATGACAATGACAGGCCGTATTTTTCTTTTTATAGGTTTTCGACCTATAACCGATACTGGTTATATTGTGCCCTAAAGAACCGGTATCGGTCATCTAACCGATATCGGTCATAGACAACTGATATCGGTTTTATCCCACCTCTTCCCTAATTTCTTCCCTTATTTACTAATCACCCTTTCTCACCACATCGCCTATACCCTCCTTTGCTAAATAGCCTTTGTTGACTTCATTGGCCCGACCCAAGGCCGCAATTAACCAATTTGGCCCGACCCAAGGCCGCAACCACCCATTTGGCCCAACCCAAGGCCGCACCCAACCATTTGGCCCGACCAAAGGCTGCAACCAACCAATCAGGCTTGACCCAAGGCCGCAACCAACCCATCTGGCCCGACCCAAGGCCATAACCAACCATTTGGCCCGACCCAAGGCCGCAACCAACCATTTGGCCCGACCCAAGGCCGTAACCAACCATCTAGCCCGACCCTAGGCTGCAACCAACCATTTGGCCCGACCCAAGACCGCACCCGACCATTTGGCCCGACCCAAGGCCGCACCAATTAAATACCTCACCCAACATCAACACAATACAATTTTATCCACACATCATGTAGCTTTTTGTTCAATCGAGCTCACCTGTTCGTGTTTTAGCATGATTAGGGTCCTTGACTTGATCAGTCGACCAACTTTGCCTAGACCAAGACCGTGACGTTTATCTCAACCAAACCCACCATTTGGTACTACCGAACATGCCTAAACATTCTTGTACCTTACCTGTTATATCCCCTGGAGCTACTTCCTATGCCTTGGATACCAGGATTATATCACCCTTGTTTGGATAAACTATCGACCTTTGCCTATGAATTGCTTGTTTGCTCTTCAAAATCATCTTCCTTGGACCTACTCCACCATCTTACCATCATCTCGACACCATTTCCTTTTATCAACCCTATCCCTGATTTCACGCTACCTCACTCTGTGATAGATTTCAGGGGGATTACCTATACCCTTAACAGGGGTAACCACTTCTTATTATTGTCTGTGCAGCTTTAACAAAGACAAGCTACACGACAACAAGAGGCTAATGTAGACACCAAATTTGTGTCTTACGACCCCCTGTGCCCCATATCTCATTTCGCAACCTAACCTCATCACCTAAACCTTACACAATTATTTATTAATTACCTTATAATTAATAAATCCACATCGCCATACCTGCCACCTCATTTCGCCACCTCATCATGACCTAGTCTTAACCCTAAACTAACCTAATTAAGACCTATAACTTGGTCCACATCCACACCCATGACTAATTACTCCTCACCCACACCTAAAACCAACCTCATAATGACTTGACCAAGCTCGCAACTAATCCCTCGGGAGAAAAGGAGGGAAAGCTGGCTATTTTACCAAAAATAGCCCGCTTTGACCTGACCGATTCCAGTTCCTACTCGACCGCCGTCGGTTGCGTAACTGCCATCGGTTCCCTGTAAATGACCACTTCCAACCAAAAACAAGGGATCGGATTTTCATTTGATCAAAAAGAGGAGAAATCATTGAAAGGATCCAGATTTGCTTGGCCGAGCAGAGACAAGTGAAGAAACAAGAAGAGTTTGCAGAGAAGGACATCAAGCCCAAAAACTGCAACTGAGTAACCAGAGCCTTATGACACTCATCTGAGTGTCAGGAGAAGAGATAGTTCATCTTGGATTGTCAGATCATCCTACTCGAGCCTTGTCTTCATCATAACAGTCCCAGAACCTGCATTTTCCATCAGGAACTAGTAAGTAAGTCTTATGCATTCTTTTAATAACATTTCTTGAACTTCTGAATCACAGCCATCATAAGTCTATTCCTAGATCTACTGCCCAGCAATACACTACATCTAACTGTCATTCCTCCACCCTTACATTATCCCAAGAACACCCCCCATATTCTCTGAGTCCTTATCATCACCCCATTACCTAATCCCACCCATTCATCAGCCTTATAAAAACAACACACCTGCCTTACAACCAACCTTCACCAAAAGCCCCTAAAACATTGCCCCTATCGATATCGGTTAGCACCAACCGGTACCGGTTAAATTGACCGGCATCGGTCACCTTGATTCTAAACCAAGACCAGCCCTTTCTTTATTGTTCTAACAAGGTAAACAAATTGTAATTGGACAATAGCTTATTTGTTAGAATTTGTGTTAATTCATATTAGCAGGGGAACTGACCACCTTCGAAAGGAAGTTTTATATTTCCTGGGCCCAAGGCAGCTCCCTCATTTATTGTCTAATTAAAATATGGTGGTCTTGTATTCTTACTTGCAAGTAGTCCTTCCCAGAAAAAAAGGAGTTCTTCGCATTCGATCTGATCTTTCTCTATGATACGCACACACCCTCTTGACATTCAACAGGTATTCCTCCTAGCCCTAACCCTTATCTGTTTCTTAAAGGAATGAAAGGATAGAAGCAACTCTATTCCCAAAAGTTGAAACATTCCGTGTGAAACACCTTCCACCCACACCATGTCTAAAATATAATCGATTAAAAAAAATTAAGTGTGTTTTATTGTGCATGAGTGCCTAATGTGATTGATGAAAGACAACTCCTGCTTGAGGCCTAAAAAGTTCATTTTGGCCATTTTTTAGTTGGGAAACGCCCTTCAGAATTATTTAGGGAAAATATAAATCATCTAGGGGTGGTGTTGAAGAGAATCAAATATCTTTGAGGTAGTTTAGGAAAATTCTATGAAGAAAATTTTATTCAGGAACAATATGAACAAAACTGGGTCATTTAGGTACAAGTAATGAAAGCTCCAATTGTGAAGTCTTATTTCTATGGAAGATTCTGGGAGTACAAAAAGGATTTAGGAGACAAATGAATAATAATATGAAATATCTTAGAATCCTCTGCAAGGTAGAAATATGTAATTTTTTCTAAGGCTCAAACATTTCTCGAGGTAATTTAAAACATAGTAGTCGCTCCTCTAAGTTCAATATGAAATATGCCTAGAATTTCAGGTTTCAATAAGAATTGGATCTCAAAAATGGTTTCAATGATACAATTAATTTTTTTGGAGTCAAATCATATAAATTTTGACCCCAAAACACTTTCCTATGCTCTCAGGGTTAAAATATCATTATTGGTGTCCTAATTTGGACAAAGTGGGAAACCCCAACTTTTCAAAAGTCACAGGGTGAAAGTATCATACTTGTACCAACATTATCACAATAGTATTGTAATTTTATGATAACCACTACTTTAATATAATCCATTGTTTTATGATAAGAATATTAATTATAGGTTTCCTCATCTAAATATAGATTGAAGGTATGTGGAACTACGGTATACTAGAAAAATTTATAAAATGTTTTTGCCTAACCCACAGGATAAAGTTTTAACACACCTCAATCTTGGAAGGAAATTTTAAGAACTTACGTAGGATTAAATACATCTCTAGACCCTACATAATAGAAATATTTAGAAAACATAAAAAATTAGGTGTATCCTAACTTATGTAGTGTTATAAATCCTCTTAGAATATCGTCAAAAAAACTATTGACATAGTGGTGAGATAGCAGGAATGGTAGTATTTATTCCACCATTCAAACCATGTAAAGTGAGGCATGCCCCATATTTTGGTGCTATGTGGTATTTTTATATGGAACAAGAGGAGTAGAGGGACTATAGGTTATAAAGGTTGGGGAAAAATATAAAAGACAAGTTTTTTAGGAGAAGACAAAGAGAGGTAGGGGATGACACCATGAGAAGCAATTGTATAGACATGGATGATCATATATTTCAGCCAAGATGCAAAGTGTATGACTTATGTAATGTATCATCCCAAGAAAATAACAAAGTATATGAGGGGATCACAAATGATTTGGTGTCTTGAGATAGGTGGGCACAATTGATATGAGTATGTATGTCAAGATATGATGAAGACAAGGAACTTTAGGGAGGATGAGGAAATGAATCCATCATGATTGAGATACATTTTTTACACTACATTCTAATGTGAAACTTTACACAGTGCATTTTAGAGTTCCACCCCTTTTTCAATATTCCTTCGTGCTACTTAATTAGCCATCTTTCTTAACACATTACAAGCTTGTGTGTCTGCTAAATGTGTAGATAACAAAATTAAGATCTTAATTGAAGGGTCCATTTTCCATTTTAGTTCACTGATTACATCCATGTTAAGCTCAAATTTTGGTTCCTCCATATGTGTTTGCATGGAATTTGATAGCATCTTGTGCTTCCTTAGATGAGATTGGTATTTGTCAAACATTTTTTAGCCTTATAATTCATCTGCACTTAAGGAGATCTGGAACCTTTCCCTTATAACCTTTTTATGTTAATTAATATAAGTCATGTGCCCTTGGGGAGGTGACCTATGACTCAACCTCCTTGATATGTTTGATGTCTTTGGGCCTCATCCCATTGCACACTGTTCTTGTGCATACTATTTCTCTTCTTCCTCAGGCTGATCCATTTTCTTAGGATCTTCGCACTCCTCCTCTCATGCATGCTCTAGTTTTTCAATTGTGTAGTAATGTGCATCCTCATGTCTATGAAATAAAATTAGTATTCATAGAATCTTGACATCAACCATTGATATAGGCACATCATCTTGCCGAAAAAATGAAAATTCAAATAACTGTAAGACCCTAACACCTACCAAAGTTTTGCGTACCTCATCATCAATTATAATCTACCTTGTTATTTTAAGTTGGCTTGTTTCCCTTATGAAATCATTATTTATATCAACTTCATGGCCCAGAGCATGGTGGTTATACTCACTAATCTTAAACTTATAGATATATAATGTCCAAGGCTTTCTAACTATTACTTCTTGAAGGCACTGCATCTCTAAGTACTAATCATTTGTTTCCTCCATTTAATACTGATTATTGGTTGTCCTCTTCATTGGTTCCATTTCTTATGCATATGAAATCATTTTTGCAAACTTAGTAAATTACAATCCCTAGATCTATAAACCCTTACCGAATGGTTTCAACTTCTCACTTGGTGTGTTTCTTGGCTTAACAAACAAGATCAAATTAAAAAACACACAACGAAAAGGGGAACACACCACACAACAGGGAAAAATAACCTAACTCACCTATGGTGCATGTGGAGGATGATCTACTTTCACTATAGAAATATTTCCCTTTTGGATAAATTACCGTGTGTGGGTGGCACCGAATGATTTTTACTCAGCAAACCCATTAAATGGATCGATGAAGTATGACACTTTACTCAAACTCTTGAGAAAATTTTCATGATTGTTCTAGTAAGTGAGGGTCAATATGAAATTCTCACTTTTTTCATTGTCCTAAAATTTCATTTTGGGTTACCAATCAATATTTTCATTTAGTCGTGATTTTGATTTCACATTCTTCATCCTCACACTACCACAAGAATGATTTTTGATTATTTCAAGCTTACCTTGTTCAAAACTAGCCTCATGCTCTCCAATGAGAAACTACTCCTAATTTTTCATGTTCTTTACGATAATTACTTCTATAAGATAACTCTTGTTAGGTATTTTGAAATCTTCAGTGTCATCATGGACCTCTTTTTTATTAATGTTTGACAATTGCCCCAAATTATTTTCTTTCATACTCACTGACTCATTTTTGACCAATTTCATGATATGACGTGTCTTACATATAATTTCACTCTCTTACACAGAGAGTGGACACATATTTGGGGACAAAATTGAATGGTCATCATTCTTATCATTGGCTGTAATAATACTCTTTATAATGGAGGTACATATGGGAGATTCAAGCACGTTCATTATTGATACAATCTTCTCCTCTAAAAGGGAAAAAGAAAGATTCATACTCATTTAGAAAGTATCCACATTGGCTCTCGAGGAAATAGTTGAAAAATTGGAGCTCACATTCCTGAATATTATTTAATATCACCCTTTTTTCTTCATGAGTGGTATCATCCTCGAAAGAATTGAGTACTTTCATACTCATACATTCACCATTGAGAAGGTATTCTTCCTCAAATGGAAAAGAAAAATATTAATTTTCACGATTATATTCATTATTTAATCCTTCAATTTTTTTCCTCCAAACTCCAGGAATCATATAAAAATTTGTAGCTTTCACCATTAGGGCATTCATTCCCTGCACCAAGAAGAACTAGTCTTGCACAAGTTGTCCCTGAATCAAATTTTCTTTCTTAAAATTTCCTAAACCGCATCAAACATCTTGAATACTCTCCAACATTACCCTCAGATGATTTTTATTTTCCCTTAACACTCTCAGATGATGTTTACCATATACAAAATGGAAAAAATTGGATTTTTAGGCCTCTAGAGGAAGTAGTCTTTCATCGAGTCACAATGAATTCGTCAATCATCTTGAGTGATCATCCCTACACACAAAAAAATAAAACCCTTTTTAAGACTTACCTCTAAGTTGGGCTGAGGGTTGAACTGAAGGCAATATGGCAAGAGGAAGGATTCACAATAATAGGGAAACATGATTTTCAATCATAGGCTTAGTTTTCATGCTCAAAGTTTCAATTTTGCATGCTATAGATTTTGGATGGAAACATGTCAATAACCAATCATGAAGGCCCCAAAACCTAAAAAATGACTATATTATTTCCCAAAATAAATATTGATTATAGAATTTAAACCCTAAAATCTTTAGGTTGAATGCTAAAATTCTATAAAAATACCATTGTACTGACTAGATTATAATATGAGAACTATATTCTAAACTATGACTTATGGAGCTGTGAGACTAGTTCCATAATGTGAATAATGACCATTATTTCTTATATTTACTAGACTCAATTTAAAGTATAGTAAATAATAATGTATAAAGATTAATAAATTTGAAGTATAAGAAATAATAAAATATAAAAAATTAATAAATTTAAAGTATAAGAAATAATAAAGTATAAAGATTACAATTTAAACATTTATTTTGTTAATATATACCTCCCAAATACAGATATATAACATTACTAACAAGAACATGAGATTTTTATAATATGCTCACGTTATAGTGCACAAGTGTTATAACACACTCGCATTTTAGGCTTGGTAATTACAAATCCTAGTAATTCAAAACATGCTCACGCTTTCCTAAAATGTGCTCTCATTTCACTTCAAATAAAAAATTTGGCCACTTTTTGGTCCCCCATCTCTGTGCACTTTCCCTACTTACCATTCATTTAAAATAAATCTCAGGGAAGTATGGACCTGTTGGCTACAACGGTCATCTTCCTCTATCCCCATTATAAATAGAGTTTTACCCCTATTGTAATACACATATATTACATCATATTATTGGTGAAGAAATTTGAGGTGGAAAATATTTTGTACAGGATTTAGGAAGAAGGTTTACTAGAGAGGAAATGAGAGAAGGATTAATATTATGTATTGGAGCTGAGTTTCTCATATATATGTGTTTCACCAAATAAGTTATGCAAAAAAATAGATAATGTAATGATCAAGGAGGATTACCTGTGATATATAGGTCGAAGGTTGAATATGCATGTTACTTACTTTTAGCCAAGGTGATCGTAGAGAAATCCCTTTTATCTAGGAAGGACTACTTTTAGATACAAAGAAAGACCACTAAAAGAGTATTAAATAGAAAGAGTTAGAGGACTTCCTAGCAAGGCTAGATCTGGGAAGCATGATACTTTGTCGAATGGTTGTTAATCCTCTGTTTAATATAATTCAATGTGAATAAACAACTAAAATAAATAAGTCTTATTAAAATGTAATGCTTTTGGTTTCTCATACACAAAATACACTAGATTTTATGCTAAATATTAAAATAACACTAAATATAATTAGAAACGGAGTTCATTCAGGTCATACAGGTCAATCAAAGGTCTGGTAAAGGTCTAGGGTTGATTGGTTGAAGTTTGGGTAGATTTTGGGTGAGTGAGAATCTTTTTGGTCTGAGACTGTGAAATGACACAAAGATCGATGTCAATCTAGTGACCAATGCTGGTAGGGGGGCTAAACTGACATCGGTTAAGGAACCGATGTTGGTAGTGGAAATAGGTAGTAAATTATTAAAAATAGGTTTTTAGGCTCTCTATGATCACACAAAGAGTGAGGGTAGTATGGTTTGGGTCATAATATGGCTGAGAATACTCGGGGATACTAAGGAGGAGGTTTAAAATGGTGAAAATTCTTGGGATGTTTAAATAGTGGGTTGGTGGGAAGAAGGTGATGTATAGGCAACAGAGGAAATAAACTACTGAAAGAAGCAAGAGATCTACAAAAGGAAGAATAAAAATGATTAAAATCACAATAATTGATGTCTTACAGATCTTGGGAGTTGGGATGGTTGATGGTTGATACGAGAATAAGTGCTTGAGTCCAATACCATGGCACTATGTACTATGTGCTTCCATGAGTATTCCAATGCTCTGGAAGGAGAACCGGTTATTTTTCTTGCATTGTAGTTGTGTGTGTTCGTCGTCTAGATGCAGGAGGGCTTGAAGGTTCATGCTTGAATGTAATCAGACTCCAATAACAGAATGACCAACAACATGTAAAGAGTTGTGAAAGTGTATATAAGGTAACCAATCGTGGTTAGGTGACCAGCGTCGGTCAAGGGATAATCGACATCGGTTAAGGTAGGAAAGTCTAGGTTTACCAAAAATAGGCAGATCTTTACTATTTTTGGCATGATTTTGATTGATTCTGCTTATGGAAGTGGATTTGTCATTAGAAAAGGTAGGAAGGTCATAAAAGAAGTCCAATTAGGTTTAGGAAGAAGTCTCAGTTAGTTAGGTCAAGTGGTGACTCATCACTAGGAGTGATGACTCGGTGCTGAGTGTGATGAATTAGTCATTATGAGTTAAATGCCCTTGGAATGGGTCTAGGGTGAGGTGTAATTATGAGGTGGGTGTGAGGATGAAATTTAATTAATTAAATTAATTAATAATGTGATTATGAAATATTAATATGGGATGAAGTGGTCAGTATGTGTTTAAATATATTAAGTTAATTGATTAAAGGGGGCTAAGGGGAGTATGACCCAAATTTGGTGTCTACATTTGCCCCTTTTATCATGTATCTTGTATTGGTAAGTGATGCTGACAAAAACATGAAGTTGATGTCCTAGGTATAAATAGAGATTAAATTTCCCCAAGTAGGGCTAAAGGTGATCCCCCTCAAACAACGAATAGATGAGGTAGGAAAAGTAGTCAAGGAGTGGGTTGATAAATAGGCTATTAAGGAAAGTGAGGGACTATAGGTAAGGGTATGGGCATTCTTGGTAACAGGTAAAGGTCGGGTCAGTTAATGGGTAATGGAAATCAAATGCACACACACGTATAGATTGTAATACGGTACCAAGTGGAAGATCTTGCAAACTCTACATTGTTAAAAGGACAATAGTTTTATCCAAATGAAATTGAAGTGGTTAAGGTACCCAAGGTATAGGATATGGTCATGAAGTAAAACAAGGTCAGGTGTAGGAATGGGTAATAGGTGTTGTTCCATTGTACCAAAGGTATATTCAAGATAAACATCACGTTATTAGGTAAGGTAAGGTCATTAGGTTAAACAACATTGGCAAAAACTTTGCAAGGTATAATGAGTACACAAATTCCAATGTCACAAAAGGCATTTTAGGTCAGGGTATGTAGGTCAGGGCACAAGTAAGGTGGAGGTATAGGTAAATAATATGTCCCTAAATGTAATTAAGGAAATGTATAGGTAATGTAGGCTTGCGGGGTAAGGTGTAATAGGTGTTGGTATGGTTAAAATTTATTGGATCAATAATGTTTTTAGGGAAAATGGGAATGGGGTGGGTCAAATGGTTATGTCAGGTGATCGATGTTGGTTATAGTGTAACTGAGGTCATTTTTCTAGGGCACGACATGACCGATGTCAGTCATGTCGAGTTGGGGCTAAAAAAGGAAAAATCCACATTTTACGGATTCATTTTAACCTTTCCACTTTTATAAAATGACAGAGAAGAAGTGTAAGAGTGGAAAATGATAGGGCAAGGTGTTGAACTGAGTTGGGGAGCCACGTAGAAGGTGATTAGCATTTGATTGGTGGGTCCACGAGATTGAGTTGATTGATTTGATTGGTTGTGAGTTGAGGATTTGATTTTGGCATTGCGAAGGCAAGAGAGGGAGCGAGTGGACCACCGGCATAGTGGCCAGATGTTCGACCGTGGAGACGGTGCCGAGTAGAGGTAGGAGATAATTTGAATCCATCATTTGGTTGAAAATAGGTTGTGGAAATCGGTTTTGTTTAAAATTTGGGTGTAATTTTAATTTTTGAGATCATGGTTAAACATGAATGAAATGAGGGGGGAAGGTCAAATGTAGCTTAAATAGGATTTGTAATGAAGCTAGGATAGGTCTGGGTGGGTGGGAGTACGTATTTAGGTTGTTTTTGGTTAATTTTTGAGAATGGGGGATGGGTTTTTATAGTTGTGATGCTGCGACAAAGACTAGTGACGACCAACAGTTAGCTAAAGTTGGTCAACTTTTGTCATTGTCGATCAAGGTTTGGGTGGCTGAAACCAGTCAAGAGGACCGATGATGGTCAAGGTGAAAGACGTCGATCTTGATTAAGAGTAAATAGATGAAAGAAGGGGCTAGGTAGGAAAGTAAAATAGGAAGGGAAGGGGTAGGTCAATATTTATGTAGAGGGAAGAGGGTAAAAGGTTATTTTGGTAATGTAGGATAGGTAAGTAGGTGAAATGAAATAAGATAATGGGTAAGGATGATAAGGGAGAGTAGGTTTATAGGTGAATTAGGTAAAAGGGGTAGGCATGAGTGATGTGGTTGGGTATTTTGTGGTGGGTAATAGGTCATGTGAGGTGGTCAAGTCTTGATAAGGTCATGTTGGATGATGTAGGTGAGAGATCAACTAAGGATGAGGGACAGAGTACCACCCCTAATGGTACAGATGTAGCCTAGTGTGACAGCGAAGGAGTGGGAACACATGACTGATGTTGGACTTAGTGCGATCTGATGGTATAGGCGTGTAGCCTAGGATGATAGCTTAATGGTCTCTCTCATCGATAGATGGGACTCAGTGACCAATACCTTTCACTTATTAACGGACGAGATGACAGTTACACTAAAGGACATGTATAGGATCCTACAGCTACCTATTGTTGGGGAGCCAGTGTATTCCATTTCATCTAAGGCATTGGGTCGAGCTGATAGTGGCAGTATTTGGTGAGGTGATGGGCCTACTAAGGTATCACACCATAAGTCTCACTTATGGAGATATGTATGTAGCCTATCTGTAGGAGACTAGGCTATCGGTGTTGATGATAGTGGCAATGGGATGTTTTACCCTATCCATATTTTGAGGGTGGGATATTCCCATGAGAACTAATGGGTATGCTAGAGGATATGATAGAGGATTGGATATGCTTCACTCGGAAACCAAATTTCCTAGTTTAGTTGTATAGGGAGCTATGGGCCTATGGGAGATTGAGGAGATTTGGTATGTTTTGTACCTATTTATTACATTGTTGGACATATGATCACATCATGTGTGTGTGCCTAGTTGGTTTACCATGACAGGATTGGTTTGGGGGTGGTTTTCTTAGAGTTGGTTTCAGATGATAGGTACCAATCAATGGACTGCCGAGGGTGGTCGAGGGCCATATTTTATGTGTCATACTACATGTAGACCATTAGAGGGCCTTTCGGTAGATGATATTGTGTAGAGGCCATATATTGGTTATCCATCATACAGAGGCATTGCTGAGGAGTTAGAGGAGCTACAGTTATTGAGATGGATACAAGGGTTTCATGCTAGGGAGCACCGAGATGATACCCGTGGAAAGAGTCAGACGATAGTTTGGACTGTGGCAGGACATGCCCCCACCTTTCCCACAGTACCATAGAGATGATGTGGAGAGACCCATGTCTCCACCACGTCCGAGTGTTCTCTACAGGGAAAGAGGAATAGGTACTAGATAGACATATGATGATGTGGGTGTCACTGATGGATATAGGTAGTGGTGGGTGGCACAGTTATGGGCGACACCATCAAGGCCAGGGAAGCCTGATTTAGCTACCATCATAGTGCAGAGGGATACATTACAGGGTCAGGTGGCTGCCCTACAGGCACAGATTACAGGTTTTGCAGGGATAGTTGGCAGGGTCACAGGCACAAGTGACCACCTTACAGGCACAGGTGACAGCCCTCTAGGCCCAGGTAATATAGGAATAGGTCTCCGTACAGGGTGGAGATGGGGATGGAGGGTAGGTAAACACCCTACACGACATAGATGGTTGGATTATAGGGTGAGTTGGCCATAACATAAGGGACATAGTTATGGCCCTGTAGGCCCAGGTAGCGAAATAGGTACCAGTATAGGTTTCATAGGGACAGGGACAAGGGTCCCATAGTACAGGCACCTGCACAAGATAGGGTACATTATTGGTCAGGTAGAGTTCACAGGGGGCAGTCAGGCCCATGGCACCACCCAAGACTATATCTTTGGAAATATTCAGGGATGCCCTGAATGAGGCTCACTATTATCAGGATCATCTAGCCATCGTAGGGATTTATGTCCCCTCATATTTTGAGTACCGAGCCCAACAAGTAGCCAGTGAGCAGACTAGATCTAGGACTCATAGTTCTAGTAGCATAAGAGCACATCAACCCATGAGACAGGGCCATGGTGAGGTTACCAGTTATCAGAGACTAGGCCCATCAGAGGGCTAGGAGGAGGAGATAGGTGAGACTGCAGAAGAGGGCATCAGATGTGGGGTGATTGATTGTTCATTGTATGTGATACCATTATTTTGATTGATATTTTGATATATATACCAGCCTGCATGCCGAAGACATGAGATTGTACATGAGATTTTTGAGATACTGATATTTATTTATATCTATGTATATATGTATTGATACACAAAAACTCCCATTATATAGTTGATGATGTTTACTGGATGGCTGATGTACTCATTTTTAATTTCCATTGTTATTGTGTATTATGGAAACTAGTTTAATTAGGAATGATTAAGTCGAGGTCATGTAGGCATGATGGAGTCTATTTCATTTAGGCATGGTTGATTTTAGGTGAGTTAGGCATGGTGGAGTTTAGGTGAGTTAGGAATGATGGAGTGTAGGTCATATATGCATGGTTGAGTTCAGGTCATATAGGCATGGTGGAGTCAGGTATAGGGTTGAGTTTAGGCCACATAGGCCTGGTGGATTCAGGTATAGGAATGATGGAGTTTAGGGCATTTAGGCATGATGGATTCAGGTGATTTAGGCAGTCAAGGTCACGTAGGCATAATGGAGCCGAGTATAGGCATGGTGGAGTCTAGGTGATTTAGACATGATTTGGTCATGTTTTTGTTTTGATTTAATTTCCAATTTATTGGTAGTATGGAAAATAAATGATGATGTATATGTATGTTGTGGTGTAAATTTCCAAATATTGGATATCATGGAAATGTGAAATGATTGATGTATAATATGGTGATGTTATAAATTAGTAGGTATGTATGTTTTTATGATTGTTTAATTGCCTAGTTTTGTGTAAAATGGAAATTCACTAAGGTATAATGTGAAATTAAAAAGTGGGAAATTGGTTAGGGGGAAGACTATCCGAGATAACCTCCAAGGGCCCCATGCCCTCGGAGTGCTGCCTACATAGCCCTGACGAAAAGGGGCCTCAGGACGATGTAGTTCTCCCTTAAGATAGGGAAGAATATGATGAGGTAGAGGAATGGGTTGGTAGGTTTTAGGCATTATTGATTCTAGGTCATATAGGACTGGTTAAGTTTAGGTCATTTAGGCATGGTTGATTTTAGGTCATTTAGGCATGGTTGAGTTTATGTCATAGTGGTTGAAGGTAATAGGCATGGTTGAATTTAGGTCGAATAGGCATGGGTGATTTTGGTGAAAGAGGAATTCCCAAAATGTAGGTGTTGAAGGTCTGGTCCTATGATAGGAGAGTCAAATAAGTAAGAAAAGAGGTGAATGGTAAGAGGAGACAAAAGATACACCTAATTAATCAGAACCATTATGAGTATATCATATTAAAGATTAGTGTATGAACATTAATACCTAAAGGTGTTGCATGATTGACTGTTCTAAGGGTGAAGAAGGTCACATGATCACGAAATGTCACATTTGCGACATATCCCTTGAGTAGGAATAAAGATTAGAGAGGAAAGGTGGTAAGGTGAAAGAAGTTTGTTTAGCGTAACCTGGTGTGAGACAACATGCCTCTTTGGAAAGAGACCCAAAATCAAAATAGGAAATTCCATGACGAAAAAGCCATATTTTTCCTTTTGCTTGTGTTTTTATAGACTAATCGATGTGGGAAGTGTATGTGGGATGAGTAGAGTATCTCCTTGAGGTCTTCGTGAAGGTGATCAATGTGGGAAGCTTCAAAATATTTTTATTTTATTTTGGTAGGAATAGTCCTCTTTTTGTGATAAACTATTTACAGAATGACTAGCTTTATATAGCTATCCTTTGAGGGAGTAGTCTATTTATAGCAGGAAGATAGAAAGATAGATTTCCTTTTTGAGGGAGTCATATTTTTTTTCTATAAGTTTGACTCAAGGATTTTGAATTTTAAAATCCCATATATTACTTTTAAATTATGTTTTGGACTCTTAGGTCATGGACAAGACTATAGAGAAGGATAGGCCCCTTTTATGAAGAAAAAACCATAGCACACATGGATTGAGACTAGAGTTTTAAGTGATGAATTAACCATGGGATTCCATCTTTGATAAAGGATGAAAAGTATCCATGAGAATCATGCCATGAGTAGAGTTGTGGGGCTCATATTGAAGATAAGGCTGAAAGGATGGGTAATCCTGATTCTTAGTCATTGATCCTTAAAATAGGTAAGTGGAAGGTGAATGGTGCTCAAGGGACAAGTGTTTAATAGACATAAGGTGATATAGGACTTGATTCAAACAATAGAATGGTTAAATATGTAAGGCATTGAGGGGCTCAGCAAACTATTTATACCAAAGGTCACATGGGTAAGTCTCAACATTTTCCTACAAGGTTCACGTCTCGAATCAGATAAGAATTTGATTGCAACCTTTGTACGGTGATAAATATTTTTGATTTGGAGGTCGAAGAGGGGATTTGAGAAGCAAGACAGGACATTTGATATCTTCTAAATTTATTGGTGAAACGTGGGGTGGTTTGAATTTCATAACAATCAAAGGTAGTCAAAAGTATGTCAACATGATGCTTATTCTTTTGAAGTATCTTTACAACACTAGAACATACCATTAACTTGGTTCACAACTAGTTGAGAGTCACCAAAGATATTACTTGATTTGACATCTAAGGTTATGGGTATTTGGAAGACCTAATGTGAGTGCTTCATATTCAGTTGATATTGTTAGTGCAATCAAAGTCTAGTTTGAAAAATAATGGCATAGGCTCACTGTCAATAGGAATGACAATAACTTCGGCACCACCCCCACGTTGACATTTGGAACCATCGAAGAATAAGGTCATTTGGTAAATGGTATCGTCCAAAGAGAGGGTAGCGATGGATTCATCAGGGAAATCAAATTTAGAGGATTTATTTCTAGAGATAGGTGCATCTGCGAGTTGGTCAGAAATTCACACAATGTTTTTCCTTTGATATATTTTTGAATGGGTGAATTCGAGCTAAAACATCTAGGTCTGCAAGAAGCATGAGCCAACATGCAGCACGTTGATGTTGGTAAGTCTTAGCATACATGTAATGTAAGGGGTCATTATTGGTGACAACAAAGGTTTTGTTGTTGAGTAGGTAATGGTGAAGTTTATTCACGACAAAAACCAAGGATAATCAATTTTTTTTGGTGTGAGTATATCTATTTTTATAGTCTAAAATCCTGTAACTTATATAGTAAACCATTTTGTTCCCTTTGTTGCTTGTCACGATGAGTGAGCATGGAACTAAAGGAACGATCAATAGCAGAAATATAAAACTAAAATGGTTGATCATCCTTAGTGGGAATGAGCACAAGTGGTTGGAGGAGGTATTATTTTAAGGTGTCAAAGGATTTGAGGCATTCATTATCCCATTTGAAGGAGACATCCTATTTGAGGAGATGATGAAATGGATGGTAGTGGTCAGAAAGTTGCAAAATAAAGAGACGAATAGATTGTAACTTTCCTTACAAAATAAGAAGTTGACGAAGGTTAGTAGGTGGAGGCATTTTGATAATACCCTTGATTTTAGTAGGATCAACTTCAATGCCATGTAAAGAAAAAATAAAAATAAGGAGATTTCTTGAGATAACAGTGAAGACACACTTCTTAGGTTAAAGGCAAACACAGTATTTGATGAGACAATCAAAGATGACCTTAAGGACTATAACGTGTGTGATTCGATGTTTGGATTTGGTAAGAAGATCGTTAACATAATATTCTAATATTTGATGCATAATGTCATGAAAGATATAATTCATATCCCATTGATTTGTAGCACCAGCGTTTTTAAGGCCAAAGGGCATGACATGATAACAGAAGGTCCCCTAAGGAGTAATGAAGGAGGTTTTTTGTTGATCTTTCGGGGCAAGTAATATTTGGTTATAACCTAAGAAACCATCCTTGAGTGATAGCATCTCATGACTGGTGGTGAGATCAACTAGTTGGTCATTACTAGGTAAAGGAAAATCATCTTTGGGGCAAGATAAGTTAAGGTCAGGAAAATCCATGCAAATACCAAGTCCCCTTGTCACTTTTGTGATAGGAAAAATGTTATAGATCCATTGGGGATAATCAATGGGTAGGATGAAGGAAACTGAAAGAAGGCATTGGAGTTCTTCTTTGACAAGAAGGGAAATGCGAGGATGCATTTTTTTTCAAGGTACTTATGTTTCATGGTTTTGGCAGCAGACATGGTTACAATATTATGGACCACAATGTTTGGGTCAATACCAATCATATCAGCATAGGACCAAGAATTTTTTTTATTATGATCCTAGAGGAAAGAAATAAAAGCTTCTTGTTCAACAACATCTAAAGATTGGCCTATTTTTAGAATGTCTGGTCATCCTGAGTGTGAATATTAATTTCAATGATCGATTCATTCAACATGGTTTGTGTCTTAGAAGGTAATGACTGATGAATATAAGAATCTTCCACACCAAGGTAGGTGAGAATAGATTCATTGTCCTAGCATTAAATGAATGTTAATAGAAGGTGTATCATCATCGATCATGTCAAGATATAGGAAGGGAAGAGAAGATGGAGCCTCACCATCTCGTTGATAAGTTAGATGGTCCTAGGGAAATGGTGTTCACAAAAAAAAAGTTAGGAGGAATGGATTCTAGATCCATAGACTTTGTAGGTGAAGGTGGTGAATTTGATGAAGAGGGTGTGGAATGTTTATCATCCTCAATGAGTTTGAACTTAGGCCTTCTTGGGAGATGGTTTGGTAAATCCAATACCACTGCAGTCTTTATGCTTACGAGTGGTGCATGGGATGAAAGTATGGTGGCCTTGTTCATAAAAACCAAACCAAATCCCTTCCAAGCACAATGATGGAGGAAGGTGTGGGAAAAGTGGCAGTTGGTGAGAGATTGAAGGTTGGATGAAAATGGTCAAGTTTGGGAAGGTGGCTCAGGTGAGTAGGTAGAAGCATCAAGTCCCCCATACATTAAGTTGGTGTGAAGGTGGGGAGGACCATAAGGGAAAACCTTGCCTATACAGTGATCATAGCAGGGATGTTGGTGAATTTTACCATACTCTTGAGGAGTAAGGAATGTGTCAATATTATAAAGGCGGTACTCCCCCAGAGTGAGGCATTGAAAAACACCTTCTAAGGGATTAGTAGTTGATATGTGGGTAGCAGGAATGGATGAATTACTGGATCAGTTGGGAAGAAGAAGCATTGGTTGGTTTGAGAAGTAGATGGTTGGCTAATGGGTCACTTGTAGAAGTTGTGGCAGACAGTGGGAATAGAGGAGTTAGTTGTGGAAGAGGTAGCAAGCAACATTGGTGGATGGGCCAGTGGGTGAAGAAGAAGTGGTAGAATGGTAGATGCCTTAATTGGTATAAGGACATCATTGGGTTGATACAACATGTTACAGGTCTTGAATGGTGAAGGGTCGGCTGGAATGGTATAGTTTTGTCCTTCATGTTCAAATTTTAAATAGCAGTGTAAGGTTGAAGGAACACAACCCATGGCGTGGATCCAAGTTCGGCCAAGCAGCATGTTGTACTAGAATTCCCCCTCTAAGATAGAATAATTCAGGAATGGTATGGGGACCCTACATGAATGTGGAGAATGATGGTGCCAAGAGTGGAAGTCATGGCATCATTGAATGAATGCAACATAATTGGGTTATTATGCATGCAATTGGCAGGGATGCGCATTTGGTTGTATGCATGGGAGGAAATGATGTTGATACTAGCACCACCATCAATCATAACATGTCGAACGCGTATATTATCAATGTAGATAGAAATAAATAGGGTTGGATCAAGATCATCTGATTGGAGAGGTACAATCTCATCATCAGAAAAACTGAGAGTGGCTAAATTGATGAGTGGTAGCAAGGTGCAAAGGAAGAGGATGAAGTGGTGAGAGAGGCCACATGGTGAGGAGTGATAATGGATGCCACATAGAGTAGGGTCATTAGGTAAAACCTCAATAGATTACAGAACCTCAATGAGGGCCTGTCGATGAGACTCAGAGGTTTGGACAAGGTCATACAAAGACATTTTGAGAGGAGATTGGTGCAATTGTTTAATCATTTTACGATGGGAAACCCCATCAGAAATAGGGTATGTGGGTCCACAAATGGTGATTTTTGGTGCAGGTGTAGATGGGATATTGGGTAAAAGAGTGGCGGATGGGTTGGTTGTTTTCTCCTTTCCTTTGTCCTTCTGGGCTCGAGTGGTAATGTTGAACCATATTAATATGTGGTAAAGGAGCAAGTGAATCATGATAGGTGTAGCAACAGGATGGGAAAAAATATGGTGAGGGCATATACTGGTTTTGTGAAAAGAATGCAGCACATTGGCATTTTGGCAGAGGTTTGGCTAGCTCTCTTATGCAGACCATATTGATCTCAAATGTTGTAGGAGGATAAAAGGGTTGTGAGGGGGAGATGAAGGTCACTGAATAGGTAAGGGATGAGGATGTGTGGTGATAGGTGGAGGTGGAATAGGGTCCTCATCTAAAATATCATCATCGTCAAAGTTTTCTTCGAGGACATAGTTGGAGAAGAATAGTCTTAAGAGCCTTACATTTTTCCACATCATGCCCTGGCACACGATGGTAAGCACGTAAATTTTGTATCATCAAACCCTTCTAGTTTAGGTTTGAGTGGGTCATAAGGTCTAAGTGGTGGCAATGTGATGATAGAGGTTTCCAAAAGGTTAGCTAAGATGTTGGCATAAGACCCTGCCAATGGATCACAATAGTGAAGTAAGTGTGGGTCTAGATGGAAGTGTGGGTGATTTTGGTGGGAGAGGCGCCATGGGAGGTGGAATCAGAGGTTGAGTCAGTTTTACCACCTATTTGGTAGGTAGTACAGTTTTAGGTTTGGATTTGCACCTTCTTGGGTAAAGATGTAGCAGATGAACTAGTGGTTGAAGGTGGTGTAGGTTTAACTACCTCTTTGGAGGGTAGTGGGTTTTTGAAATTTGGTTGCACCTTCTTGGGTAAAGGTGAAGAACAAGTGTGTGATGTAGAAGGAAATGGTAGATGGCGGAAGGGGATGGGTAGCCAAGGTGATAATGGAGGTGCGGTGAAGGCTGTGGGAAGAGGCAAGGTGGAAGGTACTTGTTGAAGATAAGGAAATATCATAGGTAATGATGAGGATACTTGGAAGTGGCGTAGGTATAGGAGTTAGAAAGGATGCAGGTGACAGGCGAAGGACATAAGTTGTGTAGGTAATTTGGGTGTAACTAGAGGATCACGTGACAAGGAGGTGGGTGTTATGATTTTATGGTTTACCTTAGGTAGGAGGCTGTTTGGCCAAGGTTGATAGGTGAGGTCCTAGGATAGATGGAAGTGGTGAAGGTGACAGAGGGGTAGTGGGAGAAGTTGGTGTATGTGGCCTAAGAGATTGGGTCTTCCTCTTAGGTGGGGGAATAGTCTTTGTGTTGGCTTTTGAGGACATGGCTAAATCTAGTTTGACAGGGGATGGACTAGGCTTGATGTCGCCATGACTCCCAATGGGGCAATGGGTTTGGATGCGAAGGAAGATATAGATGTAGGTAAGGATTTAGGCATTGGAAAAAGTTCATTTGATGGTAAAGGTTTAGGTGTGGGCGAGGGTGATGAAGAAGAGGTCGTTACAATTGAATGGGCATGGTTGGTTTGGTTGTCTGAAACACCTTTGGATAGATCGTGGAAGTATCAGCAGACAACATTTGTTCATATGAGTTGAGAAAGGCAGTCGAAGGCATCCCCAAAGCATGGAATTGTCGACATAATCCAAGCGGTCAACTAAACGTGAAAATGGTACCACCATTGATAGGGGGGATGATGTTGATTTGGTAGTAATCCCTATAAAGAATGTCTATGAGACAGGGAAATGGTTGGCTTCAAACTTTGTGGGTAAAAGAGTCAAGAGAAAATCAACAGGATCCTTGAAAGCTAATGGAGAATTGTCACCAATAGGAAGGGGCACTACTAATGGATCCCTTATGGGTAGGGGAGATGACAAGTAGGATGAGGTAGGTTCATCTTTTGGTGAAAAGTAAGGTAAGCATGACTATCTCGTGGGTAAAAGAGTAAATACTGTGGGTTGTTCGTCAGGTTGAGAGGTGTAGTGGGGAAACTGCATCGGCAGATATGGCAGACTCCTCCGTGGGTGAAGGGGGAGATAAGGGAGACTCCTCTGTGGGTAAAGGAGTAGATGAAATAAAATATCCCTTCATGTGGATGAAGGAGCTCGTGCAAGAATCTCCTTGATAGATGGAGTAGGAGGAAATTGAGGAAGAGTTGGTATGATGTTGAAAACACCATGAACCTCACAAATTACTATCATTGGTCGAAGAATTTTAGCTAGTTTGGTTAGACGACGGGGTGTGATTTGGAAATAGCTTCTTGAAGATGTGAAGGTTCTGATTAGCTGGTGCATTAGGGTTTATCCAAGACGAGATCTCCACTATCTAACATTTCTTGGACGATATTTTTGAAAGTTATACAATTACTGTCGCTATGACCTTTAACGTGATGATAGTTGCAGTAATAATTTTCTTTGTACCATGCAGAGCATAGGACGAGAGGGTATTAAAACCAGTATGTGGTTTGACAGGTGGAAGAGTGATTTGCTCTGGATTTTAGAAGTTTTTCTTAAAGTTAAGAGTAGGGTTCTCCTATGGGAGTGTATTTTCGTTGCTCCCACTTGAACTTGAAAGTCTGAATAGGAGAAAGGTTGGAAGAAGGCTTTGATTGGTTGGATGGATGAGATGGGTCGGCTTTCAAAACTACTGTGCACGTGGGCAGATCCTTTTTGCTTTGGAGTAATTATTTTATGGTTTGGAATAAGAAGAGGTATCGTTTGATTTAAACGCAGTCGTTCTTGTTACGTAATTGTATCTTCTTCTCTTCAATGGAACGAATTTCAAGTTTTTGAGCCATGGTGAACGCCTTGATCAAAATGTGCAAAAGGTTTGAACTTGGAGAGTTGGTGAGATGTGCCTAGCACAAGCCCTGGTGAAAAACTCTATTAACTCTGGTTTGAGGTAGTTGAAACATGTGAGCTGGTTGATTAGGCTTCGCCAACGAGTGACAAAATCTGTGATAGATTCGTCTTCGTATTGGTGTGTCGAGTACAAGTCAATCATGGTGACTTTCTTGACAATGTTGATAGAAAGTGGTCTAGGAAATCTTGAGCTACTTGGTTGAATGAGAAAATGGAGTGCTTAGGTAGAGCACTATACCAATCCAACTTAGGTCCTATCAAGGACATTGGGAATGTTCTCAAGAGCAAAGCATCATCATGAGCACGATCAGATAACACCCATGTTTAAAAGACCGCAAGTGTTGTTGTGGGTATTCTTTGTTGTTAAAATCAGTTGAATTTAGGCATTTCCAAGTGCATAGGGTATGGACGAATCGGAATGGATAGGTGAATGGGCTCATTGCAAATCTCGTCATATGTCAAATAATTATGTGAGATGGAAGACCAGATGCTTCCAATGTCTGCATCTTGTCCATCATCATTTTGATAAGATCATTAGTAGGTTATGATGATTTGGGCACCTCCTGCAGTATAAGGGGGTAGATGATGAAGGTATGACATGGGAGGGCATCCCAGTATGTGGTGGTGCCAAGTACGAAAATTGTGAGGGAGGAATAGATGCAGGTGGCAAGTATCTTGAATAAGTGATAGATGAAATAGGGGGTTGTTGGTGATAAGTGTAGGTAGGTGGAGTGGATGTAACGACTCTCGTAGCAATTGGAGGAAGAGACTACGGGATAGAGAGGATAATGTTTTGGAAGGGAGTATGGGTTACTGACACCATGGGTGGCTGAGATGTAATAGGTATATGAGAGGTGGCAGGTGCAAATAGGCCTACACTCAAGGTAGGTTGATAAAGGAATGGTTGACATCACTAGGAGCAACTGACGTCAAAGGCACGACAAATGTCATAGGTGCAGAAGATTTCAATGATGTAGGGTCAAGTTGGGACACCACAGGTGGTAAGGTGGAAGAGGGTAAGGCTAAGCTAGTAGTAGTTGATGCAGAAGTGGGTGCAAGGGTAGGAGGAATGGACACAAGGCATGCTCATATACAAGGTTGCCTGATGAATCCCGAGTGGATGAATGGGCTAAATAATATTGTAAAGCAACGGGGTTTTGATCAAGGAGTCTCTGTGAACTCCTCATCACTAGTATTGATGATGATAGGCTGACTTGGATCCATAGGTGATATAATGGAAGGTGGCAATGGGCTAGGCAGGGAGCGGCTAAAGGCTAGCATCGAGTACACGAGGGCGTTGGCCTGGCTATGAGTCAAAACCATGTGAATTATAGTAGACCTAGTAATCTGATCTCTGTAGATGACACAGAAGTCACAAAAAGAATGGATAAAATGGTTCCAGAAGGTGACAACTGGAGCATTGTTTTAATTGAAAATTTAAAACACAAAGATAGACAAACATGAGTTGGGATAACTGATGTCGATGACATAGGGTAACCGATGCCATGGTCAGAGGACCGATACCGGTTATTGTGGAAAATCAAAAGGATTTGTAAATGTGGCAATAAATGATGAAAATGAAGCAAATTTGGAATTCGACAGTGACTTTCAAAGACAAAGAGATATGGTGAGGTAAATGAGGAAACCCCAAGAAAGAACAAAATTGTGATGAATGTTACTTTGGTTAAAATGACCAAAACAGACAGGAAACTGACAACAGTTCAGTAAATTGATGACAGTTAGATGAGTAAACCGATCACTGGACATTAGATCGATGCCGATCACTATGAAATTCATGAAAATATGGAAAAATTTGAATTTGGTAACTTAGATCAAATAAAAGACCAACCCAAAAACTTGAGTATGGAAATGATTGACCCTTAACACACTTAGAAAGTGTTCGGAATAAACCAACTATGATTATGGAGTGTGAAGGGAAAAAAAAAATGGAGAATAGAACCTCACAACCCTCAAAACACAAGATCAAGAAAAAACTAACAAACAAAAAATCATAAGTGGTGGATTTAATGCTTCTGGCTTATGCCATTGATGACTGACTTGTGAATAAAGTAGATTTTTTTTGTTTGATAAAAAGTTCCCTACAAAAAGCCAACAACTAAGGATAGTTTCAAGTAAGTTTTGGTGAGGGAGGTCCTTATCATAGAGATAATGACTAAATAGAGAAACCAGTTTGGAGTCCCACTGCTCAATCCTATTAATCGTGTGATCGTTGGACACCTTTTTCTATGGCTAGGATTTTGTTTAAGAAAATGAGTAATTTATTTGCAGTGGTTTGGGATAGAGAAAGAGATGTGCAAAGTGTAAGCTATGGTCAATTTTTCAAGCATTAGTTGGTCATGACTTCTAGCATATAGGTTGCCCACAATTTTAAATGAGCTACAGATGCAACACACAAGAATGATATGCAAATATTTTAAACCCAAATCCAAAATGACATTCGATGAGAGCAATGATGAATAGGAAAGAGTATGTATTTCACTAATGCAATACAAAATAGAAAGAATCATTTTTTTTAGTCCAAAATACGTCTCAATGAGAAAAATAGAAGAGAAAGAATGTTCCAAGGGAGAAGAATTAATGTGAACTCTTTCAAAAGGAAATAGACACACAATAATTTCACCGAGGAATGAACAATGCAAAAGAACCCCTGATGGGTCCCAAGGGGTGTGTCAAAATGTTTCACCAAATAAGTTATGAGATAAAATAGATAAGGTAACGGTCAAGGAGGAATACTAGTGATATGTAGGTCAAAGTTTAATGCATGCGTTACTAAATTTTATCAAAGCTGGTCATAGAGAAATCCTTTTTGTCTAGGAAGGACTACATGTAGATAAAAAGCAAGACCACTAAAAGATTATTAAATAGTAAGAATCAGAGGACTACCTAGCAAGGCTAGATCTGGGAAGTGTCATGCTTCCTCGAATGGTTGTCAATCCTCTGTTTAATATAATTCAATGTGAATATATTACTAAAATAAATAAGTCTTATTTCAATGTAATGATTTAGGTTTCTCATACACCATATTTTATGCTAAATATTAAAATAACACTAAATTCAATTAGAATCAGGGTTCGTTTAGGTCAAACATGTCAATCAAAGGTTTGGTAAGGGTATGGGGATGATTGATTGAAGTCTGGGTTGATTTTGGGTGAGTGGGAAGCTTGCTGGTCTGAGACACTGAAATGACACAAAGATCGATGTTGGTCTGGTGACTGATGTTGGTAGGGGGCTAAACCAATGTTAGTCATGGTGATGGAACTGATGTTGCTTGGGAAAATAGGTACTAAAATATTGAAAATAGGTTTTTAGGCTCTCTGTGATCACACAGAGAATGAGGGTATTATGCTTTAGGTCATAATATGGCTGAGAAGACTCATGGATACTAACGAGGAGGTTTAGGATGGTGAAAAGGATTGGGATGGTTTAATAGTGGGTTGGTGGGAAGAAGGTGATGTACAGGCAATAGAGGAAATAAACTACTCAAATAAGCAAGAGATCTATAAAAGGAATAAGTAAAATGACTAGAATCACAATGCTTACTTGATGTCTTGTAGATCTTGTGAGTTGCGATGGTAGATGGTTGATCGGAGAAGAAGTGCTTGAGTCTAGTTCCATGAAAGTATGGCCTATGTGCTTCTATGAGTATTCCAATGCTTTGGAAGGATAACCAACCGCTTTTCTTCCATTGTAGTTGTGTGTGTTCGTCATTTGGATGTAGGAGGGCTTGAAGGTTCGTGCTTGAATGAAATCAGGCTCCAATAACTAAATGACCAATAATTAAATGACCAACAACATGTAAAGAGTTATGAAAGTGTATATAAGATAACCAATGACAGTTAGGTGACTGGTGTCGGTCGAGGGATCACCAGAGTCAGATATGGTCATGAAGCACAACAAGGTCAGGTGTAGGAATGGGTAATAGGTGTTGTTCCATTGCACCAAAGTTATATTCGGGATAAGCATCACATCATTAGGTAAGGTAAGGTCACTAGGCTAAACAACATGGGTAATAACATCGCAAGGTATAGTGAGTACACAAATTCCAATGCCACAAAAGGTAGTTCAGGTTAGGGTCTGTAGCTCAGGGCATAGGTAAGGCCAAGGTATAGGTAAATAACATGTCCCTAAACGCAGTTAAGGAAATGTACATGTAATGTAGGCTTGTAGGTAAGGTGTAATAGGTGTTGGTAAGGTTAAAAGTTGTTAGATAAAATAATTTTTTTAGGCAAAATAGGCATGGGGTGGGTCAAATGGTTATGTAAGGTGATCAATGTCGATTATATTGTAACTGAGTTCAGTTTTCTAGGGCATGACATGACCAACCTCGGTCATGTCGAGTTAGGGATAAAAAAGGAAAAACTCGTGTTTTACGGATTCTTTTTAATCTTTCCACTTTTAGAAAATGATAGAGAAGAAGTCTAAGAGTTGAAAATAATAGTACAAGGTGTTGAGATGAGTTGGCAAGCCATGTAGCAATTGATTGGCATTTTATTGGTGGGTCCACGAGATTGAGTTGATTTATTCAATTGGTTGTGAGGTGAGGAGTTGATTTTGGCATGGTGGAGGTGAGAGAGGGAGCGGGTGGACCACTAGCACAGTGGCTAGATGTGTTACTATAGATATGGCGTTGATTAGAGGTAGGAGACAATTTGAATCCTTTATTTGGTTAAAAATAGATTGTGGAAATCGGTTTTGTTTAAAATTTTGGTCGTCAATTTTAATTTTTGAAATCGTGGTTAAAAATGAATGAAATGAGGTGGGGAAAGGTCAAATGTATCTTAAATATGGTTGGTAATGAAGCTAGGATAGGTTTGGATGGGTGGGAGTAGGTATATAGGTTATTTTTGGTTAATTTTTGAGAATGGGGGATGGGTTTTTGTGGTTGTGATGCCGCGACAGAGACCGACGATGGTCAAGGGTTGTCTGACATTGGTCAGCTTTGGTCATTGTCATTCAAGGTTTGGGTGACCAACACTGATCAAGAGGACCGATGATGGTCAAGGTGACAGAAATTGGTCTCAATTAAGAGTAAATAGATGAAAGAAGGGGCTAGGTAGGAATGTAAAATAGGCAAGGAAGGGGTAGGTGAAGATTTATGTAGAGGGAAGAGGGTAAAATGTTATTTTGGCAATGTAGGATAGGTAAGTAGGTAAAATGAACTAAGATAATGGGTAAGGATGATAAGGGACAGTAGGTTTGTAGGTGAATTAGGTAAAAGGAGTAGGCATGAGTGATATGGTTGGGTACTGTGTGGTGGGTAATAGGTGATGTGAGGTGGTCAAGTCTTGACAAGGTTGTGGTGAATGATATAGGTGAGAGATGAGATGAGGATGAGGGATAGAGTACCACCACTATTGGTACAGATGTAGCCTAGTGTGACCACGGAGGAGTGGGAACACATGACCGATGCTGGACTTATTGCAATCCAATGCTATAGGTGTGTAGCCCAGGATCATATATTAATGGTTTCTCTCATCGATAGATGAGACTCAACAACCAATACCTTTCATTTACTGATGGGTGAGATGATCGTCATACTAGAGGATGTGTATAGGATCTTGTGGTTACCTATTATTGGGGAGCCAATGTATCCCATTTCGTTTGATGCATTGGTGGAACTGATAGTGGTGGTATTTGATGAGGCAATGGGCCTACTAAGGTATCACACCACAAGTCTCACTTATGGAGATATGTATGCATCCTATCCGTAGGAGACTAGGCTATCGATGTTGATGATGGTGGTGGTGGGATGTTTTTCTCTTCAATATTCTAAGGGTGGGAGATTCCCATGAGCATTGAGGGACACTTCCATCACATAAATTATAATCTTTAGATAGTGTTCTATGTGCGGCACTTCCAACACATAAATTAGAGCATTTTTCTCCAACCTTTCTCATTTTTTAACATATATTTGAACAATTATTACTTGTTTACTCTTGTTATTTCATTTAATTTCAAATCAAATTCAAATCTACATTTAAAACAAGGGAGCTCATGATGCAATGAGGGAAAAGAACTTACAAAAAATTCTATATACATGTTACTTCAAAGCAATGTGAGGCCATAAATACCTTCAACACTCATGAAAAGATTGAAACCTTACCATTGGTTGGTTTTCCCAACCTTTATCCACAAAAATTTTCCATCTTCTTATTTAAATCCTATTCATCCAACTTAAAACTCGGATTAGACAACATATAGTTAGAATATATGGTATTAGCATGTCTCAACGATCAATCCTCTACTTAATAACATAGAACATGTCTTGAAATTTTTCTTTAGTTGTCCTATGATGCTCTCACAACTCAAAAACCCTAGTCTTTCACACATACACCTTCAAAATCACACTTCCACACTCTTATAATGATCTCCTCTATGTTTCTTAGTAAATATCCTTCTTGACAGTCCTAAAAGGTTTTCCTTGCCTTCTCGTTGTATTTCCACTGTCTTCTCTCTTTTTTAATCTTGCAAAATTTCTCTTTCTATTTGATGTTTTCTATCAACTGAAACTACTCTTTATATACCATGCAACCATGCATTCATAGTCAACAAGAATCATAAATTTCTATTCCTTTAACTCTATCTTGCATAGAAGAGCACCTTGACTGTACTTTAACTTGAGTAATTATAGATATGAGGTTTTCCTACTTCACCAAACCTTGTAGTATTTTAAGATACACTTCCCCAATTTTAAATTCTCTTAGAATTTGAACCCAAGCCACACAACTTGATTAGGATATTTCTTCCTTGTTTTGGTAGTTTATCACTAACTCTGTTTTTCTTGACATTTGATCCTAAATTTTAATATGGTTTTTCTTACACAAGACTATCATAATAGCTTAGAGTTAATTTCACATGGGTTTCTCAAGAACTTCTGACTCATTAATCCTTTGCTACAGTCAAAAAACCTATTACTTACATTTGTTTATATTCTCAAGAACCTCTGTTATAGTCTTAATTAAGACTAGAATCTCAATGCTCTTATACTTAACTTATGCTTCCAATAATTCTTCAAGTGATTCATGAGACTTACCATAGCTTCTTCAAGTTTCGTTCATGGTCACATACCTCTAGCAACATGGAAAACACAAGAAATTGCATAAAGATCTCTTTCACCCCTTAACTTTGTCAATAATGTCTAATAGCCCTACAAACCCTGATTTTCCTCCATAACTTTTTATAAATTTAGTTTCTTGATGAACAAACATATGTTTTGAGTACCCTTTATGTATTTACAACTACCATGATAATCATGCAAAGAGTTACTTAGGAAAATGTGCAGTTCAAGAAATGTTCATCTCAATTAGGTATCTTTCTAGCCTTCATAAAGGACTACTAGGAATAACTCAGAGCGTACACTTACACAAGAACTCAAACCACTATAATCTCTTCAAACATCACGTAAAGAAGGTATGTTGCGAATTTCATTTGATTTTATCCATTAAATATAATATTATTTGGTTTTTACTATTAAACCATAACCAGGGTTTTACACGTACCCAACAGATTAAATCTATCATATATAGCACAAAAAGAGGATTAAAAACCTCAAACTTACCTTGAAATATTTTTTTTTATCTCCACCAACTTTCTCCTTTTTACCATTTCCCTTGAAACTCTACATACTAGTCCTAATAACACATTTTGCATTTACTTTCTACCAGAAAACATCGTTTTCACCGACACAGTCCTCCAAATGTTCACTCTATCCAACTTTTAACAGTCTTAAATCTTGAAACTACATTCTAATACTTTTTTCCATGATTTACATAGCTAACCTCCATTTTTATCTCTCACTTCACCCTTTTCTTACTAAAATAACTTAAGAATGCTCAAGAATACACTAAGCAACATACATTTTTTTCCTTAAGCTAGGAATTTCTCTTCTTCTTGTCATTTTAGACCTTAAAAGGGTTCATTCACAATTATACAGACTCTCCCATACATTCTAATCACACGTATCATCATTTAATAAGGAAAATAACTCTAAATCCTTACAAAATCACAATATATTCACTTTGTTCTCAGCATAATCATAGAAATTATTCATCTATTGCATCCTTACCAATTTTGAGAGCCATTCCTAGGATTATGACCATCTTATCACACCGTTTCAAACTCATTTCATTCATTCATACACATATTTTCATCAAAAAGACTCATTTTATTCATACATACAAGAACCTTTCATCATTTATTTACAAAAAACCTAGTTTTATAAGTTTCATATGCTCTCCATCTCAGGTTATTGCCTCTTTAGGTCCTTCACACTATTCTTGGACCTCTGAATCTTCTTTGTAACTTTATCTCTATGTTCCTCCATTCAAATATCTACATTTTAAGAGCTAAAATGTGGGTGTAATAACTAATTTCTTATCCCTAACCATGGTGGAGACTAACCACACATGGTGATTCATTCTTATGGTGTGAAAACACCCTTAATAAATTATGTGAGGTTCTTTTATGACCTTTTAGAACCTTTTTTACAACTTCACCTAGAACATTATACCTTTAAAGCTCATGATTACAAATTCAAATTTTCAAATGCTCATTTTGGAGGGAAACTTTAAAAGGGCTTAAAAACACTCATGTAGGGACTTGAAACGACTATGGAGGATTCAAAAACACCTAATACAGCTCCTAAGACCTCCTACAAGCCAAAATTCATTACAAACAAAAACTTGCTTATGTACATGGTTGATGCTCATGCATCATTCTCACTAGCTGAAAGAGTTTGTGTGCTAGCTTATTTTTCTTCTTCCAGTTGTATAGTTATTTTGGTTTTTTCTTCTTCCATTTGTATCTTCTTCTTATTTCTTGCTTTGTCCTTCTCTCTCTTATATCTTCTTCTTTATGTTCTTTCTCTCAAAAATACATATACTTTCTTGTATTTTGTTCATTTAAGATATTTTAAGAGCTTCTCATTCAATTTTTTTCACTTCTTTTTCTAATATGCCTGAACATACGTAGTCACACCAAAGATTAGATTAAAAAAATGAATACTTTTAAGTCCCTTTCATTGTATTTTGAATATTTTCTAGCTATTTTATGTTCAAATCAACCTCTATAATCATTTTTTCTTCTTCTTTAACTTCATTTATACCCTCTTCATCTTCAAGAAACTGATTTTCATCCTCAAAATATGTACAAACATCATAAAATACTTCTTCATCTTCATTCTCACCTTCATTTGTAAAATACTCTTTGTCTTCATCCTCCTTAAAACAAGCTGAGAATCTTTCTATAACTTCTTCATCAAATTTATGATTTTCTATGTACACAACTTCGTTAAACACCTATTCTTCTTGTTTGTTTTCAGTCTTGTCCATTTTTATTATCTTTTTATATTCTTTTCTAATCACTTCTCTTAGTTGTATTCTTTGTTTCTCTTCACAAGTGACCATATAGGCCACTTAACCCTTCTTCTCATCACTATTCCAACTTCTTTGTTTTCTTCCTCCATACTCACTTTTTTCATTGACTCCTCAAGATATTCCGCATCTTTCCTAACTTATTTTAATTCTTTTTCAAACCAAAACTATCTCTTTATTGCACCCTCTTTCCTACTTTCTTATTTATTCTTTCTATATATTTCCCCTTGTTTCTTCTTGTGGCATAGTAACATGATCAATCCCTTTAGTTTCACTTGTTTTATCCATCTTCCCCCTCTCTTTATCTTTAGAAAATATTTTTTACCTTGCCTTGTGTCTCACCTAGGTTGTTTTCCACACTTATTCTTTTGACTTTCTTCTTTACTTCACTTTCTTTCATTTCTTTTCAGAGATTTCTTGCCACTTTTCAACTTCTCTCTATTATCTCTTTCATTATACCTTCTTTCAACCTATGAAAACTTCATTCAAGCAGTCATAAAACTCATGGTTAGAATAAACATCATTAAAATATAAAAATCAATCTACTATGATACCACTTGATGTAATGAAGGATAAAAACTTACGCAAAGTTCAATATACAAGTTGTTTCAATGTAATGTGAGCCCATAAATACCTTCAATACTCATAAAAAGTGTCAAACCTCACCTTTGGTTGGTGTTTCCAACCTTTCTTTATAAATTTTATTCACCTTCTTATTTAAATCCTATTCATATAGCTTCAAACTCATATTAGACATCATATAGTTAGAATGCATGTTATTAGCACTTCTCACGGATCAATCCTCTACTTAATAACATAGAACATGTCTTGAAATTCTTCTTTAGTTATTCTATAATTCTCTCGTAATTCACACACCCTAGTCTTTCCCACATGCACCTTTAAAATTACACTTCCACACTCTCATAATGATCCCTCTATGTTTCTTGGAAATTAGTCTTTTTGGTTGCCTAAAAGTTTTTCCATGTCTCCTCATTGTATTTCCACTCTCTTGTCACTGTTTTAAAATTTAAAAATGTCTCCCAATGTTTGATGATTTATATCAACTAAAAATAATCTTAATATACCCAATTTAACAAAAATAGATTTAATGTTAAATCCTAATTGCAGAGTAATGTAGGATAAATAAATGCTAAGTACATATCTTGATACAAGAAAGTAAGCTAATAAATGTAAAACCTTACGTGTAAGAGAGGGAAATAAAGAATAAGATGATTTCCGCTATCTATGGGACTATTCAGGACTGAAAGAAAGATGAACAAAAAAGGAAAAATTTCACAACTGAGCATAGAAAATCCTAAATCTACTAGACGAGCCTGGACTAAGGAACCTAGAACAGGACTAGGGTGCCTAGGTGCTAAGGACCTTTATTGGGCACCTGTGACCACACAGGAGCTCAAAAAATAGTTCTTACATTATCACACAATTGTTTCTAACCTTCAATTTTGGTCACCTATATGTCATTGGATGATTGCCGAATTCACCTATAACCTGTAAAGAGAAGATGCCCCATACAATCCTCAAATTACATCAAATCCCAAAAATTAAAGATCCAAAATGAGGACTTAGATTGACCTTGTCAACCGCTTGACTGAGTGAGCTTATAACCAATAGTTACATTACATTTTAGACTCCATGTATTTCTTATGAAAGTGAACATGATAACTAGAAATAGATATATGTACCAACGTAAATAGATGTGTGGATGGAAAATGAAGTTCCCCTCCTATGTGTGTATACATAAAATGCAGTCTCTTATCCCTTGAGTAAAATCTAGATGGATGCCTTGATGCTCTTAAAATTCCTTTCAATGTAACCTTAGGTGATAATAATACATGTTTAGTGTTTGGTCCTTTATTATGGTCACATATAGTTGTATTTATATGATTCCCTTGGTTGAATTTCACAGTTGACAACTGGAAGGTTGAGCCATAAGAAAACAAGATGTCCGAAAGATAAAATATTCCCAAAAAGAGTGAGTAAAGTAAATAGAGGTCGAGGGAACCTAGAGGGATGAGGGAACCTAGGCACTGGCATCTTGTCTAGGTGTTGCCGTCTAGCATCCTGAAAGATAAAGCAATAAATTCCATATTGGGTTACAGGGTGTAGAAGTCCAAATAAAAAATAATAGGCATAGATAAAAGGCCAAATATAGTTGTCAATTGCTAGTTTTCTCACTTAGGAATCATATGTATAGTAGTATGTGATTATGACCTAGAAATATACCCAAGTCCATGATTTTGTGTCTACATTTGCCCCCAATTTATGTTTTTGAGTTAATACTCGATAACATAAAGTAGTTTAGAATTTTTGTACCTTTATTCCTTGTAGATTGATGGCGAAAGTGTGCTAAGGAGACAAGTGAAATCATCAAGTGATAAAAATGAAGCACGGAATCTAAGAAAGAGGAAGTGACACTAGGGGTGGAATCATATCGTGTTGTACCTACTATTGTTATAGCTTATTGTTTTGCTTGTGACTTCCACTTCTTCTAACCATAGACCTACAAAAATAAGAGAAAAATAGTAGTTAAAGTCATGTATTATGAAAACTCTTGCAAGAAGTATGTAAATGTGTGTAAATGTAGTAAAAGTAAAGTATGCTCCTGATTTGTGAAGAGTGAAAATGTATAGAAAGTGTCCTGAACTGTTTTTGAAGAGCGATTCTTTTGGGAGACCTCATGCAAGGAGTGATCTTTTTGGGAGATCTCACACAAAGAGCGAGTTTTTTGGGTGATCTCACACTAAGTGTGATTTTTTTGGGCAATCTCATGCTATGGTAGAAAATTTTTGGGGAGAGAGGTCTAGTGTTACTCTCCTTCCATGACGTATTCAAAAATTTATACACCATTATAGTTGGTGTGATCCATGTTTAGTTTTGTGTTGTTCTAGTTCAATCCAAGTAGAAAAAGGAGATAAAATGAATTCAGATTGCTAGAGGATTGTGCCTATATTATGAAAACTACTTTGTGAACTACTGAAAATTTGTGTTGATCTTAGAAAGTAACTATAACTGCCCTTGTTCATAGGTTCCCTGGAAAGGTCAAGAGCTCCTAGGAACCAATGTTTGTATCTAGATGCTGGTGTTTGTGCTAAACTAAGGACCCAAGTATGAATCTAGGCCATAATGTGATTATAACTCTATTTTGTTTGTGTACTTTGTAAGCTTATATTAAATCTTTGAGATGTTGTATGGGTGAATGATTCACCCAACTCATGCCCCCCAATCGGGTTACATGTGACATCATGATGAGAATGCGGCCCAAAGGGGAGGACCAGATCCTGATATGAAAATGTGTCCTTGCAGCCCGAGGAGGGAAATGTGCATGGTAGAAACCAATGAACATGAAAATAATATGGCTAGAAACATGTGTTAGTAGAAAAATTAACAAACATGCTATAGAAGAGCATGTAAACAAGCAATGTTGCATACAAAGTAGACCATGAAAAGAGGGGTTTCAAACATGGGACATCACTCACAATGTCACAAGACAATAAGGGATGAAGAGGAAAAAAATAATACTATGTGCACATAAGACAAATGGCATAGCCCACAAAAAAATGGAATACAATGGAAAATAATGGGAAAACATTAGCAAGAAAAGTATCAGACAACCATGGTGGAAAATAATTCCTATAAGACAAATGTTACACACGAAGCACCTGTTAGCATGTTAGAAAGATAATAAGTATGTAAAATCATGTATATATCAATGTAAATTAGTGTACTTGTAAGAATAGGAAGTAGTAAAAAAATGAAACACTGGCACCTAAAGTTTATAAGAGTAGGAATGTAGATGCCCCCGGGAGCCTTGGTGGGAATGGTAAGAGGTACAGTGCCAAGCATCATTATTGCATGTAAAGATCTATAGAAAATCTACATCCATAATTAAAGAACTAGTGAACATGCATGTGTATATATAAAAGATAATTACATATTAGATATCCGTCTGACATAGTCATAAAAGTGTAACATGCGAGTGTAAGAAAATAAGAATAATTGCAACCAAGATTGAAACATGTTATGAGTATGAATAGAATGGAATGTAAAGTGAATGTGATAGGAGAAACGCGCCCCATGAGTGAATGTGGATGAGTATGAGATGAGTTTCATTTATAAAATACACCTCAATAATCAAGAATGAACCATAGAACAATAGTTTGTCATCGGGGAAATGGTTTTATAATGTGAGCTTAAAAGATAGATCATGAAGAATAGAGCATGAAAATTGAATGTGGTGAAGTTCATTTCAGATTTATACCCTCACCATTCGAGTATGAACCATAAAACTAGAGTTCATCATAGGATAATGATGATAGAAGATGTCCATCAAGTGGTTTTAAAATTCTTAGAAAAATGAATCATGAAGTACAGAGCGTTAAGCTATAAATAATTGATAGTTCTCAAAGGAGGAAGAAGTGTAATTCCCCCCAAGTTGGTAAGAGATGAAGATCTATGGAAGTGAAATGTGTCCCTGCCATCAATGCAAGGAATAGTTTTCTTGACCAAAATGAATTGGTGGTAGCCTATGTAGGATTGATAACTTTCTAGAAAACTTGAGAGGAAACAAGGTTGGAACTGATTGTGAGAAGTGGTTGCTTAGTTTAACTTAGTAATGTTGTAGAAGACTTAAAATGTGGAGAGTTTGGACTGATTTTGAGAGGAATTTACTTAGGTGGCTCTTGACTTATGGTAGAAGAAAAATGAGTCACAATGGCATATTTATCATTAGACATAGATGAATCAGATTTAGGAGCCCAACGGGATATAGCAATCGGATATGAACATGTAGTAGCATTTTTGTAGAAAATGAGATGATACCATAATGCTTAAGGTGGCCAATTCATCATATAAGAGCATAACAAGCATTGTCATTATGTTCACTAATTTGATGACAATGGAAATATGGATGACCTTGATATTTTGAAAGCTGATAAGGAGGATAGAAATGAGTATATGGCAAGTTGATCAATTTATGAGTGAGGAGTTGAGGAAGATTATCTTGTTTCGTAGCATTTAAATCAAACATGAGAGGTGTGGGGAGAGGTAAGTCTTGGGGTTCACTGATATGAGAACATGTGGCAGTCATAGGACTAGAATGAGATGTAGAATAATTATCATGGGCTTAAGAAGCATCTTTTATATGTTGAATTTCAGATTTAAGAGATGTAATTGTTTTTTCCATAGGTTGAATTTATCTTGAATCAAAGAATGAAAATCTTGAATTGATTCAAATATGGGTTGATTAGATGGAGGAATAATATTATTAGAGTCATCAGATAGATGATCGAAGATGGAAATTACTTGATTGGGTGGCATGTTGTGAGGAAGATACATAGTGTCTAGGGTTTTTTGAAGAACAACCTTACAATTGGGATGCATTTGAAGTAAATCATCCAAATAAATTTGAAGAATTTTAGCAGCCATGACAAAAGAAAAATGAGGATCCAAAAGTATTTGAATGTGTACCTCACCAAATGATTTAACAAAAATATATAATGTTAAATCCTAATTGTAGAGAAATGTAGGATAAATAAATGCTAAGTAAAAATCTTGACACAAACAAGTAACATAATAAAAGTAAAACCCTAGGTGCAAGAGAGGGAAATAAATACTTAGTTGATTTGCATTATCCCTGGGACTATTCTTTACTAAAAGACTAATGAAAAAAAAGAACATATTTTCAAAACTAAGCACGAAAAATCCTAGAACTATCAGATGAGCCTGGATTAGGGCACTTGGAATAGGGTTATGGTGCTTATGCACTAGGAACTCTATTGGACGCATGTGACCACACATGAGCTCAAAAAATGGCTCTTACTATGTCATAAAAGTGTTTCTAACCTTTTCTTTTGGTGGTATGTATGTCGTTGGATGATCTCCAAATTTTCCTATAACCTATAAAGAGAAGATGCTTTGTAAAAACCCTTAAACTATATCAAATCCCAAAATAAAATATGCAAAATGAGGAGTTATACTGACCCTGGAAGTCACCCAACTGAGTGATCTTATAACTAGGTTTTGCACTATATTTCATACTCCATATAGTTCTTCTAAATCCCTTACGCATGTGTGTGTGATAGCAGGCAATAGCTAGATGCCCCAATGTAAATATATGTGTGGATGGTAAAACAAACGTCTCTTGATATGTGTGTATGCAGAAAATGCAATCCCTTATCCCTCGAGTGAAAGCTAGATGGATGCCTTGATGCTCTTAGATATTCCTTTGGATGAAACCTTAGGTGATGATAATAGATGTTTAGTGCTTTTTCCTTTACTATGGTCACATAACTTTGTATTTATATGATTCCCTTGGTTGAATTTTGCAATTTACAACTAGAAGGATGACACATAAGATAAAAATATGCCCAAAGAGATAAAAGATACCCAAAAAGAGAGAGTAAAGTAAAGAGAGGTCAGGGCCCCTAGAAGGATGAGGGTGCCTGGGTGTTGGTATCCTGTCTTGGTGCTGGTGTCCAGATTTCTGAAAGATAAAGAAATAAATTATAGAATTGGATGTAGGGTGTAGAAGAATAAATAGATAATAAGAAGCACATAAAAAAGGCTAAATATAGTTGTCAATTTCTATTTTTCTCACTTAGGAATTGTATGAATAGTATTATGTTATTTAGGACCTAGAAATTAACCCAAGTGCATGATTTTGTGTCTACAATACCCTTCAAACCATCCATTCATAGTCAACAAGAATCACAATTTGTTATTCCTAACTTTGTCTTACATAGAAGAGCACATTGATTGTACTTTAACCTGAGTAATCATATATATATGAAGTTTTCCTCCTTCACCAAACCTAGTAGTATATTTCAATAAACTATTCCCCTATTTTAACTTCTCTCATAATTTCAACACAAGACACATAACTTGATTAAGCTATTTCTACCCTATTTTGGTGGTTTACCACTTTTTTTTCTTAACATTTTACCCTAACTTTTGACTATGGTCTTTATTGCACAATAATATAATAATAGATTAGAGTTACTTTAAAAATGTTTTCTCAAGAATTTTTGACTCATTAATCCTCTACTACACTACAAAAACCCATTAGCTTGTTTTGGTAATATTCTCAAGAACCTTTGTTACAGTGTTAACTAAGACTATGCTCTCAATTCTCATGTACTTAAATAATGGTTCCAAAACTTCTTAAAAGGATTCAAAATACTTATCATAGATTCTTCAATTTACTTATCATAGATTCTTTCAATATTGACTAGTAGCCCTACAAATCCTGATGTTCCTCCATAATTTTTTATAAATTTAGTTTCTTAATTAAAAAACATAATTTTTGAGTATCCAATATGCCTTTACAAGTTTCATATCAATCATTCATAGAGTTACTTAGAAAAATGTGCCTAATTCAAGAAAGGTTCATCTCAATCAGTTCTCTTTCTAGCCTTCATAAAGGACTGTCAAAAATTTAGCTCAGACTATATGCTTACACAAGGACTCAAACCACTATAATATATTCATGCATCACATAAATAAGGTATGTTGAAAATTACATTTCATTTTATCTATCAAATCTCATATTATTGTGGTTTTACTATTAAATCCTAACTAGGGTTATACCAAGACCCAAGAGAGTAAAGCTCTAATACCTAGCACAAAAAGAGGATTAAAAAACCTCCAAATTACCTTGAAATATCTATCTTGATCTCTAAAAACTTTCTTATTTATACCATTTCCCTTGAATACTCTACAAATTAGTCCCCAATAACACAATTTGCATTTACTTTCTACAAGAAACCCCCATTTTCACCTACATAGTCCTCCAAATGTTCACTATATCCAATTTTTAACATTTGTAACTTATGAAAATAAATTATGATACATTTTCACATCATTACCATGGGTAACCTCAATTTCTATCTCTCACTTCACCCTTTCCTTGCCAAAACTAACTCAAGAATGCTCAAGAATAACTCTAAGAAACATACCTAATTTTTACCTTAAATTGGGAATCTCACTTCTTCTTATCACTTCAGACCCTAAAATGGTTCATTAAAAATTAGATAACCACTTCCATACATTCTAATCACCTGTATCATGTCATTTAATCAAGAAAATAACTTTAAATGCTTATAAAATCACATTATATTCACCTTATTCTCAACAAATTCGTAATAAGTATTCAACTACTGTATCCTTTCCATTTTAGAGAACCATTACTAGGTCTAAATCCATCTTATCACATCATTCCAAACTATTTTCATTCATTCATACACATATTTTCATCAAAAAGACTCATTTTATTCATATATACAAGAACCTTTCATCATTCATGTAGAAAAACATGGTTTTACAAGTTTCACATGTTGTCCATCTCAGGTTCTTAACTCTCTAGGTCCTTCACGTTATTCTTGGACCTCCAAATATTCTTTCTAACTTTCTCTCTATGTTCCTCCATTCACATATCTCCATTTTAAGAGCTAAAATGTGTGTGTAAATAACTAATTTCCTAGCCCTAACCATGGTGGAGACTAACCACACATGGTGACCCATGATTATGGTGTGAAAACACCCTTAATACATTATATGAGGTCCTTTTATGACCTTTTACAACCTTTTGTACAAATTTACCTGAAACATTATACCTTTTTAGCTCATGATTACAAATTCAAATTTTCAAAAGCTCATTTTAGAGGGAAACTCCAAAATGGCTAGAAAACACTCATGAAGGGACTTGAAATGACTAAGGAGGATTCAAAAACACATAATATGACTCCTAATATCTAATAAAATCCAAAATTTATTACAAATAGAAACTTTGTTATGTACATGGTTGATGTTCCTACATCAGCTCAATTGTAAGCACTATCTAGATTTATATTATCATTCTTAAAGGGAAACAATGGCTTCGCGTAATTTTGTATTAGATAAATCTCAAATGATTAATATATCAAACTATGATATATGGAAAATTTACATTAAGGAAAAAATTTTGGCTCTAAATTTGTGGAATATTATCATCGGGACTAAAAATACCCATCTAGATGACATGTTACACCTGAACTTACAAATGTGTTTCAAAAAAAACCATATGAAGCAATGTCGATTATATTGTGGAGATTTAAGGATGAATTCCTAATCCTTATCAGAAATTAACAGTATCCTAATGATGCTCGAAAAATCCTTGATTTCATGTATCATAGCACTAGTATATCTAATATTATTAAGTTTATCCTTGAATTGCTTATTACAACTATGAAAAGTGATGAAAAAGTTGTTAAAATTATTACTAAAATTAATAATATTAAATCTCATTTAGATGGTTGCAACTATAATTTAATTTGAGATCAATTGTTAGATTTCATTATTCATTTAAATTTTCATGGAAATTTTCATAATTTCATTTCAATCTTGAATTAAAAGTACCAAATGGAGCAAGATATCCCCAGCCTCACTACCTTGTCATCTCTTCTGATCCAAAAAGAGCAAGTGATGTATAATTTTTATTCTAAAGTGGATGCCACTTAGAAACTTATCACTCTCAATCTTAGTTCTGAAAATAATAGAAAATAGAAATCTAACCTTAATTTTGTTAATGATAAAATGGGAGCAAGAAATTTAGAAATAAGAATTGTACACCTAGTTTTAATGGGAATTGTAATTGGTGTGATTTATTTTTTCATAGAAAGGAAAATTTATTTTTAAAAAAATATAAAGTTAGTAATAAAAATTCTAACAATAACAAAGGGAAGAAATCTAATCAAAGCCATCAGAAGAATTAAAACAAAAATTGGAAATATAATTCTAGTGTTATTGCATTATATGCTACACTATTTGTTTCTAATGAGAATTAGTGAATTTTAGATAGGGTAAGTGCATGGAAATGGGGGGCCAAAAAGGGGTCAAAAAGGGACATAGTTTTCCTTAAATCAACGAAACTTGAACTTCATCAAATAATTTGGCATGCATATGCTCAAAATTTGACAAAGTGATAAGAATAACTACCATAGAGCTCAAAATCTAGTTTTTAAACTACTATTTTTTTTAAATGGTTGAGATTAAGAGGGTCAAATGTGGTGCGTACACAAAGTATGTCTATTTTTGTGTCAAAAAGATAAGAGCCTATTATCTATGCCCCCCCCCCCCCCCCCCCCCCCCCCGCCATTTTTTGAGTTCTATAAATTATTTTTCAAATCCCTTTAGTAGAAAGTTAGCTAAGACCATGTACAAGGCTCCACTAATTTTTCATAATTTTTGGATAAATATATTTTTTTATTAATTTTCAAACTGCAAATATCCCGAAAATAAAATATTTGTGTGTTCACCCCCATAACTTTAAAAAAAAGTCATTTTTTTGTTTTTTTTAGTATGTGTAGAATGGAGTTTAGAAAAACCCACTTTTTAAAAAAATTGGATTAAAAAATCATAAATTGTGCACCACAACGTATGCATAGGTTTTTGCAAGAAAAGAAGGCACTAGTAAAAGAAATTATGGATGAAAACCTTAAACTAATCGGATAATAGAAAGAATTATATTGTCATCAAGGTAAAAAAAATCTTGACATCGTACTATAATTTATTTTTGAATATTATGTTATAATACATGAGATATTGGGGTGAACACGTGAGATTTTGATGTATTTTTTTCAAACATGGTTTCATTCACGGATTACATAGTCTAAACCTTTGGTTTATATATCCAAGGCAAATCCAAGGCTATGGGTTGGAAATTTCAAACCCAAAGAAGATGAAACATGAGTGCGTTATAACACGCTCACATCCATGATTGCTATGTGGTGTATGTGCTTATGGGAGGGATATATTTACTAAAATAAATGGTTTAAGATTTTATTTTATTAAATTTTAAATTTATGTTAGTAAATATAAGATGTTAGGGTCACTCTGCACCTTATGGAACTATTCTCATAGCTCCATATATCATGGTTTATAAGATAGTTTTTTAGATTTTAATTTGGTTAGTACATAGGTATTTTTAGGATTTCAACATTTAGTATTCAGGATTCAAGCTTTTAGGGTTTCAATTATACAATTGATATCTATTTAGTGAAAGAATATAGTCATTGTTTAGATTTTGGGCCTTTTAGATTGGTTATTGACATTTGTAAGAGTGTTAAATGTGTAAAAATTAGAATTTACAAACCTCACAACTCTCAAATGTAGCGAAAACTGATTGAATATATGGACTCATGAATTTTTAAGGTTGATCACTTAGGGTTTAAGTTTTAAGGTTTATGGTTTAGGGTTTAGGGTTTAGGTTTTAGGATTTATGATTTAGGGTTTAGGGTTTAAGTTTTAAGGCTCATGGCTCATGGTTTAAGGTATAAGTTTTATCGTTTAAGGTTTATGGTTTACGATTTAGGGCTTAGGGTTTAAGGTTTAGGCTTTATGGTTCATGGTTTAGGGCTCAGGATTTAGGGTTTTTTTTAGGGTTTATAGTTAAGGTTTGAGGGTTCAGATTTTAGGACTTATTATTTAGGATTAGGGTTTAAGGTTTAGGATTTAGTGTTTAGGGTTCAGGTTTGAGGGTTAATGGTTAAGGGATTAGGATTTAGGGTTTACGGTTTAGGATTTCGAGATTAGGGCTCATGGTTTACAACTTAGGGTTTAGGATTTAGGGTTTAGGGTTTAGGTTTTAAGGCTCAGGATTTAGCGCTTAGGGATTAGGGCTCATGGTTTAGGGTTTAGGATTTAAAGATCAAGGTATAAGGTTCAGGGTTGATGATTTAGGGTTTATCATTTAGGGTTTAGGGATTAGGGTTTAAGTTTTAAGGTTTAAGTGTCAGGGTTTACAGTTTAGGGCACATGGTTTAGGGTTTAGGGTTTAAGGCTCAAGGTTTAGGGTTTAGGGCTCAAGTTTTAAGGCTTAGGGTTCAGGGCTCAGGGTTTATGGTTGATGGCTTAGGGTTTAAGTTTTAAGGTTTAGGGTTTAGGGTTTATGTTTCAAGGTTTATGGCTTAGGGTTTAGGCTTTACAGTTTAGGGTTCAGGGTTTAGGGTTTAGGGCTTATGGTTTAGGGTTTAGGGTTCAAGGTTTAGGGCTCACAAATAAGGGTTTAGGGCTCATATTTTATGGTTTAGGGTTTAGGGTGTAGGGTTTAGGTTTTATGGTTAAACCATGAGCCCTAAACCCTAAAACTTGAGCCCTAAACCGTAAACCCTAAACCCTAAACCTTACACCCTAAACCCTAAACCTTACACCCTAAATCCTAAACCATAAGCCATAAGCCCTAAACCACAAATCATGAACCATGAGCCCTAAATACTAAACCATAAACCCTAAACCCTCAACATTAAATCCTAAACTCTAAATCCTAAGGTCCCTAAACCCTAAACCCTAAACACTACCCTAAACCTTCAGGGCTTAAACCTTAAACCCTAAACCCTACACTATAAACCTTGAACCCTAAACCTAAGCCATAAACCCTAAACCTTCAACCCTTAACATTGAGCCCTAGACCGTAAACCATAAACCCTAAAACTTAAACCATAAATTCTAAATCTTGAACCCTAAACACTAAACCTTGATCCCTAAACCCTAAACTTTGAGCCTAGAGAGTTAATCCCTAAACCCTAAGCCCTAAACCGTAAACTGGTAACCCCCAAAAATTGAACCCTCAGTCATAAACCCTAAACCCTAAACTTTAAACCATAAACCCTAAACCCTCAACCATAAGCCCTTAATCCTAAACCCTAAAACCCTAAACCCTAAACCCCAAACCCACAATCCTAATCCCCAAACCCTAAGCCCTTAAAAACAAACCCTAGAACCCCAAACCCCAAACCCTAAACCATAAACCCTAAACCATGATCCTTAATCCTTAAACCCTAAACCCTAAACCTTAACACTCAACCATGGTCCCTTAACCTTAAATCCTAAACCCTAAACCCTAAAACATAAAACCTAAACCCTAAACCCTAAAACCTAAACCTTAAAACTTAAACTCTAAACATTTAGTCTTTAACCTTAAGCCCTAAACCATAAACAATAAACCGTAAACCATAAACCCTAAACACTGAACCCTAAATCTTGAGCCCTAAGCCCTGAACCATGATTCCTAAGTGTTAAACCCTAAACCATGAATCATGATCCCTAAATGCTAAACCCTAAACCCTAAATTGAGAATAAAAATTCCAGTGGTATTTTTGGGTATGACGTATTAGGATTCTAAACAAATTTCATTTTTTATGCTCTTTTGAATAAATATTTCAGTTGCAAGCTGTCGGGAACTAAGATTTCATTTGAAGAACAGAGTTTGATATGACTAGTGCTTATGTAAGCTAGAAATTTGAGAGGATTTATGAGGTTTAATTTTATTTTCCAATATGCATTACTACCATGATTGAAAATGTTTCTCCACATGCAACAACATTCTGATTCAAACAATTGATGATTCCTAAATGTCCAATCCTACTACAGACCCCAATAGTCCTCAATCCTTGGATACATGGAGACACAATTACTAAGACAAACCAGACACTTTCAAGGAAGAATAGGTTCTTGTGAATATGAACATGTATCAACGTGAATCATGAATTTGAATATGAGCATGTGGTTATTTTTCTAGCTTCCAATGGGTCATCCAGGCTTACATAATACCATACACGGAAATATGAGAAATGTGAAATTTGTTTCTGAGGGTGAAGAAATTGACATTCAAGAGGGAAAGTATATGTGGGGATAAATAGGTTTGGTAGAGATATGTAATATGTATTGCAAGGCACAAGGTAGATTTCATATCCATTTAGTTACTTGTCTTACCCCTCATAAATAAGGTAGTTGTACAAACAAACTCAATGATGGTTCTAGGCACGAGACTAGGAAATATGGTCGTAATATTGATATTCAAAAAGATGAACTCACTCATAATACCTACTAGAAATATATGAGGTTTTCATATCCTTGTAGTGTAGAAGATCAAGAGTAGTTTTCACTTTGTAATCACTATTGTAGACTAGAGGGATTTTAAACAATATCCAAGTTTCCTTTTGCTTTTCATACCCTCCTAGTTGAGTTTTCAATAAAACTGAAGTTTTTTATTCAACATAAAGAAAGAGATAGTGAGTGTGCGAGAGGAAAAGAGAGTGAGAGTGAGATTGATATTGTGAGAGAGTGAGAGAAATAAAACATGAGAGGGAGAGAGAGTGAGAGAAATAAAACATGAGAGGGAAAGAGAGGGAGAAAGAGTTGAGTTGTCAATAAAACTGAAGTTTTTTTATTCAACATAAAGAAAGAGTTAGTGAGTGTGCGAGAGGAAAAGAGAGTGAGAGTGAGATTGATATTGTGAGAGAGTGAGAGAAATAAAACATGAGAGGGAGAGAGAGTAAGAGAAAGAAAACATGAGAGGGAGAGAGAAGGAGAGAGAGAGATAACAAGAAAGAAAGAGAACGATAAGGGGAGAGTGAGAGTGAGAGAGAATGTGATAGGGTGAGTCTGAAAAAAAGAGAGAGAAAGAGAGAGATACAACATTCAATAAGCCATTGAAATTAATCATATAAGCACCACAACACAGTCTCTAAGTAAATATTCTCTAAAAATCTCTAACAATATAAAGAGTTGAATGGTATCATGTTATTCTGAGCATGGTGAAACAATATAAAGATTTTAAAGGAGAAAATGGAAGTAAAGAATTCAAAATTTGTGCTTGATTTGGAATTTAGACACTTAAATCTAGTGAGAGGAATAGAGTGGAAGTCTGAGAAAATGAGGTTTTACAAGAAAATGTGTCATTTTAACAATTGATTGGGCTTGTTTACAAAATGTGAGAGAAAGGTGTGGGGGTTCAAAGGGTAAGTTTTAGGTTGATTATATGATTTTTGCATATTTGAGCCTATAGAGTTTGTTGGAAAGACTTCTAAAAAAATACTAATGAGAATGATTAAAATTGGTTGTTATGAGTTGGTAAATGCACACAAATGTGTTGGATCTCTGCATCACCTCATGATGTTTCAGATCCTTAACATACCTCATGATTACCATTCCTTTGATTATTTGAATCGATAAAAACTTTAATATGTGTTTTGATTTACTATGTGTTATAAGGAATTGCATGATTCCATATATTCGAGAAATTGTTGCTACCTTTGGGAGTTGTGAGGCTTAAAATATATAGTTTTGACACATTTAACACTCCTAAAAATGTCAATAACCAATCCAAATGGCCTCAAAACCTAAACAATTACTATATTCTTTCACAAAACAAATATTGATTGTATAATTTAAACCCTAAGAGCTTCAAGGTTGAATGTTGAAATCCTGAAAAATACCTATGTACTGACCAAATTAGAATATGAAAAAATATCTTCTAAATCATGACAGATGGAGCTGTGAGACTAGTTCGATAAGGTGCAGAGTGATCCTAACATCTTATATTTACTAAAATAAATTTAAAGTATAAGAAATAATAAAATATAAATAATAATAAATAAAAACTTATATTTAAACATTTATTTTTGTAAATAGAAGCATGCCACAAACACATATACTATATAACACATTCAAACGTGAGCACATTATAACGAGCTCACATTATGGCTCAAATTTACCAAACCATAGCACACTCACATTATAACGTAACCGAGCCATAATGCGAGGGCGTTATGGCCAAAATGGCCAAAAAAATGGATTTGTGTCCACTTTTTGGCCCCCCACCTTTGTGCACTTACCCGATAGTGGTGCATCACACCATATGACTTACTTATCAAACATTTTATCTTATACTAAAGATATTTTTGAAAATATCTATTTAGGAGATAACTCATTTTTAGAATCGACTAAGAAAGGAAAGGCTAAATTTGTAAATGTTATTAAAAACGTCTTTTATGTACCTAAAATTAAGAAAAAATTATTATCTTGTTCTCAACTTACTAATGATAATTCATAACTTTTCTTAAAGATAACTGGTCTATTAGAAATCAATATTGTTCTCTTATTGCTGAAGGTTTTCAAAATAATGGTTTATACATTTTTTTGCTTCTTCTGCATGTTGTCTTTCATTACATAGTAAGAATGAATATCAATTATGGCATGAAATATTAGGACATTAATTTTAGAATATTACATGATATGTCTACTCATATTATGTTTGTTGGTCTTCCTTATATCTCTTATCATTATGAAACTTGTGAAGGTTGCTTACATGTTAAATACCATACTAATCCCTTTCAAAAAAATCATGATGTGAATTCCTCACATCCTTTAGAGTTAATTCAAACTGACATAACATGACCTCTTGAAGTTATATCTCTTAATGGTTCTTTATATGTTGTTACTTTTATTGATGCTCATATTATAATTATTTGGTCATATTTCATTAAAAATAAATCTTAAGTGTTGTCTAAATTCAAAGAATTTAAAGATTTTGTTGAAAATGCTTCTAATGTTTCTATTAATAAATTAAGATCATATAATGGTGGTGGATATCCTAGCAAATAATTTGATTATTTTTTAATTATTTGTGGTATTCAAAGGGAAATAACAATTCCATATTCCCCTCTAAAAAATGGTATTTCTGAAAGGAAAAACCACACCATTATTGAAATGGCTAGAACAACGTTGCATTATGTAAATGTTCCTAAGTTATTATGGGACAAAACCATGTTTGTGTCTTACGACACCCTGTGCCCCGCATCTCATTTCGCAACCTAACCTCACCACCTAAACCTTGCACAATTATTTATTAATTACCTTATAATTAATAAATCCACATCTCCAAACCTGCCACCTCATTTCGCCACCTCATCATGACCTAGCCCTAACCCTAAACTAACCTAATTAAGACCTATAACTTGGTCTACATCCACACCCATGACTAATTACCCCTCACCCGCACCAAAACCAACCTAATAATGACTTGACCAAGCCCACAACTAATCCCTCGGGAGAAAAGGAGGGAAAGTTGGCTATTTTACTAAAAATAGCCCACTTTGACTTAACCGACATCGGTTCCTACTCAACCGCCGTCGGTTACGTAACCGCCATCGGTTCCCTGTAAATGACCTCCCCCAACCAAAAACAAAGGATCTGGAATTCATTGGAAAGATCCGGAATTCACTTGGCAGAGCAGAGACAAGTGAAGAAAAGAGAAGAGTTTGCAGAGAAGGACATCAAGCCCAAGACTACAACTGAGTAACTAGAGCACAACGACACTCATCCAAGCATTGGGAGAGAAGATAGCTCATCTTTGATTGTCAGATCATCCCACCTGAGCCCTGCCTTCGTCATCACAGTCCTTGGACCTGTATCTTCATCAGGAACTAGTAAGTAGTGTCTTGTACGTTCTTTTAATAACATTTCTTGAACTTCTGAATCACAGTAATTATAAGTCTACTCCTAGATCTACTACCCGGTAACACCCTACATCTAACTATCATTCCTCTACCCTTACATTGCCCCAAGAACAGCCTCCATACTCTCTGAGTCTTCTCCATCACCCCATTGCTTATCCCTAATCATTTACCAGCCTTATAAACACCATAGCCACCTTATAGCCAACCTTCATTAAAAGCCCCTAAATCACTGCCCCTACCGATATCGGTTATCAGCAACCGGTACCGGTGTATAACCGTAGTCGGTTGTACAGTGACCGGCATCGGTCACTGTGACTCAAACCAAAACCAGCCTTTCCTCTATTGCTTTTAACGAGGTAATTAAATTGTAATTTTGCAATAACTTCTTTGTTAGAATTTGTGTTAATTCGTATTAAGAGGGGAACTGACCACCTTCGAAAGGAAGTCTAATATTTCCTGGGCCCAAGGCAGTTCCCTCATTTATTGTCTAACTAAAATCTGGTGGTCTTGTATTCTTACTTGCAGGTAGTCCTTCCTAGACAAAAAGGAGTTCTTCGCAATCGATCTGATCTCTTTCTACGGTACGCGCACACCCTCCCAACATTCAACAGGTATTCCTCCTAGCCCTAACCCTTATCTGTTTCTCAAGAGAATGAAAGGATAGAAGCAACTCTATTCTAAGAACTGAAACATTCTGTGCGAAACATTTTGGCACGCCCGGTGGGACCCATTTCGGGTTTCTTTCTTTCTTGCTTGCTTTCATATAGGGAGCATACTTGCTGTTTGTTTCTACTAAATATTCACAAAATATTTTGTCATTTTGGTAAAAGAATTTGTCTTTCTTTCACATCTTTGCATTAGTGAAAGTCATCTCCTTTGCTTCATCGAATATCATTTTCGATTTGGGTTTTAAAACACGTGCATCATATTCTTGCTTGTTGTTTTCAATTCTAGTGAACGTAGATTAAGTAACAGGTCGTACACGTGGGGGTGATATCCACGGTATTGACAAGAAATTAATCTTACTTTCACTGCACAACACATACCAAATCACATCATAATCAACACAACAGCTCAAACATCCCCCCTTTTCCGCGGTATTCCTCCGCCCGATTGAGGTAACCTTATAAGCCAAAACAAACTTGACATCTCCCTTAGGTCTTTTGTTTAGGATTGACATCATCTTGCGTCTAAGGCATAAGCCCACAATAATTAAAACTAATCCTAGGGTTAGTCTCTTGATTTGCTTGTGCATCTTGCTTGTTTTTAGTTCTGTTTCTCTGTCATACACTGTTTCAGTGATCACTTCAGAACAGTTTGGTAGGCATACTAAGCATTGTTAACCCCAAATCAGCAACTTCTTACAGCTTCTTACACCGGTCCTATTCTACCGACATCGGTTAACTTACCGACGCCGGCTATATTCTGACCGACATCGGTTACCTGACCGATATCGGTTACTGTCTTTCACAGTTCCTGACAAACCAGCAACCTACCAATTCCAACATTTTGTGGCTGTTTCTGATCCTGATAGATTGAAACCCTACTGTGTACTCTTGTCCATGGTTGTTATCACTCAGAAACAAGCCGCAGCCATGGTTTCACATGCCTGTTCCGTGCCTTTTCCTGAATCACCCCCTTCACATCCTATGGGGAATCCTACGGACACCAGTGAGGTTCCCAAAATCCCTGTAGGAGATAAGGAATTTGTGAAATTTTTGGATGCTAATCCTAGCACTGTACAGTACTATTTGTCTCATGCCCCTGACCGTACACCCGATGGTCAACTCCTTGTTGGTATGCCTATTAGTATAGCTGCTCACTTAGCTCCTTCCCCACCTGATAACTCTGCCTTGCCTTCTTCATCCTTAGCCCCGTCTCCCAACTCAGTGGCTTCAGGGGTTCATACGGCATAGATTGGCTTTCCTTTGGTTAATCCTGGGGCCCCACATATCATTACCACCGACTGCTCCTACCTCGTCTCTCTCGCAGACTGCTCCTTTCATAACTTGCTCTCTACCACCTATCCACACAAGCTTTCCTTCTCAAGCTCCGCCCACCTTTTCATTTCCACACACGTATCCGGTGACTTCAACATCTTATATAGGACATCCCTATTCGGTCGCCTCAACATATTCGTCCTCAATACCTTATCAACATTTAACCCCACCATTGTCTAGTGGTGGCTCTTGGCCCAATCCTCCTCCTTTTACAACAACCGCACCATCATCTCATCCAACCACTGATTTCATCAAACAAATGATGGACAAGATGCAAAATCTGGAGGCTTCTGTTTCAGGAAGCCGTAGCACCCTGACATACGAGCAAGTTTGTCGGGAGCCTATTCATCCTTCTGTCCCCCTTCATTCATATCCTCCTCAATGGGAATTACCAAAATTTACTCGTTTTAATAGTAAGGAGGATCCTCAACAACACTTGCGATCATTTAGACATGCCTGCTATCTGATTGCTCATGACGATGCCTTACTACTCCGCACCTTTCCCATGTCCTTATCAGGACCCGCCTTGGAGTGGTACAGTGCTTTAACCCAGCACTCAATCTTCTCTTTTAACCAATTAGCCCAATCTTTCTTGGATCATTTCTCCATTAATATTGCTAAGAAAGTATCTATCACCGACCTCTATGCCATCTGACAATTTGAAGACGAATCTATCGCAGATTTCGTTGGACGATGGCGGGGCCTCATCAACCAACTTACTTATGCCTTGCCTCAGGCCGAACTCATCGAACTCTTTACGCGGGCCTGCGCTAAGCACATTTCTCCTACCCTCCAAATTCAAACTTTCCGCACCTTTGATGAGGCCTTTACTATGGCTCGGAAACTAGAAATTCGAGCCTTAGAGGAAGAGAAATTGCGGTTGCGCAACAAAAACCCTAATTTCCGAACCCAAGACTCCACCAACAAACCCAACACCACCAATTCTCACGCATCGACTGCTTCGAAATCAAAAGGAGCTGTACACGCGGTGATGGTCAAATCCCAAGCACCGTCTAATACCCCACCAAAAACCACCTATAAGTATAAAGCCGAACCCATCAATTACACTCCCTTGGGAGAAACTTATGGTGTCATCTTGGAAAAATTGCTCAAAGTGGGAGCTATCACCTTACCTCCTGTTAAACCTCACTCCGGGTTTGATTCCACCCGCGCTATACCTTCTTGGTACAAAGAAAATGACTTCTGTAACTTCCACCGCGTGAAGGGACACAGTCACGAAAACTGCAAGATGTTGAAAAATATAGTGCAGGAAATGGTTGATGCAGGGGATATAACCCTCGATAATCCTAATGCCCCTGCTAACCGGAATTTGAAAATCTTCAACAAACCATTCCCAAACCACTCATCTAACAGTAACATAAACCAAGATATCTTAGCCGAGGAGAGTGTTCATGAAATCCATGCAGTTTTCGACTCCCAACCAAAAGCTTCTATCGAGGAAATTCTGAATCAAGCCTCTTCACTAACGCAGGGACCCGAACCCCCTTCACCACCATCAAGACAAGACGAAATCCTTGCCATTCCTTTACCCATAAAGGAATTAACCACCCAGAGTTCTCTTCTCATAGATGAGCCTTCTTACACCACATCCCTGCAAGACTGTGAGCGGATGTTATCTAACTTATCTATTTCCCAAACATCTCCTTCTACCACTCTTGTTGTACAAGAGGAAGGCTCGCCACTGTTTCTATCATCTTTAGAAGAGAAACCTCTCGAACCGACATCACCAAATTCTTTAATCATGACGGATCCCCTCAAACATGCCCTCCTACCTATTAGTTCTTCATCGCCTAAATCTTTTCAGCGACCGGTTGACCTCTTAACACCCATTGATACAACGACTCATTTACCCCCTGTATCACACCCACAGTGGACCGGAATCACAACCCACCTCTCTTCCATATCAAAGTTCCTATTCACACGTGAAGATTGTCATCCCTCAGAAGATAGACGAGTCCTATGGGAGCGTTTGAGTACACCATGCTCTACTCAAATGCAGATGACCGATCCAGACACCTCTACCATATACCCGAGGTGTTTACAAAAGCTCAAAATGCCTATGTCCTCATCTTCACCTCCCTCATCCCTACTAAATACCTCATCCACCTCTATTAACCTAACCAAACCTTCCCCTACGCTTGGGACTTCACCAATACCCAGCCTAACACACCCACCTAAACGGTTAGATTTATCCAAAAATAAAGCCGTCCATCCACCTAAGAGACAAACCCAATCCCCTAAAACCCAAGTCCAATCTATGCCTCTGTCACAACTAAAACCCTCGCCGTCACACCTACCTTCTATATTAGGACCTCACCCCTCCACCTTGCCTCAATACATCATACCTCCTGCGTTTTCTTTAAAATGACCTGCATCTTCTACACCCATACAGAGATCCATGGGTGTATCAACACCATCACCCCAAGTATCCTGTCCACCTATCAACCCTAAACAAACTCCATCATCAAAGGATTTGTTTGCTGTCACTCCTCTTTCTCCGTGGTTGTTTCCTGCCATCACGTCATCTGTGGCCTCATCATCTAACCAGCTAAACATAACTTCTGCGCCGAAGAAGCCACGTTTAGTTAAATCCAATTATCAAAACCCCTTGTCTAAACCACCACCCGTACGAACCAACCATACCCAAACATTACCAAAACCCACCCAATCAATAGCCTCATCTTCCTCTGACTTTGACCCGCTCAAAGGATCTTACGCCAAGATCCTTGATATGTTGGTGGAGAATGCGACCATTTCCCTACCCCCACTTAGACCCTATGATCCATCTAAACCTCGACCTATAGGTTATGATGAGTCTAAAATCTGCGCTTACCACCGCACACCAGGACATGATGTAGAGGGATGCAAAGCTTTGAGAGCCATACTTCGTCAGTCACCTCTCTCGGATAGAAAGGTTAAGAAAGACAACTTACGAAGGGAGAAACCTTTAGCTTCAATCCCCTCTCCTATACCACCTGTCCCCTCCTCACCAAGATCTATCATTATTACAACCCCACCTCTCGAAGACAATGACTTATCCCTACCGTCTTCCTCCTCTCATGTTCACGAGATCAACATGATTAGTGTTGCTACTCGAGGGCAGAAAAACAATGGGAAAGCTAAAGAAAGCACACCTGCGGCCTCTCTTTCTCCGTCCACCATCCCGATCGCACCACCACCTAAAGTGGTTATTCGTGGACCTGCCTACCCCGTCTCTGATGGAGTTTCCCACCGAACCATGATCAAACAACTTCACCAATCACCTGTAAAAATGACACTGTATGATCTCATTCAAACCTCTGAATCTCATCGCCAAGCTCTCGTTGAAATCCTTCAAGGGATAGAGGTCTTACCTAACGAAACCTTTCCCGTTACCTCCATCTTAACACCCAACCACGTTGCTTCTCTCACCAAACAATCTACCACTTCCGTCCCTGTACAGCAAACCGCTGCTGTCAGTTTCTCCGAAGACGAAATTGTTGACTTTGGTGCAGAAGATCCTGACCCCACTCTTTTCATCTCAGCTTACGTCTGGGACATCCGGGTACGTCGTGTTATGATTGACGGGGGCGCTAGCCTAAACATCATCTCTTCCAAAGCCTTCCAACAAATGAATATCCCTTCTAGCTGCATGTGTGCCAACCCCACCATGTTGCGTTCATTCAATGATGCTATTACTTCTACCTTAGGCACTGTGATCCTTAACATTCGTGTAGGGCCACGTACTTTACCTGAACTCTTCTATGTCCTTGAGGGAGAATTCCAATACAACATGTTGTTAGGCCGCCCTTGGATCCGGGCTATGGGATGCGTTCCCTCCACCTTACATAGATGCATAAAATTCGAGTATGAGGGGAAGTCCTACACCGTAAAAGCTGACGCTCCCCCCTTCAAAACCTGCAATATGTTATATCACCCTAATGATGTGCTTGTACCAGTCAAGACACCCATTCATCCAACCCAACCATCTACTTCGACCACACCTCAACCATCCATCTCAACCGCACCTACACCTTCAACCAATGAAACCGCCGCCGCAAATACCACTTCCTTTCCCGCGGACAACATCCCCACCTCAGATCCCTTAGTAGATGTTTTTCAACGCCTTACGCTGGGGGAGTATCACCTATATAACGTTAGCACTTTCCATACCCCACAGGAGTATGGACAGTTACATGCGCATCCTACCTACGACCGTCGTGTGGGGGAAGTAATCTCCTACGGACCACCTAATTGCCGCACCAACCTAACATATGGGGGTGTCGATACATCCTCTGTCACCCCTGAACCTCCCCTTGGTGTGGTTCCCTTCCAATCTGATTTTCAATATCTAACTAATCGTCGCTTCGCCCTCACCTTCTTGACGCGCTGTGCTTGGAAGGGCTTCGGTTTCGGTCTTTATGAACAAGGCCGACATACGATCATTCCTGTAACTACACGCAAACACAAAGATCGTCGTGGTCTTGGATTCTCTGAACCACCTACACCAAAGACACCACATATCCATTGTATCCAGGAAGACGACGAAGTCACCCCTTCCGAACCATCATCACCCATTTTGCCATCGTCACCCACAGAGTCGATAGACCCTGAATCCATCCCTCCTAACTTTTTTTTTTCATAAACGCTATCTTCCTGGGTCCTCTCACTTATCAACGCGATAATGAAGACCCATCTTCTCTTCCCCTTCTGTATCCAGACATGATCGAAGAGGACTCGCCTTCAATTAATGTTGTTGAGTGCCAAGATGACGACTCCATCCTCACTTACCTTGGTGCGGACGACTCTTATATTCAACGCGCCTTACCATCTGAAACTCAAACCATGTTGAATGAGTCGACTATAGAAATCAACATCCACACAGAGGATGATCCTCACATTGTGAAGATCAGACAATCTCTTAACGCATCAGAACAAACGGCCTTCACTACCTTCCTACGTGCCCGCAACCAAGCTTTCGCTTGGTCCTACGCTGACATGCCAGGAATTGATCCTGACATTGCTGTCCATAACATTACCCTGAAACCTGATTCCAAACCAGTTAAACAGAAACTGAGAAAAATGCATCCACGCATTGCCCTCTTGGTCAAAGAAGAGCTTCAACGACTCCTTTCTGTTTCCTTCATCTTACCTATTGACTATCCTCAATGGATTTCTAACATCGTACCTGTTACTAAAGCAACGGGGGGACTTCGGATATGTACGGATTTCTGGGACCTTAACCTCGCTTGCCCAAAGGATGACTTCCCCCTACCAAGTATTGATCAACTTGTTGATCTCACTGCGGGCCATGAGATGCTTTCTCTCATGGATGGCTTCTCGGGATACAATCAAATTTTGGTAGCCCCGGCCGATCAACATAAAACCACCTTCATAACTCCTTGGGGAACCTTCTGCTATCGTGTCATGCCGTTCGGCCTTAAGAATGCTGGTGCGACCTATCAGCGGGCTATGACTTACATTTTTCATGACATTATGCACACTATCCTTGAGGATTATGTCGATGATCTTCTTGGCAAATCTAAACATCGCAGTGAACATCTCGATGTTTTAACCATTATTTTCGATCACCTGTTACAATATTGTGTTCGTCTTCAACCAAAGAAATGTGTCTTTGGTGTCCTTTCAGGAAAACTCCTTGGTTTTATTGTCTCTTTGCGTGGCATCGAGGTCGATCCAGCTAAAGTCAAAGCTATCCTAGAAATGCCCCCACCTACTAACCTCAAACAATTGCGTAGTTTGCAGGGAAAACTCCAATCTATCCGGCATTTCATCTCACAACTCTCGGATCGATGTCAACCTTTCCATCATCTCCTTAAAAAGGACATTGTCTTTCAATGGAGCGAAGAGTGCCACCAAGCCTTTGAGGCTCTTAAAGCCTATCTCTTGCAGCCACCCGTGCTTATCCCACCTCAAGACGATCACCCTTTCTACCTTTACCTTTCTGCCACCGACCATGCTGTAGGAGCCATGCTCGCACATCGTGACTCCGAGCATCGAGAACAAGCCGTTTATTACATAAGCCATACTCTTGTGGATTACGAGACTAGGTATACACATGTAGAAAAGTTGTGCCTAGCCCTATCATTCGTGGCCACCAAACTCTGACATTACCTCCTGAATCACAAAACTTTTGTCATCACCAACGCGGACCCCATCCATTATATGTACGCCAAACCTCATCTAAACCAACGCATCGCCCGATGGCTTATGCTCCTTGCCGACCTCGACCTTGAATTTGTACACCAGAAATCAATCAAAGGACAAACTATCGCAGACCAACTCGCGGAAGCCCCTTTACCTGGGGAGCAGTTTACTAATTTTACTTTCCCTGACGAACTCATTGCCACTCTTTCACTCAGTGAGGAGTCATATTCAATGACCCTCTTCTTCGATGGATCCAAATGCCAGCACGGCGGAGGGGCCGGCGTTGTTCTCATTCCTCTGGACGCTGAACCTATGCCTCTTTCATTCCGGCTCGATTTCCCCTGCACTAATAATACAGCGGAATACGAGGCCCTTGTTTTGGGTCTCCAGGTTGCGTTACACTTAGGTGTAAAATCTATTAACATTTTCGGTGACTCTCAATTGGTAGTCAATCAAGTTATGGGCATCTACCAATGTAAAAATGAGGAACTTCAAAAGTACAAACATTACGTGGATTCACTTTTGACCTTATTTACTCATTATTCTATCCAAACCATTCCCCGCTCAACTAATAAATTTGTGGATACTATGGCTTGCTTAGCCTCGCAAATTCCTGCCTCACCAACTGACTCTGACATATTTGTCTTGGTCCAACAACTCTTTGCCCCATCTTACTCAGCCCCGGATGTTTGTATGATAAATAATGTGTCTGCTAATTCGCAGGATACCTGGTATCACCAACTTCACGACTACCTTACAACCTCTGTTCTCCCACCTGACCTTACTAGTAACGGAAAACGTGCTTTTCTTAAAAGTGTTTCTCGTTATGTCGTCATGGGGGGACTCCTCTATAAACGTGGCTTTGATGGCATCCTCCTTCGATGTCTAACCGGCGCGGAGGTTACCTATACCATCCAACAAGTCCATGACGGTATTTGTGGTGGACATTTTAGTGGCCTTGCCATGGCCAAACGGATCCTTCGCCTAGGCTATTATTGGCCTACTCTTAATAACGACTGCTACAAATATGTTAAGCGTTGTGTTATGTGTCAACAACATGCCAACCTTCAACATACTCCTAGCCATCCGCTACAGGTCGCACGAGATCTTTGGCCTTTCTCACAATGGGGTTTAGACCTTATTGGTGAGATTCACCCGCCCTCTTCGCAACGTCACCGTTGGATAATCACAGCAACCGAATATTACACTAAATGGGTGGAGGCCATTCCACTCATTTCAACCAAAAAAGAAAAAATTGTAGAATTCATTAACCATCACATTATCTGTCGTTTTGGTGTTCCTCATCGCCTGATAACAGATAATGGAAAATCTTTCAAAAATAAGTTGTTACAAGACCTTTGTGACAACTTTGGTATCAAACTTAGCTTCTCATCACCTTACTATCCACAAGCAAATGGTCAGGCCGAATCTTCTAACAAAACCCTGACCAAAATTCTCATGAAAGTCGTTAACGATTCTGGAAAAAATTGGCCTGATCACATCCCCTTTGCCCTTTGGGCTTATCGTACCAGCATTCGTACCTCCACTAATGCCACCCCATTTTCTTTGGTATATGGTACCGAGGCTGTCTTGCCTCTCGAAATACAAATACCCTCCCTAAGAATATCTCTTCAGGATATTCTCACCAATGATGATTTCCACCAAGAGCGGTTAGCCCAATTGGAGCTTCTTGACGAGCGTCGTCTTACAGCTCTTGACCACCTTCAAATCTATCAAAAGCGCATCAAGCGTGCTTATGATAAGTGACTTCATGAGCGTACCTTTAAGGTTGGTGATCTTGTCCTCAAAGAGAATCAACATGTAACCAAACTAGAAAAGAGCAAACGTGGAAAATTTGCTCCAAATTGGATTGGGCCTTACATTATCACTCACACTTACGGATCAGGCACTTATCGTTTAGCTTCGCTTAATGGTAAACCTGAGCCTGAACCCCTTAATGCCTTGCATCTTCGACCATTCTACTGTTGAATTTAGTGTTATATCACTTCTTATCTACCTTGCGCTCGTCCCTTGAGCTCATTTACCACCTCATACACTTTGTTTCATGCATCTCAAAATAGAATCAAGCTCACATGGTTTGGTCATCACCTCCTCTTAAAGATGCCTTCCCCTTTTTAGTCTGGTCCATGACTTAAAAGTATCAAAATAACACGTTCTCAATTATACACTTATGGGATATTCTTGAGTCAAACTTCCTACAAAACTAGATGCTTCATGCCAAATGGACATCTAGACCTCTAAGTTATACATAGACTGCTCCCTCGAAGGACAGCTATGTGCAAAGCCACTTCTACTATTATAAATAGACTGCTCCCCCGAAGGACAGCTATACACAAAAACCGCATCTGCTACTATAAATAGACTGCTCCCTTGAAGGACAGCTATACAAAGTCAGCCTTTATCAGAAGCTTCTCACATTGATCAGCTTCGTGAAGACCTCAAGAACAACAAAATACATATCCCATGTAGACTTCCCGCATCGATCAGTCTATATCCAGAAAAGTAAAAAGCAGTATTCCAAAGCACTTTTGAGTCATGGACTTGTCTATTTAGGTTTGGTTCTCTTTCGTCAGAATAATCACCTTATAACAAGTTCTCTGCACCCCAACTATATCAGCCACCTCACCTCACCATTCGTCAAAGCAACAAAACTCAAGGGACGTGACGTATATCCGATATATTGTGATTATACAACTCTTTTCACCTATCGACTTCTCGCCTATGCAAGGTACCTAGGGATTCAAGCTCATCCTATGTTAATATGTGGTTTGTTTAGCTCTTCTCAACTACGGGACACTTTTGCCTCTTTTACTCGAATCTAGGATTATGTGTTGACCTTAATCAGGACACGGTTCCCTACTACTTGGGTAAGCTAACTTTCGCTTCACCTATACCTACACCAACATCGCCAATTCCTTACCAACACCAACAACATTACCCTACCAATATCAATATTTTTACCAACCAACAAATTGCCTAACCACAACCAAATTGCCTGAATTCACCTCTCCCTGGTCCTAAGGGAGAACTACATCGGTCTGAGGCCCCTCCTTGCTTTGTGCAATGGGCTATGTAGGCAGCACTTAGGAGACATGGGGTCTCCCAAGGTTAGCTCGACCATCCCCTACCATAACCTATCATGTGTTGTAAATATAAATATTTTTGTGTATTTCTATTTGATAACATTCATCTTTATCCTTTTTCAAAACAAAACATTCAAAACACAACCATTCTTATTATTATCATAACTCAAATCAACATACATATTTAGTTTTATTTAGATGTTAAACAAATACATCTTCTCTATCATCGACGCGCAGGTCGGCATCCTTATTTATTCTTATACCCCTATGAAATTCACTTAGACCCTTGTGCCTCATCCCGAACCAGGTGGTGATCGTGATCACCGATGCCACTCACCTGGCCTCTCCATCCTCAAAGGTGCCACTGCTATTGGTTCCTCCCACTGATCCACCAAACTCATCAATCGGCTCCTGTAACTACGAATACGCCCTCTCGCAACAGGAATCTTGCCTCTAGTCAAGCTAAACTCGGGACTCAAATTCACAAACCTGACAATGACAATCTCGTATGTCTCATTCACCTGCATTTAAAGTTGGTGACCTATAACCGATACCGGTTATCTTCCCGCCCTAGAATCACCGGTATCGGTCAACCTAACCGATATCGGTCTCTCACCATAACCAATATCGGTTACCCACCATAATCCTTAAGCCCACTCGCTCCTGCCCTTATCCACCAATCTCCACTTTTTCAACCACATCACAATACCCCCAATTTATGTTGACCCAAGCCTGTATAACTTGACTTCAAGCCGCGACCCGATTAAAGGAATCCTGCAACTCACCTAGCCATGTCCTGCGATCCGACCTTAATCACTTACACCCCTCACTTCAGCTATGTTCCACCATTGACCAGTTAGGCCCGACCCAAGGCCGCAACCAACCAATTTGGCCCGACCCAAGGCCGCAACCAACCAATTAGGCCCGACCCAAGGCCGCAACCAACCAATCAGGCCCGACCCAAGGCCGCAACCAACCAATCAGGCCCGACCCAAGGCCGCAACCAACCAATCAGGCCCGACCCAAGGCCGCAACCAACCAACCACCTTGACCCAAGGCCGCAACCAACCAATCAGGCCAAACCAACGGCCATCAACTAACCAGGACCCGACCCAAGGCCGCAACCAAAGTCAGAGCCTCGACCAAGTTTGTGTTTTATCATGATTAGACTCAAGGCCGCACCCAACCAACTCAGGCCCATCAAGCCCGAACCAACTTTGCCTAGACCCAAGACCAACCAACCAAGTTTACGGCTCGACCAAGACCGCACCCAACCAATTGGTGCTTTTTAACCCAACATCGGACCCAAGGCCACACCAATTAAGTACCTTGACCAAGACCCGCAAATTATGATTTTATCCACCCAACATGTAGCTTTTTGTTCAATCGCGCTCACCTGTTTGTGTTTTTAGCATGATTAGGATACTTGACTTGATCAATCGACCAACTTTTCCTAGACCGAGACCGTGACATTTATCTCAACCAAACCAACCATTTGGTACTGCTGAACATGCCTAAATGTTCCTGTACCTTACCCGTTATATCCCCTGGAGCTACTTCCTATGCCTTGGATACCAGGATTATATCAACCTTGTTTGGATAAACTATCAACCTTTGCCTATGAATTGCTTGTTTGCTCTTCAAATCATGTACCCTGGTCGCACTACTACTGCATTTCAACGTGCGTCTGCTTCCTTGAACTTACCCCACCATCTTACCATCATCTCAACACCATTCACCCTTTATCAACCCTATCCCTGATTTCACGTCGCCTCAATCTGTGATAGATTTGAGGGGGATTACCTATACCCTTAACTGGGAGTAACCACTTCTTATTATTGTCAGTGCAGCTTTACAAGACAAGCTACATGACGACAACAAGGGGCTAATGTAGACACCAAATTTGTGTCTTACGACACCCTGTGCCCCGCATCTCATTTCGCAACCTAACCTCACCACCTAAACCTTGCACAATTATTTATTAATTACCTTATAATTAATAAATCCACATCTCCAAACCTGCCACCTCATTTTGCCACCTCATCATGACCTAGCCCTAACCCTAAACTAACCTAATTAAGACCTATAACTTGGTCTACATCCACACCCATGACTAATTACTCCTCACCCGCACCAAAACCAACCTAATAATGACTTGACCAAGCCCACAACTAATCTCCTCGGGAGAAAAGGAGGGAAAGTTGGCTATTTTACTAAAAATAGCCCACTTTGACTTAACCGACATCGGTTCCTACTCGACCGCCGTCGGTTACGTAACCGCCATCGGTTCCCTGTAAATGACCTCCCCCAACCAAAAACAAAGGATCTGGGAATTCATTTGAAGGATCTGAAATTCACTTGGCAGGGCAGAGACAAGTGAAGAAAAGAGAAGAGTTTACAGAGAAGGACATCGAGCCCAAGACTGCAACTAAGTAACCAGAGCCCAGTGACACTCATCCAAGCATTGGGAGAGAAGATAGCTCACTTTTGATTGTCAAATCATCCCACCTGAGCCCTGCCTTCGTCATCACAGTCCTTGGACCTGTATCTTCATCAGGAACTAGTAAGTAGTGTCTTGTACGTTCTTTAAATAACATTTCTTGAACTTCTTGAATCACAGTAATTACAAGTCTCACTCATAGATCTACTACCCCGGTAGCACCCTACATCTAACTGTCATTCCTCTACCCTTACATTGCCCCAAGAACAGCCCCCCGTACTCTCTGAGTCTTATCCATCACCCCCGTTGCCTATCCCCAATCATTTACCAGCCTTATAAACACCATAGCCACCTTATAGCCAACCTTTACTAAAATCCCCTAAATCACTACCCCTACCGATATCGGTTATCAGCAACCGATACCGGTACAGGTGACAGTGACCAGCATCGGTCACTGTGACTCAAAACCAAAACCAGCCTTTCCTCTATTGTTTTAATGAGGTAACTAAATTGTAATTTTGCAATAATTTCTTTGTTATAATTTGTGTTAATTCGTATTAAGCAGGGGAACTGACCACCTTCGAAAGGAAGTCCAATATTTCCTGGGCCCAAGGCAGTTCCCTCATTTATTGTCTAACTAAAATCCGGTGGTCTTGTATTCTTACTTGCAGGTAGTCCTTCCTAGACAAAAAGGAGTTCTTCGCAATCGATCTGATCTCTCTCTACGGTACGCGCGCACCCTCTCAACATTCAACAGGTATTCCTCCTAGCCCTAACCCTTATCTGTTTCTCAAGAGAATGAAAGGATAGAAGCACCTCTATTCTAGGAACTGGAAACATTCTAAGCGAAACATTTTTGGCACGCCCGGTGGGACCCATTTTGGGTTTCTTTCTTTCTTGCTTGCTTTCATATAGGGAGCATACTTGTTGTTTGTTTCTACTAAATATTCACAAAATATTTTGTCATTTTGGTAAAAGAGTTTGTCTTACTTTCACATCTTTTTATTAGTGAAAGTCATCTCCTTTGCTTCATTGAATATCATTTTCGATTTGGGTTTTAAAACACATGTATCATATTGTTGCTTGTTGTTTTCAATTCTAGTGAACGTAGATTAAGTAACAGGTCGTACACATGGGGGTGATATCCATGGTATTGATGAGAAATTAATCTTACTTTCACTGCACAACACATACCAAATCACATAATAATCAACACAACAGCTCAAACATCCCCCCTTTTCCGCGGTATTCCTCCGCCCGATTGAGATAACCTTATAAGCCAAAACAAACTTGACATCTCCCTTAGGTCTTTTGTTTAGGATTGACATCATCTTGTGTCTAAGGCATAAGCCCACAATAATTAAAAATAATCCTAGGGTTAGTCTCTTGATTTTCTTGTGCATCTTGCTTGTTTTTTAGTTCTGTTTCTCTATCATACATTGTTTCGGTGATCACTTCAGAACAGTTTGGTAGGCATACTAAGCATTATTAACCCCAAATCAGCAACTTCTTACAGCTTCTTACACCGGTCCTATTCTACCAACATCAGTTAACTTACCGATGCCGGCTATATTCTGACCGACATCAGTTACCTGACAGATATCGGTTACTGTCTTTCACAGTTCCTGACAAACCAGCAACCTACCAATTCCAACCTTTTGTGGTTGTTTCTGATCCTGATAGATTGAAACCCTACTGTGTACTCTTGTCCATGGTTGTTATCACTCAGAAACAAGCCGCAACCCATGGTTTCACATGCATGTTCCATGCCTTTGCCTGAATCACCCCCTTCACATCCTGTGGGGAATCCTACAGACACCAGTGAGGTTCCCAAAATCCCTGTAGGAGATAAGGAAATATTGAAATTTTTGGATGCTAATCCTAGCACTGTACAGTACTATTTGTCTCATGCCCCTGACCATACACCCGATGATTAACTCCTTGTTGGTATGCCTACTAGTATAGCTGCTCACTTAGCTCCTTCCCCACCTGATAACTTTGCCTTGCCTTCTTCATCCTTAACCCCGTCTCCCAACTCAGTGGCTTCAAGGGTTCATACGGCATATATTGGCTTTCCTTTGGTTAACCTGGGGCCCCACATATCATTACCACTGACTGCTCCTACCTCGTCTCTCTCGCAAACTGCTCCTTTCATAACTTGCTCTCTACCACCTATCCACACAAGCTTTCCTTCTCAAGCTCCGCCCACCTTTTCATTTCCACACACGTATCCGGTGACTTCAACATCTTATATAGGACATCCCTATTCATTCGCCTCAACATATTCATCCTCAATACCTTATCAACATTTAACCCCACCGTTGTCTAGTGGTGGCTCTTGGCCCAATCCTCCTCCTTTTACAACAACCACACCATCATCTCATCCAACCACTGATTTCATCAAACAAATGATGGACAAGATGCAAAATCTGGAGGCTTCTGTTTAAGGAAGCCGTAGCACCCTGACATACGAGCAAGTTTTTCGGGAGTCTATTCATCCTTCTGTCCCCATTCATTCATATCCTCCTCAATGGGAATTACCAAAATTTACTCGTTTTAATAGTAAGGAAGATCCTCAACAACACTTGCGATCATTTAGACATGTCTGCTACCTGATTGCTCATGACGATGCCTTACTACTCCGCACTTTTCCCATGTCCTTATCAGGACCCACCTTGGAGTGGTATAGTGCTTTAACCCAACACTCAATCTTCTCTTTTAACCAATTAGCCCAATCTTTCTTGGATCATTTCTCCATTAATATTGCTAAGAAAGTATCTATCACCGACCTCTATGCCGTCTGAAAATTCGAAGACGAATCTATCGCAAATTTCGTTGGATGATGGCGGGGCCTCATCAACAGACTTACTTATGCCTTTCCTCAGGCCTAACTCATCGAACTTTTTACGCGGGCCTGCGCTAAGCACATTTCTCCTACCCTCCAAATTCAAACTTTCCGCACCTTTGATGAGGCCTTTACTATGGCTCGGAAACTATAAATTCGAGCCTTAGAGGAAGAGAAATTGTGGTTGCGTAACAAAAACACTAATTTCCGAACCCAAGACTCCACCAACAAACCCAACACCACCAATTCTCACGCATCGACTGCTTCGAAATCAAAAGGACCTGTACACGTGGTGATGGTCAAATCCCAAGCACCGTCTAATACCCCGCCAAAAACCACCTATAAGTATAAAGTTGAACCCATCAATTACACTTCCTTGGGAGAAACTTATGGTGTCATCTTGGAAAAATTGCTCAAAGAGGGAGCTATCACCTTACCTCCTGTTAAACCTCACTCCGGGTTTGATTCCACCCGCGCTATACCTTCCTGGTACAAAGAAAATGACTTCTGTAACTTCCACCGCCTGAAGGGACACAGTCACAAAAACTGCAAGATGTTGAAAAATATAGTGCAGGAAATGGTTGATGCAGGGGATATAACCCTCGATAATCCTAATGCCCCTGCTAACCAGAATTTGAAAATCTTTAACAAACCATTCCCGAACCACTCATCTAACAATAACATAAACCAAGATATTTTAGCTTAGGAGAGTGTTCATGAAATCCATGCAGTTTTTGACTCCCAACCAAAAGTTTCTGAATCAAGCCTCTTCACTAACGCAGGGACCCGAACCCCCTTCACCACCATCAAGACAAGACGAAATCCTTGCCATTCCTTTACCCATAAAGGAATTAACCGCCCAGAGTTCTCTTCTCATAGATGAGCCTTCTTACACCACATCCCTACAAGATTGTGAGCAGATGTTATCTAACTTATCTTTTTCCCAAACATCTCCTTCTACCACTCTTGCTATACAAGAGGAAGGCTCGCCACTGTTTCTATCATCTTTAGAAGAGAAACCTCTCGAATCGACATCACCAAATTAGTTAATCATGACAGATCCCCTCAAACATGCCCTCCTACCTATTAGTTCTTCATCGCCTAAATCTTTTCAGCGACCGGTTGACTTCTTAACACCCATTGATACAGTGACTCATTTACACCCTGTATCACACCCACAGTGGACCGGAATCACAACCCACCTCTCTTCCATATCAAAGTTCCTATTCACACGTGAAGATTGTCATCCCTCAGAAGATAGATGAGTCCTATGGGAGCATTTGAGTACACCATGCTCTACTCAAATGCAGATGACCGATCCAGACACCTCTACCATATACCCGAGGTGTTTACAAAAGCTCAAAATGCCTATTTCCTCATCTTCACCTCCCTCATCCCTACTAAATACCTCATCCACCTCTATTAACCTAACAAAATCTTCCCCTGCGCTTGGGACTTCACCAATACCCAGCCTAACACACCCACCTAAATGGTTAGATTTATCCAAAAATAAAGTCGTCCATCCACCTAAGAGAAAAACCCAATCCCCTAAAACCCAAGTCCAATCTATGCCTCTGTCACAACTAAAACCCTCACCATCACACCTACCTTCTATATTAGGACCTCACCCCTCCACCTTGCCTTAATACATCATACCTCCAGTGTTTTCTTTAAAATGACCTACATCTTCTACACCCATACAGAGATCCATGGGTGTATCAACACCGTCACCCAAAGTATCATGTCCACCTATCAACCCTAAACAAACTCCATCATCAAAGGATTTGTTTGCTGTCACTCCTCTTTCTCCGTGGTTATTTCCTGCCATCACGTCATCTGTGGCCTCATCATCTAACTAGCTAAACATAACTTCTGCGCTGAAGAAGCCACATTTAGTTAAATCCAATTATCAAAACCCCTTGTCTAAAACACCACCCGTACGAACCAACCAACCCAAACATTACCAAAACCCACCCAATCAATAGCCTCATCTTCCTCTAACTTTGACCCGCTCAAAGGATCTTACGCCAATATCCTTGATATGTTGGTGGAGAATGCGACCATTTCCCTACCCCCACTTAGACCCTATGATCCATCTACACCTCGACCTATAGGTTATGATGAGTCTAAAATCTACGCTTACCACTGCACACCAGGACATGATGTAGAGGGATGCAAAGCATTGAGAGCCATACTTCGTCAGTCACCTCTCTCGGATAGAAAGGTTAAGAAAGACAACTTATGAAGGGAGAGGCCTTTAGCTTCAATCCCCTCTCCAATACCACCTGTCCCCTCCTCACCAAGATCTATCATTATTACAACCCCCCCTCTCGAAGCCAATGACTTATCCCTACCATCTTCCTCCTCTCATGTTCACGAGATCAACATGATTAGTGTTGCTACTCAAGGGCAGAAAAACAATGGGAAAGCTAAAGAAAGCACACATGCGGCCTCTCTTTCTCCATCCACCATCCTGATCGCACCACCACCTAAAGTGGTTATTCATGGACCTATCTACCCCGTCTCTGATGGAGTTTCCCACCGAACCATGATCAAACAACTTCACCAATCACCTGTAAAAATGACACTGTATGATCTCATTCAAACCTCTGAATCTCATCGCCAAGCTCTCATTGAAATCCTTCAAGGGATAGAGGTCTTACCTAATGAAACCTTGCCCGTTACCACCATCTTAACACCCAACCACGTTGCTTCTCTCACCAAACAATCTACCACTTCCGTCCCTGTAAAGCAAACCACTGCTGTCAGTTTCTCCGAAGACAAAATTGTTGACTTTGGTGCAGAAGATCCTAACCCCGCTCTTTTCATCTCATCTTACGTCCGGGACATCCGGGTACGTCGTGTTATAATTTACAGAGGCACTAGCCTAAACATCATCTCTTCCAAAGCCTTCCAACAAATGAATATCCCTTCTAGCTGCATGTGTGCCAACCCCACCATGTTGCGTTCATTCAATGATGCTATTAGTTCTACCTTAGGCACTGTGATCCTTAACATTCATGTAGGGCCATGTACTTTACCTGAACTCTTCTATGTCCTTGAGGGAGAATTCTAATACAACATGTTGTTAGGTCACCCTTGGATCCGGGCTATGGGATGCGTTCCCTCCACCTTACATAGATGCATAAAATTTGAGTATGAGGGGAAATCCTACACCATTAAAGCTGACGCTCCCCCCTTCAAAACCTACACTATGTTATATCACCCTAATGATGTGCTTGTACCAGTCAAGACACCCATTCATCCAACCCAACCATCTACTTTGACCACACCTCAACCATCCTTCTCAATCGCACCTACACCTTCAACCAATGAAACCACCGCAAATACCACTTCCTTTCCCATGGACAACATCCCCACCTTAGATCCCTTAGTAGATGTTTTTCAACACCTTACGCTGGGGGAGTATCGCCTATATAATGTTAGAACTTTCCATACCCCACAAGAGTACAGACAGTTACATGCACATCCTACCTACGACCGTCGTGTGGGGGAAGTAATCTCCTACGGACCACCTAATTGCCATACCAACTTAACGTATGGGGGTGTCGATACATCCTCTGTCACCCCTGAAGCTCCCCTTGGTGTGGTTCCCTTCCAATCTGATTTTCAATATCTCACTAATCGTCGCTTCGCCCTCACCTTCTTGACACGTTGTGCTTGGAAGGGCTTCGGTTTCAGTCTTTATGAACAAGGCCGACATACGATCATTCATGTAACTACATGCAAATACAAAGATCTTCGTGGTCTTGGATTCTCTGAACCACCTATACCGAAGACACCACATATCTGTTGTATCCAGGAAGACAACGAAGTCACCCCTTCCAAACCATCATCACCCATTTTGCCATCGTCACCCGCAGAATCGATAGACCCTGAATCCATCCCTCCTAACTTTTTTTTTTTTCATACACGCTATCTTCCTGGGTCCTCTCACTTATCAACATGATAATGAAGACCCATCTTCTCTTCCCCTTCTATATCCAAACATGATCAAAGAGGACTCGCCTTCAATTAATGTTGTTGAGTGCCAAGATGACGACTCCATCCTCACTTACCTGGGTGCGAACGACTCTTATATTCAACGTGCCTTACCATCTGAAACTCAAACCATGTTGAATGAGTCGACTATAGAAATCAACATCCACACAGAGGAGGATCCTCACATTGTGAAGATCAGACAATCTCTTAATGCATCAGACCAAACGGCCTTCACTACCTTCCTACGTGCCCGCAACCAAGCTTTCGCTTGGTCCTACGCTGACATGCCAGGAATTGATCCTAACATTGCGGTACATAACATTACCCTGAAACCTGATTCCAAACCAGTTAAACAGAAACCAAGAAAAATACATCCACGCATTGCCCTCTTGGTCAAAGAAGAGCTTCAATGACTCCTTTCTGTTTCTTTCATCTTACCTATTGACTATTCTCAATGGATTTCTAACATTGTACCTATTACTAAAGCAACGGGGGGACTTCGGATATGTACGGATTTCCGGGACCTTAACCTCGCTTGCCCAAATGATGACTTCCCCCTACCAAGTATTGATCAACTTGTTGATCTCACTGCGGGCCATGAGATGCTTTCTCTTACAGATGGCTTCTCGAGATACAATCAAATTTTGGTAGCCCTGGCCGATCAACATAAAACCACCTTCATAACTCCTTGGGGAACCTTCTGCTATCGTGTCATGCCGTTCGGCCTTAAGAATGCTGGTACAACCTATCAGCGGGCTATGACTTACATTTTTCATGACATTATGCACACTATCCTTGAGGATTATGTCGATGATCTTCTTGGGAAATCTAAACATCGCAGTGAACATCTCGATGTTTTAACCATTATTTTCAATCACCTGTTACAATATTGTGTTCGTCTTCAACCAAAGAAATGTGTCTTTGGTGTCCTTTCGGGAAAAATCCTTGGTTTTATTGTCTCTTTGCATGGCATCGAGGTCGATCCAGCTAAATTCAAAGCTATCCTATAAATGCCCCCACCTACTAACCTCAAACAATTACATAGTTTGCAGGGAAAACTCTAATCTATCTGGCATTTCATCTCACAACTCTCGGATCGATGTCAACCTTTCCATCATCTCCTTAAAAAAGACATTATCTTTCAATGGAGCGAAGAGTGCCACCAGGCCTTAGAGGCTCTTAAAGCCTATCTCTTGTAGCCACCCGTGCTTATCCCACCTCAAGACGATCACCCTTTCTACCTTTACCTTTCTTCCACCGACCATGTTGTAGGAGCCATGCTCGCACATCGTGACTCCGAGCATCACGAACAAGCCGTTTATTACATAATCCGTACTCTTGTGGATTACGAGACTAGGTATACACATGTAGAAAAGTTGTGCCTAGCCCTATCATTCGTGGCCACCAAACTCCTACATTACCTCCTGAATCACAAAATTTTTGTCATCACCAATGCGGACCCCATCCATTATATGTACGCCAAACCTCATCTAAACCAACGCATCACCCGATGGCTTATGCTCCTTGCTGACCTCGACCTCGAATTTGTACACTAGAAATCAATCAAAGGACAAACTATTGCAGACCAACTCACGGAAGCCCCTTTACCTAGGAAGCAGTTTACTAATTTTACTTTCCCTGACAAACTCATTGCCACTCTTTCACTCAGTGAGGACTCGTATTCAATGACCCTCTTCTTTGATGGATCCAAATGCTAGCATGGTGGAGGGGCTGGCGTTGTTCTCATTCCTTTGGGCACTGAACCTATGCGTCTTTCATTCTGGCTCGATTTCCCCTGCACTAATAATACAGCGGAATACGAGGCCCTTGTTTTGGGTCTCCAGGTTGTGTTACACTTAGATGTAAAATCTATTAACATTTTCGGTGACTCTCAATTGGTATTCAATCAAGTTATGGGCATCTACCAATGTAAAAATGAGGAACTTCAAAAGTACAAAGATTACGTGGATTCACTTTTGACCTTATTTACTCATTATTCTATCCAAACCATTCCCCGCTCAACTAACAAATTTGTGGATACTATGGCTTGTTTAGCCTCGCAAATTCCTACCTCACCAACTGAATCTGACATATTTGTCTTGGTCCAACAACTCTTTGCCCCATCTTACTCAGCCTCGGATGTTTGTATGATAAATCATGTGTCTGCCAATTCACAGGATACCTGGTATCACCAACTTCACGACTACCTTACAACCTCTGTTTTCCCACCTGACCTTACTAGTAACGGAAAACATGCTTTTCTTAAAAGTGTTTCTTGTTATGTCATCATGGGGGGAATCCTCTTTAAACATGGCTTTGATGGCATCCTCCTTTGATGTCTAACCGGCACGGAGGTTACCTATACCATCTAACAAGTCCATGACGGTATTTGTGGTGGACATTTTAGTGGCCTTGCCATGGCCAAACGGATCCTTCGCCTAGGCTATTATTGGCCTACTCTTAATAACGACTGCTACGAATATGTTAAGCATTGTGTTATGTGTCAACAACATGCCAACCTTCAACATACTCCTAGCCATCCGCTACAAGTCACACGAGATCTTTGGCCTTTCTCACAATGGAGTTTAGACCTTATTGGTGAGATTCACCCGCCCTCTTCGCAACTTCACCATTGGATAATCATAGCAACCGAATATTACACTAAATGGGTGGAGACCATTCCACTCATTTCAACCAAAAAAGAAAAAATTATAGAGTTCATCAACCATCACATTATCTGTTGTTTTAGTGTTCCTCATCGCTTGATAACAAATAATGGAAAATAATAAGTTGCTACAAGACCTTTGTGACAAATTTGGTATCAAACTTAGCTTCTCATCACCTTACTATCCACAAGAAAATGGTCAAGCTGAATCTTCTAACAAAACCCTGACCAAAATTCTCATGAAAGTCGTTAACGATTCTGAAAAAAATTGGCCTGATCAGATCCCCTTTGCCCTTTGGGCTTATCATACCAGCATTCGTACCTCCACTAATGCCACCCCATTTTCCTTGGTATATGGTACCGAGGCTGTCTTGCCTCTCGAAATACAAATACCCTCCCTAAGAATATCTCTTCAGGATATTCTCACCAATGATGATTTCCGCCAAGAGCGGTTAGCCCAATTGGAGCTTCTTGACGAGCGTCGTCTTACAGCTCTTGACCACCTTCAAATCTATCAAAAGCGCATCAAGCGTGCTTATGATAAGTGACTTCATGAGCATACCTTTAAGGTTGGTGATCTTGTCCTCAAAGAGAATCAACATGTAACCAAACTCGAAAAGAGCAAAAGCGGTAAATTTGCTCCAAATTGGATTGGGCCTTACATTATTACTCACACTTACGGATCAAGCACTTATTGTTTAGCTTCGCTTAATGGTAAACCTGAGCCTGAACCCCTTAATGCCTTGCATCTTCGACCATTCTACTGTTGAATTTAGTGTTATATCACCTCTTATCTACCTTGTGCTCGTCCCTTGAGCTCGTTTACCACCTCATACACTTTGTTTCATGTAGCTCAAAATAGAATCAAGCACACATGGTTTTGTCATCACCTCCTCTTAAAGATGCCTTCCCCTTTATAGTCTGGTCCATGACTTAAAAGTATCAAAATAACACGTTCTCAATTATACACTTATGGGATATTCTTAAGTAAAACTTTCTACAAAACTAGATGCTTCATGCCAAACGGACATCTAGACCTCTAAGTTATACATAGACTGCTCCCTCGAAGGACAGCTATGTGCAAAACCACTTCTACTATTATAAATAGACTGCTCCCCCGAAGGACAGCTATACACAAAAATCGCATCTGCTACTATAAATAGACTACTCCCTTGAAGGATAGCTATACAAAGTCAGCCTTTATCAGAAGCTTCTCACATTGATCAACTTCGTGAAGACCTCAAGAACAACAAAATACATATCCCGTGTAGACTTCCCACATCGATCAGTCTATAGCCAGAAAAGTAAAAAGTAGTATTCCAAAGCACTTTTGAGTCATGGACTTGTCTATTTAGGTTTGGTTCTCTTTCGTCAGAATAATCACCTTATAACAAGTTCTTTGCACCCCAACTATATCAACCACCTCACCTCACCATTCGTCAAAGCAACAAAACTCAAGGGACGTGACGTATATCCGATATATTGTGATTATACAACTCTTTTCACCTATCAACTTCTCACCTATGCAAGGCACCTAGGGATTCAAGCTCATCCTACGTTAATATGTGGTTTGTTTAGCTCTTCTCAACTACGTGACACTTTTGCCTCTTTTACTCAAATTTAGGATTATGTGTTGACCTTAATCAGGACACGGTTCCCTACTACTTGGGTAAGCCAACTTTCACTTCACCTATACCTATACCAACATCGCCAATTCCTTACTAACACCAACAACATTACCCTACCAATATCAATATTTTTACCAACCAAAAAATTGTCTAACCACAACCAAATTGCCTGAATTCGCCTCTCCCTGGTCCTAAGGGAGAACTACATCGGTCTGAGGCCCCTCCTTGCTTTGTGAAATGGGCTATGTAAGCATCACTTAGGAGACATGAGGGTCTCCCAAGGTTAGCTCGACCATCCCCTACCATAACCTATCATGTGTGGTAAATATAAAGCTTTTTGTGTATTTCTATTTGATCACATTCATCTTTATCCTTTTTTTAAAAAAACAAAACATTCAAAACACAACCATTCTTATTATTATCATAACTCAAATCAACATACATATTCAGTTTTATTTAGATGTTAAACAAATACATCTTCTCTATCATCGACGCATAGGTCGGCATCCTTATTTATTCTTATACCCCTATGAAATTCACTTAGACCCTTGCGCCTCCTCCCGAATCAGGTGGTGATCGCGATCATCGACGCCACTCACCTAGCCTCTCCATCCTCAAAGGTGCCACTGCTATTGGTTCCTCCCACTGATCCACCAACATCTCCTGTAACATATGAATACACCCTCTTGCATGGAGGAATATTGCCTCTAGTCTCTCCACTTGTAACTACGAAACCTCTAACAATCCCGTTGTCTCATTCACCTGTGTTTGAAGCTGGTGAACCAAACCCTGCAGGTGATCTCTCTCCACTATAATCACAGCTATGTCAGGATGATCAGCCCTCTCATGTGAACCTCGTAGCTATGTTACCCACCATAATCTATAAGCCTCTGTCACTCCTGCATCCATTACCCTGCGATCGACTGCTATCTCTTCTAGTCCTTCTGGAGGTGTCGGCCGGGGAGGCAAGAATGATGCCTCGGTGTTGATCCTCATATATGGTCTATAAGCCATGGGTATATCCTGAAAAAATCCAAATTGTCTCCGCACGCGATCTAGAGGAATCCTCTCGTACTCACCTGGCCTGTGCCCCGCGATCCACCTCAATCGCTCTACACCCCCCAAATCCTCAGCTATGTTTTCTGTCACCATATAGTTTCCGTAAGGCCTCCAATGGATATCCGCAACCAACCATCAGGCCCGACCCACAGCCGCAACCAACCAATCAGGCCCGACCCAAGGCCGTAACCAACCAACCAGGCCCGACCCAAGGCCGCACCCAAGTAATTAGGCCAGACCCACGGCCACAACTAATCAATCAGCCCGACCCAAGGCCACACCCCACCAATCAGACCCGACCCAAGGCCCTCACTCATCAATTGGCCTGACCCAAGGCCACACCAATTAAGTACCTCGCCCAAAACCCACAAATTACAATTTTATCCACCCATCATGTAACTTTTTGTTCAATCAGGCTCACATGTTCATGTTTTAGCATGATTAGGATACTTGAGTTGATCAGTCGAACAACTTTGCCTAGACCGAGACCGTGACGTTTATCTCAACCAAACCAACCATTTGGTACTGCCGAACGTGCCTAAACATTCCTGTACCTTACCCATTATATCCCCTGGAGCTACTTCCTATGCCTTGGATACCAGGATTATATCAACCTTGTTTAGATAAACTATCGACGTTTTCCTATGTATTGCTTGTTTGCTCTTCAAATCGTGTACCCTGATAACACTACTGCATTTCAATGTGCGTCTGCTTCCTTGAACTTACACCACTCATCTTACCATCATCTCATCATCATTTACCCTTTATCAACCCTATCCCTGATTTCACGTCACCTCAATCTGTGATAGATTTGAGGGGGATTACCTATACCCTTAACTGGGGCAATCACTTCTTATTAATTATCAGTGTAGCTTTACAAGACAAGCTACACGACAACAAGGGGCTAATGTAGACACCAAATTTGTGTCTTACGACACCCTGTGCCCTACATCTCATTTCGCAACCTAACCTCACCACCTAAACCTTGCACAATTATTTATTACTTACCTTATAATTAATAAATCCACATTTTCAAACCTGCCACCTCATTTCACCACCTCATCATGACCTATCCCTAACCCTAAACTAACCTAATTAAGACCTATAACTTGGTCTACATCCACACCCATGACTAATTACCCTTCACCCACACCAAAACCAACCTAATAATGACTTGACCAAGCCCACAACTAATCTCTCAGGAGAAAAGGAGGGAAATTTGGCTATTTTACTAAAAATAGCCCACTTTGACCTGACTGATACCGGTTCCTACTCGACCGCTGTCAGTTACGTAACCGCCATCGGTTCCCTGTAAATGAACGCTCCCAACCAAAAACAAAGGGTTAGATTTTCATTTGATCTGAAGGAGAAGTCATTGGAAGGATCTGGAATTTACTTGGCTGAGCAGAGACAAGTGAAGGAAAGAGAGGAGTGTGCAGAGAAGGACATCAAGCCCAAGACTGCAACTGAATAACCAGAGCCCAGTGACACTCATCCAAGCATTAGGAGTGGAGATAGCTCATCTCGGATTGCTCAGACCATCCTACCTAAACCCTGCCTTCATCATCACAGTCCTTGAACCTGCATTTTTCATCAGGAACTAGTAAGTAGTGTCTTATACGTTCTTTTAATAATATTTCTTGGATTTCTGAATCACAGTAATTACAAGTCTACTCCCAGAATATACTACCCGGGTAATACCCCCCCATCTAACTATCATTCCTCTACCCCTACACTGCCCCAAGAATAGCCTCACATACCCTCTGAGCCTTCTCTATCACCCCGTTACCCATCCCCAATCATTTACCAGCCTTATAAACACCATAGTCATCTTATATCCAACCTTCATTACCAAAGCCCTTTAAATCACTACCCCTACTGATATTGGTTATCAGCAACCAGTACCGGTGTCTAACCGTAGTCGGTTGTACACTGACTGGCGTCGGTCACCATGATTCAAAACCAAGACCAGCCTTTTCTCTATTGCTTCTAACAAGGGTAAACAAATTATAATTGGACAATAGCTTATTTGTTAGAATTTGTGTTAATTCATATTAAGCAGGGGAACTGACCACCTTCGAAAGGAAGTCTCATATTTCCTGGGCCCAAGGCAGTTCCCTCACTTATCATCTAATTAGAATCTAGTGGTCTTGTATTCTTACTTGTAGGTAGTCCTTCCTAGACAAAAAGGAGTTCTTTGCAATTGATCTGATCTCTTATCTATGGTACGCGCACACCCTCTCGACATTCAATAGGTATTCCTCCTAGCCCTAACCCTTATCTGTTTCTCAAGAGGAATGAAAGGATAAAATCAACTCTATTCCAAGAAGCGGAAACATTCTGTACGAAACATTTACAAGGAAAAAGTTAGATCTAAACCTCCTCCCCATCCAGTAATTAGCCTCATGGAGTATAGACACTGTAAGGATCTCACCAGGATCTACCAATACTGCTAAATGAGAATTCATTGACCCACACATACAATACCCAAATGTTTCTAATAATAATGAACACATTCAACCAAACAACATCACTCCTCAGATCTGACTCACCAGTCAATATTTTGAGTTCCTCTATACCTACATCACCTAAATGGATCTGGAATCTTCTACGTCTACTCCCACACAAGTGTCCTCTATCATCCCCTTAGGATCATAATAATAAGATTAACCTAGTCATTAAACATTTTTAATCAGCTCTTTCCAATGACCACGCCATCTAATGATCAAACCTCAAAAATATCAGTGAATCCAATTCAATATGATCCCTGGAAATCATTCTACCTAGCAAAGATAAAAAAACTCTACCAAATATTCACCAGACAACCATGGGACCATGAAACACACAACCACATACCCTACATATTATTGAGACATCAGTGGCTTCATAAAATCAACTTGTAATTGTGATTGGTAGAATCTGACAAGTTTAAAGCAAGTCTACTAGCACCTAAATGTACCACAAAAAACATGGGACTCTGAGTATCTCGATACCTCTAAATCATCAAAAAAATTCTAAAATCCTTCACCTTAGATCACTCATCTCGGTTACAGCTCACAATAGGATTAATTATACACTAAAATGGACTGTGAGAAATGCTTATCCTAATAATCAATCATAACACTACCACCTACTAAGCCCTATGATTACTCAAGGGTGGAAACCCTCATTGGTATACCTATGAAAGAACATTATGTGCTTATCATCAGATGTACATGAAACTTCACCATATGGACTATAAAGCCAGATCCTTGAGCGTCATAATTCAAAGAACTCGCTAGTAATGGAATTCTCCTCGTAGATAAATACCAGGTTTCTCTACCCTCCTATTCTCGATAATTACATCAAATTCATATATCAAATTTACACCTACCCATGGTAATACCTAAACATAACAGCTCTAAACCATGTTGTTGGTCATCACATCTACTGGCAATCTAAGGCTTCTTCCAGTAATAGCCCCACAAGAATGCATACATAATACCTAAAAGCTTGAAATGACTTCAAGTGGGTCCAGTTCTTCTATCATCAATTTCTCCCTCTAGGAATCACCTATATTCCATAATTTTCTAAATCCATTATTGTTTCACAATCTCTTGTATGCACTTCAAACTTCTTATCTACGACATCCATACAAATGCATTGATCATCAATCCTACAGTTACATCCTATTGAAGTTTGCATGTTAATATTGATCTCTTTATAAGCTGCATGTCCAAAAATTAACTCTACATGGCACTAGAAAAACCGTGATTGGTAGTTCCTAAATGAATTTATCTATACCATCAAATGACCCCCAAAAATTTTCCATACCTTGTTGGTGTTTCTTAAAATGTCTATTGCTAGATCCACATTTTTATCATTGGAAATCGGCAAATTTCATCCTTGCAGTATATGAAAGGACCATGTATCTTCTAGTCTTATTTTATTCACCCATTGATCAATTCTAACTCTTGACAAAAGTTATTGTAATGATCACCATAATTGAAATACTATACATTGACATAATATACATCTAGATATCTGTCAAAAAACTTCAGCTATGCGTGTTATTCCATTTATAATTTCCCAATTTATATGGTTATTGTGACGTTGACCATGATTGTCATACTATGGATTGCAAATATTCCTCTACATATGTGTTTACAGTTTGGTGTAGGTGTTACCTACTTCGAGAAATAAGTGTTAAGATCCTCCATGATCTATTAAATATTGTGTTTACATGAGAGTTATAGTATAGACAGTTACTATGGAAGTCATCCTAAAGAAATGCATGTATGCATCATGATCCCTGTCAACAGAACTTCATATAGATGTTTCTAAAAGTAATGAACATTCATTGGGATAAAACAAGTCATGGTCCCCACCAACCCTAATCCATTAGAAATCTTAGTCACATGACCAATGGACTAAACCTAAATTGAAGTGTCACTGCTGTCCTTTATCCGATAGACTTTATGTCTTTAGATCAATATTCAACAAGCTAATTCCATCCCCTCATCCAAAGTACCAAATGATGGTAGATATCTTCGAAGAACGTCACTTGGTAACGTCTCTCACAGGTGTATATCACCGTTTCATGCAATCTTGGGCACACTCCCTATGCCTAAAACATTATGGGAGAATGTGAAAAATAACCTCTCTAAAAACCTAATGTAGGAAATTATTCCCTCTTCCTTCTGGCCATACTTTTTATGAGCATAGCACAGTCAATGTAAGGAGGAATCAACTGCCCTTCATCTCATCTCGATGATAAACCACACACAAAAGTCATTACTTCCTTAGAATTTTCATTACTTAGATAAACCTCATATTTTCCTAGACATACCTCCACCACTCTGTATGGAAGGGATTTTATATGGGTCCTTAGATGATCAGGGTCATGAGACAACTATGACCATGTAGTCTCACAGACCATGCTAGCCTAAACCTACTTTAAGTGGTTTATGAATAGTAATAGCCTTTTGATTTCAAAGAGTGATCCCTGGGATGACCATCACTATCTAACATCTGAATCTCAAAAAATAGTGTCACTGATTGTTAGAATCACCCTTATGATGATGACGATGACCATATCTATCCCTCCTTAGCATTAAGGGGGGGTGTTATAACATTTAATGAGTAAGTGGACTACTTTAGACCCTTACCGACATTTAATTAATTATAATGGTAAATGACCGAATTACCCTTCCCCTAACACGGGTTACTAACCATATGATAGATGAATATTCCCCTACTATTAACATTTTTCATTACTATTTATTGATGATATTATCCTGACTCTACATGAAAGCGATGAGGAAATATATATGGTTAGAAAACCATTCCTCCTCAACATACCTACACTTCTCAATGAGTCAACTTTCGATGTTGACCCCTATTGACACACTACATATGATACACACATTACCAAATATCTGGTGAAGCCATTTGAGTGATTCACATGAACTCCGGCTGGAATCCACCACCTTCTTATCCAACCTCAATTTGTTATCCCTTACATGGTCTATAATTAAGTGACATACCAAATAAGTAATATTAAATTCATTTGACATCATTATCCACAAAATATTATACCATCCTCATTTGATATATCAAATAAGTAAAGTAAATTAAATTTGTTTAGGATGTTATCCTCACATTGCACTATTGCGTCAAGTGAATAACTGTCATCCTTTGTCTTTCAATATAACTTCAAATTAACATACTTATTCAATTATGAAATACATATACTGTTTCCAACATTCAATACCCATTTCTACTAAAGCCACTGGATAATATTTCACATCTACAGAGACTTCCAAGACTTGTACCTCATGTGCCCATAAAGACTATTATTCCTCTACCCAATATCAAAATCAACTCGTCGATTATAACATTAGGTCACATATTATGTTGTTATCTCTATGTGATTTATTTATTCTTTGTAATAATTTAAGATTCATGTTTGTCACACCAGAAGATCAAGTGTGATAGACAGTAATTTGGATCACCCCATGAAATAACCTTCCGACTAGTAGGAGTAGGTCCCTTTGAGCTTGGAAATGGAAATGTAGGATCTACTTATCAACACACCATGACCTACATCTTTCACAACTTCGATCCACAAAACCATAGAAGAATATTGGTGGAATGGATCTCTTAGGAGTATATATCCTCGGAGACATCCAAATAGATGCTTGCATATAGTTGCTTCACTTTTTGTGTCACATTTGTGCCAGTCATTTCATGTTGGGGCATTAATATCAAGTGGCATAAAAAGACACAAAATTTGTTCTATAAATTAAAATATGTAATAAAATTAGTTGATCTATTAAATAAATATATTACAGTATTTTTTGTTATATATGTGTGTGTGTGTGTGTGTGCGCGCACTAGCCACCTATATGGTAGCCTCGCTTGATGTCCCTACCAGGCCAGGTGCTTACTTATCTAGATACTGCTAGTTTACCCTACGTACATTTCTTGACTTACAGGGGTGTCTGTGGAGGTTTTTTCATGAGTTACTTCCTCATAAATATATATACACATACATACACACACACATACACACATATATGTACATCTATGTAAAATGATATTAACATATTTAAAATTTGAAATACATATACTACAATATTTAATACCATTTCTACAAAAAAATTAATAATACTTAAATGGACATTATAAAAAATAAAAGAATTCAAATGAAAGATAGTTATTTTAAAAATGAAAAATTAATTTTTTAAAATAATATATCACACATAGTGTTTCTATTTCTTATACTTGATATATGTTTTTTACTATGATTCATATTTTTCATATAGACAAGGGTCACAAAGATCAAGATGGAGAAGGAACGAAATAACATTGGTGTACAAGTAGGAGCAGGAGAAATAAAGTGGAAACCAATTAGTATTCAGTAGTTTTCCCTAGTGGAAATTTATTCTGGAAGCATGAGTGGTCATGAAATGGACCTCAATGAGTAAATATTGCAAGAGAATCCACATAAATGTTTTAACAAAAATGGTTTCCAAAGTAAGGTGTTTCCTATGTCAAACCCTACTATGTAAAAAAATGATAAGGGGAATGGTGATAGTGGAATGTATAATACCATGGATCTATTTGAATATGAGATTATCTTTATCCCTACCCTTGTCTCCACTTCCCTAACTAAGATTATGAGAACAATTTTTTTTTTTTCATGTGGTTGCAAATGTGGAGGTGGCTCAAAGAGAATCCATAACTTTAAGCTCTTTAACAACACTTGGATGGGGACCTTTTTTTCTAGTTTTCCTAATGGTTGGATCTTGGGTGAGGGATGCAATGGGATTTCATGACATGGCCCTTTTCTTGATGCAATTCTCAGTTTTGGCATCTTCTAAGGATTACGTTTATGGTTTATTCCCATTCTAGGATTTCACTTAGTTTTTTGAGGGGGAAGAGGTATATTTTGGGTTCAGTATGGAAATAACAAATTTTTCTATCTTGTTGAATAATTTTCGAGTGAGAGATTCCTTGGTGTGATGTGTCTTTCATGTCCTTTTTCACCAAATTATCCAAAATGTGACATATTGGCCTTTTACATGACATAAGTATCAATATAAAATTTTATGTATAATTATCAACATTACCAATTATTGTTCCTATTATGTTGGAATTATTGCAACAACTCACAACATATACATATAGTGGAGTAGTATCACGCACATAAAATTAATATTGAGGAGTAAAACTTAGATGAGAAACATCTCTCTAACACCTCTATAATATCTCAACTTCATTTCTCTCTCCTATATTTTTTATTTGATTGAACAACCCCACAATCATGTACAAATATCTCACAAAATTATTGTCCCAAACTCCTAACTTATATAAGTTGTTAACACAACCCATGTCTACAAATATATTATCCTACATTAACAACCATGTGTGTACTAACAGACTAATTGATGGGTTTCATTATTCCCTTCATTTAATCAACTCTTTGTTGTTACCTAATTAGACAATTCTAACTATTGGTTCCCTGACAACGGCTCCAAAAATGATGGGTGTCGTTATTCCCTTCATTTGATCAACTCTTTGTTGATGTAATTTTCAAACCAGGGGTGGTGTCCAAAGCTATATGTAACAAGAAATCTTAATGATCTAGTAATTGACTGTAGGTATTTGTTTCTTTTTATATTTTCTCAATGTCTTGAGGATTCCTTTGCTAAAACCTTATTGAAATCAAACTATGAAAACTTACTGGAAGTAACACTCTCTGTAGAAATAGATTGCTGGAAATAAACACACATTTGCATTATGCAATATATTGTTGTGAGTAAACACACATTACAAAAATAAACACACTTGCTTTGGAAATAAACACACAATTTGAGAATGCTAAAATTTGGTTGCAAAGAAAGAAGAATCTAATGTAAAACACCTGCAAGAACAAGTATACGATAGATTTCAACTTGAGTAATCAAAAGCATTTACAGAATTAATAGATCTATACTATTTTCTCTGGAAATATAAATACAAATAAAATGAATATCTTGGTTCTTGGAATAGTGGGCACTTACTCCACCTTGAAATAAGATTTGACAACTTAATATACTCTCAAAACAGGAATGGCTATTTTATTGATAAAATATTCTGCATTACAAAAATTTATTGTCTCTTTCTTTCTCTCTTTTTCTTTATCTATGTCTATATCTATATCTCTATATATCTTACTATCTATCTATAGGTTTGCATATATATACTTCTTCCACAAGTGTATTTACAGCCATAGCTATCCTACTGATTCGGATATAACCAAATCGTGCCCAAAATAGATGCTGAATTGGATCATGGTTGGACATAATGTTGTATGATAGTTATCCCTGGATCTGCGAGTATGAAGAATCGTAAATCTTCCATTCTGATCTTGATTGAAAGGATCATTGATTTCTAAATCACTGGAGGTTGTTGGAATAATAAATTCTCATCGGTTCCAGAACTTTAGAGAAGTTCCAGAACTAAAGGAAATCATTCCAGATCTAACTGTGAGGGTTCCAGAGCTACATACAGGGGTTCCAGAATTAATTCTGAAAGTTCTAGAACTAAGTGATGGAGTTTAAGAACTAAGTGATAGAGCTTGTAACTACATAATGGGAGAGTTCCGGAACTAAGTCTGGAAGTTTCAGAACTGAGTTGTATTGAAACTGTTAGGAAATAAGAGATAAAATATGAGGAATAATCCCTTACAGAATCGCAATAGTAGAAACTAATATGTAGAAAATGTTGCAGATCTCAAATAAAAGTACAAAATAAATAACACAACATAGAAAGACAGTATTTAACATGGTTCACCAAATTTGGGCTATTTCCACGAAGAATCACTTGCTCATATTTTATTACAAGCCTCCACTCTCTCAATGCAATAGCCATATCCATTTGGAGCTATGCTCAACAAACTCTACAGAATTCACACCCGAATTCAAAGCACATCTGCAATACATTTTCTTGTCTATCTATCATATGCATAAGACCATATAAATAGACAATTACTTAAGTAGTTTGATACAAAATTGTGGGTATCAAAACAATGGGCAAAAAACCATGGGTATTAAAACAATGGGTACCAAAAAACCATGTGCTCAAAAACAACCCATAACGGTTACCCATTACCCATGGGTTAATAAACCACCCATGAAAATTTGCTTCAGGGGTTTCTCCCCTGAGTCCCCATCATGTAGGGGGGGCTTCACCCCTTGACCCGCTCACCAGCGAGCGGGACCGATGTAAAAAAGCATGAATGTAACACATAGAAGGTGTACCACACTCTAACATGAAAATAGGCTCTACAAACATAACAATCTCCCACTTGGAGACTGATTTCCATTGAGCAAGCTTCTCAACCCTTCACTGTCATCCGCAAAGGCCAACCAAAGTTAAACATAGCTTTATTTTATCCCTTGTGACCACCTTGGTCATCATGTCTGTAGGATTCTGACTGGTATGAATCTTCTCCAACTTCAACTTATCTTCTTCCAAAGTTGTCCTAATGAAGTGATATCTCAATTGTATATGCTTTGTCCTGGAGTGGAAAGCATAGTTCCCAGCTAGGTGTATAGCACTCTGACTATCACTATATAGCTTACATTCCTTCTACTTATGCCCCAACTCCTCAAGGAATTGTTGTAACCAAATCATCTCTTTGTCTGCCTCTGTGGCAGCACCATACTCAGTCTCCGTGGTTGACAAAGCCACCAACTTCTGTAGTCATGAAATCCAGCTTACTGTTGTCCCATCTACAATGTAAATATAACATGTCGTGCTCCTCCTGTTGTCTACATCTCCAGCCATGTCTGAATCTACATAACCACGTAAAGTGGTGTCTGATCCACTGTAGCATAAAACTGCCCCCATGGTCCCTCTCAAATACCGAAGGATCCACTTTACTGCTTGCCAATGCTCTTTACCTGGATCACTCATAAATCTACTCACAACTCCTACTGCATGGGCAATATCAAGCCTAGTGGATACCATAGCATACATCAAACTGCCAACCACTGATGAGTAAGGTACCTTGGACATATGGTTTCTTTCCTACTCTATCTTGGGACACTGCTCCTTTGATAACTTAAAATGGCCTGCCAAAGGAGTCCCAACCGGTTTAGCATCCTGCATGTTAAACCTATCCAATACCTTCTTAATGTACTCTTCCTAAGATAAAGTCAGCTTCCATTCCTTCCTATCCCGAGTTATCCTCATACCAAGGATTTTTCTGGAAGCCCCCAAATCCTTCATATCAAAGGATTCACTTAGTTGTTTCTTGAGTACTTTTATTTCCTGCACATTTTTACCTGCAACCAGCATGTCATCAACATACAAACACAGGATAATATAACTTCCATCCTCAAATTTCTTTGTATACACGCAATGGTCAGAATGAGATCTGATATAACCTTTCTCCATCATGAAGCTATCAAACTTCTTATACCATTGACGTGGAGCTTGTTTCAGGCCATACAAGCTCTTCTTCAGTTTGCACACCATCTCCTCTTTACCTTTGACTTCATATCCTTCTGGCTGCTGCATATATAGCTCCTCCTCCAAATCACCATGGAGAAATGTAGTCTTTACATCTAACTGTTCTAAGTGCAAGTCTTCTGCTACCACTATTCCAAGAATAGTTCTAATAGAAGTCTTTTTTACTATAGGAGAAAAGATCTCATCAAAATCTATACCTTGTTTCTGTGTAAACCCCTTGACCACCAATTGGGCCTTATATCTTTTATTTCCTCCTTCTTCGTCTTTAACTCTGTACACCCACTTGTTTTGCAATTCTCTTTTACCTTCCGGTAGCTTCATCAAATGTCAAGTATGGTTCTCCATGAGAGACTTATGCTCCTCATCCATGGCTTGCTCCCACTTCTTACTAGCATCTACCTGCATTGGTTCATCAAAGCTCTCTGGCTCTCCACTATTAGTGAGTAATAAATAATAAAGAGAAGGAAATAAAACATTCAGGTTCTTTTCTTACCCTAGAAGACCTCCTCACTGTAGGAGTTTGGGGTTCTTGTTGAGTAGGTTCCTAAACTGATTCATAGGTCACTTTCCCATCTGGAAGATCCTCTACCACTGCATATTCTTTCTTGGATTCTTCCCTATTTTCATGCAACTATTGCTTATACATGACTTTCTCATTAAAGACCACATCCCTAGACCAAATGATTTTCTTGTCTTTAATACTCCAACATTTAAATCCAAATTCATCACCACCATAACCAATGAAAGTGCATTTTCTAATTTAGCCTCTAGCTTGGTCTTATCATCCTTGTCAATATGAACAAGAACCTCGCATCCAAAGACTCTAAGAAATGACTAATCGACTTTCTTACCATACCAAGCCTCCTCAGGTATGCCTCCATCCAAGGCACTTGAGGTTCTTCTGTTTATCAAGTACACAGTTGTGCCCACCGCTTCTACTCAAAAATAAAGAGGCAGTCATGCATGTATCCTCATGCTCCTAGCACGTTCCATTATTGTTCTATTCATCCTTTCTGACACCCCATTCTACTGCAGGGTTCCTAGAACTATCTTTTGCCTGTAGATTTCATTCTTAGAACAATAATCATCAAATTCATTGCTGCAATACTCCCCTCCATTATCTAACCTGAGACATTTTAACTTAAGGCATGTTTCATTCTCTACCAAGGCTTTCCATTTAACAAAAGTATCAAATACATCAGATTTGTTTCTAATACAATAAACCCAAAATTTCCTTGTTGCATCATCAATAAAAGTAACATAATAACTTGAACCCCCAAGAGATGATACTTGAGCTGGCCCCCACACATCAGAATGTACTAGCTCTAACTTACTCTCTTTATTTGTAGGTCCAACCTTGAGAAATCTTACTCGCTTCTGTTTCCCATATATGCAGTTCTCACAGAAATCCAAACATGTTTCTGTATATCCAAGAAAATTCTTCATTATGATGTCCATGCCCTTATGGCTGATGTGATCGAGCCTATAGTTCCATAATGTTGTATCTACATCTGAAGCCACAAGATTAAAATCATTAGTACTATCAGTGGTTAAATACAAGGTTCCAACCTTCTTACCTCTTGCCACCACAAGAGCACCCTTGGTGACCTTCCAAGAGTCAGTTGTAAATATCACAGTACAACCATCACTTCCCAATTGCCCCACCGATATCAAATTTATCCTTAATGTAGGCACCCCATGTCTGGCATCCTTCAATAGCCATGTATTCCCATTCTACATATTAACCTAAACATAACCTTTTCCAAATATACTGCAAGGCTCATCATCACCAAGAAAAACATGCCCAAAATCCCCTTGAACATAATCAACAAAATAATGCTTATGTGGAGTAGCATGAAAAGAAGCCCCTAAATCTAAAACCCAAGATTCAGTAATATTATGCAAAGAAAGAATCAAAGCATCCTGACATACATTACCTGATGCCACATTTGCCTCCTTGTTTTCTTCCTGTTGTTTCTTCTTGTCTCAAAGCTCCCAAAAATCCTTCTTTGCATGCCCAGACTTTCCACAGTTCCAACATACAATCTTGCTCTTGGATTTTGACCTTGCCCGATCTTTCGATTTTCCACGGTTTCCTCTATTCTTTTGTCTCCCTCTAGTTTCCACTGTCAAATCATTCCCTAAAGTAGAATATTCCCCGGAGCTTTTTCTTCAGATTTCCTCGCTTAGAATCACCCCTACAACATCCTCAAACTTCAACTTCGAGTTAGTTGGAACTGAGTTGCTTACCGCCATTACCAGGCTATTCCAACTTTTAGGTAAAGAGCACAACATTAATAAAGCCCTAACTTCTTCATCAAATTCTATTGTAACCAAAGCTAGCATATTCACAACGATATTGAAATCATGTAAATGCTCTGCTACTGAACTATTCTCAGACATCTTCATATTAAACAACTTTTTCATTAAAAATATCTTATTAGAGGCAGAGGGTTTTTCATAAAACTTCCCTAATGCATCCATCAGTGCTTTTGTAGTCTTTTCCTTTGAAACATTAAATAATATCAAAGATGCAAGACACATCCAAATCGTTCCAAGTTCCTTCGAATCCAACAAATCCCATTCTGCATCTTTCATACTCAAGGGTTTGTTCACCTTCTCAAACAGCGGAGTACAAAGATCCTTCTGATAAAGGTAATCTTCCATCTGCATCTTCCAAAGACTGAAATTCTTCTTGTTGAATTTATCAACCCTAGATATTCCATCATCTGCCATAGCTCCCACTCAAGCTAAAAAAAATTCCCTGTGATTCAACACTTTAGCAAACCAAACCAGGCTCTGATACCAATTGTTAGGAAATAAGAGATAAAATATGCGGAATAATCCCTTACAGAATTGCAACAATAGAAACTAATATGTAGAAAATATTACAGATCTCAAATAAAAGTACAGAATAAATAACACAACATAGAAAGACAGTATTTAACGTGGTTCACCCAATTTGGGCTACATCCACCAAGAATTTCTTGCTCAAATTTTATTACAAGCATCCACTCTCTCAATACATTACCTAGATCCGTTTGGATCTATGCTCAAAAAACTCTACAGAATTCACACCTGAATTCAAAGCACATCTGTAATACATTTTCTTGTTTATCTATCATATGCATAAGACCATATAAATAGACAATTTCTTAAGCAGTTTGATACAAAACTGTGGGTATCAAAACAATGGGCAAAAAACCGTGGGTATCAAAACAATGGGTACCAAAAAACCATGGGCCCAAAAACATCTCACAACAGTTACCCATTACCCATGGGTTAATAAACCACCCATAAAAATTTGCTTTAGGGGCTTCGCCCCTAAACCCCCTTAACCCACTCATCGGTGAATGGGACCGCTTTAAAAATACCCGAATGTAACACATAGAAGGTGTACCACACTCTAATATGAAAACAGGCTCCACAAACATAACATAAACCAATTCTTCCAAAAACATGTTGATTGCTTCATACTTTGTTCTTTCGACTGATTGTGACCTGAATTATTACAAAATAGAATTTCCAAAGCACTTAGGAATTACGGAGTTTTTAAACGTTAGAACTACAATCAACAAAAGATGGACAATTACATCCTAACTTATATTAGATCAAACAAAAGTCACAAAATGCAATCAATCTTGATAAAAAAAAGGAGAGTAAAATAAGATCCTTTATTGTACGTTAACAATACATATTTTGGCATCATTACTAATTCCTAATAAAGAACTAAAAAATTAAAATAGTTATGGTCTACAAGAACATGACTACACTAGGGTTGAGGTGGAAAAAACAATTATATCGCAAATTATGCTAAAATTTTAGGAATACTATATATTATTGATGAATATGATCTTATATTATTTTAACAAGTAAAATGATACAAGATAATTCACAAAAAAATAGGCGGCATGGAAGCACACCCAAAATCCACACAGTCAAACTAGCCCAAGCCTAGGAAATTCAACTATAACAAAATAACAAAAAGTAATGAAATTATGTCTTTGTTGTAAATTTTTGACCAATAGAAGGAAGAGCATAATCATCAAGTCAGCCAAATCTAGGTAGGTCCTTTCCACTGTCCGGCACATCCCGAATAGATCCAACTTGGATCCCTTCTTTGGTATCATCAAAAGTGCCCCAAGTGGGTGAAATGGTCAGAGATATTATGGGATACTTGTCCAATAGAGATGGGAGACACCAACCATCATGATTGCATGGCTCAGGGCAGTCGGCGAGCCCCATCCAAGCTAGTTGGGTGTTAGAGGGGTACCTAAACATTGGTGGCAAGATGAAGGTGAAGGTGAAAATATCCTTCGCAGAGGCTAACTGCATGGGGACTTAAGAGAATGGCTGAAAGAGCGATGCTACGAGAGGCTCCGACTCCCACCACCTCAGGGACGACTACGATGGGGTGGGGAGTGCTGAGAGGGGGATAGAGGATCATGAACAATGTTGTAAGGGGAATCACCATAGCACTGAAGAAGAGTTTGGAGGTGCTCCACCTCGAGGGCCACTTTGTTCACTTGCACTTGAATCTGCAGTAATACATTTGAGATTACCACAGACTTATTATAAATAGAAAAATCTTGATCAGTTTCAACATTAGAAAATAAACAAGAACTTTTTCTTTCCAAAGCCAGAAGATAATTTCCCCTCTGAAAGCATGCCAAATTTGGGAAAAATTTTGAGGCATTCTTGGGTTATCTGCTAAAAGAATATGATGTCAGGTAAAAATTTTTGGTCTAAAGGGGAGAAAGAATGAATGTATCCAGTTTCAAGCATTGTGGGATTTACTACAATACCAGAATAGGTGAGACAAGGTTTCCAAGTGTCCATAAAAAGGGGCATTTGGGGGCTGAAACACCAAGATGAACCAAATAGGCACCAATCAGAAGGCTTTGGTGAAGAACACACCACAAAATATGTGTTATTTTGGGTTCCACACATGCTGACCAAATAGTATTGAATCTCCTTCTCCAACTAAATGGAGAAGAATTATGTAGACACAAAATCATGCACTTTGGGTATTTGTTTAGTATTGATTACATACTACTATTCATATGATTCCTAAGTAAGAAAATTCCTAATTAATCCATGTCTTTGGCCATCTTTGTTTTATTTATGTTGCCACTTTTGGTCTTACACCTTTACTTGTTTAGCCTGCCTTTTTATACCTTTGCAATTATCCTCCTAGACACTAGCCCCCATCTAGGACGCTAGCGCCAGGTGCCCTCGTCCCCTCTGGGTGCCCCTAACCTCAGTATACTTTTTTCACACTTTTTGGGTCCTTTCTACCCATTTGAGCATATTCTATCTTTAGTAGTAGGCCTTTTCAGGGTTAATTACAAAATTAAAGAAAGGGAATCATAGAAATATATAGTTATGTGATCATAATAATGGACCAAACACTAAGCATTAGATATCACCACCTAAGGTTGCATCCATCAAAAATCTAATAGCTTCATTGCATCCATCTAGTGCCATCCAAGGGACACAAGGGCTGGTCATTATGTATACATTGCATAGGAAGTAAGTTCATTCCATTCCATGCACACATCTATTATATTTGTTTACATCTATCTTACTTGCTCGCTATTAAGTGTGACACGCACAAGAGCCACCTAGGGTACAATTCCACACACATGCACATAGAACTACATTGGGTCTAAGATGTATTGCACCACTCAGTTGTAAGATCACCATTGTAACAGTTGAGGACAGTCCAACCCCTAATTTTGCATCTTTCTTTTTTAGTATTTGATGTTTTTACATGTCATTACTTCATTATAGGTTTCCAGCAACATCAGCAATCATTATACGACCTCATAGTGACCAAATAAAAACAACAAAAAATTCCTTGTGACCACTCAGAGGAAGTTTCCTGAGCATTTTTGTAGACATAAGCACCCAGAAATAGGTCTAGGGCACCCGTAGGTGCCCCTATTCCTCTCCAGGAACTCCAGTCCAAGAAGATTGTCATCTCACACACCTTTATAAGGCTTTGTGTGATGTTTCTCCTTCTCTATTCATCCATTCAACACTTCAGCACAATTCAAATTTCACTGCGAACTAGATAAGGCTCTTATTACCCTCTTTATAACTAGGGTTTCACATTTTATTGTTTATTTTTCTTGGTTAATTTATGTATTTAATTGTTTATTCATTACTACTATAATAACAATCAGATTAGGGATATATTTCCATATTTAGCTTAATCATTTTGGTGCACCCGACCTCTTCGAACACACTTAGGATCTTTCTTTTGGTGCTTCTTAGATATTTCTAAGATCCTCTCATTATGAATGTTTCTATTCATGATTTCTTACTCCTCAATCATGAGCTAAGTGCTAAGATCATCACTCTTTTGACTACTACTCACATTCTTCTGACATTCATCAAGACTTAGTCTACAACACATTTGTAGATGCATTTTCTTAGCACATTGATTTTCAAGCTAACCCTTTTACTGATCTTGCTTATTTTGACAATAATCCTTCTTTTTACATCATGATGTGTATCCATAATATTGGTGTCAAGCAAGCTATAGTCGATAATGGATATGAACTTAACTTGTGCACTCTAACCTTCCTTAAGGCTTCAGGTATCTCAACTACTAATGTCAGTCCTTCATATCTTTCTCTTCACACATACGATGGTTTCGTTCATCCATGCATCTTCCATATTAGTTTAACCATTACTGTTGGGCCAAAAAACCTTAATATAATTTTCCTTTTCATGGACTTTCTAGTTTCATATAATTTCTTACTTGGTAGAACATGGTTACATGCCATGCAAGCTGTAAATTCCACAATACATCGATGTGTTAAATTATTACATGAGAGTATTGAATACACCATTCCTATTGATCGTGAACCATTCAAATATTAAAAGCATGATCCCACCACTACAACCCCTACTCCATAATATGTCACTACTGATGAACTATAACCTATGGATCCTTTGCCTAACTTAGAAGCTAAATTTTTATGTGTTAGATGTTGTTCCATCCACGTCATCGCCCCCTCCCACTACTACAAATGTTATGGCATTCTATCAAGGACCTATCCACACATCGGACGTTATACCACCTACTGTATTGTCTCATGAAAAACCATCATTAGCCCAACCTCCTTTCACATGTACACTCTTCATGACTAATTTTTATTGGGAGAATATTCCATTTGATCCTACTTGTGATGAAACTATATGTAGACATGATGGGTTGGCTTAGCTAGGCTTTATAGTTTATGAAATGTTCCCTCCACCCTATGATCCTCATCGCTATCATAGATTCATTCACATTACTTTTTCTTATGGGCTTCGCATCTTTCATCTTAGAGTGTTTCTTGCATGATCTCCCTATGCTGCTCCATTTAGACTTGGACAATCTTGGCTCGACTATATTGGGGGCACCTTAGATCGTGATCATATTGATATTTCATTTCCTATGTCATTCGGTTGTGTCTTCATTTCCAATGATTCCTTTCTCAGTTATTCATAAAATCTTACACGCTTGTATGCACATGGTTATCCGTTACCTCCTTTCATTTACAAAGAATACGCAATGTGCATATATAACCTTCATCGTAATGGCTCGCTACATGATCAACATGACCCCATTTATTACCATGTATCAGATGCTTTTCCTGTTAGTCTTGATCATGAAAATGATGACCTCCTAGATGACGTTATTTTATCTCTTTTCTCATCATACACTTGGGGGGCATCACACCTCTTTCTCCCCCTATATCACCAACACGCATCTTATTTTCTCATCATTTTACTTCTAGTCTCTCACTTACAACATACACATCTTAATACATGTGGATATCACCATTTCCCGATGACACACTCTCATTCTTTGGTTCACGTGTGACTATTAATGGCATAATATATACATGAACCTCACACACCACACTACATACTATCCTACATATTATACATTACATACTACACACTTCACATTGCACACATTCATCTCTACATAACATCTACTCTACACATTCACGACATAAGAATTTTCACACATACTATATAACCAACACACTTGCAACACATTCACACTTACAATACACTCTTCTCATGCCTATGTATCAATACAACCTCTACACCATAACATCACATACTCTTTGAGCATATACAACAAAATGTACATATTTACTACACAATCAACATTTTCACAACATACCCCTCTTACATCACATGACGCATCTTTCTTGTGTGTAATCAACACATACAACTTACAAACTCCACATATTCATAGGGCATCTTTCTCAACACACAACATTGCACACTCAATGTGGCCACAATCAATTTATATCAATAGTATTCAACATAAATTCACCAATAGCTATATATTCATGACATCCTTCTCTAATGTGCACATAACACATTATACACTTTACACAAACAGGTGTTCTACACATTCAACATCCTCTTATCATAGCATCTACCACACACTCCATGCATTGTGCATCTTACTCATTTATCTTTGCGTGCTACACTCACTTCCCTATGACGCACTCTACTTCCACAGTCCATATTTGACAACTAAGGGTATACATCTCAAATGGACCGGATCACACTCAAATGTTCAATCACTCACTCACTTAATTACACTATACATTTTGCACTTTAACAATCGCATATTTTTAGTACACAAGTATGATCCATTTCCTGATGATAAACTCTCGTTTACGGTTCATTATTGATTGTTGAGGGGACATATATAAATTAAACTCAATTCATGCATACACATCCACTCAATGGACACATGGCTTCTATCGTTCACACTCACTTTACATTTCATTCCATCCATACTCCACAACATACTACATATCTTGGTTGTATTTAGTCTTCCTTACAGTTACTTGCTACATGGACTCTTTATTACACATGCTAGATAGATATCTTATATGTCATTATCTTTATCATAAACACATGCACGTTCACTTTCCTTTATAGTTGTGATCACAAATTCTACAAATCCATACACACAACATGGATGTTTGGCATATTACATATTACCAGTCGCACAATGGCTCCTGGGGCCATCCACTTTCATACACTACAAGTGTTATTGTTTCATATCACATTATTATTGGACTATGCACACTTTTACATACTCTTGATCTTTATAACATGCTAATGGGTGCTTCATGTGCAACATTTGTCTTGTAGGGATATTTTATTCCATTGTTATCTGTTACATTGCTTAACATTGTTTCTCTTTGTTTGGCATTGTTTGCAGTCTTTTCCCTTTTTCTTATGTGCACATTGTTTGATTTTGAATTCATTGGCCTTGATTGTCTTACGACATTGTGAGTGTTGTCCCATGTTTACAACCTTCTTTCCATGGTCTACATTTTCCTCTTACGTGTTTACATTGTCTTCTTGAGTATTAGTTTACACATTGTATGCTTAGCTTAAAATTTATCTTCTGCATGTGTGTTTTTATTTTCTTGTAATAACACTTATCTCCTAGCCACTTTGTTTGTGTGTTCCTTGATTTCTATAAGAACATTCCCTTCCCCCTATAGGGCACAGTTTTAGTAAATATGTTGGTCCTCCTTTAGGCTTCATACTCCTTTAGCAACATTGCATGCACCCCAAATGAGGGGGGTATCATTTGGGTGAATCATTCACCTCATAAAACGTCATACGGTTACATTTTAGCATAACACAGTACCGGTACGACACAGTAGTCTATATCAGACAAGGCTCATAATTAGACTTGGGCCCGTAGCATAGCACAAACACTAGCACTCATACCAGAATAGTAGCACCTGGGTGCCCCTAACCCTTCTTAAACACCTGTGACCAGGGGCAGTTACATAACATTTGGTAGTTCAACAAAGTCTAAATAACTCTACATAGCAGATTTTACAGGGCACACAGTCCTTAAAACTCAGCATGCATGCACTACACAACACTTTTTACTTTTGTGTTGGATTGAATTGTTCAAATTTTACACACCATATGTTGTGGCATTCTATATTATGAGAAGCAGTTATATGTTGGAGGATAACACCAGAATTTTCTCCCTGCACTTCTTCCATGACTTGGTGTGAGATCACCCCAAAAACTCGCGGCCGACACAACTAGCATGAGATAGCCCGAAAAAATTGTTCTTCTACAACATCTTTAGGGTCCTTTCTACACACTTTTACTCATCACAGATTAGGTGCACTTTTTCCTTTTTCATCTTCAAATTTGACATATTTTCCTTACATACATTTTACACATTTTCGATGCATCTTATAATTTACCAGATAACACCCAAGTCGCGCTGGCACATCACTCATCCTTGACTAATCACTTACCCGAAGCACACAAAGGTACCAAGTCCCTCTTTAGGGTTGTTGTAGCAGGATGTTAGCATGATGAAGGAAGAAACATATAGATTCATAACTAATCCATCATTCTACAATGTGTGCTACCCTCATATCTATGAAAGAACAACTTTAAAAAGTAATCATGATTGAATCAATAACATGCACTACTCAATTACACACAGAATGACACTTAGATTCAGCCAATATCTTCCATCTATTAATAAATATAGAAGCTCCTTACAGTATTGTCAATCCATACCAATGCGCGTATGGATCTGATACAGTAATTTGGTCATATGTGTATATCTCTATACCTCCATACATCCATCACACATACATACTCTTCTACTATGTACCTAACATCATATATATAGGGTGGGGACTTTCCCTTCACCGCTTATCTATTCCAGAAATAGGCCGTATGCTATTGATAGCCACATGCCATTTACAGGCATAGCCACACATGCAAGTGTGCTATCTATAGACCTCTTGTAGTTAACTGAAGTGTCAATCCTATTCTTAGCTCGTCTCCATGCAAAATTCTTTGATTCACTCCTCTAAAGATAGACAATGCATGGCGTGCACGTCTCTGCATCGTTGGTGTGTTCTACATACCATCTTCTAAAAATAGGTCTCCATGCTCAAAATCAGCTAAGTCCTAAAAGTTGAACTTGCCTTCCGCGCACGGGTCCTTCCTGTCCTTCCGCACCCTTGTCCTGGCCTTCTATCCCATGCGGACTCCTTGTGTGATCTTTGACAAGTATTCTTTGATCAACATTACCCCACACTAATCTCATTGTCATCCCGACAATGGGTATCTCCAAAAATTGAAGTAAAGAATAGAATAATGGAAAGAATAAGAATGAAAGAATGTAGATAAATAAAGAATTTATATGAGGTTATGAGGCAGCCTCCTCTGTATCAGTTTGAAGTATCAACTTTGGATACTCCTCCTTTATTTCGGCCTCCAAAACCTACCATTCAGTGAGTGCTTGTTCTACTTTTTCTAGGATGTCCACAGACAATGGATTCCAACTCATCCCTCACAATCTCTCCTTTCTCATTCTATAGAACCAACACAACGCTGGACATTGATGTCATTCTCCCTTCTAAAAGATCCATCTTCTGTGCAATTAGATTCCCAAGCTCTTCTAGCTGAGTCTTATGTGGCTCTTGTGCTGCTGCCAGGGCCTCGCACTTCTGCTTAACCATTGACAATCTTTCTTTGTGGCCCAATGTCTCATCCTTCATCACTTTCTGGACCTCATTGTTTTCTTCTAGGGTCTTTATGTTGATAAGTGCCTCTGGAGCTGTGCATATGTTTAAAGCCTGGTCTGCTTTCTTCAATACTTCCTGTAACATGCTTGCAACAGCCCTTCATAAGATGTAATATTTCACATCACTGATGCTTTCTCTCATTTGACATCTTTTTCTGAGCTCCTTAGCGCACTGGCATGCAGTAGAGGTTCATCTTCAAGTACCAAGTCCACCAACTTTCCTACATAGTGTATCACTGAAGGAAACGTCTGTGGTACCTTGGCCTCCAAGTGTGGCCTTTCTCTGATGACATTGTCCCCAATATCCTCTGTGATGCTGATAAATACCTCATTTTTCTTCTGTGCATGAAGTCCCTCTCTTGTGTTATGTGTGCTTATCTTTGCATCCTTTGTCTTCAGCTCCTCGTGTAGCACTCTGATTGTTGCATCTTTGTCCATGTTTCTTCTAGCCACTTCAGCAGAAACCTTCACCAATGCGTTGCTGACCTGCTCATCTGACATGACATTAGGCTTTACTGTCATGTGTCTAGCTTGGGGTGCCTTCTTCAGTCTGTCTCGAAACACATGACTCTTCACACACATCAAATTCAAGCTCATCCATGTGGGTGTGTATTGACCATGATAGTTTCTTTTGAGTGCGCACAGTCAGCCATATCCTCATCCATTAGCTCCCAGCCAAATAAATCCTTCTATGCTATCGTGCTCTGGAAGTAGGTGCAGATACAATTTTTCCTGCATCCTCTGCATACCCCATGGCTGGTGGAATGTGCTCTCCACTTGTTCTTCTAGACCGTTGCTGCTTAGGGACTTTAGCTTCCAAATTTGGGACTTGTGTCTCCATGTCCTAAACATTCTCTATAATTGTCTCCTCTGGTCTTTTCTCATCCTCTTCTTTTCCTTTGATTCCTCACCCTGTTCTTCTGTGTTCTCTAGAAGTGTAGATGAATTAGGCGTGCTTTCCTCTGACTCTTCTGCCTCCTCATTTAACTTCAGTTTCCTCCTTCTTTTCATGGTTGCCTCCTTTTGTGGAGAGATTCTAGGTGATCTGTGCACCGTGGTTGGAGTAGCACCTTGGGTCCTTGTTCTCCTAAACACCCTCTTAAACATGTGCTCCCCTTGGACTGCATTCAAGTCCTCATCATCCCCCTCTTGTGGCTGAGGTGGTGTAATGGCACGTACTCAGCTTCACCCTTATTTGTAGGATGTCTCCTACCTCTATGCTCCAAACCACCACTATCTTCACACTCCTCCTCCTCATCCTCCACTTCAATTGGCTTTGTGGGCTTAGGCACTGGGATGTTCTCCATTGTATGCTTTCCCTTTGGTGGTGCTGAAAGTGTGAACTCACCTTCCACATACTTTTTATTCTCCATCTTTGGCTTCAGCTGGAGATACACCAATGCTACCCCCACATCTGCTACAGCCAGACTTATTGGCTTAATATTCAGCACCTCCAAAATGATCCTCTCTGTATAAGCACTTCTGCTAGGATACACATACTTCTTCCTCAACGTATGGTAGTTGCAGTCTACCTTATCTGCATTGAATACCAGTCATGGCGCATGTCTGTAAATCTATGAACAGATGCTTGGAAATACCTTGCAGTGAATGCGTAAGGTAATTTACACCAAGGGCTCCAGACTCCATCTTTCATTGGGAAGCGCATGATGCAGAAATGTTGATATACAAAAAACTGGACTTGTTTCCCTACCACTGCTAGTAGGTCCTTTGGGATGTGCCACTCTTCCCCAAATGCCGTGCACGGAGCCTTTCATACCATTTCTCCACCCTTTTCTTTACATCATCTGTCATGGCCCCTTTATATAGATACTTGCTGAATCTTTCATCTGGTGACTTGTTCTCCATGGGGTATTCCCATACTTTTTCCTTTGGTCCATCTGGTACTCCAATCTCCATGAATACTAGTGATAGTAGAACAGCCCCAAAGCAGATCTTCCCTCTTGTGCATGCTTCTTCACTATTTGTCTATAATATAGCCTACAATGTTGTAGATTTCCCCTTCTGACATCTTACGCGCCATGTGTAACCACATAGTATTTACTTGTGACCACCACTCCTGATCATTCAACTTTGTAACAAGGTGTGTTGTTGCTTGCACAACCAGACAGTTCTTCAATTTGTCTATATCCATACCACACAGACCCTTCAGGTACCCCAACTCCTGTCTGGTCTTTAAAATCATGGCTTTATCTATGAGATCACTTTTTATGTCCTCTCATGTGGCCTTCAAACCTGTAACTGATGAGATAAGCACATATGAGATTCTAACTCTGTGCATCCTGCAAAGTAGAAGAAGTCCTCATGCACCCTGCTCATGAGCCACTGATACAAGGGCTCATACTTCCCAAAGTATGGAAGCTCATATAATTGGTAGACCCCAATTCTCTTCAGAAGCTTCTCACCTGCATCATCATAAACTGGCATGTCATCTGTCGTGTGCTTGTTCATCCTAGCAGTGAGTAAGGAATCAAGCTCCTTCTTATTCTCCAAAGTCCTATGATTGTATTCACTTATTTTGATCTTTCTGATGGGTGAATCCCATTCCTGGCCAACAATGACTCCTTCTGGATATTGCATTTCTGAAAAAATCAGCTTTCGGGTGCCATCTCTTCCTCCTCGACGACCACCTTCTTCTTTCCTTTTACTGATGTGCTACAGATGCCTTCTTAGGTGCCATTTTTACCTTGCAAACATCTCCTCTTTAACTCTACAACTTTGAAATCAAACCCTAGCTCGATTCAATCATGCCCTAGGTGGAAACTTCATAACCTAACTCTTTTTTGTCTCCCTGCTTCACTCAAACCCTTCACTACCGGGGACACAAGCTTCTTTTCACACAGATCTGGTTGTCACGCTTGGTTTCACACCCTTCGCACCTTAACCCGATCACTCAACTCTTCACACTTGGCTCTTTCCTCAAATACTCTTAGTCGCAATGGTAAAAATGAATCCACATTCCATCCTTATATAATGTTTTTTCAAATTTTGATGCATTTATTGCTCCTTCACCTACCAAATATCCCCTCATTCATTGACCAAATTCATTCATTCCGTACGGGTACATCTTCACACCCCAACTATAACCTTCTAGTGCACCTTCCTACCCTCTAGTCACAGACTTCTCTTCAGTGTGTGCCCTTGCACTCAAGTACCTCATCATTGTACCTTCTCCTGGTAGTTATCATGGCCTCCACTTACCTCGTGTTATACTATTCTTTCATTCATCTCCATCCTTGGTCACTTTTGAGAAGCAATCTTCTTTTGACTTAAAGCACACCCGTAGCAGCTTATTCCTTTCACCTTTCAATTCCCATAGTCTTTTACTTGGATAACTACAACCACCCCACACGAAAGGTATGTGCAGTCCTCTGCACATAGACATTCTTCACATAGTAATTAGCTTTACGCACGTAAGCGTGCTTATTACAAAAAAACAACAACTAAATTGACAAAGCATAGTGACAATGAAGGAAATACATTAAGGAAATACAAAATTGAAAACCTAATCTAAATGGAAATACTACCTTATTACAAACACCAAGAAGACTTATTTATAGTAGGGATTCAGCCTACTCCCATTAAAGTAACCGGTAGCCGTGTTCCATCAAGTGCTTCTAACTAGAAAGCACCTGATTCAAGTATATAAGTGATGACATACAACCCCAACCAATGTACTTTGAGCTTTCCTAGATGGTGCAAGAACTTTGAGTCATAAAGTAAGTACCATTTGTCCAATCTAGAACTTCTTATCCCTTATGTTTCTATCATGCCATGCCTTCTTCCTAGCCTTTTCCTACTTCTGACTCCATCATGTTATGGCTCGGTGCTCATCTAGTTGAATCATCTTCTCGTTACACTCTTCTAAAGCTTGTTCATCAGCTAGACCTCCAATGCATGCAATGCACAAAGAAGGTAACATAAATTCTATAGGGAGAACAACTTCCATGCCAAACACCAACTGAAATAGTGTGGCTTTGTTCAATCTCTTGTAAGTTGTTCTATATGCCCAAAGAATAATTGACACTTTGTCATCCCAATCCTTTCTTCCAACATCACAAATTTTTTTCAAAGTCTGGCTCAAAATCTTGTTGAAGGCCTCAGCAGTTCCATTTTCCTAAGGATGGTAGGGTGTAGTTTTATGGTGTGCAACCATAAACTCATCTAATAGGATCCTGATTGTCTCATTCAAAAAGTGTGTACCTCTATCACTTTTCAAGCTTAAGGGACATCCATATCTTGTAAGAACATTCTCCCATAGAAACCTAGCTGATGTAGCTATTGTACAGTCCTTCATAGGTGTTGCTTCTACCCACTGTGTGAGATAATCTATGCAAGTAATGATATAGCATGATCCAGTCCTACGCGTGGCTGGCGAAATAGGTCCTAAAAAGTCAATGGCCCATTTCTCAAATGGTTCGGCACTAGTAATTGGTCTCAAAGGCATCTCATCTCTTTGCCCTAGTTTTCCTAAGGCACTGACAATGATCACACGCCTTACAATATTCTTTACAGTCCTTATACAATGTCTCCCACCATAATCCAGCAAGTAGGATCTTCTAGGAAGTCACATCACCTACATAATGTCCTCCTGCAATACCACCATGAGCTTCTTCCATGATATCCTTACGCTCATGCTCTAATACACAATGTCATAATACTTCATCTCTTCCTAGCTTGTAAAGGTCACCACTGATTAACATAAATGGTATCACACATATAGCAAGCTTCTTCTTTTCTAATGCTTCCATTCCTTCTAGTGCCATACCTGTTCGTAGAAAGACATCAATGTCCTCTAATTCCATGGGTGCACGTAGTAACCTATATAACTGTGCATCTGTCATGGTTTCTTCAATTATCTGTGCATCCTCTCCTAAATTGATTCTAGATAAATGGTTTGGTCCAGAATTACTTTTCTATAGCTTCACCACAACTGTGAAGTCAAACTCTTGAAATAGGAGCACCCATCTGCATATGTGCCCCTATAAGATGGGCTTGTTTACCAAGTACTTCAATGCCATGTGATCTATATAAAACACAAATGGTGTTGCTAACAAGTAATGTCGAAACTTGTGCAATACATAGATCATTGACAAAGCTTCGTGCTTTGTAGTTGTATAATTCCATTCAGTAGGAGTCAGCTTCCTACTAGCAAAATAGATTAGGTGATCTAAAATACCTTCACCAGGTTGAGCTAACACAACACCAATGGCCATGCCAAAAGCGTCCACATGCACATGAAATGGTTTATCCCATGAGGGAAAGCACAGAATGGGCGTGGTAGAAAGTTTCTCTTTTAATATCTCAAACACACGCTGCTACGGTTCTCCCCAATAAAATGTACCTTTCCCCTTCAATAAATCTTCCAAGGGTGCAGTAATTTTGGCATACCCTTTGATGAATTTTCTATAATATCTTGTATGACCTAAAAATCTGTGCACCTCACTTTGACTAGTAGGCACTTCCAGGCCTAAAATGACTGCAACCTTGGCTGGATCAACCAAAAAACCTTCCTTGCAGATTATATGTCCTAACAGTATCCCAAATGGCATAGAAAATATGAATTTCTTGATGTTCAAAGAGATACTCAATTGTCTACATCGTTTAAACATTAAGCGCATATTGTACAATGATCTTTCACAAGCCCATATACTCATCCAATCATCTAGGTAGACCTGTAAGAAGTTGTGAATAAAATATTTGAATGCCTGAACAACTATGCGAGAGAATATAACAGGCACATTTTTCAATCCAAAAGGCATCATGGTATAGGAAAAACTACCCATTCAGTAGTAAATGTTGTCTTTTCCTGATCCTCCCGAGCAATCCTAACCTGATGATACCCGGAAAACCCATCTGTGAAGGAATATATTTCGCGCCCTGTAACTCCTTCTAGTATTTCCTTAGTGAATGGCGTAAGGTAATGGATCTGTGATGTATGCACATGCAACATTTATCTCCCTATAGTCCACACATATTCTAATTCATCTACCCTTCTTGATACTGATCACCATTGGGCTAACCCATTCTAACTCATCAAGGGGCTTGATAATTCCAAATTTCAACATTTTATCAATTTCTTCTTTTACCTTTTCGCATAAATTAGGATTCATTATGTAAGGTCTCTTTCTAATTGGTCATGCACTTTCCTTAATTTTTATCTTCATTTCCCCAAGTGATTCATGCACACCTTTAAGTTCATGATACCCTCGAGGGAATAAGTCTTGATAATCCCTGAGTAACTTGATGATCTTTTCTACCTCCGAGTCTGACCAGTAGTCTCCAATTATGGCCTCCTTAGGCTCAGCCTCCGAACCTATACTCACCTTATTTATCTTCATGGGTTCATGGTAGATGCATGTATCCTTTTCTGTACTATCCAAGACCTTAGCGCACCCCTTGTGAATGTTCAATATCCAGGTTCTCAACTTCCTCATCATCCACGATGTAAACCATCTTTCCTTTCTCTTTCTCAAGGCAAGTGTGTTCAAGTAGTATGGAGTCCATTTCTTCTTCCTTTTCAAAACGTGCTCCAGACTCTGCCTCACCGAATAATTCCTAAATATGCTCTTCTACTTTTGCACTATCTCCCATAGTTAAGTGCTTGACAAATTTTTAATGCCTCTTCTACAGGAGGTTTAGTCAAGAAGTAGTCAAAGGTCTGGATCATTCCTGCAGTCAAATATTTCCAGTTTCCAGTCTCTCGATGTAGTTTTACATATACATACCAGGTGTGTGTGCATATTTGTAGCATAGAATACAGTCTATGCACCCAGAGTGAAGGTGGTAATGCTTCTTATCCTGCTATCCAGAGTCTCTCACACTGTTGAATGTGATGCTGAACAGGTTGATCACCATGATAAGTGTAGATCTACGTAGGTGCATTGTTCCTTATAAACCTAGTAGACAAAGTGACTCCAATCTCTTCCCAGTTTATAAGATTATCTTTGTGGACTACCCACCAGCACTATTATCCCATGCAAGGTATATACTAACATATCTCTTCTCTGAATTTGATCTGTCCACTGTGTTTCCATGGCCTTCAAAAATGTAGGAAGATCTTTTTCCCCTGTATACCAAGGTATTGTGTTTCCTATCCGTCAAATCAAATGAAGTCCATTCTTACAACATAACTACACTTTTCACCTCGTGCCCTACTAATTCATATGTACCATGAGCCCAATTGTAAAAAGAAATACTCGTAGTATCAGTAATAGAATGAGAATCCTCCCATTGTAGGAAGCCTTCTTTTGATGGCTCATTGACCTTTGGGTCCTGAATAGTGCATACATAAATTCTGTTTAAGTCCTCCTAACTTAAAAGCTCAACATATGGTGTAGACTTCCCATCTGTCAAAGGTATCACAACCCTTTCCTCCTTGTTTTCAAAGCTGATATACCCCTTATTGAATCTCAAGTCAACATTATTTGCATAACACCAAGGGCATCCAAGCAGGGCTGGAAAATTGTCTTCTTCTGTATGTGCTAATACCTCAAAATCCCCAGTGAACTAGGCCCCTTGTATAGTTATAGATGCATCTTTCAAAACTCCTATAGGAGTGGCCTTAGTCCGTTTCTCCATAAATAACACATTAGATGATGGCTGTAATGGAGGCCTCCCCATTTGTACCCATGCATCTAATGTAAGCACATTTACTTCCGCACCTATATCAATCAATATGTTGCTCAATAGCCACCCATCTACAACAACATTCAGAGTAATTTCTTTTTCATAGTCAATGCTATTAGGGGGAATATTTTCATGCAAAATCAGTTTTCCGGTCTCAATACTTACGTGCAGAGTGTTCCCTTTTAACCAACTTCCTAATAGTGGAATAATTTTCTCCTGGCGCAACATATTACACACTTCTCACAGATCATCGATATCAGTTTGGACTATCTCTAATGCTTTCTTCTGCTCCTTTAGGTACTGTATCTCAACCTGAAGATTCCTTAGCACTTCCATGGTATCCTAATAAACTTCCTTCTGATGAGCAGGATCTGGGTACCTTGCATGCAAAACCTCCTCCTTGGTGATCATAGGCTTCTGGTGCAATGCCTCTCTTACACACGTTGCTTCAGCACGTGTAGTAATATTCACTGTCAATGCCTCAGGTCCTTCTACTATCTTGGGCATCCACTGATCTTCTACCACGCATTGGATTCTAACCATCTTGGCACATTTGTTTTCTTGCTTATGTTGCTTACTCAGATGCTCATATAAGTCTGGGCACTCTTCATAGCTATGGTTCTTTCCGCAAAAATAACATGTAATATTCTGAGGACATTCACATCTATAGTGGTCAAGAAATCCACATGTATAACATGTTCCATGAGGGAACTCACCTCTTCCTCCACCATGACCTCGTCCTCCATATCCACCATGATATCCACATCCCCTTCCATGACCTCCTTCAAAATGTCCCTCATTCCTACCATAGTGCATTTGATTATGATCCCAATCCTGGTGCTCATTCTTACCCTTAGAATTATCTACTATACTTGTCTTTCATACCCCAATGTCTATAGTATCATGGATCTCACCAATCAATTGACAATCCTCAGTATCATGGGTCATGGACCTGTAAATATTGCAAAAGCAAGATACATTCTTCCTTATCACACGTTGTAACAAAGGACACTGACTAGCATCATGATTCAAATGGTAGATCTCACAATCCAATAGTAATGACCGTACAAATCTGTGAGGGAAACTATCCTTGGTGTGAACTTCCACTTCACAATCTGTACACCAAATTCCTGAGCACATTTCATGGGCTGAATTTACTGATAGCTTCTCTAACTGCTTTACCATAGCCACAATCTATGCCTCTAGGAATGGACTAAAACCAGTGTCAATGCTCCCAACTGCCTCAGCATGCAAATATACTTCCAGTGCTTCGTGTGGATTAGTGTATGTCTTATTTGATAATGCCCTTTCTAAAAGGCATAATCAATCCTCTAATGAAACACTGTGCATGCTGGCTAGAGTGAATATCATAAGATAGCTTGGATAGAAGTGTCTTAAAATGAGTATCATACTCACGTACACTCTCAATAGTGTCTTGCTTGATATCCTTGAGCACACTTATACTCTTCTGCTCAAACTAAGGGATATAGAACTCTTTCAAGAAAGCATCCCTTAATGCTGCATAATCCACACAAGTTTGATTAGGGTCAAAATTCCTATACTAGTTGTGTGCATGCCCATGTGATGTAGTAGTGAATTGACTTGCCTTAGGCTCAGCAGTCGTGATCCCTTTAGCACGCCACAATATTTCACACATATGCACATGTTCGGTAACATTCTCTATACCTCTATATTTTGGGAGATGAAGAGACATCTCCATATAGATATTTTATGGTTGCTGCAGAGCTTGACCACCTAATCCAGAACCTCTTATATTCCCTCTGCCTCCAGAACCACTAGATCCACTGGAACTAGAACCACCTATACCTCTTGATCCTCCAATTGTAATTGGAACAGGACCTATAGATGTACTCCCTTGTGCTCCGACATTAGTACTATACTGAACCCCTATAGTCTGTGAGGTATACCACTTCTAGAGGTGAATCCAACATTCTACGCGCTCACATTCTATGTGGATGATGTTCATAAGAATTTTCCTCTAAATAACATTGAAGTTGTATGCCTTGCCATTGATGTACTTGGTCCCTAACTTACTCCTGCCCTCCTACTTCCCAAGTTAGCTTATTGGTTACTTATCATACTAGATACTGAAAAACCAAGTGCAAGGGCTAGGTTACCAGGTGGATTAAGATGCGCACCCGCAGTCTAGGTAGTCTTTTCTGGTGCACTTATGTGTGAGGCCAAGGCGGGATCTATATCATGCTTTCCAAGATGGGGGAGTTCCTAATGCTCTGGCTCCACATATTCTACATGAGCTATAAATCCTTCACGAGCCATCTCTCTCCTCAACATCATACTTTTTGCAATGGAACACTAATTCTCTATCTCCCTCTCATGCACCTCATTATACATAAGCCGCCTTTCCTCTCTCTACCTCTCTGTTGCTAGGTCTACCATCTTTCACCAAACCTATTCCTTCCCTCATGCGTGGTGAAGTTTAGTTAGCCATCGGTTTACTCACCAGGTTCAAAGTTACCATCAAGATCTTGATCGTTAGTAGAATACCTTGCAAATATTCTCCTCTTGGATACCACAAAAAATTGGAATTCAGCTACCTCCGGGAAAGAGAATGTTGAAATTGAATATTCCAGAATATAACTGTTTAGAACACCATGAAACCACGTATCCACAGTGTGAGTCTAGATCAGATCAGCATCATAAAGGGCCTAAAATTCTTCCTATGTCTAGACAAGTGTGCGATACCTCCAGTTCTGCTGAGATGCATAAGCAGTAAACCACTCGTATAGTTCTACTGGAAAGATAGCAAAAAATCTCTCATATAAGTTTTCATACAGATTATGTTCTACCCAATTGCATGTGTTAAACTCAGATCCACTGCTAAACCGTCATGCATATTCTTCCTCCATATCATGTATCCATTCCTCAATACTTGCTAGAGTTACCTGGTATGTATTCATCGCAAACCATCCTGAAAACAACTAAAAAATATGCCCTGGCAACGGAACCAATGATGCATCCTAGAATTCACCAGATAACACCCTAGTCATGATGGCACATCACTCAGCCTTGATTGAGCACTCACCCGAAGTGCGCAAAGGTACAAGGTCCCTCCTTAGGGTTGTTATAGTAGGATATTAGCATGATAAAGGAAGAAAGATATAGATTCATAACTAATCCATCATTCTACAATGCATGCTACCCTCAAATTTATGAAAGAACAAGTTTAAACAATAATCATGGTTGAATCAATAACATGCACTACTCAATTACACATAGAATGACACTTAGATTCAGCCAATATCTTCCATCTATTAACAAATATAGAAGCTCCTTACAGTATTATGAATCTATACCAATGCGCGTATAGATCTGCTACAGTAATTTAGTCATATGTGTATATCTCTTTACCTCCATACATCTATCACACATACATATATACATACTCTTCTACTATGTACCTAACATCATATATATATGGTGGGGGCTTGCCCTTCACCGCTTATCTATTCTAGAAATAGGTTGCATGTTATTGATAGCCACACACCGTTTACAAGCATAGCCACACATGTAAGTGTGCTATATATAGACCTCTTGCAGTTAACTGAAGTGTAAATCCTATTCTTAGCTCGTCTCCATGCAAAACACTTTGATCCGCTCCTCCAAAGATAGACAATGCATGGCGCGCATGTCTCTGCATCGTTGGTGTGTTTCACACGCCATCTTCTAAAAATAGGTCTCCATGCTCAAAAGCGGCCAAGTCCTTAAATTTGAACTTGCCTTCTGCGCGTGGGTCCTTCCGCGCCCTTGGTCTTGGCCTTCTATCCCGTGTGAAGTCCTTGTGTGATCTTTGATAAGTATTCTTTTATCAACATTTTTCAATCATATACATGCGTATTTGACTACTGATAATTATTCTCTTTTGCAGGTCATTCCTTATGGGAAGCAGTAGTCACATCACATCACAACATCAACAAAAACAATCACATCAACATTGACATTGACAACAGGAATCATGACATCTACACATGTGTTTTCACCCTAGGGTCATTTTCATCATCACTTTTTACACTTTCTCCTCCTTAGCATCAACACTCACATTTGTTATCACTCCACACTTTGTCTTGTCCCTCAACATGCTCTCATCATTGATCTACATGGTTATCAAGTACGCATCTCTTATCTACTTTATGTTATCGAGCATTTTCTCAACAAAATAAAGTGGGGGAAAATGTAGATACAAAATCACACACTTTGGGTATTTATTTAATCCTGATTACATACTACTATTCATATGATTCCTAAGCAATAAAATTACTGACTAACCCATGTCGTTGGCCATATTTATTTTCTTTCTATTGTCACTTTTGGTATTGCACCTTTACTTACTCAGTCTACCTTTTTATACCTCAACATTTATCATCCTAGACACTAACTCCCAACCTGGACACCAACGTCAGGCACCCTCATCCCCTCTGGGCACCCCTAACCTCAGTATACTTTGTTCACACTTTTTAGGTCCTTTCTACCCATTTAAGAATCTTATTTTTTTGGTAGTCATCTTTTCTGGGGTTAGTTATGAAATTCAAGCAAGGGAATCATATAAATATAAATTTATGTTATGATAATAAAGGACAAAGCACTAAGTAGTAGCTATCACCACCTAAGGTTACATATATCAAGCATCTACGAGCTTGATTTTATCTATCTCGCATTATCCATGGGACACAAGGGTGGGTCATTCTGCATACACTTCATAAGAGGGAAGTTCATTCTATTCCATGCACACATCTATTACATTTATTTACATCTAACTTACTTTCTCGCTATCAAGTGCGACACGCATAAGAGCCACCTAGGGCACAATTCTGCACACACGTACATAGAACTACATTGGGTATGAGATTTAGTGTAGTGCTTAGTCGTAATATCACCATTGTGACAGCTGAGGATAGTCTAACCCCTCATTCTGAATCTTTCATTTTTAGGATTTGATCTCTTTAAGGGTTTTGTAGGTTACTACTTCATTACAGGTTTCTAATGACTTTGGTGATCATTGTACAACCTCATAGTGACCAAAGGTGAACAACAACAGATACCTTGTGACCAATTAAGGGAGGTTTCTTGAGCATTTACATAGATATAAGTGCCTAGAAATAGGTCTAGGGTGCCCGTAGATGCCCATATCCCTCTCTGGGTGTCCCAGTCCAAGAATATCATCATCTCACACACTTTTCTTAGGTTTTGTATGACACTTCTCCCTCTTTATTCATCCATCCAGCACTTTGGTATGATCCATACTTCACTGCAAACCATCTAAGGCTATTCTTACCCTCTTTGCAACTAGGGTTTCAAATTTTATTGCTTAGTTTTCTTGGGTTAATTTGTGTATTTAATTGTTTATTCATTTACTGCTACAATAACAATCAAATTAGGCATATATTTTCATATTTATCTTAATCAAATGCATCCCTAAGAGATTTTTTATTTTTCCAACCATGGGTAGATGGGGAAAAAACCAAGCATAACCTTTACTAGCAAAGTAATTCCAAAAAGGCGTGTCCACATACCACTTCCAGTCTTTCTACTAAGGATGAGAGGGAAACAGTGAAATTTCTCGGTATTCATTTTTCATTTCAAGATTTACCTTTAGATCTTTGGTAGTATGTCATGCAATACGTGGCTCAAAATTTGGAATACTAGATAACCAAGACATTGTCTTTAGCGAGAAATTTCCATATTTTCTCCTAAGTACTTGAAGTCATACACGTTTACTATTCTTTGTGTTGGGTACCCTCCAAAAAATACATACAGAAGCTAGAAAAAATTCTTGAATATTTTCTATGGACTAATGCTTCCTCAGGTAAATGATTTTATAGGGTTTCATGAAAGACCTGCTATCTTCCCAGAGAATTCAGAGGGTTAGGCCTCATTGACATTATACATCAAGGACAAGCACTCTGTGCTAATTGGATTATTCACAGTATAGAAGGGCAAGAAGCTTAGAAAGTGATTCTACAGTATGGCATCGATGAGGGCTCCCCTTATGGCCATTTTTCCTAGAAGGGAATTAGATTTTCCAATCTTCTCATTACTCCCATCTCAATCCAAGTGGTTGGAACTTTCATGCTCAAAAGTATCTAGAAATATTGGGAGCAAGTCAATCCATGGCTTCAATGGAATGGAAATGGATTTCGTAATGTCATTTTAGTTAATCACCACTCTATGTGGTGGTCTCCTATCATTCAATTCCAAAACCAATGCCTTGTTGAGGTTCCTAGGATTCATGAGCTTAGGCTTTTCAAGCGTGGAATTCGCACTATCTAGGACCTTTTCTGTAAATGTATAAAATAGTGAAACATTTAATATTTATGTAAGGGATATTTTTCAGTGAAGTAAAACATTAATAGTTATAGGACCACCACATTTATCCATTCATTCTAACACATTCGTATGGTATCAAAATTCAAAGTGTTTAAACTATGTATACATTCTATTAGATGTGCCCATTTGTATAAGGTCTCGTATGTTGGTTTGAGAGCAATGACAACCCAAAATGTGAATTCTAATTATCGGTTGTAGCTATCGTGAATTTAATTTCAAGTTTGAAACAAAATTAAATCTAATAATTCCATTTCTTTACCTTTTATCATGTCTTGTATGGTTGGAGATACTACACTAAAAAATTCCCTTGCAGCGGTAGAGGTTATTGAAAGGCTTGAGCCCAGATTTACACAAATAATGATTATATATTCTTTATATATTGTATTAAATCAATCATACGGGATCTTACAGATATATAGGATTGGTTGTTCATACAATGTAGGAAACAACCCACAACAATACATGAGTTGTTTTAACAACTCGTTAATACAAACCAAATACAAATAATGTTAACACTAACATAATCCTAACAGTTATGTCGCATTCATTTCCAAAAACCATCATATATGTCATTTCAAAAATAAAATTAGTAAAAGGGCCTCATGATTCAATAACGAATGGAAGAGACCTATGGAAAAGAAGCACAAGGATGTTCACCACTGTATATCCAAAGATATTGAATATTTGTAACAATTATGTTTTTTTATCGTCATATTAATCTAACCAATAGGACAATTTTGGTGAAAATATTGTCTGAAAGATTATGTGGCTTCTTGAATAAATGTTTAGGGTTAAATATGACTCATTAATTTCCATGCTACACTATATTTTGATGAGAAAATGTAAAAAAATGCTAATATGTGATATTTAGTTTCTCAAAATACTTTTTTTAAAAATACTATTTGTTGAAAAGTGCAATGAACATTCATTATTAAAGTCTTCATAAGATTTTTGTTTTTCCTCATGATTTCTAGATAGGATAACACGTTGAGTGAAATGATAGATGTGTTAACTCATTGTTTATTGGCATTCATAGGCATGAAATGCTAAAAAAATTCAAAACTTCACTTGAATGTGAGTAAAGACATATTTTTCTATAAATATAAACAATATATAGTGAGACGCAACTAGTTAATTGATGTGTGATGAGGTTATCGAATGTTATTTCAGAATGGATTCCCACAGTAAAATATTATCGACAAAGTAATAGAAATGTATAAATTATAAGCATTATTTGAATTGATGGAGTTAATGTTATAAAATCTGCTCTATCATCTGCCATCCATTTAATAATCATAATAATGCTTTTAAAGCTTATAAAATATAGTAAAACATTTAAAAATTTCATCTTAGGGTTTCCCAAAGAGACCTCAGTGTTTTCACATTTTGTCAAACACTTGGAAAACATCCTTATTTATGAATTTTGACTTACGATATTCCATGGAAATAATGATACAAAAAATTTAAGGTATGCACATGAATTAATAATGATCACACTCATTTAACAACCATACATTCACAATTTTTCTCTTTTAAAAGAAAATTTATTAATTTTGTAGACACCTAAATTACGCTTTTGCAATCTTATTGCCAAAAAGCACGCAAATCACTCTTATTCTTCCCAATTTAGTTATAATTAGTGCTCTTCACTAATTAACTAACATTTCTTTCCACTTTGGTCGGTTAACAAGCACTTCACTGATCACCAAACCTATTTCAAATTCATGATGCCACTTTACGATGAATCGTAAGTCAAAACCCTCTTCAAAACAGACAATTAGCGTTTAGAAGCTAATTAATACTATTTTTCCCTTGTTTTTGGTCAATATACTATAGTATTGGCTTAAACCCCTCTTCGAGCCACTCAAAATCACCCCATTCACCTCCATAATGTCTCAGCAAGCTTTAAAAACTTATCCTAGCCTCCTAGTTGACCCTAAGCGGTCAATTAAGGCTCCACACCTCTTAATCGCTTGGTTATTCACAAATTATGATTAGCAAGGCCTAATCATGATTAACAATTCTAATCTAACTTGTTGTTTTAGTCCCACAAGCACCAAAATACAAGTTTTTCCCAAAAGGAAAACTATAAAAAGAGTGTACCTCATTCCTTTATACTTTACACCATGCTTTGATTTGCATCTTATATAATAACTATGATATATAGCCAAGTTCAATCCTTGTTTAATGCCTTCAATGGGGTTAGTAGATGGATATCCAAAATGACCAAGTAGTCATTTGGAGAGGTCATTTCATCTTGTTTGGAGTAGTAACCATAACCATTTGATTGCCCTCTTAGGTCTATTTAAGCCCATGTTAGGTAATTAGAGCATATTATTAGGCATGTTTAGTAAGATTTTGTATTCTTTTCATACTAGTTAAGCATTCCTTTTAGCTTCTATCTTAATGTTACATTCCTAAACTTAGAACCTTGGCTATATGAATGGAAATGGTGTTAGCTTTCCTTGTTTAGCCATGCAATTTTCTTTGTAAAGTTTAGGGTGTCATTATTTGGCATATACGGTGGGACAATACCCCATTGCATTCCATTTTAAAGCTTTTAACGTAGTTTTAAAGTTTTTCATTTCAAATTTTTAGATTAGTTTCAAGTTTCCTAGATTAATTTCAAAGTTTTCTAGTTTACTTTCAAGCTTTCCAATGTACTTTTAAGCTTTTTAGATTATTTTCTCAAGCTTTTTAGATTAATTTCAAAGTTTTAGAGTAGTTTTCAAAGTTTTAGATCAATTTCCATTTTAAATTTTTTTTTCAACTATATTAGTGGGAGAATTTGTGTTTTTTTATAGGATATAAGGAGGCAAAGCCCTGTCAAAATTTCATAGAAATCCCAAAGATTGGACCTTTTTTATAAAAAAATTGCTTCAAAACTCATATTTTCGACCATCTACATGAAAAAAATGCATGTGCATGACTGTGAGCGCATGTGCCTCACTGGAAGCACTTGTGCATCATTGAATGTGTGAAAGATGACATAGGGGTGTATGTGCATGACTATGAGCACATGTTTATGACTATGAGCACCTATCCATGACTGTGAGTGACTGTGCACTAGTAGGGGCATTTGTGCATCAAGGTAATAAAAATTCAAAATTTTAGAACTTCAATTTTATGATTCCTATCGTTTTTAAAGGTTTTTAGATGTTGTTTTTTGTCAAATTATTGATTTCAGAGAAATATTCCTAAAAAAATTTTCCTAAGGTTTGATAAAGGATTTTTGAGTAAATTGGGTTATGGTTTGAGGAGTGACTGTATTTTCATACTTTGATTGAGTTTGGAATAGAGTTGTGTATGCTCTTCTCTTACATCTAGTGTGATCTTAAGAACCAAAATCACCTCTAAACCATTCTTTTTGCTTCTTGGGAGTAGGTAGGAACAATTATCATTCATTTTTTGCTTAAGAGAATAAACCTTCTTTTTTTACATGTGCTTGATCTTTTAGTTTAAGAGCTTTGTCACTAATAAAGAAATCAAGGATAAAATTTATGTATGATCTTCCCTTGCACCTAGTGTGATCTTGGGAATCAAAATAAATTTTAGTCTTTTCATTAAAAATCACTTGGATGAACTGGGAATAAACCTTGCTTTTGCAAAGTTTGATGACTAGTTAGTTGATTTACAAGCATTTTTCATTGCTATTTTCTTACGATGTTGTGAATCTATTTTTGAAACTAATAACCATTTTGTGAAGGAACTAACGCTAGTCAAAGAAAGGAGGACTTCAAAAAAAATTAACTACATGTGTGATTGTAGGTTGCCAAAAGGAGTGCGACAAAAACCACATTCAGTCTAAAAGATTAAAAAAAATACATAGCAATCATCACATTATATTTGTAGGTTTTGGTTAAGAGCTACGGCTCGTCCACTCAACAGAGACATAACCCCTTTGGTATAAGCCTTAAGCTACAATAATGGGGGTGGTCCTAGGAACTCTAAAGTATTTCAAGCAAGAGGTAACCTTGTGAACAAAACAGGAAAGTGCTCCACACTACCGACTTGTCTAGTACGCCTTGGTAAGATTAGTATCAAATATATCTGTATCGTGACCCCAATGAAATTGTAACTGAATGCACTTCAGTGCTCATTATACAAAAGGGGGTGAAGTAAAGCTGAGATAATTCTTGGGAAACCTTGGTAAATCGAGCTCGCTCTAGATATCTTGTGACACCTAGAGAGAGAACCACCTAGGAAGCTTGCCGGCTTGGAGCCATTGTTTTTGTCTTAGTTGTTATACTTGAGAGCTCTCACAAAGTGATAAATTTGTTAGATTCAAACTCTTATTTTTCGAATAAAGGAAAGAAACTCTTAAATTTTAAACTGCGTGATTTTCATCATGAAATCTACTTAGTGTCATTTTTTCCTAGTTTTTCACTTGTCCTAAGACAAGGCAAAACTCTGCCAAAATAACACCAATTTTATTTCAACACCACTTGGTCTACACCCTTGTTTTCTTGTTGCCCATTTTTGGACAAAAGGAAACAACATATATGGATACCACTAGATGTCATGTGTCCACCACTTTTGTATTCTACTTGCGCGACTAGGATACAATGTCAGAGTGCAAGTGTTGAAAGTGTGCATGGTACATACTCATGATCTAGTAGGCCCCCTTATCTCAAAAACTCATATTTGAGATTTATTATCATCGTAGCTAGGTGATTTCATCCTTGTCTTCTTTTGAGTTGTTACACATCCCACATTGTATCCATACAATTGAGATATTTATATCTTGTTTCCATTGAGAAATTAGGCCTAAATCTCTATATTGTAGAGTTATGTTGTTCACACACATAACAATTTCTTTTTATACTTAGACGTAGTTTCTACATCCTAACTTTGTCTTGAGTTTTGTGAGTGTTGAGGATATGTTTTTAGCATCGTGATAACATCATTTTGACACTAGAAATCTTGCTTTCTTGAAATCTTGGTTCATGTATCAGAATAGCATTGTTACGCTACTCACATTTGTATCATCCAATTTACAAGACTTAGACTTTGCTAGTGTTTAGAAACTTGTTTTTAGTATATCTTGTTAGAATGTCGTGTCAACATTCTTTTATCATTTAGGCCTTGTTTGTTTCAAACTTTACCTAACTGGTTATATTGTGTTGTCACTATTTGGTTTCAAACCTATCTAGATAAATTTACAAAATAAACTATTTGTTAAGACTAAATTTTGAGTACTATACATCATCGTATTGTTCTAGAAAAACTTGAGTCATATATTACCTTGCTAGGGTAGCTTATTCTTTAATTCTTAGTTTCACATTGACCTATTAAATTTGTGGCTATTTTATATTCGCCATTATTTTTTGATGACTTAGGGTCGTTACGTTGCACAAATTTTCCTAAAGTTCATTGTTAATAAACCTTAGTGGAAATTATTTGTGTTGTATTTCTTATCTCGAGTATGCCTACTACGAGGATGGCATCTCAAAGATTAGGAACCAATATATTTGGAGGTGACAACCATATTTTAGAGGATAATATCATGGTTGACCATAGTGGTGGAGAGGAAGAGTCTCCTCGTATGAATATAGAGCATCCTCTTGCCAATTTTGACGATTACATTTTTCAAAACAAACATGAGGTTTTTATGCGTGTTATGGAACTAGGATCTAGGTTACCTCCCACAGTGGACCCTTCTCTCATTTCCATAATGGTTCGAGGGGAAGAGGAAGTGGAACGTCTTTTTCACCATATAGATGACATATTAAACCCAGGTCATGCCTCTACTTCTACATGAAAAAATAATGAGGAAATAGCTTTCGAAAATGGCAGAGACTATCATTTACATCCTATTAAAATTCGTTGGGAAGACCATGAAGAACATGTTCATCATGTGCAACTTCCCCCTAATGAAGATCGTAACGAAATACCCATTCAAGAGGTTACATTAGAATAACAATTCTAAGCCCTCACTCACCAATTGGCTAGTTTGGCTTTGCATATACAAAAAGAACAACCAAAATTTGTGAAACAAGCTATACCATAGGAAAAATTTAAAGCTTCATTTCATGAGTTCCTAATAAACACTCCTCGATAGAAGGCACAAAGAGATCCTTATGAAGAGACTCTCGTAACAAATAGGGGTGGGTATACATCTAGGTTTAATCCTACTTATAGACCTATGCCACCCACACAAGATCCACTCTTCAATCAAGAGTGGTCCACTATGAATAATGCCCTTCAAGCATTACAAGAGGGCCAAACTGGTAGCAATAACAAGAAGTATTGGTGCAATGAGTTATGTCCCTACCCATTTGATAAAACCATGCTATAGGTACCTTTCCCAAGACACTTTGATTTTACAAAATTTGACAAGTATAAGGGAAAAGGTGACCCTCGTGACCATATTAAAGATTTTTATATGGCATTTCAAGAGGTGGCATTCAATGACAATTATCTTATGTGCCTCTTTCCACAAAGTTTAGGAGCAACGCTGCTAGAATGGTTTGTACACATCCCTAAGGGATCCATATCAACATGGCCAAAATTAGCTGAACACTTTGTACAACACTTCTCGTTCAATATTCAAAATGATGTCACCATGTTAGATCTTTACAATTCCAAGCAACAAAATAACGAAAACTTCACTACGTTTTTACAACAATGAAGAAGATTAGCTACCCGCTTTCCTTGCTCCATACCCAAAAATTAGTTAATAAGTATATTTTTTCCTAACCTCCATCTAGACATTAAGTTCCATTTACAAATGCATTGTGGCAACACATTTGAAGAGATCATAAAAAAAGGGAGTCAAATTAAAAAAGTGTTGTTAGCCAAGGGGACTCTAAAACCTTTCTCCCATGATCATAATGATTCTAAATCTAATGAAAAACAAAAGTTTATTCAGAATAAGAACAAAAATGTTGTTAATGATGGAATAGTAGATTCTAAGTGGGTACAATCCATTCAAAACAACACTCCTTTGAAGCTTGCAAAGGTAGCTTCACCTATGGAGTATAAGCGTCGTACTTTCACTCCTCTATCTGACTCAATCTCATCAATACTAAAACAAAGAGAAGTGGTTAATATGGTTAGATATCCTGAAACTATGCCTTATGAGGATGATGTGCCTAAGCCATCATGGTTTAGAGATAATGAATATTGTCAATTCCATCGCATTAAAGGTCACAAAATAGATAAGTGTTTGAATTTGCAGCACTACATCTAGGACTTAATCAAAAGTGGCGATGTGGAGATGGATTCATCCACTCCTAAAAAATCCCCTAATATAAAGACTTTTCCTAAACATAATCACGAAAAGAATGTTGATTATGTGTCTAATGAGGAGAATCATTTTGATGCTCTCATTGGTTGTATAGATATACATGTTGAACATGTCAACACAATAGCCCATGTGATATCCCCTAGAAAATATATGTCTATACATGTGCCGAAAAAGACTGATTATCACGCAGTTCTGCATACTTATGATAGTAAGGAACCTAATTTTCAGCATTCCCATCAAAATATACCTATCACAACTAGACCTCATTTGATTCTTCATGCTAAAGTACCCATTCACTTACCTCTTCCTCCATCATCAACTCATGGTAAGTGGTATGATTATGATTCTTCTGAAGATTCTAATCTGAATTATTCCTCTAATAGGACTCCTATGTCACTGTCCTCCCTGTTTTCATAAGACCCCATTTAGCATTTGCCTCAACAACCCCTTCTTCCGTCGAAGAGCTCTCTAACTCAAATCCCTTCTAATCAATCATCCAAGTCAAGTCCCATCTCGCATTCATCCAATCAACCTCTTGTGGTATAGCAACTACCCACACAAATTGATTCATTTCATAATGAAGAATCCATTAGAGAATTTATGAGGGTACATGAAGACATTCCTCTATAATTTTGCAAGGAAAAAACCTCTTTAGATCTTGATACATTTGCATATTGGGAGGAAGAGATTGATGCCTTTTGTCAGAAAATAGAGGAAGACCCTAAGATCATCGAACATGATCCTCCTCTTATTCTTCCATATTCACATTCTTCTTTGGGTGATGAAATGCCTATGTCTGGCATTGATCCGTGACCTATCTTCTCATTACCAAATTATTCTTTATCTATCACGATTCCTCCATCACAATCTTACCTTAGGTCACCACCTATTATCCCATCATCTTCTTCTATATGTGGGCCACCTCCAAGTAGTCTCAATTTCTCTATATGTGTCTCACCTCCTAGAAGCCCATCTTTGTCTATATTGGGGGAACATCCTAGAAGTCCCTCATCTTTGATTCTTGGCCCACGTCCTTGTAGCCCATCTTCCTCTATCTATGGGACACCTCTAGGTAGTCCTTCGTCTTCAATCTTAGGGCCACCTCCTTGTAGTCCTTTATCTTTAGTTTTTGGGATACCTCTTGGTAGCCCATCCTCTTCAATTCTTGGATAGTATCCTTCGCATCCATCATATTTTCCTTCTATCAATGATTGTGGCAAGCCCACTGCCATTTCTCACATCAATTGTATTCGTCCACTTTCTTCTCCCACTTCTCGAGATAAGAAAAATCACATTATAGCTTATAAAAAAACCAAAACGGTTCCTTCACCCACCTACGATTAAAAATTCCAAGAGCTCCAAATCTGACAACAATTTAAATAATCTTAAATTTTATAATCAAACATGCTTTAAAAATGCACATCAACGCACCCATCAAGTATGGCATAAAGTGTAGAAACCTCTAGATAGGGATCTCAAGCTCCCACATATAGAATCTGCGTTTCATGATAAAACGTAGTCATCTATTGGGTATGATCTCACCATGATCATTGAGATCGGGGATAATATGACTCTTGATAAGAAAACACACCTAGTCTTCTTTATTAAGGAAATCACTAACATTGGTGTTGGATCTTATCATGCCAAGTGACCTTGTTGGTCCCACCTTTTAAAAAAGAGAAAATACAAAAAATGAGAAAACATTTTCAAAAAATCAAAGGTAAACAAACATCAAACATTGTAATTCGGTATTGCATACACATGGATGTTATTTCTTCCCTTCCTTGCTATTATTCTGCAATCCTTCCTACCATTTTCATCCCTTCAGTGATATTTTGGTTAGCCAATTCACACACATTTTGTGACATTTATCTCTATGGTATCTGTTTGACCTTGATCTTTTATCACCTTCATAAATTAAAGAACAAATGACCTCTTAGAGATCCTATCACAATCAACATATAAAAAACTTGTTGCAAATAAATTTTGGACATATTTGTTAACATTAGTCAATGTCATCATTGCAATCACTTCCATCTCCTTCCATTAACCCATATGTGGTTCTTAACCCCTTATAAAATAAGAGAGCTAAAATAAGTTTTCAGAAAGAAAAAGAATCAATCAAATCAAAAAGCACAAAGCTGAAAGAAAATGCTAAAAGAAAAAGAAAATTGATATATAACTCTCTCTTGGGGTATTTCCAATAAACTCTATCGGGGCTATAGACGCTTGATTGGCAGTAGAGAAATGTTGAAATTAGAATCAAATGCATCTCTTTCGGGGATATGGATGTCTGGTTGACAACGGAGCAATGTATAGGAACTCTCCTTCCACAATCCATTCAAAAATAAATCAACTTTAAAAAATAAATCATTCCTACACATTCGCTAGGGTGTCTTCACTTATTGTCTATCAAATCTTCCCTCTAAGATTTCTTACACTATTTCTAATATTCAAACAAAAATAAAAAAGTAATAAATTTCCACCTGCACACAAATGGATCTCTATGAGCAAACAAAATTAGTATGTTACCAAGTGTCAAATTTTTTTACCTTGTTTAAACTCTTACTCTAGCTCATATCTTGTCTCACGATTCATGCCTTTTGCTAATTGCTTCTTCATAGTGAGGATTCTAAGATACATTCAAAACATTCACATCATTCTTCTACTTAGTTTAGAACATCCATATGTATAATATCACATTTTTTCGTGTTGTTGGGAACCTTTGTCCCCTTTCACAAAAACAATCTTCCACTTCTTTCTATCATGTGCTTCTTGGCCAACTTACGCTAGGGGCATCCTTGATCCTTCCTAGCATTTCATTATGTTACATTCATCATCATGTTGAACTTATCCATATTGGCCTTGATCCATCTTCTACGCGTGAAGAGTTTACCTTTGAATATTCCCATCAAACGAAAAGGCAATTTCACATCTTCACTTTCTTGTGCATACACCATGCAATCATTTACTTCACCAATGTGTAGATTCATTCTCCTTATACATCCCATCTATCACTGGGGCATCCATGTTTCTTCATTTCTTGTACATATCTTCATAAAACTTCTAGAAAATAAAAAACATTCAAATATTCATTCCAGTCGGAAAAGTCAAAATGATCCAAATAAATGTAAAAAACCCAAGAAAATTGGTAAAGAAAACTCAAAAGCCAAAAAAAATTAGTAAGAAAAATTCAAAAACCCAAATTTATCTTACCATTGCGTATTTCGATTTGATACCTAAGTAAAAGTTATGGCCTCTGGAAGATAGGTCCAGTGCATTCAGTGTTACACAGGTGCCTAGGAACCCATGTTGAACATTGCTAACATAGGGGCCCAGATGCCCATGTTGCATTCAAAAATCTAGGAAAAAAAATTAAAAAGGAGTTCCAACACAGGTGCTAGAGAGCCCATGCTGCCTCAAAAATTCCAAAAAACTCAAAAAGGAGGCCAGCACAGGCGCTCAAGTTCCCATGTTGCCTCGCAAAATCCAAAAAACTCAAAAATTAGGCCAGCACAGGCACTCGAGTGCCCATGCTACCTCACACAAGCCTAAAAACCCCAAAACTAAAGTTAACACAGGTGCCCATGTTTGCTCACAAAATGCTAAAATCCATCAATAGGGTCAGCATAGGTACCCATGTTGGCTCAAAAAGTGTAAAAAAACATCAACAGGGTCAACATAGGAACCCATGCTAGCTCACAAAATGTAAAAAAAAACCTCAAACTGGGTCATCACAAGCGCCCATGCTGCCAAAAAAACCCAAAAATCCAAAAAGGAGGTCAACAGAGCACTCCCACTGAGTGCATAAACGCACCCAACATTGCATAGGCCATAAATTTTGCTCCCGACCTCAAAACGACTCAGTTTCTTTTTGCATTAGAAAGGTATTGATGCAAGCTACACAATGGTAACATTAATTTTGGCTTTAGATTTACCAAAAATTTATGGTTTTTCATTTTTAAAATGGCTTGTATACAACTGAAGCTTGTATCACCTACATTATCCTCAACATCGAAATTGGTCCTATAAAACCATCTTTCAGACGTTCTTGTTTGTTCTTGTCTCAAACGGCATGCAAATCATCATGATCTACCACCATTAACAAAGTTGGGTCTGCTTATTATGTCGGTACTCCCGTGCAATAGTGAGTTACTAGTTACTATGTCATAATGCATGAATGTTTTCCATGGGACTAATTGTGTCCTCCATTTTTCCCTCACATGTGTTATTTCTTAGGGCATCATTTTTAACCCTTGTCATTATAACATGAACATTTGATAACGGCAATATCTTGATAACAAAAACATTGGTACAACTATCTTGAACGTTGTTTGTTTGATTATATGTGATTTTTCTTGTTTCTTTGTTAGGTTAGTTGGTTTACTTTCTCGTATGCATTGCATTATGTATGTTGCATGGATGTTAAGTGTCATTTTACTTTCTCGTATTACATTGCATAATGTATGTTGCATGGAGTTACATACTTTAAGCAGTAAACAATTGTTAGTAATTTATCTTTTCATGTTATACTTACACTTTTGTTTATTTTAAATAAACGCCAATAATGTAGACCTAGGGTCAAAATGATATAAATCAGTTGCTTATGGAAAGTATGGATGCAAAGATTAGAATTTTCCTATATTTCTCCATTAAAATTTCTTCTCCATTATCATTTATTATCATTACTGATTTTTCTCCTTAAACTCAGTCGGGGCAATAAATAACCACGTTTATCCCTACTAATGGTTTTGCTCCTGTTCTAACCTATTTACTTCTACCCAATTCAATCATATTTTCAATTGTCAATTGACTTCTTCTATTACCCACTCGACACTTGAGGGGGCATCCTTCATCCTGCTAAATTTTCTTAAAAAATCACATTACCTGGTTTACACTTGTCTACTATGTTTGAAGTGAAGTCACTAACTTCACCCAAACAGGGGCAAATGTAGACACCTAAATTCCACTTTTGTAATCTTATTGCCAAAACACACGCAAATCACTCTTATTCTTCCCAATTCCGTTATAATTAGTGCTCTTTACTAATTAACTAATGTTTCTTGCCACTTTGGTCAGTTAACAAGCACTTCGTTTGATCACCAAACCTCTTTTGCATTTAGGATGCCACTTTACAATGAATCGTAAGTCAAAATCCTCTTCAAAACTGGACAATTAGCGATTATAGAAGCTAATTAAGCCTATTTTGACCTTATTTTGATCAATATACCCTATTATTGACTCAAACCCCTCTTCCAACCACTCAAAATCACCCCATTCACCTCCACAATGTCTCAGCAAGCTTTAAAAACTTATCCTAGCCTCCTAGTTGACCCTAAGCGGTCAATTAAGGCTCCACACCTCTTAATCACTTGGTAATTCACTAATTGTGATTAGTAAGGCCTAATCATGATTAACAATTCTAATCTAATTTGGGGATTTTAGTCCCACATGCACCAAAATAAAGTTTTTTCCCAAAAGGAAAACTATAAAAAGGGTGCACCTCATTCCTTTATACTTTACACCATGCTTTGATTTGCATCTCATATAATAAATATGATTTATAGCCAAGTTCAATCCTTGCTTAAAGCCTTCAATGGGGTTAGTAGATGGATATCCAAAATGACCAAGTAGCCATTTGGAGAGGCCATTTCACCTTGTTTGGAGTAGCAACCATAACCATTTGATTGCCCTCTTAGGTCTATTTAGGCCCATATTAGGTAATTCAAGCATATTAGTAGGCATGTTTAGTTAGATTTTGTATTTTTTTCATACTAGTTAAGCATTCCTTTAAGCTTCTATCTTAATGTTACATTCCTAAACTTAGAACATTGGCTAGATGGATGGCAATGGTGTTAGCTTTCCTTATTTAGTCATGCAATTTTCTTTGTAAAGTTTAGGGTTTCATCAAATTCATATGAAAAAATTCCATAATTTTTAAAGGATGGTGAATGTTATGGAGCATGTAAAAACCCTATTTTCTTATTATCATTTATTCCTTCATCCCCATAACCCTATCTCAAGATTTTATTATGGTCATTGAACAATAACCAAATCGTACCAAGCCAAGAACACAAATACTAATCAAACACCATGATCAATAAAATAAAATTAATTCACCATAATAACTTTACATAAACCTTTGCAAACAAATGAGAAGCAATATCGCATATTATTATGGAACTCAATGAAATACAATGAGAATGGGCCTTGCTTATATAGGAAAGTAATAACAATCTAAGAACCAGTCAAGGTCGTAGATCAAGCCATAAATCAAGGAAAGAACTAGTCAAGACCATAGATTTATGAGAGAACTACACATCAAATATCTAGTCAATACCATATATCAAGGAAAGAACTAGTCAATACCATAGATCAAGGAAAGAACTATACCTAACAACTAGATAATATCCCCCTAATATCTAAATAAATAAAAAGAAATATCCACACACATAAGTGGGTGAGGATAAATATAATAGTGGTAAATAAGTACCTAGGCGAACATGAGCTAAGGTAAATACCGACTCTAACATTCATCCATAAAAGAATGGCTCTAAATATGTAAATATCTTTCCAAATTTAATTATATTTCTCTCTAAACCCTAGGCATGAAAATATTAATTTAATTTTTTTGAATTCCTTCTAAAAATGTAAAAAACATGCATATTTCAAAATTAAAAATGAATGAGAGAAATAATTTAATGATTTGGTTAAAACCAAGATTAATTCTTTTCAAAAATTTGTTCTCCATCTCCTCTAATCTATCTCCCGAATTTCTACAGAGCCATCATTCATTCCAAAACTTCCTACCCCTCTCCCAGTCACCCTATGCCCTTGAAAGAATTTTTACATGGCTAAGTTCCCTTCCATGTCACTTATTCTATTATTCTCCTTCCATTAACCCCCTTCTATCCTTCCATCTACCTTCTCTTTTATAATCTTGTGTGAATGCATAATAGTGTAACGTAAAAAGTGGCGTGGATGGGTCGATCCCATTTTTTTAAAATTTAGGGGTGGTTATGGCGTAAATGTGACGTTATTTGCATCACTTTTGTGTCACCATATTCACATAATTTTTTTCATTGAAATTTCCATCAAAAATGAAAAAAAAAATGAAATTGGAATTAACGCAAATTCAACACAAATCATGATTTTTTTTTGCACTATATGTAGTAGTGTAACCCTATGGAGGAGGGGTGGATTTTACCAAGCTAGATGACTATGTAAACTTCATTAATGATGGATGGAAGGACTTCCTTCCTAATAAAGGATATATAAGTTGTAGGTTTGCTATAATTTTATTGTTGGATGACATCCTTTTGTAAGTTGGGGCTATATTTCCATCTAGTATGCTCTTATTCATTATTTTCTCCTTTATTTCCATATATTTCATTTATCCTATTGTAAGAGGGTAAGGACAATATTTGGATTATTTTTTTATCATCAATAAAAAAAGTATGGAAAAGAAAGTCATAAAGTATGCAATAGAGAAAAGACAAGATACAAGACAAAAAAAAATTATGGATGAAGGGAGGATCTAATGGATATGGAACATATTTTCTCCCTCAATGAGAAAAGATTATAGTGACAATGTCATCTATGAAGTTCATTAAGAGATTCATTTTCTTTCATTAATAGGTAATGTTAATACAATATTAGCTATTGAGATGGGTAGAAAAAATCATGGATAACCTTCCTTTAAAAATATAATAGTTCCCCTCTCCTATGTGGTAGAAAACTATGCCAAAAATTATTTTCCCAATTGCATTTCATTTTTCTAAAAGAGTCGAGGATTAAATCTCCATTTAAAACCTTAGGCCTACTAAAAAATTTAGGTAAATATTATAGAGAATCAACATATTCTTATTTCATCTATTTACAAAGTTCAAACTAGCTAGTGATAATAGAAAATATACAATTACTAATTATCTACCTTGATGAGATATAAAATAATATTTATATTCCTTCAAGTACATCTCCACTCTAAAAAGGGAAACCAATATCTAGGTCAAAATATTAATAATTATATCATTTGAAATCATCATAAATTTATGGTAATGATAAAATAAAGTGAATATGAATAGTTTACTCAGATTGATTTCATGGAAATACTTCTTATTAAGGTATAAATCATCATTACATTAAATAAAAATATGACATAGCATGTAACCCATTATGTTGGTTTACTAAAATAAGTTTTGAAACCCTAGAATAGAAAAATATTTGGAAATATATTTGAGGAGAATGTTGTTCTTGAAGATGAATTGAAAGAGAAGCTAGAGGAAGAAGAAAAGTATATAGGTAAACTTTATAAAGTCTACTTGAGGGAGGATATTTTCTAGAAGTGGAAATCAAGAGAAACATAAATGAAAGGAGGTAAAAATAAAAAATTCTTCCATCAATATACATTTACAAAAAGGTATATGAATTCTTCCATTAATGATCCCTGGTTCTCGAAGGACTAAGGGAAATAAAACAAGTTATTGTTTCATTTTTAAGAGACTACTTTCTACGGAGGATGAGAGAGATGATTATGAGATGGAGATATTTTTGGCACCTATTCCTAAGATAACATATTCAACATAGAATGGGGAACTCACATAACTATTTTTCATGGAATAAATCAAGGAAATGATTCATTTGATGAAACCTAATAATACTCTAGGCCCATATGATTTTACTTTTGACATTTTTAGGGCTTATATAAGGTTTTTGGAAATGATTTGACTGGAGTGGTAAATGAATCTTGTACTTATATGTAGGTGCTTATAGATTTCAATTATACATTTATTCATCTCATTCCTGAAAATCTCAATACATAAACATTTATTGACTTTCTCTCTACAATATGGTGTAGATTATTTTGCCACAAGTAATTGTGGAACATATGGAAGCATTTCTTCTTATAATAATTTCTCAAGAGAAAGGATGGTTTTATAACATAAAACAAAATTTAAGTGGATATATAATGACTCATGAAAGTATGCATACTCTCAAGAATGAAATCAAATCTGGTATGCTACTAAAAATGGATAATGAGAAGTCTTATTATGACAGAGTAAATTGGGTTTTCTTGAAGAAGGTTTTGTTACCTTTTTGTTTCAACACATAAGGGATTTCATAGGTCTTAGAATGTGTGATAGGGAATTTCTACTCAATTCTAGTTAATGGAATCCTGATTGTAGTATTTAAAATTCAAGAGGTATTCTACAAATATATCCCTTTTATCTTATCTCTTCATTATTATGGTGAAAATTTTGGGTAGATTTTTAGGACAATTGAGGAAGAATAATGAGATTCAATGGTTGAAAGCTTCATATGCAGATAATATCAATACTCATTCACAATTTGTAAATGATATTATTCTTTTTGTAGCTAAAAAAATGAAGGAGATGTTGGTCTTTAGGAGTTGCTGGAATAGAAAATATACACTATCATAATATGGATTTAGGGTAAAAGGTGATGTATGGTAAGAGGAATTTTTTTGGGTAGTAAGTGGTCATAAAGGATCTTCATTGTTTAGAATCCACCTTTGGGGTCACATATTTGTAACCTTATTATTACATCAATGTGAATGATTTGCAAGAACCTTACTTAGGAAGTAGGAAATAATGAATTTAATTTTGTAGGAAGATTCATGAAAAGGTGAGCCACTATTTTAGAAAAAGGTTGACTTAGAGGATATCCAAGGAATTCTAGTAGAGAAATGTTGGGATAAGCTACACGGTTATTGGGAGGAATCGAAGGCCATTACAGGTAATAGCAGAAAAGGGAAAAAATTTTGAGGATTGTAAGTGTCCCATGGAATAAAAGGTAATCTTGTCTCAAATTTTAGAAACAATGAAATCCTTTATTAATAAAGTTAAAGATTTTCTTTGGTAGAAAGAGAGAAAATATAGGAGATATACTAGATGCAGGAAGGCTATAAAGTGTAGACAATAAGAAGATTTGTGGAAGTACACTGTCCCAGTTACTTGATTTGGAATGCAATTGGATATCCTAGATCCTAACATGTCTAGAAAGAATTCTCACTTGAGAAATACTACATAAAATGAGATTTATTGGACCATTAGTTTTCATATTGTGCAATTATGATAGTGAAATGGTCAAGAATATGATACTTCATTTCCCTTATGTAAAGAGTATTTGTTATTGCCTTTGTTGTAGATTGAAACTACTATGTAGTTTCATAAAAAATTGAAATAGGCATTTTTCTCATGATTAGATGGTGTGAAACTATTGTTTAGATTTTCACTTACTTCCCTAGAAAAAATATCTAGGACATTTGAAGAAACACAATAATAGAATATTTGAGGACAAAGGAATAAAATGGAAAATGTGTTGGTCCAAGATTAAGCATGTAATCTCTAGTACTATTTACCTCTTAGATAATATTAATAAAAATATTTTTGAACCAAGGGAGAGAATGAATATAGAAAATGACCAATAATTGTACTACCCATCGTAAAGTCACTCTTGACCTAAAAAATGAAAATGTAAGATAAAAAATGGGTTTCCATAAAAGAAGGGATGTCAAGTTAAATGTTTATGGTGCTTCTGGAGAGAATCCTAGAATAGTTAGGGTTGTATTTATTTTTTGAGTTCCAAAAGAGTTATTGTTGTGGGTATGCTCATTTTTGTCATGTTAAAGATACAAATAATGAGTTTTATTTGATGAAATTTCTGAAAGGATTTTGGTTCACCGAGGATAGATAATTTGTTAAAATTGGGGTAGAGGGGGATTCAATTATTATTAATAATGTTATGTATAATGTATTAAATATTGATTGGAAGTTAGATAATATTTTACATTAGGGAGTGTATTGGTGGGATAATTTACTTCTATTATGTTAGGCATAACATTCATGAATATAATAATGAGGAAGATTTACTAGATTTAGTAGGATAGACGAGAGTACATTATCCTCAACCCTCAAATGTAACACTCTTGATTGGTTAGGTATCCTTTATATCATGTATTTAGATGATAGATGGTTATAAGGAGGGGTGTGAAGATATGGAAAAATTGATGGTATGTTCATGTTATGTAAACATGATTGAATATTGGAAGATATACTTTTCAAGTGAAGAGAAGCATTATAGGATAATGCTACAAATGTGGTGGAAGATTTCAATTTTTTAGTGCATTGATATAAATTTTTGGTGGATAGTACTAATAGATGCCCTCTTTTATCTATTGGGAATCATCTTTATAATTGGCTGAGAGTAAAAAATCACAACTTTTATTGTACAAGCTTATGTAGAGTTTTTCTTAGAATATTTAATTTATCCAAGATGTCATTTGTAGCCCTCAGAGGTAAATATAAAGGAAGAAACAATATTGGATATGGGAAGATATGCTTGTGTAGTGAAAATAAGAACTACAAGATAAAGTTGTGAAAGTGATGAATGCTTGTTAATTTTTTGTTCATCGACATACATTTTAATAGATGGAATTTTTTATTTGCAAGGAATATTCTCAGTGATTAGTTGAGAGTGGTAAAACTTATAAATTTTCTTCCATGTATCTAGTAGTCTTTTGTTTAGAAATAATTTTTTTCATCTAAGATGTCATTTTTTATCCCTTATGGGTAAGGTTGTTCCACCACTATTTATATAAATCAAATTATCTAGTTTTAATCAAATGGGTGAGAGACATTCCAACCCTTTCTTTTACAAATAAAAAACCTATTACTTTGGATGGATAAATTCCATTGTAAGATAGAAATATCACAATAGTATTGGATATATAATGTATAAGTTAAGCATAAAAGTACATATAATGTGACAACAACAACTAAATGAATTTTTGTAAAAGGGAACATAACAGGTAACTTAGTTGCTAACATCATGGTGTTTGTTATTTAATGGAAAAAAATTATATTATATATTTAATACTGTTATTTAGAAAGACATCAAGAAGATAAGTTTCCATGAGCTAATAGGAGAGGAAAATCATAATTAAAGTTCTCTACAACCAATCACAGAGCCTACAAAATCAATCACACACATCCCACAACTTGGGAGTGTCCCTACCCTTCAAAAAGGGTAAAAAATACTTGAAGTTAACTAGGTAAGGGAGAAGTATGCGAAAATAATGTCATCACTAACAACATGCAATAAAAAAAGACATGTATAAAATAAATTCTATTCAAAGTGAACATGCCAACATGATCAAATATAGATTTGACATGTTTTTATCTAAATTCATACACATAAACACATATAAAATCTCATGTATACTTTACACATGAAAATATGAGTTATAAGAATCATGGGTACACTAGTCCAATTCATTCACCATTGTGTTTATTTGGCTCACATAAATTGTATTTGGTGATAAAATATACCTCATCGTATATGGTAGTAATCATATAGTGTCATGAAAATATGTTCATTTCCAGCATGGAGTTCATAATAAAGGTTTATAGATAAAAATAAATAGTTGATGCGGGAGCATAACTTGCAAAGTCCATAACTTTTGATCTGACCGTTGGATCGTCCTGAAATTTTACAGGGTGGTAGATATACATTAGTACTATGCTAAACTTAAGTTTGCTTACAAATCTGCGCCCATTTTGGCACATTTTTGGGCCCGTATTCCTACATCTAGTGGCCTAAAATTGGCTTGTAATGTTTTTTTTCGCTTTTGACTAGGTCTTAGAACTTTAATAACTTTTGTTGTGCTTGTTAGAATAAATCCAAATTTTGCATGAGCCCTAATTTATGAAGGAATATTTGGAACACAAAATTTGGGGTCCATCTGAGTTGTTCTACTAGTATGTAATTTTTGGCATTTCAGATTTTTTGGCATTTTGGGGTTTTTTGGCATTTTAGGGTTTTTAGAGTAGACATGAAATAAAATGAGGATTGTAATGATGTAATAGATCAGTGTGGATTCTAGAATGAGAAGTAAGATATTTTGAAGCTCCTGGTCTTTATTTGCAAATCCGTTTATGTGTGTTTTGGAGGTATTTCAACCTCTTGCAGTTGGATTCACATCAATAGCCATAAATTAGGATGGTTATAGATCATATTCCATATAATAAATTGAAGGGGGCATGGGGTTATCTGTGTAGAATTGATAACAAAGAGTACACTATTTAGGTTATGCTCTCCTAAAAAAAAGGCTATACAAAGATATTCCCACAACCTTGCATTTGTTAATTATTTTACCTTGTATCCAACTATTATGTAAAATAAAGATACCAAACATTCAATACTTGAGAATGTATTTTAAGAAACAAATGAAGTTAAGTTCATAATTCCAAGAATTCCATAAACTAACTTCATAATACATCCATACCTATGTAATTAACAAATTTTTATTTCTTTATTTCAAACATTTCATCTAAATGACAAGATTTTGCAAGAGCTCATCCAAAATAGTACAAATAATGAAATTGTATAAGAAAGGCATTACATTTATAATCCATTTAGGTCAATTTGATATCTAGAAATGACATACCTTAAATAATATGCTAAATTTGTTTGAGAAGGCATAAGTCTTATCACATCTATACATCAAGGGACTATATCACATCTCACATCTAAAAAAACCAATGAAGACTTTAACAAACCAAACAAATAATTTTGACCAAATTTAACCAACTAGGAAAAAAATTAAAGATCCAAATGGAATCCATGTAAACCAATACATTTCTAAATAATATCTTAAAAAATAGATAAATATAACCTACCTCTACCTTGTGTGGAAACACATGTCTATATTTCAGTAGATTATACATCAAAACATACAAATCTCAGGGATAAATTGATTAAAAATGGTATTTTTAACCACAATGAAAATGAATTTCACATTTTCCTTCAGTGTTCGTATTCTCAATAAGTATGTGATGTTGGGTAAAAACATGATAGAACCATGGGAATTTTTAGGTTAACCAAAGAAATACAAATTATAATAAATAGATTACAACTTTTTTTTAAAAGGTAACAAAACACATGTGGTATAATATGTTATTCTTGAGCTTAAAATGTAAAAATTTATAATATTTTCATAGATCTACACTTAAATATGTCTTATGCTAATTTTTTCTTTCATCAGGTAGAGTGTGCCACAATTCCTTAAAGTAAATATCATGAGAAATATAGTTTTTATCTTTCAGTAAAAGAAACATACAATCATTAACAAAGACCAATAAGATATTCTTGATTAATAATGGAGGAAGGGTTCTCTTTTTATTCTCTAGGTAATATGGAATGAGTAAATCAATTGTCTCTATCAGAATAAACATTAACATATCCAACATGAAAATAATTTGTATTGATGATTGACAAGGATAATATTTAGCAATTGAAAAGTCCTTCCTAACTTATGAGTGTTCCAAATATAGACACTAATATTATTAAGGACTATTTCCCTATACTTTGGCATGTAATTCAAGAGTGTGGAAGTATGGATATATTCGTTCTTATCTTTATGATTTTTTACAATTATTTCATCATAAATGTAGTTATTACATAGATAAATCCTTTAGAGGTAATACAATAGTTGGTAGTTATTGTGGAATCATTTTAGATCAAAGATTTTTTTTTAATTTATTAATCTTAGATTCTCAAATAGTTGTGGATAAAATAAAATTGAAGTATGTTAGATATATCTGTACCTCTACTTTGGATTGTATACTTTAGGATATAAAGGAGATCATATCAAAATTCATTGTAATTGGCTTTTATTAAACTCCTACACAAAGTAAGAGGATAATGATATTTTTGTTAATGAGTTAGTGATATGAAAAAGGTGCACCATTAAAGTTGGGAATATTTTAAATTATTATTTATCGATGGATCATCATAATTAATATGTTTTTAGAAAACATTAATATATGATGGCATTTAATATGAATGTATGATGTTTTAATTATATTTTTTTCAAATGGGTTCAAATGTCAAACTATTCGCCCAATGTGAGACTTGAAATGGAATTTCAATTTTAATATGATATTTAAATTACTTTATTGTATTGAACAATAATAGTGGATGTGATGCGCCAACAATTAGCAGGAACTTGACAAGGTCATAACTTGAGCTCTGGGTGTCTGTTTGAGTCCATTTTCTAAAAAAAAAAAACTCATGTTTTGATGAGACAAATGCAGCAAAAATCAACACTTCCAGTTGGGGCAAGTTTCGACATGTTTTCGGGCCCTAAATCAGCCATCTTGAGGCTGAAAAATTAGGATTTAAGTTGTAGTTCATTTTTTTCCTATTTTTGAGCATTAGTTAATTTTAGCCTATTAGTTGCATTATGAGTTAGAAAGTTGGAAATTCCTCTAATTTAGGAATGTAGAAGATGTGTGATAGTTTCTGTGCCTGTACGAATAAGCATGCGAACTTACTAAGAGTAGCAGGTTCTAGTAAACTGCTAAAAATAGTAATTTCTGCCACTTAGAGTAGATTTAGTCAAGTTAGTTAGAGTTTGCTTGGAAACTAGAGTTGGGAGTTGTTTTCCTATTTAGGAAACATTGGAATTCATTATTCAATAATGAAGAAGGAGATTTATTTCTTTTGGATTTCATGTTATTTGCAGAATATCAAGTTTGTTAGAATTTGGCTACATTAGGATGGGGGGAACTTGGTCAAGAGAGATAGTTGCAAGTCTTAAGTTTGAGGGAGATCTCAAAGAGAAGATAGTTCAACCATTTAGTTATAAGAGTAATCTCTATTTTAATTGTGTATACACGACACCCATCTTTTGTATTACAAGAAAGTAAAAAAAAGTGTGTAAATATAATGTGCTTCTATAAAAGTAATACTTAGTTTTTCTAAAAATTATGCATGTTTCTTAAATTTTTAACAAGAATAAAAAAATCTCAAATAATTTATTAACTTAAAAAGAAAAGATTATCATTCATAATATCCTTAACATGTACATGATTAATATATTAACAACTATTTACTGAGATTCCAACTTGAGTGGATAAGGAGAAAGTCGACTTCTTTTACCACTTAAGTTATTGCTCATAAATGACATTATAAGTAATTACATTCACTTAATCAAATTACATTATATACAACTTCCTGTGATGTAAATAAGTTTCCTTACATATAATAAGGAACAAATAATAGATAATTCAAAAATGTTCATTTATAATAGACACATTTTTAAAAAATAAAACAAAACATAATTTGAGAAAAATAAATTCCTTCTTATCTTTATGATTTTTTACAATTATTTCATAATCAATGTAGTCTTTATATAGATGAATCCTCTAGAGGTAATACGGTAGTTGGCAGTTATTGTGGAATCATTTTAGATCAAAGATTATTTTTTAAAAAATATGTTAATCTTAGATTCTCAAAAACTTGTGAGTAAAATAAAATTGGAGTGTGTTGGATATAATTGTACCTCTATTTTGGATTGTATACTTTATGATATGAAGGAGATCTTATCAGAATTCATTATAATTGGCTTTTATTAAACTCCTCTGTGAAATAAGAGAATACAAATAGTTTTGTTAATGAGTCAGCGATATGGAAAAGGAGCACTTGTAAATTTGGAAAGATTTTGAAGGATTATTTATTAATTGATCATCATAAGTAGTATGATATTAGAAAATATTAATGTATGATGGCCTTTAGTATGAATGTATGATGTTTTAATTATATTCTTTCAAATGGGTTCAAATGTCGAACTATTCACTCAATGAGATACAATAGAATTTCAATTTTAATATGATATTTAAATTACTTTATTGTATTGAAATGAGGGGAGCCAGGAAAAAACTTTATCCTCCCTATATCTTCTATGAGACCAGACTGCCCTCCAAAAGGTAAGCCCACCCCCTAACGATATCTGATGAGACCCCCCAAGACGGAGGGCCCGATAGAAAGCGTAGGGGCTGGGTATAACGGGAGGGGCTTATATAGAGTAGGCCCCTCCCCCGACCCCCAATCTCTCTATCTAAGGGTGTAGGAGCGAGGGTGAGGTTGAATATCTATAGAGAGAGGGTGGATCTCACAAGATATGATTTATAGAAAGGGCGAGTGAGGTTGAATATATAGACGGGGGGGATCTCACCCGAAGCCCCTCTCTATATATCTAGGTGAGGGGGAGAGGGGGCCGGTAGGGCATGTTGGTGTTGCTCGACCCTTCACGTGATTGATATATTCTACTGCAATGGTCCCTCAAATTTGGAAAGTAATGACCGGGACGACCAACCTAATAGCAGATTCCGCAGATGCCACCGTTAACACCAATAAAGTAAATGATTGACCCATCATATCATCCGGATAAATAGGAAATACCGAAGGGTTCAAATTTAGGATATTATCTATCTATGGTTGTTAGCCAAGCCAACCACCCCCCATAGCATGCATAGATATATAGGCTAGGCCTACTGCCATATAGACCGACTGACTAAATAAGGATGAGATGATAGTTCGCAACCATTCATCCTCTTCATCTCATCCGGTGCCCCAAGAGGTACATTGATGGTAATGCCATACTATGTTGGCTGGGCCTTTCTATATCTATAGTAGAGGGCGTTTGACATTTCTGAGTGAGAACATAATGAACTACCCATCCCCATCTATAGATAGGGGCAGGCGACAGATGGTTCCCACTCCCATACCATATAGGGGGTTGGGATGAAGTCACCCTATCATTTATGGAAGGGGTGACTTGGTTAAGAGAGATAATTGCAAGGCTTAAGTTTGAGGGAGATCTCAAAAAATAGTTCAATTATTTAGTTATAAAAGCACTCTCTCGTAATTTTTGTATACATGGTACCCATCTTTTGTATTACAAGAAAGCAAAAATAAAAAATAGTGTGTGTGTGTGTGTGTGCATGTGTAAGGTGCTTTTATAACAATAATAATAATTTTTTCTAAACAATTTACATAAAAAATTACTTATAATTTTAAACATGCGTGTTTCTTAATTTTTTTAATAAAAATACAAAATCTCAAATAATTTATAAACTAAAAAGACAACATTATAATAGCATTATCATTCATAATATTCTTAACATGTACATGACTAATATATTAACTGAGATTCAAACTTGAGTGGATAAGGAGAAACCTTGCCTATTTTACCACTTAAGTTCTTGCTCATAAACGACATTATAAATATTTACATTCACTTAATCAAATTGTTATATATGACTTCGTATAATGTAAGTAAGTTACCTTACATATAATACGGAAAAATTAATAGAAAATTTGGAAATGCCCATTTACAATATAAGGATTTTAAATAAACAAAACAAAATAGAATTTGAGAAAAATAAATACCTACATAGGGGAGAGGACCCTATAACCGTGCACCTAACTTTAGGGGCACGCAAATATATGTACGTATGTTGGTAGCGTAAAAAAATTATATCATCGTGTAGCGTATGATCGTGCCATATTGACATTTTCGTTTCGCGTGTTAATTTGGAGGGAAAAGTAGTTTTTGAATTGATTTAATATGAAGAAAATCAATATAAAGCATTTGAAAGAGGGACCAATGACCGAGCGCCCTTTGTGTCACATTCTCTTTAACTCTTAAAAAGTGTAATTAACCAAAAAGTGAACAACTATTGGTGCTTTTGTCAACAACCTATGGTGAAAAGAGATGTACATGTTTTGGTACCCCGCTCGGTTATAGGGTCCTCTCCCCTAATAAAAAAACAACTTACATTTTTTTAATTACTAATATCTATAAACCGATTTAAAAATCACAAAACCAACACAATCAACCAATCATAATTGATAAACAAGCATCCTATAAAATTAGAGCTAAACACACCCAACCCACTTGGTGACCCACCTACACCCCAATCAAAATATAGGTGAACGTACCAATACTAATGAGGACATTTTATAAAAAAAAAAAACATGGTATGTGAAAAATAACATTTCGGTGTGTGGTTTGAGAATGTAACGAATTGATAGATAAATTTGCACATGAATTTATGTTGATTGTATGTAGTACACGATCGTTTTCTTAAGCTATTAAATTGATATATCCAAAAGATTACTTAAGCAATGGTTAATCTATTTAAGTGACTAGTCCTTAATAGGCCTAAGTCTAGCGAATGTTTTTTTTAAATTTTCCGTAGGGCGAAAAGGTTGATGGGATGTTTCATCCTTCGAAAAGCATTCCGTAAGTTTATCGTCTTTATTATAAGAATGGGTCCTTTTATTAAAAAATCCACGTCCTTTATCCGTTTAGTATTATTATTGGACAGAACCTTTTCCTCGCATTTATTCTCCTCCGGTGTAACATTTGGCATATTTGCTTGACTCTAAAATCAAATTTTGGTGGGCTGGAAATTAGTAGAGGCGACAAAGAAGCTTGAGTGTCGCGATCTAGTTGTAACTAATGACGCTGGTAGCCATTATTGCGGAGGAAGGGAGGTCATGTCCTTATCACAGGCCCAACCAAGTTAGTTGTGCACGTCTTCAACCAATTTTTCCAAAAAAATATCTCCACAAATCTTGATTTCTTGTAAGGTCATTATTAAAAAAAACAAAGTTTTTAGAAGAAAAATAGGATTTTACAGGTTATAATTAAATACGATTTTACGAGTTACTTGTTAAATTTTGTTTTTAACTTTTGTGGACCTAATATTTCTGTATGAATAATTCGTACTATTTTAATTTGGAGTAATATTAGTACATATATCTTAAATACGTCTACCTAAAACATATATAAATTTCAAGTTTCTTATCTTAAAATTTTCTAATATTTTACTATTCGAAGTCAGATAACTCTCATTAGTGTATTTTCGAATTACTTTTAGAACTCTAAAATCCTCATATCACATTGATTATTAACTTTATTGCATTCGCTTTTATAATTTCACTTATTGTTGACAAATGTCATTACTGTCGACGCATTATTTTGTTGGTCCCAAAAAATATTATCAACAAAAAGTGGCCCACAAACTCTACTGTGTGACCAAGATATTACTATTTTCAAGTGACTTTTCAAAATGAAAAGAAAAAGTTAGGAACTCTGAAAGTGAAATGAGCATCAAAATCGAGATTGCAATTTCCGCAAAACATCATATCCTTCCACTCCCTTTTACCATTATTAAATACCTTTTAACAAAATAAATCTATTTCATTTTATACATACACATACACATACATACATATACATATTTATAAATGTAATATTATGAAATATGTAAACTTTATTTTTTCCCATAAGATATTAAATTCATTTATTTATTTTTTGAGAAAATACTACATACACATGAAACTTAAAATGTTACAACACTTCCACAAAATATTATCCCTTTTACATGTATAAATGATTACTAAGTCTAAACAAAAAATCAATTTTGTCAATTCAATAATAATTGTAATATTTACATCAAAACTTCCACAAAATATTATCCCTTTTACATATATAAATGATTACTAAGTCTAAACAAAAAATCAATTTTGTCAATTCAATAATAATTGTAATATTTACATCAAAACTTTAACTATATATTCTTAATTTACTTCGAAAATTAATGTTTGCACATATCTTTCTAAGAAATAAAGAATCTCTAAGATGTTAAAATCCGTTATAAATATTCAAGAATAATAATTTTGTAAATATTTTTTAAAGAAAAAATTATAAAACAATCCTTAAATCAATGTACTAATAACTCTTACTTAAACTTAAAGAACAATAAGAATCATTTTATATATGTATTTGAATTTTAAAATGTCAATATGTTTCAATCATTTTATCAAATATCACTTAATACTGATTTATATATTAATATATTTTACATATATATTCATGAATATTGGTACATATATTATATATTTTTAGATTATATTAATGAGTTATATCAATTTCATATTATTATGTTGAGAGGTATTTTACAATAAGATATTGGTAGATGATAATATATGTGAGTGTGTTTATATTTAATTTTGATTTTAAATTTGATGTCTATTTGACTCTCAATAAAAAGTTTCTCCTTTTATATTGAAGTAGGTTGAAACTTCATAATATCTTGATCACATGGCAGATGAAACGTTTTTTCTTACGTAATTAATTTTTTTGGTGTAAATAGATTGACACATTTGTCACCATTTAATAGGAAACTTATGAAAAACATAATGAAATTATTAATAATTGTAGTATACTAAAAAAACAAGACCAAAAATATTTTCTTAATATTTTTAAAGATATATGTATCTAAATATCTATACTATATATTTTAGAACATAATACAAATTTATATACAACTACATATGATGTTTGTAAATGACGAAGCTATGTTAAAAAAGATTGAAAATAATGTTATAAGAAAAAAATCATATATATAATGAGTGATATATGAAATAGTTTGATTTTAGCGTCACTTACTCAAAATAAAAAAATGATTATTCTCACAAAACTTAATATGTTTGGGAAATTAATCAGATACTCCGTATTATAGGTTGTCTAATTTTTTAATACATAAGATTTTAGCCATCTTTTAAATTTAAAAACCTATATTTTTAGTCACAATTTCAAACCGTACACGTGATCTTATAAAAAAAGGATGACCTTATCTATTACACAAATTTAATTTCTCTTAGGGAAAATCTGATTTAGGAATTATTACTTGTGCACATGATAATATAAAAGTGTGCTTTGAAGCTTTTCTTTAGTTTGCAAAGAGTAACCTTATAAGTACATATTTGATGTGTAAATTTTTTTTTGGAAAAATTAGATTAAAACCATATAAAGTTAGGGTGCAACTTGATAAATGATATGGTATATAATCACAAATAAATCGAAGGGCCTAGGATGCACCTTACCGCAGTGCGAGAGTGCACACGAGAGAACTTTTTTAGTCATCATTAAGGCTTGGAGTGTACAATCATCATACGTAGACTTTGTGTGTTGTAATATTAGAGACTCATCGTTACATTCCACTTACTTTTTCAATATTTTTTTAAAACTTTAACTTTATTTTCAACACCTAAAATACCAATCGTAAATAATGTTTATATACACATAACCCAAAAACAAAAAAATTCATAAAAACTAGTACCTTGCTTAATGTGAAGGGAGGGGTTGAAACTATAGCTAATAATGGAGATTTCTTGTACAAAGTTATTAGCATGGAGAGAAGCTAGATTGGGAACAAGGTGCTACATATTGAAGGAGGCTTAGGATTAATATAACTAGGTCTTATTGACCTAAAGGAGAGAGAAATAAAAATAGTTGTAGAAGCGTTTCTACTTAGGTACCTAAGTAGGTATTGAAACAAATGGATGCAAATCCAAGGCAAGATTTAGATTCTTTTCCCTTGCTTTAGTTTGAAAAATGTAAAGTGGGAGGATTGTGAATGCGACGTGGCCTTGATCCATGTGGAGCATGGGGATGGGCTAATGGCATCACACTTTTTCACAATGGGTGGGATAATGGGCTCCGGAAAATAATAATAATAATCCTTGTACTTACGAAAACAGAGCGTCTCCTTTCTTCTTTCTTTAGTGGGAATTGCATTAGGGTCGTACATTTTAAGGGGCTGATGGCGACTTGTCCGCAGGCGTGGCGCGCATAACCACACAAACGCGAATGCCAGGAAAAAACGTCCCCAATTTAACAGGGGTTAGGAATTGGCGCAGAGTGGGTAAGTAACTAAAGTGTTTTGCCGTGGAAAGTTATAAGTAAAGCGAAGGGAGAGAGAATGGAATCGGCGATTCCGCTCTCCTGGCCTGATGAGTATATGAAGGCAGTACACTCGAGTGCAAAAAAAGAGGATATGATTTGGTGACTCACGAGGAAGATAGCAACGCGCAGGTGTCGATCCTGGGCGGGGCGAGAGAAAAAAAATAACAAAGGCGTGTTTTGTTTCAGTATGCAGGTTTGCTTCTTCTTGTGCTTTAGAAAATTTATTCCTGTCGATACGCCATTTGCCGTTTGGTTTTCCGCGATCCAGCAAGGAACAACCGACATTGAAACTGTTTATTGTGTTTCCGGTTTTGGATTCAACGTTGCCGGTGCCGAGTTCGAATCTCGAGGAGGACAGAAACCCTAACGTCCCTCGGTTGTTATTTCTGTTGCAGAGAGAGAGAGAGAGAGAGAGAGAGAGAGACGTATTTGCTTTGCATTTCTCTTGGATGTGTGCTTAACACGTCGTTTTTGGGCTTGATTATTTGCGCGGCTGAAACGGAAGCGGGAACAGCCGGCTAAAAGGGGACAATTGATTTTCGCCTGTTTCTGCTCGATGCTGCCCGCCTTTGCCCTCTGCAACTGTTTGAATTTGCTCGTCCTCTCCGGATCTTAGGTAAATTAACGGCTTGCGTGTTTTTGTTGGAATTGCAAGTTTGTATTTTTAAGAACTTGAATCTCGCCTGTTTGTGCTCATAAGCTCGTATAAAAATCAAACCGTAGAGCAGTATAAGTACAAGATCTTATGTTTTTAAGCTACAAATACAAGCGATCAAACCTTTAAAATGCAGGCCTAAAACTGAAGTTAATGGATCCCTTTCGAGTGAAGAGAGTCTTGTAATACTGTGTTGTGTTAAGAGAAACGTCTAATTGTTTTTCGATTTAAAGCTTTTAAAGAAAATGAAACCCTAGAGATGAAATAACGGAAGTCTCCGATTTTTTTTTTTAATTTGCTTTTATCTTAACCACAGAATGCGGAAGCTTAACAAGATTGAAAAGATTAGTCTTTGAATATGAGGCTTGTCTAGATGCTTAACATTGAACTCTAAAAGAGATTAAATGTTTCATTGGAGATTTGCAAATTTAAGCTTAGAGTTGAGCCATTAAAGAAGATCTTAGTTTCTGTGATTCAAAACTTCTGATGTAGCTTTGATATCCTTGTGTTCTCGGTTTGATCCAAAAGCCTTTCTTCAAAAGAAAACTACTGACTAATTCAAATGTATGATGTTTTGAATTTTTGGGGTTTTTTCATGTGAAAACTGCGCAACCTAACAATTGTCCTTGTTGTGCTGCTACAGTGTTGCTGCTGCTCGTACTCATTTTGATCGCAGCATGTACGAGGAGTATCAGTGAAAGAGAAAGGTGTAGTCTGCTGGCACGGCACGCTGTGTAGTTGGTAGGTTCGTGATAATGGCCGGGGGAGGAGTATTCCCTATCTCTTCATCTTCTCTGTCATCGCGGTACGCTACAGGCCAACCTAAATTTGTCGTAAACGGAGGTTTACTTCCCGAGGCGAAAGCTATTGGTAGCTGTAGCCTCATAAAATGCAACTATATGGAGGTGTTAACGGACGGATCAACAAGACCTGAAACTTCGTCCAGGTACTCCGATGAGGTACTCGCATACAACTACCGCGACCCATCATCTTCGACTGTTGCAGCAGGGGACCAGCTCGTACTGGATCCGGCCAAAACTTCCTCTAACGGCACTCTTTATATGCTGGACGCATTCAAAGCTAGCAGCTGGAACGGGCAGAAGTCTGCTTACATGGACATTATTAGCTGTACTAACCAGAATCTGCCTCTTCCCAATCCCAACGCCCAAAGAGCTTTGCAAGCTAGTCTAAACACCGCCTTGCAGGAGACAAGTCACGAGTTCAAACCCGACGACGCTTCTTCGCACAATATGTTGAGTAAGAGTTCTGGTGATATGGAGATGCTTTCCGAGTCCATTAATGAGTGTCTTTTACAGGAAGACCGAGCAGATGCTCGTCAGAAGGAGGAGGATCGAATGCACACGGCGGTCAAGGGTTCGAAGCGCAAGGCGGCGGAGATCGCGAAGAAACCACTGGGTATTGAGGTTGAATCGGAGAGAAAAAGCATGGAGGAATCGAGAATAGTACGGGTTTCTCGGTTGACAGGCGGTAAAGATCGGCACAGTAAAGTCCGTACTGCGAAAGGACTTCGTGACAGACGGGTAAGGCTGTCTGTAGCTACTGCAATTCAATTCTACGACCTGCAAGACAGGCTTGGCTTGGAGCAGCCTAGTTTGGCAGTAGACTGGCTGCTTAGAAAAGCTCATCCGTCTATTATTGAGCTGCCTGTACTGGATACAGATATGAATTCTGTTTCTGTATCTGCGCCTGCTGTAGACGCAGGCTCAAACCTGGCTTCTCCAAGTTGTTCGCCTGTCAAATATGGAGACAGTGCAACTGCTGCTGTAAGTGTGAAAAATGAAAGCAAGTTTTCTGATAAGGAGATGCTCAATGTGCCTAGCAAACATTCTGAAGTGGGAAAAAGCAGCAGCAGTGCTTCGGATGGGAGCATGATGGGAGCCGAGTATACATCCAAGACTTCTTCCTTGTCAAAATTGGCGAGGCTAAAAGAAGCAAGAGAGAGAGCCAAAAAAAAATCAGCTTCAGCTAAAATCCCTGCTGCATCTCCACAAACTGATTCCCTGGACTCTTCTGTACCAAGTCAGGTAATGAACGTTTTGGGTTACAGAGGTGACAGTCTATGCGGGATTTCAAACCAAGTTTCTGCAGGCCATATTCAGCAGCAGCCATGGGACTATATCACGACATCATCTTACCCAGACATTTTGTTGAAGGATCCTCGACAACTTCAACACATGGGTTTTTTGGGTACATCTTCCACTGCAGCATTACCGCAATCAATGCAGTCGGTGATACGGAGTTCATATGAAATGGCAGACTCCGGGATTACACTTACTGATCCCAGGGATAGAAATGCGGCACAAATCCATTTCAACTTAATGCATCCATATCCTCCTCAGCAGCAACAATCACAAGCAGTGCAAAAACAGTTTGCGTCTACGTTTGCTCCGACATTTACCAACGATGTTAGTTTCTCGACGTGCAGTAGGGGACCCCTTCAGTCCAATTCATCATCGTGTATTACAAATGATCCTTCTCCTCACCAGATGCAGAAGAATGCCTACGCTGAAGCCTCTCCAAAAGCGAACGCCCTTTCTTTTCATGCTTACGATGCTCGTATGCCAGAACGGTTCAGTTCCATTTTGGAAGGGAATGCCAACTATGAAGCGAATCACTAATAGGTATGAACTCCTCACCCTTCCCTTGCATGTATGGTTAACAATAGTTAATGTGCCTGAGTTTTTGTCTCGCTTATCTAATGCCGCTCGAATCAATTTTTTTTTTATGAATCGTTAGGGTAAGGAGAAGGATTGCAGTGACGGATCTTCTTCAATAGCATGCATGTCGTTCTTATCAATGTGTGATGATTTTGTAAGGGATTGACTACTTTCTTCTATCGATATGTTGCACCACTATATAATGCTCTTCGATAATGTAATATGATATATCTTAATATTATGATTTGTTAGCATGATTGCCTATACAGAGTTCTTTTTATACTATTTTGTCAAATGTTGGTGTGCGATTAGAAATATACCTTTTCCCCGTTATTTTGCTACCAGATTCCTTGGGTTCATAAATTTTGGATTCAATTTGCGGTTGGTTAAGGCTCAATGGCGAGGGCGCTTAACATACCATTAGGTAGTTACCTCAATAGCAAACATTAAAAGTTTTAGCTTCCCCAAATCTAGCTAACGATGGTTTTAGGCATATGATGGGATCTAGTACTACATAACTAGTCGCCTATATTAGGCGCCAGAACACTTTCTCCATAAATCTGATACGACCATTATTTTCATATAGAGCAAGGTTAACACATACATAAAATTAATCAGACCCCTTAGTTTTGAAGCTATTCCAAAGACGTTTTCCTCCCGGTAAAACCGATAGATCTATAACAGGGATTTTGCTAACTTCGAATGCAAAAACTTCTGTTACAAAAAATCCTATGGCGTCAAATTTCTGAAATTCTTATATAAACGGTTGATGTTGTATATGCAATTTCTTGAGCTTTGCCTTACGTGTTTCGTAGCTTCCAACTTGGATTTTGTTTGGCCGTCCACACTCGCGATGGTTGGATTCTGATGGGAAGCGTTTCAACACCACATGATTATGCATAATAATTACGATTATGATTGAACATGGTACGCTGTAATCACCTCATCGTCAATCTTTCATAGAGCTAAAACGTACCGCGATAGGCTGATTGGCCGATCTGATGGTTTCTGTAAGTGTCAAATCAAATGCTGATTGGCTGATTGTTGAAATCAAATCCAGCGAAGTATCTTACGTTCCACAAACTAAAATGTAATAGTCTACGTGTTGGAAAGATATGGTTAATCCCAACAATAGGTACCACTTATTTCTTCGAGGTTTATGGGTTGATGGTTCATTAAATGTCAAATCAAGTCCGGCTTGAAAGTTATCTTCAAAACAACTATCGAGATTCGAAGAGTTTGAAGTGAGGCGATGAGCATTGGGCACTGCGAAATCGAAATGAAATTGGCACCTAGAAAAACAGTTTTACTGAAGCACGTTATTTCGAGTCTTTAGAATATCGTTACAGTAGAATTTGTTTTGAATGCGGATTTTATTTTGCGTTAGAAGATTTTAAACCATAGCATAGAGATGGTTTATGTAGCTTGTATATATAATATATGATTTTCTTAATGAAATGGCCGTAAAATCCTTATTGAGGCGGTGTCATAAACGGTAGCGATGTGATTGTCTCCCGTATTGCGACAATGGCGTCTATTTTATGCCACTATACGAGGACAATGCTATCCACACACGGGCCCAAACAAATAATGTGTCATATGTCCAGTTTTTCCATATGTTTGGCCATTTAAACTAAATTACCAACTCTCACTTTCGTAGCTGACATTGGTGAATCAAATCAAATCAACTTAGTCGATACATTCAATTATTGGAAAGCTTGAAATGTTTCTCGCCATATACTCTACTTACATGAATGACTCGTTCAGTGCGGATGCTATCTGCGTGTATCATGGTTTTCTACATTCTAGCGTCTTTGATAATACATGAGAACCATTATGATGCTTATTATGGCCATTAAGAAGTTTCTATCCTTGATGTCCTTGCTATATAAAGAAGTATCTATCCTTGATTAGGATAACGATAGAAAGAAATGAGCAAAGCAACTGCAACACTAATATCTTTCGGCAGATATCTCAACGAACCTAACTCCTTGGTACCAATGAAACTTACTGCTGGAGAGAGAGAATCCATATTGGTTTTTTAATGCTGTTGTGAGAGACTAGAGATCAGGCAGCCATTAGGCTGCGGTCCCATGCAAGGAGTAAGTTAAATTTCAAAATAGGAGTCTGTAACATTAGCAAAAGTATGGTCCCCGTGAACCTCAAATAAACTATTAGAAAGAAAAATAGGGAGGGAAGCTTAAACATAAATGCGAAGTGTCAAAAAAACTCCCTAAAATTTTTAAGGAGTAGATTTTTGTTTGTGCCCCCAATTGCTTTATGGGGCTAGAAATCCTCTCCTTAAAATGTAGCTCCTTGAAGTTTTAGGAGCTTTGTTGGGTTTTAGCAGCAACAATTAGTTTTTTTTACATGAGACCATATTTATCAAATAAATAAAAGCATCAGCCCTCAGCATGGGACCACCCTCTTAGTCTGAAAGTATGTACTTTAATTTTACAATCCTTTTAGATTAGTTCTCGAATAGATTTTGAGTCTTAACATAATTTGCATCACACAAACCTAAGTTGCATTCTTGAGAACTATTTAAGATGATACCAAATCTATGAATTCCTAATAAGGAATACTTCTGGCAACTAATCCCTTATCCTTTTTCGTTGAATATTTTAATTGAAAATATTTTCTTGAATTCTGAATTACTATCGTCATTATTTTGTTTTTAGTTTTCGCTGTTTACTTTCAATTTTCAAAATTGTCGCAAGGTAATGCTCTTACATTTTCAACTTTTGTTATACTTGTTATCATCCCTTTTCAAAAAATTTCCCATTAATGTGGTAAACACCCACTCTAGCCCTATGATTATGACGATGCCATGTTAAAAGATATCTATCGTGTAGTGAAGACTTCATTATAAATATGAACCGGATTTAAGGTCGTTGCACATTATGCAGCAAGGAATAAAACGAGGAAAATAGTTTCATTTTGAATATTTTATGTTATAAATGATATTATGAAAGATTAAAGTCCGTCACTGTTTTAAAGATATAGAGATTTCAAACCTTAAATTGGCTGCGAATGTTTGAATTCCCTAATGAATTTAAAATAGTTAATTCTGGTCAGTTCCACACCAACCGGGCATGGAAACCTACAAAATAGGCATTAGTCCATTTCTTTAATTAGTAGTCCATTGCATGGAGTGAAGTGTGGATATTATTGGGAAGCCAATAATACTATTATTCACACTTATTTTATGACGATTGAATTCTGAAGTGATAGGATAAATTAGACACTGAGACTATCTCAAGGAACAAATTGTTAAACATGAAATTGTGAATGAAGCTCATGATTTACCTTAGTTGAAGGGCTGCAAAACAATATACAAAGATATAAATTTAGCCGAGAGGAAATACGGAATCAACTTGCTAAGAAGGCATTTAAAATTCTCCTTAAGCTACAAACAATAAATTTTTTATTATTATAAAGTATATTTATATCGGTGTCCTTTTTAAAATAAAAACATTTATTTTTTATTGAAAAATCATAGGATTTATAAAAAATCTCGTCATAGAAGTTATATTGAAGGAGTATAAAAATATTATTATAGAAGTTATTAAGAAGAATATGGAGTGTTGGACGTAGCTAACACTCACAACTAAATGAGGTTTATTTGTTTCAACCTCTCGCAAAAATCACACCAAAAATGTTAAATATAAACAAAAATGTGATTGGTTGAAACAGATGGACACCACCTTTATTTAAGTATTGAATAAGCTCCACCACATATATGATATAGAAAGAGTTATGAAGGATTTATAAATGATTTTAAATGTCTTAGAGAGTTAAAAAGAATAACGAGAAAATTATAAATTATTTAAAATGTTATAGAAGAGTTACAAAGAATTTTGTCTTAAATTAAAAATTACACCATTGACTAAAAAAGATTTTCATTAGATTTTTGAAAAGCTCAAAAGTTTGGAAGACTTTCTAAGACTAAGCTTTGGAAAGTGTAGCGTTCACGGTTCCCTCAAAAGTCATTGAGGTTTGAGTTGGCATTTATATATTTTTATGAAAGTATTATTGTCTTATTACTATGTACTATTTGATAAATTATTTTAAAAAAATTACTTTGAATTTTCTTAAATAGTATTATTTTTTTTTGCATTTTTTAAGAATTTTTTTCCAGATGTTCCAAGTTTTCTTTTAGAGTTGTCAGTTATTATGAGCTTTCATAATTTTCCACCTATTTAAAATCCATATTCTTGGTCTTGTGGGTTACAACCAACATTAGTGACAAATTATTCTAGAAGATGATTGACAAGTTCAATGAAAAATTTCGTCAATATATTTATTCTACGGTAAGGTAATAAAACATGTTGCCCAAATACGGTTGGACATCTGAATGTTCTGAAAAAAACACCTAAGAGGGTTGTAAGTGGACATATGTGCATTTTAGACGTAACCATCTATGAGAGATCTATAGAATGTCAATTTCTTTTTGCTCTGACAAGGGATTTGTATGATTTTTGCACCACCGTTTATCAAAGATTCATAGAATGTTGATTTTTTTTGGCTAAGCATTTTCATTGTTAAAGAAATCAATATTGGGTTTAAGTTCATAGGCTATAGCATGTGAGAGATGAAAATACATGAAGCTTTATAAATTTCAAAATTTTAATGCTTCATTAGAATCTATATCTTCCTTCGTTACTCATGCCAAATGATGTCAGTAAACTTTGGCATGAATACCACACACATTTTAACTAAAAGACATGCAAGTATTGTCATAATTTTGTATGAATGATTTTCCTTTGGTGATTGTCAATACATATGATTGACAACATATTCCTCGTCACTCATGCCAAACGATGCAGGTGAGATTTGGTATGAACCCCTCATACATTTGAATTAAAGAGCATGCAACTTGTGTCATAATTTTGTTTGAATGATTTTACTTTGGCGACTACGAAGAGCAGTGTTGTTGAGGGTTATGTATGAGACAAGCATCACAAAGAGAAATTTTAGAGATATAAATCTTGGGTCTTCAAGCAATTAATTGTCCTCCCTATTGAGCCTCTCAAAAAAATTCTTGGTATAATAAAGACATTTTCACTTTGAGTGTTCTAGTATTTTTCACTTTTAAATTTGATTAATTAATTGAATCCGAGACCCACTATAGTTTGTTATTTTGAAGAAGAAAATAGAAGTCTTAGGTTTTAATTAAAAATATTTTCTCAAGTCTATTTTTGAGAATTGGTTAGGCCATATTGTAAAGAAACTTAAATACACTAACAATGAGTTTGAAAAAGTATATCAAGAACATGGTATAAAGTGTCAATGTAAAAATTCCTTATGCTCCTTACAAAAATGGTGTTGTTGAGCATAAGAGCATGCTCTTCAAGGAGATGGAAAGATGCATGCTATTTTGAACTATTTTTTTCACTCTCACTATGAAAGGGATGAGTAGAGGAAGCTTGGGACAAGTTCAAATTCTACGATAGATCACTTTTAGCTGGTTGTGACAATTGGGTACATATTCTAGATTATTTGAAGCATAACAATATGGATCTCCCAAGCGTCACCATTACATCTTTGTGGAATATTATAATTTTTGTAAACATACCATCTTTATGATCTAGATAAACAAAATGTCATCATCTACATAGATCTTGAGCTTGATGTGAAGTCACCTACTTCATGTTCACCCTCTATACTTCTTGTGATGATTTTTATGTGGATTCATTTGCAAACAGGCCCTTGATATTCTAGATGAGGTACAAATGTTTTTCTTATTATTAAAAATAATAATAGTGTTGAGGGTTCTCATATTGTACCTGAATCTTTTGATGTACAAGTAGCTAAGAATAACATTAGGAAAACAAGGGATGTCGATGAGATATATCAATGCTGATACTATTTTTTCTTTGATGGAAAATCTAAGTGAAACTTATGATTAAATACATGAAGAGGCTCATAGCCAACATGTGTAGGAGGATGTGATCTTAAATGTGTATATCTCAATGATTTGAGTAGTATATCTAGGAGTTAGTCCCACATCATTAATGGGAAAATGTTGTTAATGTTGTTAGATCCAAGTGGATATACAAAATGAACTTCATATCATATGAGAATATTAAATTACATAAGGTAAAGTTAGTAGCCTATTTTCCAAGGGTTACTCACAAAAAGAGGGAATCAATTACAATTAGACCCTTTCTAGATAGTAGCCAAGATGGAGACCATTATAATTATACATTATCAGTAAATGTGACATTCTAATGGGATTAGGTGAACAAATGGATGTAAAAAACATTTCTTATATTAGAGATTTGCATAAGGAGATTTAAAAAGATTTTTTAATAGGATTGAAGAAAGCCATGTGGTTGGTATCAAAAGATAGATCAACATCCATTATAGAGTGGGTTCATCCATTATTAATTTTAAATATGAACCTATACATCAAACGTGATGATAAAGATAAAATGGCCTTCTAGTATCGTATGTGGACGATCTTCTATTGACAAGGGGCTCTATTGGTTTGATTCACATGATGAATCAAAAGCTTCCAAAAGTTTTTGAAATGGTGAATTTAGGATTGTTACTCTTTTAGAACATGGTATCCATGTTTGGCAATTGAATAATGGTATATTCTTATTGTAGTGTAAGAATGATAAAGTGATCTTATTTTATCATTCTATCTTTAACATGTAGATGTTATATTCAAATGTGCAATAAATTTTAGAATTCTTGAAAAAGATCAAGAATGTGTACTATGCTAAATTCAAAATGGTAGATCATGGAGATCTTCATTATTATCTATGAAAATAGGGAACATACTTAACTAGCCATAAGATGTTTTCTTGAAATGTTTTGAAGCACATTTAATATGGATAAATGTAACCTAGTGGTAAATGCAAGGGAATCAAACATAGATATTTTCCACAATTATGTGTCTTAAATATGGACTAGAAAAGAGAGATATGAAAATAATATCCTTATAAAAATGTTGTGGTAAGCCTCCTGCATGTTGCATGAGAGGGATGATTTGAATTTCACATCAAGATTTTTAATCCAATACATGGTGAACCCAAATTTTTGTGTGCATACATGTGCACGTGTGTAAAAATATTTAAATATAAAAAATGAATATAATTTTACTACATTGAAATAAGTGTTGAGATATGATAAAGGTGCTCTTGCTTATGACATTTGTTTGAAAAGAAAGAGGGATTGTAATAATTAATAAGATATTGTGATTTAAAATTGGTTTCCTTTGGGGATGAGGTTGCACAGTCAGAAGAGTTCTTCTAGAACAATGGCTTGATTTGTAGGTTCAATAGCTTCTGCCCGGACCTTCCGACTCTCCACAAGTGGATCTCAGAACAATGACGCCCTCTCATTGAACGTACAATCATTATTTATCCCTCAGCCCGTGGCATTTTCATACCATTGTTTGACAATCCCTCTTATAAGAAGGATTTTTTTTGGCAAAATATGGGAATTTCAGTCTCATCTCCTTCTGATGAAGCCATGGTTCCCCCACTTTAACCCCTTAATTAAAACATTCAATACCAGACCTGTGTACGTAAGATTGCCTTATATTCCTCTGCACTTCTGGGGGTAGATAGGTTCGGAGCTATGGGTAATGCTTGGGTATCATGAAACTTCTTCTCTATATTTTATTCCAATCCTTGTGATTGCTCCAAAATAGATCCTCTTTCTTATCTATGTGCTCTGCTACGCCCTCTTGTTTTGTAAGTTCTGTCACCTCATATTCATCTTTACTTTCATCTTCATCTAAAACAAATCCTCTACATTGTGTGGTCTCCATAGCCTCCACATAGGGTTGCATTCCTCTTTTCACATTGGCCAAGTTTGCAAGTCTCGGCACTATACTCACTTTGCATGCCATTATTTCCTCACAAGCTCTCAATAATAAAATTTGGTGACCTTATACTCTCTACCCAACAACACAATGCTAGATAAGTTTGTAAATACTTTCCACCCACACTCTTAGTATGGAAAGTAGTAAATCCTAAGGCCACTCACACAACCCAGATTGATAAATATATCAATCTCCCTAGCATGAATTCCAAATCCTTTCCTTGACTATTATTTAGGATTCTCAAATCCTAGTTTGTTACTAACAAGAATTCCAAATCATAAGCTCTATATTATTTACCATATTGATGCAGTCATAGTTAGGGTTCCTAGTGAAGGAATGCCTTACACCACATAGCCACATGCCATAGCTAGATCTGTTGAGGAAAGATCTCAAGAACAAATTAAATAAGAAACAAAGAAATATTGTCTTTTATTAATGTAAGGAAAGCAAATATAAATTTATGAACGATACTATTAGACTCCAATCAGTCTAAAATAAAACTATGCTAGATTTCAGCTAAGAATTTAAATCCTATACTTAGGCTAAGCTTGTAAACACTACTAAGCTTCTACACAACCACACTTGGCTCACACTTACAAGGACGGTCAACTTCATGCCGCAAATTAAGCTTCTAGGATGAGCTTATGCACAACTCATCTTCCTCAGATGTTCTAGCTCCCCTCTTATATAATACATGACCCTTCTACCAGAAAATGTTATGCAGAATATTCCTCAAGTGGCCTCTCAAATCAATTGATCAATATTAGATTTTTTCATCTATTGGATTGAGCTCAATCAAATCATTCTATGGTCCTTAGTTGAAATAGGTAGATCAAGGACCATGTGTAGACCCTACTAATTATGTATGTTGACAAGCGATCTTGTCTGATATGGATCTCCTTATTGAAGCTTGCGGGACTAGTCCCACTGACATGTAGTATTCTATAGCTTTTCTAGTGTTTGACTTCTTCCTTAGTGTTACATGGCTTGGAATAGGATTTCACAACATTCCATAGTGTTATGTTGTGTCCACGTTTTTGCAAAAAATTCATAGTGTTTCCTAGCTTCGGAAGTGTTACGTGGCATCCATAGTGTTGTGTGAACTCCATAGTGTTTCATGGTTTTGGTAATGTTATGTGTCATCCAAATTGTTGTATGGCTTGGGCAGATTTGTGCAACTTATGCCAAAATGAGGAATGTAAATATTTCTTGCACATCTTGCTTAGGAGTGGTGCAACATTGTGTAAATCTCTATTTACTAATACTAAGTGTTTTTTGCTCGACATTAGATTTTTTATGAACCCATATGCCCTGCATCAAAAAATCACATTTGTATCTTATTTATTCTTTCATTAGGTTTAAATCATTTTCCAATTTCTTCCTCAATTTTTATCTTGGAAAAGTACCATCTCTTTAGTTATAATCAATTGACCTTGATGTTTAAATGTTAAAGATTGTTGTACAATTGAATGAATTGTATTATTTGATGTAGCTAAAGTAAGTAATTATATGATTATTAATTAGGTGGGGCCACATGAAATAGGCTTTGAATTGCCTTTGGACCCACTCTCGCAAGCAAGATAATGCAACTGAGAGGCTCTATACTAATACAATCATATCATATAATGAACTTTGAGGTATATGTTAAGTACTAATTAGTTCATATATTTAAACTTCAGCCATTGCAAACCACTTTGCAAGCTTTTTAATTACCATATATGAATAATATCGTGTGAATAAAGGTCTGTCATATGATCTATCAAATGGAATATCATTCTCATTAAATGTAATTTATGTAGATGCTTTTTTTTCTTTTATTTGTATCAACCACACCACAAAAACCATCCTTTCATAGTCGATTGATGCATCAAGTTATACTTTGTTTTTTCTATAATATGGAAATCTTATTTTCCATTTGATTGATTTTTGTGGCCTAATGAAGTTAGTGATGTCTTATGCTATTATTGGTTCCATCCAATTGAATTTCATTTTTGCTGATGAGATTTTAACTTTGGTATTTTGGAGAAACATAAACATTTTTCACTGTCTTGAGAATTCTTAATAGCCACAAAATTCTCTAAGATAGGGTCATAAGATCTAAGCAATGGTCTTTAACGATCAAACTCCCCTTTTGTGGGTAAGGTAATCATAATGCTTTGAAGTAATTTCTCCAAGATTCTTTTGTGGGTATTCATTTAGTTTTGTAAGTTGTCCATGCCCTCTTTGTTGGAGAGAATGAACCTTTGAGTTTGTTTCTCTATGACATTGAATTCATTTCTTTGATCATTTTTATTGGAGCTCTAATATTATTGCTTTTAATGTTAAAGCTACAAAGTCTTTCTAAAATGTAGAATCATTGGGATGATACTTAATAATATTTGTATCTAAAACCTTGATTCACATTCTCTAACTATACAAGAAAATTCATCAAATAAAGTGTAAGAATTGAATGTAGACTTTCTATAAAATTTGGAACAAAAATCATTGACTCAATAAAAAGACTTTGAACTCACTGTTAGGTAGCTCACAACTCATCTTGTAAATCCTACTCTTAAACCTGAGCACAAAATCCATAAAATGTTCATTGTCTCCTTGTCCAAGAGCTAATTCTACCAAGTTTGACCTTATTAATTTGAAAATGAACCAAGAAATCATCAACTAAAGTTGTGAATCCATGTACATTTATTCACTTAAAAGAACATATAACAAATCAAATACATAATCTTTCAAGACTGTACAAAATATCTTGGTCAAAAACTTATCATCATTGGAAAATCCAAACATGAGGTATGGAAGGACCTAACATTATGTGACAGGTCTCATTTTCAATTAAACGTTCAATTTTTGGCATTATAAAACCTATTATAAGTGGATACATAAGTGTAGATAACCAAATTTGGCACAAACCTTTTCTTATTACTGCATTTACGACATTTTTGTAAATATGGTACATTTATTCAAATTAATAAGTAATTGGCATGTGGCTTCCCTTTCCAACTTTCAAATTTCTTATTTGTCATTATCTAAATAGTTCTTTACTTTTCGTTCTTCTATTTTTAATGTGGTTTTAGGGGATTCCCATACCATATCTCTGCATTTTTCTTAACCATGTGTCTTGGATAGGTTCAATGGTCTAGGACAATATTTCTATCGGTACCTTCCAAGGGAATATGGGCCCATCGCTTGTGCATCTTGATTCTAGTTTTTAAAAGTGAACTTATCCTTGTCAACTTTTAAACATTTTTGAATTTCTTTGAAAGATCCTTAATTCAAGGTTAATCACTACATTAAAAAACATCTAGGGGCGTTGTAAAGAAGGGAGATACATAAAGTAACTAACAAGGGCCGAAAGGAAAATCATCTTAATGAAGTGTATTACACATGCTCTAAATTACTGAATCATCTATTATTGGAATATGATGTACTATTGCATGTTCGTGCCACTTGGGATTACGTGAGTGTCATGTAGACATCCATATCTTGTCCACATATTCTCATACACCACATAGGAGGGAGAATTATGAGTTTGAGACCTCTACAAAGTACTATTCTATGTAGGCAATTTTCAGTCATCACGGGGCATTGTAAAGAAGGGAGATACACAAAAGAGCTAACAAGGGCCAAAATGAAAATCGTCTAAATGAAGTGTATTACTCATATGTTCTAAATAATTGAATCAACTATTGTTGGAATATGAGATACTATTACATTTTTGTGCCACTTGGGATTAGGCGAGTGTTATGTAGACATGCATATTTTGTCGATATGTTCTTGCACACCACATAGGAGGGAGAATTATGAGTCTGAGACCTCTACAAAGTACTATGCTATGTAGGCAATGCTCATTCATTTTGAGGTGTATTGAGGTTAGTCTGAATCACACCATTACAAAACCCTTTTAATTGGGTCTCAAGCATGGAAAGCTAGGATTTTAAGAAAAGAGAGGTCCAATATGATCTAGACATGTTCATCACATATATCTAGGAACATAAACTAGTAGAGAAGATATAGGAAAAAAAACACATGTAGGAGTGAGGAAATGAAAGGACACATAGGATGGGTTTGTAGCTCACCCAAGACATGTTTTGATGACGACACAGTCTAACCCTTACGAACATGTCTAAATGGCCTACACATTATTTGATATCTTGTGGATGCCTTGACGATAGTTTAGTCCCACTTTCGGCACATTCTAAGCTCTCTATCATGCCTTTTGAACACAAAGACTTATTCATCTCTTTAATGCTAATTATCGACTTTCACATTCTAAATAGTGTAAGATCAATTATCAAATTCTTCATAATAATTTATGACTATTAGGATTGTTTATGATTGTTCTTGTATAGCTCTGAATTATTATACCAAAAATTAGCTTACATTAGACTAAACCATTTTTTTCATAGTATCACTAGACGCTCTAGACAAACCCCACATGTGTCTAAATATTGTGGAAAAAGTACCAAAACATGGGAGTTTGAAGAAACAAAAGACAATAGCTACAAGGGATGAAAGGAGGATCATAGATTATCGAAAGTTGACAAAGTACATCAACAAAAATTAATTTGAATTAACAATGAACAAGTACACAAACATATTAAAATCATATAATTTCACAACTAATAAACAATTAAAATTATTTTTAGAATGTATCTCCACTAATTTAAAAAATGATTATACAATATGAACAATTCAAAAATAATCATTTTATTAAATATACAAAATAAACTATAATTAATAAACAATTGTTGAGTGTGGTGAAACAAGTTACTAGAAAGACATTGAAACAAAAATTTCTATATATAGGTACATTATCATCAAGTGTAGTGAAAGAGAATATTAAAAAGACAAGCTCAATTATTTTTTTATTTTGCGTTAGGCTTGTGGCTTCTAAGATAATTTATTTCTGAACCCTAATTTTATGATTTAAATTATTTTCTATATTTTAAAATTTATTTAAAAATCTAATATTTATAATTAATTATAATAGCAAATAAATATATGTGAACTTCACAATTAAAAGCAATTGTCGACTGTGTCTTTGAGGTCGAGTGTCTCTAGCCTTCACTTTGTTTCACTCTATGAAAAGCGTATTAGGGCATCCTCAAAGGTTGAAGATTGAGTATTGATGGGATATTTTTAAGGCATTCCGTACCAAGGGAACCCATAACACTCAACATATGATTGAGATCTAGAGTTCGTGTTCGATTGAAGCATTCGTTTCAAAGTTTGTGTTTGAGAGAGAGCACCATCGAATTACCTTATGGTGAAACGCGCGCAAGGATTAGATTTGTGGGTCGTATCCTATTTACCATCAAGTTTTTTTGACTGCACGTAATTTCTGCAATGTTATATTTTAAATGGTAGTATGGTTCAAAATAGGAGAAGGAAACATTAAACATATTTATTATAATCCTGTACGGTTTTTTAATGATCCATCGGAAATTCACCTTGCATCTGATACAGCGTACCAAAAGAATCGATTGTATTTACAGAAGAATAAGGTATAAATACTGTCATACTGCCATCAATTTTACCCCGCATCCAACATAAAGTCTTTCCACGTCCTGATGATGGATTGTCCGGTTATATCCTTAAAAATAACCTTCTTGAAAAGCCATCATGCTTAAATAATTAATATTATTGTTTTATATAGACAGTATGGAATAATTTAGATGGACTGATCTTTTTGAAAATTATGTGGAATTTATTTATTTTTTTCAAAAGATAGATTGCGCTTCATCGTAGTGAGTGAAGAGTTAAATACTATAGAAGTTAAATTGATAACCAACATGTAGAACATAATCAATCTGATAGTTTCGTTGGATTGGGCGAACATTTATTTAGTAACATGTCAATACATTGAAGCAATACAGCTAAGGGAAAGAGGCTATAGCGCCCATATTTATTTTAGTTGTGTTTGCATAGAACCTATCCAACTGTGGAAGTGCAAAATTCTGGAAATTTGCAACAAAATATTGTGTGGCTACTTCTTAAGGAAAAAGTTTTTAGCTGTTGGCTGTGGGGCCAAGAGTTTTGGAGTGCCTACACAAATATTTTAGGTAACTCTTTTGAGCATCTAATTATTCTGGATTTTTCTCAAAATGATGATAATTAATAATAGTTTTTTTTTTTTTGTTTGGTTTAGTTGCTGTAGTATATTTAGTTTTGTGCAACTTTGATATACTTAAGGTATGGGGTCTTAACTAAATTAGAGTTCAATTTTGCAACTATAAATTAACACAACGGTTTCTAAAACAAAATAATATTCTTCTTATTCATTTAAGTCTCAATGGGCATAATAACATTCAGCACATAGTTTTAGTGGACTAGATAAGCACACATATGACAATTTTGAGCCTCAAAAGGCTATACAAATATATGTAGAATTTACTTTTATATGATTTCACACACAACTGAAACCTTCAAAGACATATCTCTTGAACTATTACAGCTGTGTAAAATGGAGAGGTTTATTTTATCATACTTAACTAAGATGAACAAAAAAATTTCTCAAAATTTCAATGGGAACATTTTAAATTTTTTATTATTTTTCATACCATATCCAACAACTCGTGAATCTTCCTTGCAGCTCTTCTATCTCTCCTCCTCCAACAGTTTATGTTAGACATGCATAAATTATAGCCTAATATGTAGGGATTCTGTAGTTAGCATTTAGGATTATGTAGCTAGCATTTAGGGAAGTTATTTTGTAATTGACAGCACATTAAATGATATGTGTATGTGTTGGCATATGTTGTCCATCTATAGGATGAAAAGAAGAGATAGGGTAGTTTGAGTTTGAGTTTGAATAAGACTCTGTTTACTATTATTCTATAAAGATTGTATTCTCTGATTTAGTAGAGCACAAACAAATAAGAATAAGAAATAGATCAAAACCTGCAGTTGCATTTCTTTGTTTTGTTTAAAAGTGCTAATAATTTTCATGGTATCAGAGCAGTGTTGGTGAAGTGCTGTTGTAGAGAAGTATCAAAAGTTTAAAGACAAAGATTTGGCCACATTTGTTGCAGGAGATCCTCACAGGATGGTAGAACGATTTGATGGCGTTGGATTTAATCTCTGGAAGCTCAGAATGAAGATGTTGCTGCTGAACAAGGATCTACTCAATATAGTTGAAGGGACTGAGACTAAACCCACCAAGGATGCAAATCTGATCAGTAAGTGGGAGTCAAAGGAAGGTAGGGCTCGTTCCTGTATACTTTTAAGTTTGAGTGATAATGTGCTTTTACATGTAAGTGAGGCAAAATCGGCAAAGGAAGCTTGGGATCAATTAATCAAGTTATATGAATCAACTGATGTTACCACAAGATTATATCTTAGAAGAAGATTTTTTCAGTTAAAGATGCAGGAAACACAAAAATATCAGATTTCACAAATCGGTTTAAATCTCTCAAAAATCAATTGGCAGCATGTGGATCAGTGATTGCAGAAGATGTTATGTCACTTCTTGAGAGTTTGCCAGAATCCTATTCTGGACTACTAGTAACGCTAAGCACCCAATCCAATTTGGATTTGACAAAAGTAATAGCAGCACTACTTCAAGAAGAAATCAGAAGGAAGGATGGGGGCATGAATGATGAGAATCCTACAGCATTGTTTTTAGTAGGATATAAGGACAAAGAAAAAAGGAAGAGTGACAACAAATCTCATCCCTCCCAATCCAATGTCTCAAAGAATGGTAAAGACACAAAGGAGGAGAAGAATAAGGGAAATTGCTTTCATTGTGGAGCTCCTGGGCATTTTAAGAAACAACGCCGAAAGTGGTTAGCATGCGTAGAAGAGGTAAAGAAAAGGAATGCTGCTGAAGCTAACATGACCTCAAACAATGACCAAGAAAATTTGTTTGTGGTTGTCACAACCCCAAGTTCTGATGTTTCTAATTGTTGGTATTTAGATTCAGGAGCAACTCTACATATGACACCTGAGAGAAGTTGGTTTATGGCATATACAAAAGCACCCAAGAGTAAGACTGTCAATCTTGGAGATGATAGCAAATGTGAGATGATCGGAATTGAAGATATTCCATTGCAAATGCCAGATGGTGGATACAAGAAAATCCAGAACATATGGTATGTACCTACTCTAGTAAAAAGTCTTTTATCAGTGAGCAAAATTACCAATGCTGGCATAATTGTACAGTTTGACAGGAAGGAATGTGTCCTAAAGGATGTTGAAGGAGTAATTGTTGCTACGGGAATCAGAGATGGCAATCTGTACAAGTTATGTGCAGCAGTACCTGATGTGGTGTTAACAACAACAAATAATGAAATATCTGATTCAGTTCTTTGGCATCATAGATTCGGACATGCAAATCCTCATTCTCTTCGAATATTAAAATCAGAGCAGCTTGTGGAAGATTTTAATTTGCATCTACCAGTTGAGTTGGGAGTGTGTGAAGGTTGTTGTTTAGGAAAGCAACATAGATTCCCCTTCCCAAAGAAAGGAGCAACACGAGCTAAGGAGCAAATGGAACTTGTACATTCAGATATTTGCGGTGCAATGCAAACAATGTCACACAATGGGGCAAGGTATTTTATTACCTTTATTGATGATTCCTCTAGAATGACCTTTGTTTATTTTATCAAAAATAAATCATGTGCATTAGAGATGTTTAAGGTTTTTAAAGCATTTGGTGAGAAGCAGTCAGGAAAACCTTTGAAATGACTCAGATGTGATAATGGGGGTGAATATACCTCAAATGCTTTCAAAAGTTTATGTGCAAAAGAAGGTATCAAACTTGAGTATACTGTTCCTTATTCACCGCAACAGAATGGTGTCGCTGAAAGAAGGAATAGGACTCTTGTTGAAAGTGCTAGATGCATGCTTAAGAGTAGTGGATTATCTAATGTTTTTTGGGCTGAAGCAGTCTCCAGTGCAACATATATACAAAACAGGTTGCCAACTGCTGCATTGCATAAGAAGACTCCTTATGAGGCATGGCATGGAAGCAAGCCAAGTGTCAATGATTTAAGAATTTTTGGTTGCATAGCATATGCACATATACCAGATGAAGAAAGAAAGAAGCTAGATGACAAAAGCAAGAAGTGTATAATGGTTGGATACAGTTTGAATTCGAAGGGATATCAAATTTATGATCCTATAACACATGAGATTCTAGTAAGAAGAGACGTCATTTTTGACGAAAATTTAGTTTTGCACAAATCAGCAGAGATGGAAAATGATAAGGATTCAGAAACAAGGCCTTATGATTTCGGATCTGATGAAGAATCTGAGGATGAGAATTCTACTCCAGCAAGACCATTACAAGTTGCAACCACACAACCCATAGGAGATGAACAAGGAGAGCAGCAGCTTCGTAGATCAACAAGACTACGGAAATCCACTCAAAAGGCATCTGAATCATATGCACTTAGTGTAGAGGTTGATGAACCACTCAGTGTTCAAGAAGCACTTCAAAGTATTTATGCAGCAGATTGGAGGCAAGCAATGAATGCTGAATATGAATCGCTCATAAAAAATCAGACATGGGAACTCATGATTCTTCCACCTGGAAGGAGAGTGGTTGGATGCAAGTGGTTATTCAAACAAAAGTACAAGTCTGATGGGTCGATAGACCACTACAAGGCTCGATTGGTGGCAAAAGGATACACCCAAATTGCAGGTTTGGATTATCATGACACCTTTTCTCCTGTAGTCAAGATAACATCCATCAGAATTCTGTTAGTAGTGGCAGCAACCTTGGATCTTCATGTACATCAGCTAGATATAAAAACTACATTTTTAAATGGATTCTTAAAAGAAGAAGTTTATATGGAACAACCAGAAGGCTACATACAAGAAGGAAAGGAGTCAGTTAGTATGCAAGCTTCAGAAAACATTGTATGGACTGAAACAGTCTTCAAGAGCATGGTATGAGCGTATTGATGGGTTTCTCCAAAATGAAGGATATGTAAGTTGCAATGCTGATTCGAATGTCTACATAAAGCATATTGGCAAGTCTCTAGTCATCTTAGCTTTATATGTTGATGACACCATCATTATGAGTAATGATTTTAAGATGTTAGGCATGTTTAAGTCTCAATTAGCTGCAGAATTTGAGATGACTGATCATGGTGAGATTCATTATTGCTTGGGCATTCAAATTTTAAGAGATAGGGAGAAGAGAAAAATCCATCTTAGCCAAGAGAGGTACATTAGGAACATTCTCAAGAAATTTGGGATGGAAAATTGCAAGCCAGTAAGTACTCCAATGGAAGTAGGAAACAAACTTTCACTGGACATGTGTCCCAAAACACAAGAAGAAGAAAGTTATATGAGTATGGTTCCATATCAAAATGTTGTTGGGAGCCTAATGTATGCAATGGTTTCTAGCAGACCTGATATTGCACATGTTGTAAGTATTGTGAGTCAATATTCCAGCAATCCTGGGCCACAACATTGGGCAGCAATTAAAAGAATTTTTAGATATCTACAAGGAACAACTAAACATGGAATAAGATTCAGTGGGAGTTCAGAAAATTCTCTGCAACTTACTGGGTATTGTGATGCAGATTGGGCAGGGGACGTTGATAGTAAAAGATCAACTTCAGGGTTCTGTTTTATCCTTGGTGGAGGTGCAGTTTCATGGGCAAGTAAGAAACAACGATCTGTTTCTCTCTCCAGTGCAGAAGTAGAATATATAGCAGCATGTCAAGCTGCAAAAGAATTGATTTGGTTGAGAAGATTGTTGTAGGACATCAAGGTTACTCAATCCCAACCAACAATATTAAAGTGTGACAGCTAGAGTTGCATAGCCATGACGAAGAATTCGAAGTATCATGGGAGAGTTAAACATATAGGGATACAATACCATTTCATCCGTGAACAAATTGAGAACAACACTATCAAAATGGAGTACTGTGCAACTGAGATGATGGTGGCGGATGCATTGACAAAGGCATTACCAAGAAATAAGTTTGAGTTTTGCAAAGAAGGATTCGATGTGATACAAGCTGGTTGACAAATATTTGGCTAAGTGGGAGTGTTAGACATGCAGAAATTATAGCCTAATATTTAGGGATTCTGTAGTTAGCATTTAGGATTCTGTAGCTAGCATTTAGGGAAGTTATTTTGTAATTGACAACACATTAGATGATATGTGTACGTGTTGGCATATGTTGTCCATCTGTAGGATGAAGAGAAGAGATAGGGTAGTTTGAGTTTGAGTTTGAATAAGACTCTGTTTACTGTTATTCTATAAAGATTGTATTCTCTGATTTAGCAGAGCACAAGCAAATAAGAATAAGAAATAGATCAAAACCTGCAGTTGCATTTCTGTGTTCTATTTAAAAGTGCTAATAATTTTCAGTTTATCCCCGAAGAGCTTTGCTTCTACAAAATACTTTGGTAGCACTTTGTTATATGTCTGAGCGCTTCCAAACTTGTACAAGTCTACTTCCATGGAACCACTAGGTAAGTGGGCATTTTTTATAGATCTAACAATATAGTTCCCTCGAGTATTTTGTCCGGGTAAAGGTTCTTGTTGAGATACAATTCTGTTACGGAAGCAAATTCTTTATTTGTGGGGATTGTTCCGAGTTTAGTGATGCAATGGAGGATATAATTGCTGCAAAATTTTGGCAATTCTTTTAAATGTATTTGTGCATGTATATTGGAGGCAATTAAAGCTTTTGACTAATAAAAATGAGGTTGTGGATTCGAATTGGCATATAATCTTTTTACTATGAATCAATACTGAACATCCCAGCGTTAGAACCTTCTGCAATGAAAAAATCTCAGAACTTCGATGTTATGACAAGTGCAATAATTGGGTTCATTGTCTTCCCAACATTTTTAGGTATTGGTCCTAAAATTTCAAATATCTAAACACCAACAGATTTAATCTTGAAAAATAGAGAAACATAAACATATGTCACTTCACTAGTTCATTGAAAAGTTGCGCCTTAAAATTCCAGGATGATTATAAGTCACAAATCTCAAAATAAATTAATAAAATAAAATAAAATAAAAGATACCAAATAAAAAGGAATGAACTTTCATACGCCTTATAACTAGAAATGCATTTTTTCATCATAGTGATATTCCCTTACATGTTCAACCTTTGAAAACATTGTTTGAAGAATTTAGTATTACGTTTCATATTGTCAATGATATGTTGTGGGTTAATATTGTAATTTCATTCTGCACAGGTATTGCATTTTTCTTTCGTTCTTCCTCTTCTTTTTCTTTTCGCTAGGTGAGCGTTTTTTTGTTTGTAATTGGGAAAGTTATGAAACCCGGGAGATTGAGGGTCACAAAACAGGTATCGCATCATTACTAGACTATTGAGCATATCCATTTCCAAGTCCAAAATAGTTATTCTCCATCTAAATGGTTTTAAGATCTATGGTTTTGTCTCTCAAAAAGTACACCCATGTCTTCCTTGTGTAATCATCAATGAATGTCATAAAATATGATACAACCTTCTAATAGAAGCTGTCTGCATAGGTCCACATAAATCTGAATGTACAATCTCAAGTGGTGCACTTGCTCTTGCTTGTTTTGCCAACTGGGAATGAATCTCTGTGTTGCTTTCCCCAAAATACAACCTTCACCTACCCTTTCAGGTTTCTGAATCAATGGCAAACCTTTAACCATATTTTTTCTATATAATAAATTCAAACCTCCAAAATTCAAATGTCCATACCTTAGATGCCAAAACCATGTTTCATCCTTCATAACTGAATGAAAAGTTGATTGTGTTCCTTCAGCGCAGACTTGATTTTCATTGGCGCAGGACTCATCTGTTTGAGTGCAGGACTCAACAAAAGACTGATCTTGGCTTAACGCATGACTTTTCTGCAAAATAGATCTGATTTCTTCTTCTTTCCAGGTTTCAAAATCAATGGAAACATCCTATTGCTGCTCATCTTCACGTTTGCAATCAACTGAGTGCTAGGAGCTTTGTCCATAATCACGCACTCATTGTCTTCCATATAGACTCGGTATCTCTTTCTGTACCAGTTGTCCAATACTCATAAGGTTATGTTTTTAACCTGCAACATAGTAAACATCTTGCATACTTGTTCTTCTCCCCCTGTCTTAGTTAGAATACTAACCGTTGCTTTTGCCTTTCACAGATCACAATATTGTTATTTCCAAGAGTTACATTCTACTCTTAACTGAATCATCCAAACTAGAAAACAAATCTAAGATTACCTGTCATGTGATTACTGCAACCTGAATCTAAATACCATACATCATTATGGACTCTCTTTTGACAAATTACATTCAATAGGGGATAAAGAAGGTATTGCTTCAGCAATCCTTGTGCATGCAATAAACATGGAGCGTTTAGAAATAGAACTTCCAACCTGATTTTGATTCTGCTTGTCTCTTGATCATATTGCTTTTTCTTGCAATCATAAGCATAGTGCCCATATCTTCTTGCAATAATGACACTGAACATGAGACTTATCTTGTCTCTGACATGAAAAATGATTATGATCTGTACTCTTGATTATGTCCTCTTCCACTTGAGTATGATGAACTGCTGCCACGTCCTCTGGATGGACTTCTTCCTCTGCCTCTTGGGCTGAAACTTCCTCTTCTTCTTGCCACGACTACCTGCTGATACTGGTGATGCAAAAGCCTGATCTACAACTTGCATGTGATCTATTCATCCTCTGTTCATGATTGATTAGTGATGCATGCAACTCATCAATAGATAACTGACTCAGATCCTTAGTTTCTTCAATAGCAACAACTAAAAGATCAAATTTCGTAGGCAAACTTCTAAGCAATTTTTCAATAATCCTTCTGTCCTCAAGACTCTCACCATGAGATTTGATTTGATTGACTAAACCAACTAGACATAAGTAAAAAATGATTCTACAGAATCTGAATCTTTCATTGACATAATTCTCAAAATCTCTACGAAGTAACTGTAGCTTACCAGTTTTTACTTTCTCCTTACCCTTGATATGCAACTTGTAAAGTATCCTGCATGCAGTCTTGTGCTTGACTGGCTGCTGCCACTCTTGGTAAGAATGCTTTCATGCATTGCCTGATGAATGATAGAAAAGAGCTTTGCCATCCTTCTTTCGTAACTCCTTCAAAGTATCTTTCTCTGCTTGAGAAAGTGCAGTATACGCTGTTGCATTTGCGGGCTCTGTGTACCCATTCTTCAATGATCTCCCACACGTTTTTGAGATCTGAATAGCGCCTTCAGTGGTCAACGACCAGTATTCGTAATTCTTTCCATGTAAATTGCGAGGTGTCTGCATACCGGATGTAGAAGCCATAGCTTGCTACCAATTTAGATAAGCTGCTGGAATAATCCACTGCTCTGATACCAATTTGTAGAAAATCTGCAGGTCTTATACAACATAACAACATAAATAGAAATAAAGCAAAGAATACTGTAAATAGCTTGCAGAACACATTATGACATATTCGAACCAGCACTGCTGTGCATATATCTCCATTAATAAAAGCTTCATCAGTACTCAGAGCTTCAGCTCTTTACAATCTGTGCGTGTATGCTGTGTGCTATATCAATGCACATCCTTCCAATTGCTTGTGCAGATTTCACACCTTTGATGACTGTGCATACAAAGCAATTACACATTGCTGTTCATTTAAATAGAGCTAACTCACCCATCCTTTTGTACAATACAAAGCTCTTCAACTTTATTTGCATTCTATTAACTTTTCCTAAACTCATGAACTTCTAAAACAAAGTTGCATGCTATGCATGATTTAGGGGCAAACATTACTCTTATTGAATCTAACATCGGGTAATGATAGACAACCATATAGATCAAATGTCATCCAAGATTAACTAAAGCACACTATAAACAATGTACTAAAGCTAAAATTAGCTTAGCCTAAAAAAGCTATAGTTGAGAGCCACTAATAAATATGCTAATCACATAGCATATTCTAAGAACAGTCTATACATCAATTCATATTTAGAATTGATATGCCAGAAGTTCTGCGATGAACCTCCCAAAGAGCAACTTCATATCGCAAGAGATTGGCTTTGGTCGAATATTTTAGATGACTCATACAAAAAAAAACTCAAGTTTTGCCCAGCCTAGCTCACTGTCTTAGGAATCAACCTTACCTCTAAAAATGTTTACAAGATTCATACATGTTGCCAGTTGCTAAGGTATGTGTGGCGGTGGCCTAATGTTGTGCTCTATAATTAGAAGTAAACCTTGGTAGAGAAAGCACCCTAAAAAATGACTTCTTGTCGAATCTTCTATTGTAAATTTCCAGAATCAATTTTCAGCTGCCTAATGTTGTTTTATTTTCAGATTTTTGATCACTAATTTTAGTTGTCCTTGTTCTTTGGATACAACTACTTAAGATGGACTTCAAAATGGGTTTTTATCATATTATAGATTACCGAAAGAGGCCTTCCTATATTATATTTCACATTTTCAGATCAGCATTCATCAACTACATTACGGTGTCTTTCTTCATTCCTGGTCTTGACTGCAACCTCTAGAGTCTATAGTACATTTAGAGTGTATTTGGTGCTCGAAACTCTTGTTGCTGACAATCCTTATCCAATACTCACAAACTATTAGGGCCCACATCTCTCTATCAATAAAAAAATTAATAATGTTTATCACTTTTTGGTATTGTTTTTTTATTGGAGGAGAGTGTGGATCCCACCAGATTTCTGATTGCTAGATAAAGTCATCCCTTACTAATTGGATCCCTGAATCAAATAGTGTTGTTAAACTACCAAATACGAAATTTCTACAAAATTTATGTTGAAGTCACTATTAATTGTCAATTACATAAACTTTCAATTTTTTTCACAGTATATTAATTTTTGCTATCAATTGTTATTCCTATTTTGTGTTTCACGTTTCTTGCTTGTTGTTTGCACATACATAGCCAAGAAACATCAAGTGATTTGAAGACTTGGTTATGTCAGATTTGATTTGCTTCACTTGTTTTCATTAGGTCTTCCTAAATAGGCTTTGTGCTTGGGGACTTCTTTTAAGAAGAGAAACCTCTTAATTCTTAGATCCCTAGTGTCAAGCTTCATTTTTCTCATAGATCTAGTGCTTTATTTGTAATGGATACTAGTACAAGTAGTTTCCCAAGCTTAACCCGGGACCATGACTTGGTGTAGTTCAACACTTGAGAGCTATACAACCAACGCTAACAACACAATGCCTTTCAATTTTAGAACATATGTAGAAGATGCCAAACATGTTCTAGTTATAGGTCAAACCTTTGGTAGAACTACACATCTCAATAATGTTTCAGCATAGCAACTCAACTTCATCTACACAACCAAGAGACCTTTACTTTTTACAGTCATTACGGAAGTGGATGATTCTTCTTTTCCATCGTCTCTTATCGATCCTCACAATTTTAATCACGAGGTACTAAGAACTCTCTAGTGTTGGTGACATGACCCTTGACAAAGATATCATTTTGGAGATTATGGTTATGACTAGTCTACAATAGGTTCTATTTGTGAGCAAGTCATTTGACAACCATCTTTCCATCCGGCTACTTGTCTAGTGGTCGCATTGATAGTATAAAGCAATCGGCACCACATTGAATATGTCCCTATGTCTCTAAGTAACAATCTAATGTTATTCATGGGTTCAATTTGAAATTCAGAAAACCAATGATGAAGTTTATATTTGTCAATCCATTTTTAACATTGTCATCAAGTTTAGCAACTAACTTATCAACTTGACAAATATATCATTTTGGAGACTGGGACTCTTCCACAATAGCTTCTAGTTGTGAGCAAGTCTTTTAACCATCATTTTGTCATCTTGCTAGCTATCTTTTGGTTGCATCTATAGGATAAGGCAATTGACACCATATTGAGTATGTACCTGTCTCTAAATTAACCACCATCTTGCCAGATCCTATTACTTGTCTAGTGGTTACATTCATAGGATAAGGCAATCGACACCATGTTGAGTATGTACCTCTGTCTTTAAGTAACAGTCCATTGTTCTTCATTAGACCAATTTGAAATTTAGAAAACACATGATGAACTTTACATTTATCAATCCATTTTTCAATATCGTCAACAGATTTAATTACCGACTTCCCAACTTGACTAAGGCATGCCAAAAAGCTTCAACCCTTTGATCGCTTCCCAATTCACACTTACCATGTGATGGCATGCCTTTCTATAATATTTCGTATGGAGCTAGTGAACTCTCTTTGCTCGAATTTAATTGGAAGATAAACCTTGTCTCACATTAACCCCTATTTATTATCCATATCTTTAATTTGTTTTAAAGAATACATTAGGAAGAACTTCTCTTGGTAGCGCATTCGGATATACTTGAGCGTGTCCCTAAGACTCATTTTTCTAATCCTTAAATTTAAGCATGTCTTTCGAGAAGTTTTAGTGATAAATTTTAAAGTTGTAACTGTATAAGGATGAGCTTATTTATCATGCACGTTTTGATTTTTATTGGTTCGCCCAATGAAAGGAATTGAGTCGGTTACCATTTACATCACTGTAATTTTTTGGGATATTTTTTTTGTTGCCGTGTTATCATTTATTTTTCATTGAAATAAAGAGCGTAGTGTAAGTTCAAAATACACACATGACGAGGGTGTTCGAAGAAGCTTGACCACAAAGGCATTCGTTTAGTTTCTTGTTCCAACTCCTTGCATATAATGGTCCAGCTTTCTTCTTAGAAGCAATTTGACGTTTACATTAGTTTTATATAGAATCCTCTGGTACAATCAAAAGAGCTTTTATGTTTCAATATTATCAGCTGATAGAATTTTCCGGAATTATTTGGAAATATATAGTGTATGTTTGCATTTTTGAGAGGGAGAAAGAGAGAGAGAGGGGTAGAGGAAAAACAATTCACTAAATTTGGGAATATATATCTTAAACATGTAAGAGAATATATATATATATATATATATATATATATATATATATATATAAATAAAAGAGAATGCACATTTGTGTGAATATATGTGCGAGAGTTTTTCTGAATGAAATATATCAGCTGTAGTTAGTGTTATGTGAATTTACCAGCAGTAGTCTGTGTTTATTTAGTTTTTCAAGAAATTTTATAAAACCCCCATCTCACACATATATCTCCTCATATCTCTCATCTCCCACAAACCCTCCAGTCTGGTATTAGAGATTTGGTTAGGTGGTTTTAAGTGATGTTTAGCAGTAGCATGTGGCCACAAATACCACTATTTGATGGAAAAAATTATGATGTTTGGAGTATTAGAATGAAAATCATTTTTTCTCTACAGAATTGTGGGAATTTTGTTTAAAATAGGTTTGTTGAGCTAGCTAATCATGCTGCATGGCTAAGAAGAACTTGTTCAAGATGAATGAAAGAAGATTTCCAAGGCTATTTATTTCATATAAATGCCAACGGGAGACTCCATTTTTTCACAAATAGTACACAAAATACAAGCAAGCATTTCACAAAATGCATATTAACGCAGGAGCAAAGTAAAACTAGGTATATTACAATTGTGAAGGGTAGAATTCGAAAGTTCGCAAATGAAGGATTCTAAGACTATAAATGATTTATTTACTTGCACTATGAGCTTAGTTAATCAGATTAAATCTAATAGAGATACTTTTTGGGTTAATGAATAATAGAAAAACTATTAGAGAAACCTTCCTATTAAATTTGATTTCTTGTGTTAGGAATAGACTTGAGTCAAAAGACTGTTGATAAGCTTATGGGTTCTTTACATACCTATGAACAAAGAATAAATAGGAAAACCAACTTTTCTCATAAAAGGGCCTTTAAATCTCAAGGTTAAGTTAGAGTTAGAAGGAGACGAACTAATAATAGAGGTGAAAATGAAACTGAGAAGAAATTTTTATTTTTTGTAATGTAGTAGAAGAAAGCAACACTTAAATATGGTATTAGATAGTAGCTGCAGCAACCACATGAGTGGAAACTTGGAAATATTTTCTACTATAGATAAGTCTGTGAAATCTGAATTTAAAAAAGAAAATAACAATAAAGTATCAGTTATGGGTAAAAGACCCATCTTCTTTTGCACCAAGCTAAGTGAAAAGAAATTGATTCAAGATGCATACCCGTATTGGTCAGTTAGTTGAAAAGGGATATAGATATCAGTTTGAAAAAGGAGTATGTATTAGTTTTAACAAAATGGTAGTTATCGGAAAATTGCATCATTCAAAATTAAAATAACTAAAGTGTTTCCGTTAAGAACGTAAAATTAATTGTCATTTGCATTCAAACTCTCATAGTAGATCAATTAAAGCCATGACAGCTTAGATTTGGTCACTTGAGTTTTAGTAGCCTAAATCTTTTATATAAAAAATAGTAAAAGGGCTACCCATGTTTGGGTAGCCAAAAAAAGCTATATTTTAGGAAAGTAGCATAGGAATGCATTTTCTTGCGGTAGATCGTGTAGAGCAAATGCTCCACTTGAACTGATACGTTCAAATTTGTGCGTGCCTATACAAACCCTCTCTTGGAAAAGTCAATGTTTCATAACATTCATAATTGACTAACAAGAAAAACTTGGGTTTAATTCTTAAAGTGTAAATCTAAGTTCTTTTGGGATCTTCAAGAAATTCCAAGCACTTGTTGTAAAACATAGTGGATACTATGTAAATGCCATTAGAACGGATAGAGGGGGAAAATACATATCTAATGAGTTTGTGAGTTTTTGCAAAGAATATGGAATAAAAAGTAGTTTATTGCAAAGTATACACCACAATTGAATGATGTTGCAGAGAGGGAAAAAGGAACAATTAGGAAATGGGTAGGAGCATGTTAAAGTCTACAGGAATTTCAAATGAACTATTAGTTTGAAGTTGTAGTATGTATAGTTTATTTGTCAAATACGTCCCTCAAAAAGTTATAATTCCTTAGAAGACATTGAGTAAGAAAAATTCACATTTTGTACACTTTAGACTCTTTGGTTTTGTGACATATTCACATGTCACTGAAGAAAGAAAGAAAAAAAGAAATTAAATGATGGAAACAAAATATTTTTATTGGATATAGAGAAATTTTAAAAGCTTACAAATTGTACAATTTGGTCACAAAAGAATTGGTAATCAGAATATATGTCATCTTTGCTGAAGATGCAAGTTGCAACATGGGATAACAACAGTGAGTAGCAAGAATCAACAAGGATAAGTAGAGAGATACATATTAGAATGAACATACAAATGGAAATTCGACCTCTATACCTAACTAGAGTCATATTGCTGGAGCAATATGTGCGATTGATTCCCCACGTGGCAACACAACATGGAGCTTGACTTCACAAAGGATCGATGGGCTAATACTTTCTAGGAGAACTTTGAATTCAAGCAGTAACAATAATTTTGGTACTAAGGTGTCTCCCAAGCGACTCTAACTACTACCCCCACCATAGGTGGAAGAAAAAAATCATCGTCTTTAAAGAATTTCTCAAGAGATCATTCAAGGAAAACAAGAAGCTTGAAGGAGAGATATGAGGCATTCAAGTATAAAGAAGAAGAAGACAAATATGTGGATTTTTCCTTATTTTTTAAAGTCAATCCTATTCAATTAGAAGAAGCTATAAAAGACTAAAATGATATGAAGTTATGGATGAAGAAACAATAACAATAGAGAAAAATCAGGCTTAGGAGTTAGTAATCCTTCTAGCAGGAACATATGTTATTAGTGTCAAATGGGTCTATAAAACCACATACACTGCACAAGGTAAAATTGAAAGGCATAAAACAAGGCTGGTTGTCAAAAGGTGTAAGAAATGGTCTGGAAGAGATTATAATGTAACTTTTTCTATATTTACATGGTTGGAGATTCTAACAACTATTTGGCATTAGCGGCTCAAAACAAATAGAAAGTGCATAAAATGGAGTTTAAGTCAACATTTATAATTTCGAGTACTGGAAGAAGAATTATATACTGAACAACCATGTGGATATGAGATACACCTTTATGAAAATAAGGTATATAAGTTAAAAAAAGCATTGTACATGGGCTCAAGAAAGAACTCAGTGTTGGAATATGCATGTGTAATTTCTCCCGTAGGATTTAGGAAAGCTAAGTTTAGCTTTAGTATGGAGCTCGTAGTTGTTTAGTTGAGTCCTGTGTAGTCTTATTTTTAGGAATTAAATAAGTCAAATAAAACAAAATAACTCTGTTTTATGCATGCACAATATGCGGTAGAATTTATATTATAGTTCTATTTGTGGAAGCTCTGTTTTAGAGCAGTTTGAAGTTATGTTTTGGAATAGTCTTTTTTATATAAGAGAAGCAATTGTAATTGTTGTAGATGCATAGGAGAAGCTTAAGGTAGATGAATACACAATGTTGCACCAACATGTTTGATTATAATGAGCCGAAGCTCTAACAGACTAGGAAATTAATTCATTTATGCACATCATTGCCGATTTCAATGGTTACTCTATTTTATTATTTATATTTTCTTTTATTTTGTGTTTATTTATTGTTCGTTGTTTAAGTCTACACAATTTCTACAAATTGGTATCAAAGCAGGTTTTTTTAGCAGGTTATTGAATTGGCAGCCAACTATGGCTTCTACATTGGGCATGTAAACACCGTAATTTAATGGAAAGAATTACGAATAGTGGTCGTTGACCATGAAGACACTATTTAGATCCCAGGATGTGTGGGAAATCATAGAGAATGGGTACACAGAGCCCGCAGATGTAACAACATGTAACACACTCTCACACGTAAAGAAAGACACTTTGAAGGAATTAAGAAAGAAAAATGAAAAAACTCTTTTTTTCATTCATCAAGCCATGCATGAAAGCATCCTACCCAGAGTGGCAATAACTAGTAAAGCAAAAATTGTGTGGGAAACTCTCCAAGTTGGTTATCAAGGTAAAGAGAAACTAAAAACTACCAAGCTACAGTTACTTCGTAGAGATTTTGAAAATATGTCAATGAAAGATTCAGGTTCCGTAGAATCATTCTTTACTTTTGTAGTTGGTTTAGTTAATCAAATCAAATCCCATGGTGAAACTATTGAGGACAGAAGGATTATTGAAAAATTGCTTAGAAGTTTGCCTGCAAAATTTGATCCTTTGGTAGTTGCTATTGAAGAAACTAAGGATCTAAGTTAGTTTTCAATTGATGAGTTGCATGCATCACTAATAAATCATGAATAGAGGTTGAATAGATCACATGCAATTGTAGAACAAGCTTTTTCATCATAGGTATAAGAAAATCATGGAAAAAGAAGAGGACGTAGCCGCGGTCAATCAAACTCAAGTGGAAGAGGACATAGTCAAGAGCACAATCATAATAATTTTTCAAGTCAGAGACATGATAAGTCGAATGTGCAGTGTCATTATTGCAAGACATATGGGCATTCTGCTTATGAATGCAAGAAAAAACAGTATGATCAAAACAAGCAGAATCAAAATCAGGTTGAGAGCTCTACTTCAAGCTCCATGTTTATTGCATGCTCAAAGATTGGCAAAGCATCACCTATTGAGTGTAATCTATCACAAGAGAGTCCTAGTGATGTGTGGTATTTGGATTCTGGTTGCAATAATCACATGTCAGGTAACTTAGATTTATTTTCTAATTTGGATGAGTCAGTAAAGACAAAAGTTACCCTTGGGAATAATAGTAAAGTGACTGCAAAAGGCAAAGGAACAATCAACATTCTAACTAAAAAGGGGCAGCAGAAGATTATGTAGGATGTTTATTATGTTGTAGGTTTGAAGCACAATCTTATGAGCATTGGTCAATTGGTAAAAAATGCATATAAATCTTATATTGATGATAATGAATGTGTCCTTATGGAAAAACCCTGTAGCATTCAGTTAATTGAAAAATTGAATATGAGTAACAATATATATTTTTTTCAATATTACAACCATGAAAAAAGAGAAAAATGGATCTATTTGTAGCCAAATCAATAGCTCAGTTCATTACCAAGTCTTTTATTAGGCCAAATCAATCATGCACTAATACAAATCAGTCCTGCACTAAACAAAACATATCATGCACTAGTGTAAAATAGTTGTGTGATAAGGTAAATGAGTCTTTCATCGAGTCCTACCCCAATGTAAATGATTCCTACACTAATGCAAGCAAGTCATGCACTAATACATTTGAGTCTTGCGCTCAATGAACCCAATAAAATTTTCAATCAGTTATAACATATGAATCATGGTTTTGACATCTCACGTTTGAACATTTAAATTTTGGATGTTTGAATTTAATACAAAGGAAAAATATGGTAAAAGTTTTGCGCTTGATTCAGAAATTGGAGAGAGTATGTGCAAGGTGTATTTTGGGGAAGCAACATAAAGATTATTTCCGAATTGACAAAACAACTAGGATAGCAAGTGCACCACTTGATATTATTCACTTATATTTATGCGGACTTATGTAAACAAATTCTATTAGAGCTTGTTTATATTTTATGAAAATCATTTATGACTATACAAGGAAGACATGGGTATACATTTCTGAGACAAAAATCATATGATTTTGATATAGTACAATATTTCAAGGATTTAGTGTATAATCTAAAGCGAAAAATACATCAAGGTTTATGAGGAAAAACACATGAGGTGAATATGTTTCAAATAATTTTGTAAATTTTCACAAATATCATGGAAGCCATAAGCAGTGTTACTACTGGGAAGGTATACACTATAGACAGAATGGAGTAATAGAGAAGAAGAATAAAACCATCATAATTGAGATGGAAAAAAGTATAATGAAGGACAAAAAATATTGTAAATGACTATTGGGAAAAAGTATTAGTAAACAATGCTTATTACATTTTTTATAGGGTGTCCAAAAAAAATTGGTTCAGAATATGGTTCCTCAACAGGATTGAACTCATCATGAAAAACATGAGTGTCATCTAAAATTAGAATCTTCAGTTGTAGTGGCGTATGTACCCACATGTGCTTGATGAGATAAGTAAGCAATTTAGATTTAAAAAGGAGAAAAATGTCTACTTTTTTTGATATTTATAGAATACGATAGCATACAAGTTGTATCAATCCACTCACTAGAAAGGTTCATGATCAATATAGGATGTTTAATTTATATAAAATTAAGCATGGGAATAGAAGTATAAAGAGTTACATAGTAAACATAAAAGAAACTTTTTTCTCATGGTGATATGACAGATCAAACTATAGAAAAACAAGGTAGTGTATTTTCTTTAAATATGTGGAAAAGAATATCAAGTTGTAGCACATGCCATACCTCCATATATAGCTAAGAGGTCTCCAATATTTTAGTCATCATCATCCATGCAAGACACATTATAAAGAACACAAGAATCTAACTCCTTCAGCACAAAATAGTCCATCATTTGATAGTCTTTTGTAGAGAAAAAATAAAGAGTCTTAGTGAGATTTATAATGTTGATAAAACTTACTCTTTTTCAGTTTTTACATTGTTTTCTCAAGGTGTACATCCATATATTATACTTTGAAGAGGCTATAAACAATAAAGTTTTGGGCTCCATTCCATGGATGATGGGATGGACGCCAATTATATAGAGAAGAATCTAGACATGGGAGTTGGTAGATCTTCCAATAAGGGAAAATATGTTATAGGAATGAAGTGGGTCTACAAGACCAAGTACAATGATGATGGAAAAATAAAGAAATGTAAATCACGGATAGTTGCTACAGAGGTTTTATTCTGCAATATCGAGTTGATTACAATAGTAAATTTTTACGTAGTAACATGTTTGGACACAGCTAATAATGATTTTATAGCAATTGGAGCTACAAAATACATGGTATATATATTAGATGAATGTTAAATCAACATTCTTGAATGGTTTTTATTGAAGAGGAAGCTTATGTGAATAATCTTAGAAGGTTATGATATTTAAAGACATGAAGGAAAGGTGTACACATGTTGAGAAAAGTGCTCTAAAGACTCAAGAAAACATGTAGAGAATGGTATACCATGATTTGATTCTTATTTTATTCAGGAATTGCTTCAGTAGTCACAATAGATTGAGACTTCTCTATACACCAATATAAATGAGAAAGATAATATTATGATTGTATGTTTATATGTAGATGACTTAGTCATAACTAAAAGACCTATCTAGAGATTCATTCAAATCAATCATGAATACATAATTTTAGATGAAAGATATCTAGGTCTTATTCACTATACTTTATGGGCATTGAATTTTAAGAATAAAAAGGTGGAGTTTTCTATTACACATGAAAACTATGCTAATGACGTCTCTGAAGAGATTCAACATGTTGAACTTGCAAGTCAGTGCAAACACCAATTATAGTAGGTTTGAAGTGGAAGCAAAGAGGAAAATGAATCATTTATGGATCCAATTATTGTTAAAAATGTTATTTGGAAGTCTCATGGATTTTAAAGCCATAAGGATCTGATATTATGTATTGTGTGAGCCTCATCTCAAGGTTCATGGAATCTTCTAAAGATTCACATTGACCAAATGGAAAAAGTATTTTGAGGTATATATGTGGAACTAGATCATGGAAACTTGTATTCAACATTTCTTTTTAAAGTATGTATGTGGAACTAAGAATCATGAAATTTTGTATTCAACATTAGATGAGTTTAAGCTCATAGGTTACACACATAGTGACAGTGCATGAAGTATTGATGACAGAAAGAGCACATCCAGCTATGTTTTTCACTTTGGAGCAGGTGTAGTTTCATGGGCATCGAAGAAGTAACCCATAGTCACACTATCTTTAACAGAAGAAGAGTATGTAGCAGGAACAAGAGCAACATGTCAGGTTGTTTGGATGAGAAGTGTTGAAAGATTTGAGGCAGAATCAAGAGGATGCTACATAGATTTTTTGTGACAACAATTTAACAATAGCATTATCTAAAAATCATGTTTTTCACAAGTGGAGCAAGCACATAAACAGGAGGTATCACTTTATCAGGGAGTTGGTTAACAACAAGGAAATTTGTCTTGAATTTTGCAGATCTGAAGATCAGTTTGTTGATATTTTTACAAAAGCATTGGGCAATGAAGTTTTTGAGTATTTGAGAAGTTGTTTGGGAGTTTGTGATCAGGTATATGTCAGATCTGGAAGTACACACTCAGCTCCAAAATAATAGAAGTTAGAAGGTCATAATTAAGGGGGAGTGTTAGAAAAAGACTTTAATTTTGTCCTCGCTTTATTTTTTGGAAAAGAATTTAAAGCAAAAAAAGTAAATCGCTTTTCATGCGTAGGTTATTTTTAAATAGATGTTCCTAGTTTTAGGAAAAACTATGAAAGCAAATTAATCAAAAGGTTTGTATTGCACAAAAGCATGTGCTAATTTTAGAAGATGAATGTTTTATTGTTAGATGAAAACCTTCTATTTATTAGAGACAATTGTAAGTGTTTTCATAACACACACATTCAAATATTGTATTGAGCCAAAGTTCTAATAAGGAAAAATAAATATATACACAAAAGTACTGATCTGAGTTTGCAATAATTTATTTTATTTGTAATTTTTATTTTTTATTTTTGTTAGTTGCAATTTTATGTACCTAATTTCTACAAATCTAAGTGATGAATAAGACTTTTTTGAAGTAAAATTGACATCCAAAAATTCAAATTATAATTTAAAATTAGCATGTAATTTAAATATTTATGTCACCGAAATCTTTTTTTAGTACATGTTAATATATAAGCCCAATGAGATGTAAAGTAAAAACAATTATTATGGAGATAAGATTTTATAATTTAGAAATCCTTTCGAAAACTTGGACAAGAATACTTTCAAATACTCAATAAAAATGTACACGATTCAACATTGAAGTACGGAAGTTTTTCTTTCAAGGAATCTAAACTCACGTTTTCCATCAAAAATTAATTTTATTACGAAAAACTATTTTCAAAATCACTAATCTAAATTTTAAACTTTAAGTATCTCTTTGTAATTTAAAATTTGCGAGATGCTGTTTACTATGTTGTTTAAAATTCAATGTAAAACATTTTAAAATTTATATGCAAGGTTTGAAATTATTAGAGCACGCTCTATTGGACAGGTCGACCACTTGGGCAATCCTTTTTAAGAGAAGAAGCCTGCACAGACATCTTTAATTACATAATGTTCTCTGAATTAACCCTTTTAACATTATTTTAAGCCATGCGCATTGATGCGATCTATAAATAATCTATCAATATGAGAGTGGTACGGGCAATAATTCACTATCTTTCTTTTTAATGTATTTTCCGTACATGACTGTGTGTTGAAGGATGACGACGTTCAAACTTTTCAGCCGAATCTCTTCCCTGGCACAAACAAGCACATTCTCCTTACAGTCCAAAGAAGGGCTCGTAATGAGAGATTTTACCTTTAAAAACTGTGAAAAAGTTCCGAATTCCGCGTTGCTTGTCGATAATGAGCTTTTGAATCAAGCGTTTGCGAAATCCCATGTTATGTTCGACATGAGTCATAATGCACACGGTTCGACTTGCGTGTTGCCAAGTACGTAATGTCCTCTACAAAAACTAGCTGGAAAACACTCTTTTCCCACGTCTACATCCTTTTCGAAGCTTCCAAATTATCCAGAAATCGTGATCATTTGGATTATGAGTGAGATTTTAATTTTCTTAGACATACGAATCACTGCTTTACTAAAAGGAAATCGGAAACTCCAAAAAAAAGCAACAGAAGAGAAGCTATAGCACAATCCATTGACAAGTTTGAAGCTTAAACTCTGTTAATGAATTAACATTTTTCTGCAACTCCTTGAAATGTGTCTGTGAGAGCATCGCTTATGGATATTACAACCATTAATTTTGAAAGTAAAGTTGTCTTGAACGTGTAGTTTCAATGTTTAGTCACAATTTGAAACTTTCTACTTTCTAGCCACTACAAATACTAACGAAACGTATAATTAAGAAGTTAACTATATGTTCAATAGAACGCAGCAGCCTAAGTGTCACACATGTTTGCAGTCAAATTTAAAGTCTAAATTTTGAATATGATTGGTTAAAAATATGTGTGGCATAGTACGGTAGGTGGTGGAATTCTTTGCCAGCAGGTTGACCTCATCTTGAACCTGCGTGATGGATAGGGTCATCCTGGGTGCCACTCTACTTTTGACAAACTGATACAGCTGGTCAATAAGGGGAAATTCTATTCAGAAACTGCTTTAGGTGATTAACAACGTATCTTAGTAGAATGTTGTCGCTTTTTGTCTTTTTAGTATATGAAACCCTAATATCGTTGGATGGTTGAAAGAAAAATCTTTTTACAAGGATGACCAAGGTAGCAACTTTCTTACGAAGAGTTTTAAGCAATGGTCTTCAAATATGGAAAAAAAATTGTCGATCAAAAAAATATGATATATACAGAAAAAACAGTCTCACTAATCTTTCAAGACCGTTGAAAACCTTCTAAACAATACCGAAAAATAAAAATCATTTTTACTACTGACTATTAAATCTTGGAGGTGTTTATAATTTAAACATTTATGGTTTAAAATATTAATAAATAACATAAATTTTTTAGATCCTAAATTTTAATATTTTACCACTAAAAATACAAAATTTTATAGAATTCGAAATACGGAAAATCGAATTAATTTTACCGTATTTGGTAACGATGACACATCTTGAGCAGGGAACTTCGCAAGTACTTATTCGCTATAATGAGTTGCTGAGCTTAATGCTGGTTCCGAACTTCAAAGTCATCTGTTTACCCCATATTTGCAATCTAATGGTATTTGCCAGGTTCTAAAGTTGGTGCCCTGTGAGTTCAATACATTTTCTAGAGTATCTATGCTACATGTCTCGGGACTTCAACAACTTCCAAGTGTTGATCGACATTACAATGCAGTGGATGTCAGTAACAAAACTACGGTGCAAGCATGCAGTTTGAAACTCGTCGTCTTGTCCTATTAAACTAACAATTTAGGTTTCTGTAAGTTTCGTCGTGCTTTAAGCTCAGACCCCATATTCCTTAGGTTGAGCTTTCAAACTTAAACGTGTGTATATATATCTACACACACTCTCATTTTTGTGTAAGAATTATCTGGTTTCAATCAATCCCTATTGTGAAGCCTAATAGTTTTGAACTGTTTTTCTTTTATACTGAATAAAAAGCTTATACAATCGACACATTCGGCATTCACTGACTGAATGACTATTTACCATTTGTTTTAAAGTAAATTGCCGTGATCTCGTTGTCTACGTGAAAGTCCTCCATAGCCTTCTAATGTCAATTATTTTCAGTCTAGGATAATTCTAGTAAGAAATGATACTAAAGCGACTAGATCACATTGTGCAGAATAGAATTTGAAAGTATTGTTCAATCCCTAAGGTAGAGACGGAGGAGCATTTTATCATCATTTTGTGAAAAATAAAATTTATTATATTAACTAGAGCCTAAAGGTGTTGCACCACTTTTAAATTTCTAGTATTGTTTAGGTTGAACCCTTATCGCTTCTTTATCCTGGCCTATTACTGATGCAAGTGATTGTATATAAAACACTGTAGGGAAGATTTTAAATGTATAAACAACTAATATTTTGAAGCCACTTCTAAATGCAGAAATGCCATTTACAACTCAACCAATATCTTCAAGCCAAATATTTTGAGTAGATCTGTTTTAGAAGTTATAGAAACTCAACATTACTTGCTCGAAAATGCATTAAAAAGGTGTGTTGGATTATGAAATTTTTGAGGAGGAGAGAAGAAGACCAAACAAGCAAATATACCCATCTTGCAACTAATTGACAATTATGTTATTAAAAGGGTCATTTCCATTGTGATAGCATTCCATTGGCATAATGATCATGATATATTGGGGTTTATTTGTTATTGCGGGCCAAAACAACCAACTAATGCGAGATTATTATTTGTTGATTGTATTGAGGTTTTTTTGAGCCATAGAAGCAGTTTGAAGATGGATTGAAGAGGCATATTTGTTTGGATTATGAAGTCATAGAGGAGGAAACAGAAGGCCGAGAAAATCAAACATTCACATCTCACAACTTATCAAATATTATGTTAATAAAAGGACAACTTTCATTATAACATCACCCCTATTAACATTATAAGGATAACAATATATTAAAATTTATATATTTTTTTTATCATGGATCAAACTAATCAACCAATATAAATAGAAACAATTCCAAAATACATTTAACAAAAACATATCCTATATTAAGAAAAACAATAACCTATCAGCTATATACAACTACTATACCACATCACACATATATACAACTGCTTTACCATATTTTATTTAACTTCCTCCTAGATACATTCCTAAAGTTTCTTGGAAAAATTCTTCAAATTAGTTGAATGATTTTATTTTTATAAAATAATGTATATTGAGTTATAATCTCTTAGCTAACGATTTCGACACCACCTTTCATTTTATGGGTTAACAATTCTATTGTTTTACTTATGATTAAACACTCGGTCAATATTTATCGTCTAATTTGAAGCTAGGTATATCCTTTCACTTTCTCATTGACTTATTATAGTCCCTTTTTTTGGACATTAATATATTTTCCTCTCTGCTAGTAATATACTTTTGTTTCCAGCACAAGTAATGAACAATTTTATGAAAATTAACTCCATTTATTAAGAGTGTGATATAGTACATTAGGTCGTATAGAGCTCTTAGAATGAGAGTCAAACATTTATAACTTACTCGTAGTTGTCAATATAAATCTCCAACATAGCCATTATTTTCCTCTCCACTAGTAATATCCTTTGTTTTCAGCACAAGCAATGAATAATTTTATGAAAATTAACTCCATTGATTAAGAATGTGATATAGTACGTTAGGTCGTATAGAGCTCTTAGAATGAGAGTCAAACATTTTTAGCTTACTCATAGTTGTCTCCAACATAACCATTGTTGGAATTCATACTCCCGACTATTTACATTGAACATTCTCCTACATTGAATTTTCTAACATGTCAATATAAATCTCAAGGAAATTTTGCTGGACCTTTTTTTCTATATATTTTTCAGATTTTGAAGTCACTTTGTGTAATGCAATTATGTGTGAATTTAATTCTGTTAGACATAGAGCCAAGTGGCCTCATCTTCTATAAGGATTTATACTAGTTAATAGTTGTAGTCATTTTGTATCCAAGAAGAAGTGTTATGAAGCCTTGCTAAAATTTCAATGTAAATGAGCTCAAACTCTGCTTTGAATATAATAGAAGCTAGTGTAAATTTATGATCATATATTTTGTCTATCGTTTATGCCATTTCCCTCATTTAGTATTAAAGCCCATAGGTTTAGCTAATAGGTTAAGTTCTTATCTTGCTAGCCCAATCATGGTGCCCACTTTTGGATTATGTCTTATTAACCCACAAATACCCCAGTTTGATGGCATAAAACTATGAGTATTGGTCTATCACCATGAAAAATTTGTTTTGTTCTTGGAATAGATGGGAACTTGTTGAAAATGGGAATATATAATGCTCTAACCCAAGAAAAGAAGGATTTTCTCAAAGACAACAAAAAGAAATATTCAAAGGCTATCCTCTATATTTTTCAAGCTATCCATTCAAGCATCTTTCCAAGAGTCACAACAACAACTAGGTCTGAAGAAGCTTGTGATATTTTGCAAATCACATATCAAGGTATGGACAGTTAAAACCATAAACCATTAAATGTTCAAAAGGGGTTCTGTTCTAAGACTATGCGGATGAAGCATTCATATACTATGAATTCATTTTTGGTCAATTATTGCTCTAGTTAATTGAATTAGGTCTTATGGTGAGACTCTAGAGGATAGAAGTATAGTTGAACAAATTATGAGAAACCTTCCTTCCCAATTCAAATCTATTGTATAGTAGCCATAGAGGAAACCAAGAATTTATCTTACTTCTCATTTGATGAGTTAGCCATGGAAGTGACAAATGAAGATTTCAGCTCATATGAAGAGGAAAAATCCCAAGAGGAGGAAAAACTAATTTAGTGAATCTAGGTTCAAGTGACTACAAATAGAATTTCACCCAAAACTAGTCACATGGCCAAAGATATAACAAATTTCAAGTTCAATGTCATTACTATAAAAATAATGGTTATTATACTAATCAATGTTAAAAAAGACAATATGATTTAATAGGAAAAATGTAAATTTTACCAGTGCAAACCAAAGTCAATGTTTAATGCTTTTATCTTGCAATGTAGTGCACGAGAGTCAATAGAGGATATCAATGAAGTGATTGTTGGGATTTTGTTTGCAAATGACCTGGTGGCGATGACAGAGTTAGTAGAGAATATCAAAGAGAGGTCGCAAAGAATTCAAAGTTGGAGCAACAAGTAGGACATGGAGTGCAACATTGATAACTGAAAGGTAATGAAAATATTTGGGGATCATATGGAGCTTCAACAACATGTGTTTCGAATTGGGGATCAATAGGTTGGTGTTTGTAATAGCTATAAATATCTGGGAATAGAAACTGGCTCCCAATTGTCTATTGAAAAGATCATTAAGGAAAGAATTGCGTCAGGAAGTACAACCCTTCATGGGGTTCATCACTTCTTGGCCTCTCAAAGAGTACCTCCTTGGTCTAATATCCTCACCTTCAAGGCTTTGGTTTTCCCCATTCTGACTTTTGTTGTAGAAGTGATAGGGATGTTTGATGTGGCTAAGTAGAATACCTTGGAAAAAGTGGTTATGGAAGGGGTGAAGTGGATGTTTGGGAAGTCTTCTACCTCCAACCTGGTTGGGAAAACAGTCATGCATTAAGAGCTCAACATTTATTCGGTCCCCGTCTTTAATGCAGGCCAGAGAGCCTGAGCCCTAGAAAAGTGTGGTGGTCTTAAGATGGTTATTGCAGATCTTGTGAACTACAATCCGCCCTTGTAGAGTGGGGAAAATCTAGACTTGGATTCATAGAACTACAAAATGGCTAAAGAAGAATGTGCCAAGGGCTAGCAATAGTCAGCTGGTACGTGAATAAGCTTGGGTTTCCTGGGAGAATAAATTCCGAGCTCTAGGTTTCCCTAAGATTCTACAAGTACTATAAGTTTTGCAAGACTCAAAGCTTCATCAAGCGAGTGCATATGTTTGATAATGTATCAGCTTAAGTTTTCTTTTGGCTTCTAAATGCTAGGGTAGAGAGGGTTTGTCATTAGTGGTCATACTGCTAGATTTGGGTTGCAGGATCTGACCCTAGGTTGTGTGTGATCGTTGTGTGGGGGATTTCGGAGGGGAGTCTCTCCTACACCTCTTTGTAAAGTGCCAACATATCAAGATGTGAGAGACAAGATTGCAAACCATTTTTCAAAACCTATTGTAGGAGTTTTGTTGCCTTGGCCCTGTGGATGTTGACAAAAAGGATTTTCTCTTGATAATCCTTGATGGGGAGTGTGGTAGACATTGTCTATCATATTGGTTAGGCGATTGCTTATATCGGAGGGGGAACTACAAGCTTTTGCTTGTAGCAAACTTCCTGGCTGTGGCATTACCTCTCTATCAGAAGGCCCTGCAGGGTTGGACGATAGAGGGAAGTTTCGTAGTCTTCCCCTTTGGGGGATTGGGGATAGCTAACCACTATTGAGTTGATGCACAATTGTGTAGGGAAAAGCTTTCTTATCAGGCTCAATGCTAGATGAGTTTCTCTTCCACTCAACATTTCTTGGAGACTATAACCCTTTTGGTGGTGGGGACGATATTGTTAGATGTAAACAATAGATGGTCTTTAGTGCTCAGTATCTTTCACAGGGAGGAGCGTCACAGACTAGGTTCCACTATTGGTTGCACTATCAAACTTGAAATTGAAGTAGAGGGGTGAAACCTAAAGACTGCGCTTGCCCCCTGACCGACCTGAACAAGGAACTCTTTCAGTTTAGGAAAACTTGAAAAACTAGAGTCAAATTGATGTGTGGTTGATCAAGGTTGCAATAACCATATGACTGGTAATATTGAAATGTTTTCTAGTTTAAAAAAGTTTGTGAAGTCAAATGTTACACTAGGAAAGGATAATTGATTCTCTGTAATGGAAGAGGGAGTTTCAGTATTCTAACAAAATAGAGGGAGAAGAAAACTATGTCAAATGTATATTATGTGTCAAGTGTAAAGAACAATTTGATGATTATCAAATAGTTAGTTCAAAAGGGTTATAGAGTGTCTTTTGAAAATAATGAATGTGTTATACTTGATCAATATCCAATGCCAAAACTCAAATGATGAATAAAAAATGTTTCATCAGAGGTTTAAGCCAATCTTGTAGGAAAATTATGCCCAAATACTCGCTATAGTGAGTACTCCAAACCCTCAAAACATGTCAATATACAACCCACAAGAACTCACTCCAACACGATGTCCACATCCTAGAGTTCAAGTTAAAACCCCCATCAAATACTCACTTTAACAGGATCTCTAAATGACCAAAAATAATGTTCAAACTATGGTTGACACCCCTTCTCAAAGTCTCACCCCAACAAGATCTTGTGTTTGCTAAAAAACTATATTTATAATTTCAAAAAAGACTCGAGCCAAGCTCTCGATATGGCAAGATCTCCACATGCCTCAAAACTGTGTTGAATAACCCACTCTAGTTGGTGCCAATGTGTATCCCTCAATTAAACATCACATAGTAAATTTTTTAATCAAGTTAATTTCCAACAAGGCTAAGACCCAAGTAAACCATCCTTCACAGATGTCGCCTTAGTGACTACTTCCCATGCTACAAGTGTGATACAGTCTGTGCGAACACCCTATCCAGTTGTCTCTGGTGTGATAACTCTCGATGAGCATGGTCCAGGACAAGGCCAAACAACCTCCATGCCATTTAATACAAACAACAAATCATTTGAAGTTGTCACCAAAGCGACATCAAGACAATTTTTGCATAATGCACACCAAGATTTTACCCAAGCAAGAGCTCCTCAAGAGAATAATCTCTCAATTTTTTCAAAAAACATGTGCGAAAATGTTCTCATGAACATGTCTCCCCAACAACATCTCTAAAAGCTAGAATTTTGTCAAATTTTAGTAAAAATAACGATTTTCAAGCTCTACAGACACCTTTAAACTAGAATTTTCAGAAAAAAATGTGCCAACTGAACCACGAGTGTGAACCAATAATCAATCCAATGATATCTCATTTCAACTCATTTTTGGACCTTTAAGATACCACCACAACAATTATCATGCATCATTCTAGTCAGAGGTGAAAGATGAAATTAACTATGGCATCTTCGATTGTGGTGCCTAAATTTAAGAGGTTTGAACTTGTTAGTAGAAAAAATATGGTAAAATGCTCACCATTGATAGAAAATCTAGAAAAAATATGTGAAGGCTGCATTATGAGAAAACAACACAGATACTCATTTCCAACTTGCAAGTCAATTAGGGAAAAACAACACTTGAGATTGTTCACTCTGATTTGAGTGGAAAAATGCTGACACCCTCAATTGGTGGGTGCACATATTTCCTAACCTTCCCTGATGACTATAGTAGGAAAACATGGGTATATTTTTTGGAGCACAAATATAAAGCTTTTAGCTATTTCACTAGTTTAAATCCCTAGTTGAGATAGAGTGGGCATTATATCAAGGTTCTACTAACTGACAAAGGCAACAAATATATATCAAATGAATTTTTGAACATTTGCAAAGAGCATAGTATTAAAAAATAGTTCACTACCAAGAGTACACCTCAATAGAATAGTTGTGTTAGAAAGGAAGAATAAAACCATCATGGACATGGCCAAGAGGATGTTAAAGGAAAATATTTATCAGATCAGTATGGGGCATAGGCTATAACAACTGCAATCTACATTATGAATAGATGTCCAACTAAGAGTTTCAAGAATGTGGTTCCATAAGAAGTATGAAGTGGAAGAAAACATAGTGTTGTATGCATTCGAGTGTCAGATGTGTGGCTTATGCACATATCCCAGATGAAATAAGAGGAAAAATTGATGATAAGGGTTAAAGATGTATCTTTGTAGGATACAATAAGGAAACCAAAGCATATAAGTTGTATAATCCACTCATAGAAAAGGTGATTATTAGTAGAAGCGTAATTTGTAGAAGAATCATGGGATAGAAGTATGGGGTAAACATTGAGCATTATGATAGTATTACCCAAATATAAAAGTGAATAATTGGCTCCATTAGGTATACCTTCTCAGGTACCTCCTTCCACACCCAATGAAGTTCAACAATGTGGTATGAAAGTGACACCTCAATCAAAGAAGATCCTAATGCACTCAAGAAATCTCTTCTTCAAGTTAACCACAAATTCCACAATGAACAACAAAAGAAACACCTTCTACAAGCATTTATAATGTAGGACCATCAAGTCAATGGTCCTAAGAAGGAACAAGACAAGAATTGTAAGGGATATATATATATATATATATATATATATATATATAATCAAAATGAAGGTGATCAAATTGTTTTGTTTTTTGTTTATGAATTGTTTTCACAAACACTTGATCTTATTTATTTCGAAGAAGCAACAAAAGATGAACATTGGGAAAAAGCCATGGATGCAATTGAGAAAAATCATACATGGGATTTAGTTGATCTTTTTGAAGAAAAAGATGTGATAGCAGTCAAGGGGGTCTATAACACTAAGTTGAATGTAGACATAATAGTGCAAAAGTACAAGGCAAGGCTAGTAGCAAAGTTATTTTCTCAACAATCTGTACTTGATTATGATGAAACATGTGCTCCAATAGCCTAATCAGATACAACAAGAAAAGTATTAGCAATTACAAGTCAAAATAAGTCGCTAATTTATCAAATGGGTGTAAAATCAACAATTTTGAATGGATTTGTTGATGAAGAGATATATGTGCAATAGTCGCAAGGCTGTAAAATCTTATGTCATGAAGACAAGGTCTACAAACCTAGAAAATTGCTCTATGGATTCAAGCAAGCTCCTATAGCATGTGGTACAATATAATAGAATTTTTTCTTCTTCAAAATGGCTTTAACAGGTGGTTAGCGAGCCTACCTTGTACACCAAGATGAATGAACAAGGTCAAATAATAATTATTCGTTTGTATGTTGATGATTTGATATTTCCAGGTGATCTATCCATTGACTTGATGTAAACAACCATTAAAAAAGAATTCGAGATGACAAACGTAGGTTTGATGAAATATTTTCTTAGAATTGAAGTATGCCAATTTGAAAATGGCATTTTCATCTTTTAAGCCAAGTATGCCAATGACATTTTGAAGAGGTTTCAATATGTTGAACTCTAAACCAATTCTTACACATGTTGTGTTAGCATTGGAAATAAGTAAAGAGGACAACGGATCAAATGTTGATCTAACATTGTATAAAAGACTCATTGGGAGTTTGATGTATTTAGGAGCCATAATACCAGATTTAATGTATGCAATAACCTTGATTTCAAGGTTTATAGAGGCTCCAAAAGACTCACATTGGTAAGTAGTGAAAAAGATATTGAGTTATCAAAGTGGAACAAGGATTCATGGAATTTTGTATTTCATATTAGATGAGTTCAAACTCATTGGTTAGTACAAATAGTGATTGTGCCAAAAATATTGATAATGAAAACAACACATTCAACTATGTTTTCTATTTTGGAACAAGAGCAGTCTCATGGGTTTTCAAGAAGTAGCCCATTGTAACACTTTCGTTAGCAGAAGCATAGTATGCAACAACAACATGAGCAACATGTCAAACAATTTGGATAAGAAGAATGCTACCAATCTAATGCACGAACAAAAAAAAACTACAAAGATTATTTTGCAACAACTCAACAATTACTCTCTCTAAAATTTATATCTTTTACAAATGCGTCAAACACATAAACACCAAATTACCAATTCAAAAGAGAATTGGTCAACAAATAGAGAAATCTACTTAAGAGTTCTGCAAATTAGAATATTAGTATACAAAACATCTTTACCAAGCCACTAGGAAAAGAAAGTTCTGCTTATCTCCAAGAATGTTTAGGAGTCCTAGATAGGAGTAGTGATTAAGGGGGAGCATAGAACATTCTCTTGCAATGAGTTTTTTGTCGTGCAAGTGCAAAACCCAAGGAAATCTGGGCGCCTTCTTCTCCAAATATTTTCAGATTTTGAAGTTATTTTGTTTAATGCAAAATTAGGTGTGAATTTAACTCTGTTAGATGCAAAGCCAAGTAGCCTCATCCTCGATCTATAAATAGCTAGTAATTTTAGTCATTTTCTATCCAAGAAAACATGTAGCAAAACTCTACCGAAATTTCATTGTAAATGAACTCAAACTCTGTTTTGAATATAATAGAAGTAAGTTTAAATTTCTGAGCATATATTTTATGCCACATCCAATAATATACTGATATTTCTTATTTTAGTGTTTCCTAACTTTAAAATGATTACTAACCCATTATTTGACAACATGGGCATTGCGGGCATATATGAATGTTCAAATTATTCAATTAATGTGATGGTGTTATATACATATGCTTCTCTTTAAGTAGTTTTTTTCTGGGATGAATCTATATTTAATGTTGGACGACAGATCATTTTTTATGCTTCTTAGACAATTCAAACTACTATAAATAAGTGTAAAAGTGTTATATGCCGATGGATAGTGAGCTTTTGAATCAACCTGGATAATAATTACACTCATCAAGCATGAACATAGTTTGAATTGGTTGCTGCATTGCCAAGTACGTCACGTCCTCTACAAAACCTAGTTAGATATGGATATATGGCAGAAAAGAGGATAGGATATGGATATGGTATATATCCAATACGAATACATCATGGATACTGTTGCAGATACGTCAAAGACATGGCTTTGATGATTTGGGTATGGTCAGATATGTCTGCAGACGTACCTGGCCATATTCAGACCATCTAAGTCATATCAACATTAAAATAATTAATGACATAATTTTTTTGAATATTATGAAATTATTAAAAATTAATACAAAATAATTGGAGTGGTGACATGTTCTTAATGTTCTATGGTCTGGTTTTTAATATAGTGCTTGTGTTTGTCCTCACGACTTTCTCTATTTGCCCCTTTAAGCATTTTGTAGTGCCTTCATAACTATTTTGTGGGGACCGGGATGTGGTCACCCCTACTTTTATAACTCTCTTATATTTTTAATTAATATAATTGGCAGTTGCAATAATGAAAAATCAACGCAAACTGAATCTTCAGGTGATCTCCTATCTGACTTTGAGAACCAATCTGATTAAAAGGGCAATTAAGTGATATACTCTTCATCTTATCACGTATGGCTAGATGTTCATTTCTAGTTAAGGAATGACTGTGGGAATAAATCTAAATTCCACCACAAATCTGATTTTCAGTTTTAAACCAGAAAATAAGATCAACTGCTCTTGATTAACATACTTATTTTGTTTTAATTATTATGTGAAGACTCACACGCTTCTGCATTATCCCATAAACAAATTAAACCTTAATTTTGATGTAAAAATAAAATTTCGATATTTATCATGTTATTTATGATGTTCCATTTGGCATTCTGTAGCAGTTTTTTTTATAATAATTTTGTTTTTAACATACATATTATGTGATTAATTCCTATTTATCGAGTTAAAAATTTATTAGATTCTTCATATCCATACCCCTATCCTAAACATATCAGCTATACTTAATAACTTGAAAATGCTCGTAACATTCTCTTTTCCGACATTTAGATATTTTTCAAAGCTTCCGAGATAATATTACCTAGAAATCACAATCGTTTGGATTATGGGTAAGATTTCTTAAATATACAAATTGTTTCTTTTTCAAAACAAATTCAGAAAATCAAACCAGCTAAAAAAAATCTTTACCAGATTTCTGCGGAAAACTTTGAAGCTTAGTTTATATCAGTGATTGGACATTTTGTCTTACTCTTTGAAGTTTGAGCATCTCGTAGGGCTATTACATCCTGTAATTTAACTTTTTTTAGTTTCCAGGAGTTGAAAGTGGTTTAAATGTGAAGTTTTTCTGTTCATTCATAATTTAGTTGTTTCTTGGAGCTAGTAAATACAGTGAAGAAAAGAATACCATAAAAAAAAGGTGTTAGTGCTGTTTTAGAAACAATAGAACGTTTGGGGTGCCTCTTTCATTATAGGCTTCTCACAAGTTGACACAGACGGGAAAATTTGCTGATCTCCTTCCAACACTAGAACGAGGTGAGACTCTATTCAGAAATTCCTTTTCAGTCTGATTAAGAATCTAATTTAATATGTTCTTTCCGATTTTTCCTGTTATGAAAGGCAGTCATACTAATGTACAGTTCGTAAAACCCTCTGCAGTAAATACTAATGGGACCCCAGTTGATTGAAAGAATCTAACGATCATTTTACACGGATGATACATCTTGAGCAGAAAAATTTCCACTCCATTACTTGGTATAATCTCCTAAATCACGAGTTCTAAAGTTGATACCTGGTGAAATTTTCTAAATTCTCTAATGTGGGTCTATATTAGGTAGATCAGGACTGCAACTAGTTACAACTTCAAGTTGTCATGGACATAACAATACAGCAACAAAAACTACATGCAAGCACCCAATTTGAAGATCAGCGCCTTGGAAATGTAAGGCTCCTTGTCCTGTTAATTTAACAATCTAGATTTATGCAAGTTTCGTTGTCCTTTAAGCTAAGAACCTATATTCGTTGTATTGGGTTCACAAACTTAAACACGTTAATTTTTCCCTTTGTATTCTCTTTAAATAGTTTTGGTACCCCTTTATCTCTGAAAAGCTATCGGGTCTTCATCAATCTCTATTCTTAAGCATAATTGTTTTATATACTTTTCTTTCTTTGAGTCCTAGGCTTCTAATCGGGATGCTTTTTTTCAAAATTATATTTGTTTCAGATTAAAAAAACTTAAAGAACGACAGTACAATTTCAATCTTCTGAAATAGATCACTAGATCATCTTCAAATTTTCTTATTTGCATTTCAACGATTGCCATTTTCTGAGGCAAATTAATATTCGAAACTAGTTATTTCCTAAGAAACTTGAAAAGATTATGCATCTGCAAAATAAAAATAAAGAATTTGAATGGCATTTTCAAATAGATTACAAAAGTTATTCAAAACAGCAATACATCAAAAGAGTTTGAATGCCATTTTCAAATTATTACAAAAAGCTATTCAAAACAGCAATACGTTTCTTCTTCCACATGTGGCTGATAATCAGCTTTCAAAATCAGCAATCACGTAATGGGAAATATTAAGGGCAATAATGCCTTGTTTCCAAAATAGTGGGTTCACCAAGAAAGTACGAAGACTATTGTGAACAGTAGCCCATGTCTTTTTAGTGAACCTGCATCTCCAAAAGGTAATAGTTATTATAAACTCAAAGAGATTGCATACATAAAAAATGTTGGTTGCAAGAAATCATAAGTTGTGACAAAGAAAGACAGGTGAAGATCGAAGCTTAGAGTGGGAGAATTCATGTAGAAAATCTCTGCAGTCTTATACAACGAATAACATAAAGAAAATAAACAAAACAATAAAATAACATGCAAATAACAAATTAATACTCAAACCAGGACTGTTGTGCATTCTCCATTAATTAGATTCTCCATACTCAGAGCTTTGGCTCATTACATTCAAGTTGTGCGTGCAGCTGTGTGCTTTCAATGCACCATACAATTGCTGGTAATAAATAACCACCTACAACTCTAAAAACAGAGCACTCTAAATCTAAATTGTGCTTTAAGACAATGCATGTTGAGCATACAATAAAGCAGATTTATTTTATTTAAATTGACTTCCTAATAATAGGACAAAGTTGGAGTTAACTAAAGCAAACTAAATCTAAATTTATTTCTCCTAAAAAGCTACAGGAGGAATTAATCATGCATTGCACAAGCATATTTCCAACACCCCCCCTTAATTTCAATCCTGTAGCTTTTACTATTCTGGAGATGCGTTTGCATTTTTAGATCTGCGATGTGTAGGATCACAAACTGCCAAACAACCTCTCAAATATTCAAAAACTTCCTTTGCTAAAGCCTTTGTAAAAATCTCTGCAAACTGATCTTCGTATCTACAAATTCAAGATGAATTTCCTGGTTGTTTACTAGCTCCCTAATGAAATGATACCTTCTTATTAATGTGCTTGCTCCTCTTATGAAAAACATGTTTTTTTGACAACGTTATGCCTGAGTTGTTGTCACAAAAAATATGTGTAGCTTCCTCTTGTTTCTGCATTAAATCTTTCAGAATTCTTCTCATCCAAACAACTTGAGATTTTGCTCCTAGATATTCTGCTTCTGCAAAAGATAACGTGACAATAGGCTACTTCTTTGATGCCCATGAAACCACTCCTGTTCCAAAGTGAAAAGTTTAGCTGGATGTGCTTTTCTGATCATCTATACTTCCAACACTGTCACTATATATATACCCAATTAATTTGAACTCATCTGAACTTGAATAAAGAATTCCATGATTCCTTGTTCCACATACATACCTCAAGATTCTCTTTTCAACTTGCCAATGTGAATCTTTTGGAGATTCCATGAACCTAGATATGAGGTTCACACCATACATGATATCAGACCTTGTGGCCGTCAAATACATAAGACTTCCAACTAATTTTTTAAACAATGTTGGATCCACAAACGATCCTTCATCCTCTTTGCTCAACTTTAAACCTACTGCAACTAGTGTTGGCCCTGGCTTACAATTCAACCTGTTAAACCGTTTCAAAACATTATTTGCATACTTTTCTTATGAGATAAAAAATTCACCTTCTAATTTTTGAACTTCAATGCCCAAAAAGTAATGCATAAGATAGAGATCTATCATCTCAAATTTCTTTTTCATGGCTGATTTGAATGACTCTGTAGATAGATTTCCAGTAATGATCAAATCATCTACGTATAAAAAAACAATTAGAATCTTACCTTGCTCATTTATCTTGGTGTACATAAGGTAGGCTCACTGTTGCTCCTACTGAAACTATTCTCAATCAAATAAGAATCAATTTTGTTGTACCAAGCTCTAGGTGCTTGTTTGAGACCATAAAGTTCTTTCTTCAATCTGTATACTTTTCCTTCATGACCTTCAATCTCATAACCTTCTGGCCGATTCATATAAACTTCCTCTTCAAGAAATCCATTCAAGAATGTTGATTATACATCCATCTGATAAATAGGCCAGTTGTTTTGAATTGCAATTGCTAAATCCATTCTTATTGTATCCAAACGTGCTACTGGTGCAAACATTTCATTGTGATCCACTCCATATTGTTGCATAAAACCTCTTACTACTAGCCTTACTTTGTGTTTCTGTACTTTCCCATCAGCATTGTATTTTGTCTTGCAGACCCACTTCACTCCTATCACGTCCTTTCCTTTTGGAAGATCCATCAGCTCCCATATCTAATTTTTCTCTATGGCATCGATGTCATCATCCATGGATTTTTCCCAAACTTTATTTTTTATAGCCTCTTCAAAATATACTGGATCTACAGCTTGAGAAAACAATGCAAAAACTGAAAATCAATAAGTTGTATCAACATTATAAATCTCACTAAGACTCCTTGTTTTCCGCTGCGCAGGACTATTTGATACAGGACTGCGTTGTGGTGATGGAGTTGCTTCTGGTGTTCTCTATGGTGTTTCTTGCATGGCTAAAGATGGCTGAAATCTCAGAGACCTGCAAACTGTAGATGGAGGTGCAACTTGTGGTGTATGTCCAAGATTTGTAGATACAATACATTGTTGCTCTAAAGTTTCATTTGTCATATCATCGTGCAGAATAACTACTACTATACTCACTATTTTCTCTATACTTCCATCCCATCCTTTATTCTCAATAAACTGAACATCCATATTGATCACAACCTTTTCAATGACTGGATTGTATAACTTATACGCTTTTGTATTCTCTAAATACCCAACAAAATACACTTTTCTCCTTTGTCTTCCAACTTCTTCCTTAGCTTATTAGGTACATGTGCATATGCTACACAACCAAAAACTCTGAAATTTGAAACACTATGTTTCATGTTAGTCCATGATTGTTGAGGAACCATGTTCCTAACAAGTTTTGTTGGACACCTGTTTAAAATGTAAACAAAAGTTGTTACTAGCTTCTACCCAATACGTCATTTGGTAGATGCTTTGGCCTTTATCATACTTCTCATCCATCTCTCATTATGGTTCTATTCTTTCTCTCTGCCACACCATTCTTTTTGTGGTGTATACCTAGAAGTAAATTGCTTGTGTATACCAAGATATTTGTAAAAATTCATAAATTCATTAGAAACATACTCACCTCCTCTATCTGTCAAGAGAAATTTGATGTAGAATCCACTTTGCTTCTCCACTAATGCCTTGAACTGCTAAAATGTATCAAAGGCATCTGATTTATGTCTTAGAAAATATAACCATGTCTTCCTTGTGTAGTCATCAATGAATGTCATAAAATATGAACTACCTCTAATAGAAGTTGTTTGCATGGGTCCACATAAATCTAAGTGCACAATTTCAAGCAGTACACTTACTCTTGGTATTTTGCCAATTGGGAAGGAATCTCTGTGTTGCTTCCCCAAAATACAACCTTCACATACCCTTTCTGGTTTCTGAATCAATAGCAAACCTTTAACCATATTATTTTTATGAAGTAAATTCAAACCTCCAAATTCAAATGTCCATACCTTAGATGCCAAAGCTACGATTCATCTGTCATGAATGAATGAAAAGTTGATTGTGTTCCTTCAGTGCAAGACTCAACTGTATTAGTGTAGGAACTAGCGCAGGACTCGCTTGTTGCAGAGAAGACCTGATTTGTATTGGCACAGGAACCTATTATCTCAGCGCAGGACTCTATGACCTTAGTGCATGACTCATCTACTTGAGTGCTGGACTCAGTAGAAGGCTGATTTGACTTAACGTAGGACTTGGTTGCGAGATGAGCTATTGTTTTTTATGCAAACAAATATGGTTTCTTCTTTTTTCCTGGTTTTAAAATCAAGGGAAACATCCTATTGTTGCTCATCTTTACTTTTCCTATCAACTGAGTGCTAGGAGATTTGTCCACAATCACGCACTCATTGTCTTCCATAAAGACTAGGTATCTTTTCTGTACCAGATGTCCAATACTCATAAGGTTATGTTTCAAACCTGCAATGTAACAAAACATCTTGCATACTTGTTTGCTCCCCTTGTCTTGTTAGAATATTAACCATATCTTTTCTTTTCACAGACACAATATTGTTATTTCCAAGAGTTACATCAATCTTAACTGAATCATCCAAACTAGAAAACAAATCTAGATTACCTGTCATATGATTATTGCAACCTAAATCCAAATACCATACATCACATGGAATCTCTTTTGACAAATTACATTCAATAGGGTATAAAGAAGGTATTGATTCGGAAATCCTTGTGCATACAATAAACATAGGTTCAGAAATAGAACTTCCAACCTGATTTTTATTTTGCCTCTCCTGATCATATTGCTTTTTCTTGCAATCATAATCATAGTGTGCATACTTCTTGCAATAATGATACTGAACGTGAGACTTATCTTGTCTCTGACCATAACTATGTTCTTGATTCTGTCCTCTTCCACCTGAGTTCGATGAACCACTGCCACGTCCTCTAGATGGACTTCTTTGCCTCTTGGGCTGAAACTGCCTCTTCTTTTTCCATGAATACCTGTTGTCTGAGATGCAAAAGCCTGATATACACCTGCATGTGATCTATTCATTCTTTTTTCATGATTGATTAGTGATGCATGTAACTCATTAATATAAAACTGACTCAAACCATTAGTTTCTTCAATATCAACAACTAAAGGATCAAATTTCCTAAGCATTTTTTCAATAATCCTTCTATCTTCAAGAGTCTCACTGCGGGATTTTATTTGATTGACTAAGCCAACTACATAAGTAAAGAACAATTCTATGGTATCTGAATCTTTCATTAACAAATTCTCAAAATCTCTACATAGTAACTGTAGCTTGGCAGTTTTTACTTTCTCCCGACCTTGATATGCAACTTGTAGTGTGTCCCATTTGGTCTTTGCTTGACTGGCTGCTACCACTCTCGGAAGAATACTTTCATGCATTCAATGGTGAATATAGAAAAGAGATTTTCTGTCCTTTCATAACTCCGTCAAAGTATCTTTCTCTGTTTATGAAAGTGCAGTATACACTGTTGCATTTGTGGGCTCTGTGTACCCATCCTCAATGATCTCCCATACATCCTAAGATCTAAATAAGCAAGGTTCCATGGTCAATGACTAATATTCATAATTCTTTCCATTAAATTGCGGTGTCTGCATACTGGATGTAGAATCCATAGTTTGCTACAATTTAATAAACTGTCTGGAATAACCTGCTCTAATACCAATTTGAAGAAAATATCTGCAGTCTTATACAATCGAACAACATAAAGAAAATAAACAGAACAATAAAATAATTTGTAAATAGCAGATTGATACTCAAACTAGCATTGTTGTGTGTTCTCCATTAATTACACTCTTCATCCTCAGAGCTTTGGCTCATTACATTCAAGCTGTGCTGTGGAGTTGTGTGCTTTCAATGCACCATATTAAAACAACTACAATTACTGCTAATAAATAACCAACCTACAGCTCTAAAAATAGAGCACTCTAAATCTGAACCGTGCTTTAAAACAACACATGTTGAGCATGCAATAAAGCAAAAAAAATTTATTTAAATTGACTTCCTAATAATAGGACAAAGATGGAGGTAACTAAAGAAAACTAAATCTAATTTTTTTTCTCATAAAAATCTACTTGAGGAATTAATCTTGAATTGCACATGTATATTTCCAACAATTCATGGTAGAACATGTAGTTAGTGAAAATGATAGAAATTTCAGAACTGTCTATTTGAGGTGGATGACAAAGACGTAATAGTTATAAAAGCCCAACGACTTATTGGACATGGCACTATAGGATAGCTAGGTGACTTTGAAATAGTTTAGAGTACTAATGTACCCAAGCTTAGATTTGAAACTGAGTGGGAAGAAGGAGCCAACATGGAGTGAGAAGATGGAAGAAATAACTATATGACAAGGACGAGTTCACTAGAGAAAAGCAAGTAGGTGGAGAAAAAGAGAGTATGAGAGCATGAGAAATACATCCTTAGCAGAGCTTGGTTAATGTGTTTATGATGCACAAAGTCTAATTTAGGATAGATCTTATGGGAAAACACCAAGAGTCTAAAAATACTGCATGAAAGTGAGCTTGTAAGTTCCATGAGGGCATCTGCATGTAGATGTTATTAAGGCCTTTAAATACATTAAATAAACCTTTTCCCATTCTCTTGAACTCTACAAACGTGCAAGATCTATCCGGTTTGACCAACAAGTGGTATTAGAGTAGGCTACTTTCCTATATGACAAAGCTAGGAGAATTTCAAACGTGAGGCATCTAGCACATGAAGTTGTGTTATCCACTTGAAAAAGATGGGTAAAGGATATAGAAGAAGATCCCAAAGTGTAGTAACTAGAGGAGTTGATGATGTTACTCGAGAAGGCAAGATGCCGCCAAGAAGAAGGGAAGTTGTGTTATCCACTTCAAAAATATGGGTAAAGGATCTAGAAGAAGATTTGAAATTGTAGAAACTAGAGGAGTTGATGATGTTGCTCGAGAAGGCAAGATGCCACCAAGAAGAAGGGATGTGTCAGATGCAACAGTTACATAAATGTTGGATAAGATGTTGGGGGAGACAAATGGTGTGAGGACTAGACTGGAGAGCATAGAATAAGAACACCAAATAATAATAGGTATTGTTGTGAGAAACACCGAAAAGGATTCGAGAGTATCAATGAATAGTCAAAAATGTAGAAAATATTGCACAAAGAGGGCATTAGTGGAGTGGCAAAGAGAATACAAGGTGTGCACAGAGGCACAACCAAATATTGTGTGAGAAGAGCGTAAGAACAAAGAGGAAGCATGCACATGAGTATCACCAAAGAATGCGTGAGAATAAGAACATGGAGAGAGCTCACGAGATGAGCAGAGGGTGAAGAGAGAATTCACACAAGAGTGAATGGCAACACACAAGAGTATTGTGCTAGCAAAGGAGGCTTCCAGAGAGAAGAATATGGTCACTACAAATGATAAGTGCACGGATGAATGTGCAAATCCATGGGACGAGGTGGTGGTTGTACAACCACAAAGATGACAATGTGTAGAGATGAATGTCCCAGCCATGGGATAAAAGGAAGAAGAAATTTTCATGGAAGGTCATGAGCACATAGGAGGTGATTCATGTCATAGCTTGAGGCCATATATAAAGAATAGAAACAAGTTTGTGGAGTTCTAGCTGAAGAACTAGAGTGCTTAATGGATTGCGTGGAAGAAGATGTCTAAGAGAAAGGATAGATGGGGTGGGAAGGTGACTGCATAAAAAGAGAGGACCCCAAAAGAAAGACAACATAGTATGCGCATGAGGAAAATCACAAGAGAGGAGAAGAGTGAAGGCACATGTATGTGCAAAAAATGGGAGCACCATTATGAAGGAGGTTGAGGAGAGAGAATATGTTGCCCTAAAAGCAACTAAAAGTAGAGCAGTCTTTAAAGAAGATTACAATGATGCACGTGAAATAGAGAAGGCAAGAGGATGAAGAGGCCCACGAAGTTTTCAAGGAAGTGGAGTTTGTAGACAAGCACATAGGTGAAGAAAAGCATAAGGGTGATTTTTGTGAAGAAGGATAAGTTGCCCCAAATGCAACCAAGGAAGATTTTTCAAAAGAAGAGATTGGAGGAGTGTGTAGTGCAAAGAGGATTAAAGGAGAAAGAATGTACGGACATGGAGGGGCACAATGGAACTGCAAAGACACTATGAGAAGAGGGAGAAGTTTCCCAGCAAGCAACAAAGAAGTAAGGAAGGAGAGGATCATCGCAAAGAAGCTCCAAAAGTTTTATGTAATGAAGAAGGTGCAAGAAAATAAGTGAAGGAGAAGGAAAATGGTCTAGAGGAATTGCCCCAGGAAGGTGGAGAGGAAACATGGCCTACTACCACCAAAGGAGAGTATGTGATGATGAGAGTGCACCAGAGAAGATGAGAAAATGATAGAGCAATCCTAGAGTAGAGGAGGAGATAATTGTAGCCTGACAGTGTGTAGATAAAATACAAGTGGCCCAACTGGGGTCAAGAGAAAGAGAAATGAAAGAAAAAGCCACAAGGAGATATCGAGCATGGAGATGGAGAATGTGCAGAGGAATTACACAAAAATGAGTGTGCACAAAAGTAAATATGCAAAATAGAAGAGGGAAATATTCAAAAGAAGAGGTCTATAATGAGTAGTGTAACCAACAAGTGTGCAAGAGGAGAGTGCATGGAAAGAATAGGTTGCGATAGAAAGGTAAAGAAAGAAAAAAGGAGAGAGAGCACACAAAGAGAACTTGTGGAAATAAGAAGGGCATGGAGAAAGAGAGTGTCGAAGAAAAGAAGTGCATGAAGTGAGGGAGTGAAAATAAGAGGGAGTCATGATAGAAGGGTGACCAAAAGAAAGATAAAGAGAGAAGAAAAGAAAGGAGGATAATTCTGTGAAAAATGAACATGTAAAGGAGGAAATCCAAAGGTAAAGAGGGTCAAAGAAGAGAAAATCCCTAAAGGGTTTAGGTGGAGGTGGAGGTGGATAAAAAAGGGCGGAGCGCAGACTCACACAAGAAAAAATTAAAGACAAGTGCAAACGCACAAAGCAGAAGACTCACCAAAGAATCCTTAAGAGGAGGATAGTTCAAGGCAAGAAAATAGTTGTATAGGAGAAGGATAATAGTGAGTAGAGAATTGCAAAGGATCCGAAAGGTTGATCCATTTAGAGGAGGGAGATGGTTCATAGTGAGTAGAGACTCACCATAGTATGTAGGATAGTGCAAAGGAGTCACCTAAAAGTGACAAAATACTGGAAGAGACATTGTAAGAAGCGTTAAGGCCAAGATAAGGTTTAGACGATGAAGGATCATGAACTATCAGCCTCAATTGTTCAAAATGTGGTTATACCACTTAGTTAGTCTACTTGAGGTAGACCTCAAGTTTAAGTACCTTGGATGTTTAATGCAGGAGCATCCAAGGTCTAAGTTAATCTTGCACACTTTTGGCTAGAATTATTGATATACACAAGGTGTTCGAGCAGCGCATAGGAAAAGAAGAGGAAGTGTTACAAAGTTAAGTAGCGATTGTGCTAAAGTAAAGGAGTACTTTGCATAATAGCTATAGGTAAGAAATGCAATGCGTGGAGTACACAGAAGAATTCAGTGCAATTGTGTGCAGAAGGCTTGCGAAGTAGAGTAGGTGCAGAAGAATAATGTGCACTGGTGTGTGTAGGGTTTTGGTAATGCAATGGATTTTTAGCTCAACTTAGTAAGATGGAGGTGCATAGGAATTATAGAATGTACAGAAGGAACAAAGGCATGAAGTAATGTTTGTACAATAGCTTGGATTACGAAGGAGGCATGTGAAAGGATCAGAAGCCTAAGGATGGTGCACGAAAGAAATAAAAAGTGAAGCTCAAAGTTTAGAGGGTGCAATAGAGTAAGGAAAAGGCAAGGTGAAAGAGTGTGATCAAAAAGTACTTAGCATAATGGGTAGTTGGCAGAAATGATGGAAATGTTAGGACTATCTATTATAGGTAGCTGACAATACCTAATAGTTAGAAAACCCAATAACTTGGTAGACGTGAAACCATAGGAAAATTAGGTGGCACTGAAATGGATTAGAGCATTAATAAACCCAAGTTCAAATATGGAATTGAGGTGGACAGAAGGATCCAACATGTAGAGAGAAGTGGAGAGGGGAAAGTATATGACAATGATGAGTTCACCAGAGGAAAGAAAGCAAGGTGGAGAAAAAGAGCATGAGTATGAGAAAGAAAACCTCGTATGAGGTTCTTGAATGTGTGTGTGATACAAGGTTCTTGAATGTGTGTGTGATGCACAAAGTCCAGTCTAGGATATGTCTTGAGGAAAACACGGAGAATCCAAAAATACTCTGGTGAAAGGGAGTTTGTAAGGTTCACAAGAGAAACTACATGTAGATGCCATTAAGGCCATTAAAGAAACCCTTAAGTTTCATTCTGTTGTGTCGGACTCCACAAATAGGAAGGATTTATTAAGTATGACCCACACACTTCCAGAAGGAGAAGTATTACTTGTAGTAAGGATAATTTTGAAGGTTGTATGAATGAGATAATAGTTATAGTAAGACATGTGAGACTTTTTAAACATGATAGTGGAAGAATAGAAAACTCATTATTTACAAAATGGTATGAAAGGTAAGATTAGAGCACAAGCCACATTGATATCCTTACATACTAACTTGGTTAGAGGACAAAATTTCATTGTACAGGAGCAAATAGGAAATGGAGATAAATATTAACCACTTCTTATACAAAGTTATGTGTAATATCTTATTGATAGATTCATGTTCTATATTATTGGGGAGGTTGTGGAAATTTGACTATGAGATGATGTATGATGGGAGAGCCAATACAACTAGAGTGTAAAAGGATAGGAAAATGCACATTCTAACACAGCTAAGAGAGGAATACCTAATAGTACCACCTAAGTTATTTGATCATGTGTGAGATACTTGGTCATGTAGGATGAAAGGGGAACATGTATAATGCAATAACAATGAATTATGCAAAAGGAATAAAATGGAGGGTGCATATTAGTGTGAATGAGAACAATGTGGGGGACTAAATACAATAATGAGGGAAACTTACATATCAATGTGGGAGAATGTAGAACAAAAAAAAGTGTTGAAGAGAATGAGAAGTGGACATTTCTATCCCAAAAAGGTGTGCAAAGATGTTTTTGAAGAGATTAAGATGTGTATGAGAAAAGAGACACCCAATGCAAATAAAGGAAGTCATCCTAGAGAAAAAGGACTGATATATAGAGAGTTAGACTTGGGATGGGTTGAGGGGGTTCATTTTATAGCAAGGACCAATAGATAGAAGGTGAAGAGTACCGTTTGGTATACAAGTGATGCCTAGACCTTACTAGAAGGTTAAATTGGTGGTTTTACGATTGAGCCTATGTGTGAGAGAACTAATCACTCACATTTTTTTACCCAAGGTGTATGGTGGAGGAACATCTAGGCTCATATCCAATTTTGCATCAACCAAAAATCTATTAGAGTAGGAAAAAAAGATAAGTCTAGTATTGCATATTTTTGTTTGGTACAAAGTGTTTTTACATTATTTTGCACTCCCTACAAGCACACATATATTATGTTGTTCTTTTATACATGTTTTCTTGGCGTGTTTATGTTTTTTTTTGTGCATCTTTGTGATCATAATTATTTATTTTTCAAAAAGGTTCATGGTACTTCACTGATCATAGATTAATCTTTCAAAGTTGGGAAATTATATATCCTATAGTGCAAAGATGAGATAGTGATTTCACAACTAGAGGCTTGTAAATCATAAGGACATTTAAAAATCATCATGACACATCCACATTATTTCCACAAACTCCAAAGGGGTGGCATAAAACTTGTAAATGATGTCGCATAATAAAAATAGTTTGTAAATGACTAGAAGTATTGTGTAGAACCTGTAATCCTTCAAAATGTGTATGACAACACATAAGACATTTTTAAGGATAAATTCATCTTGAAACCTAAACCACATGATTATTGGAGTACCATTCAAGAAGTTCTTCAAAATAGGGTGATGCATAAACTTCTCACACAATAAAACACAAGATTCTCAGATAGTGAAAATGTTGGGATCATCTGATGGAATGCTTCAAGATTACAAGTGGAAATTGGGTAGAGACCTACCTATTTTAAAATTATATTTGTTGCCCCCCGAATTATGTTTTCATAAATTTTATCTATGAATATGGGGTCTTTTTAGAACATTTTCTCATTTAATAAGTGCAATACGGTTAATATGTTTATGTGTCAAATCTAGTTGATCCAATTACTGTAATTAGAATATTGAGTGCTATATAAACACATCACTACACTTAACAAAGGCATTTTGATTCAAATTCTAGATTGGGAATTATCCTAATTATGGTTGCAAAGATTATTGTAATTATATAACTTGTAGGATTACATAATTTCTAGCTACATTGTGGGTGTTGAAGTATTTGTAGGTTTGTAGACATTATGCATGTATTTATTGATGTAATAATTTATACTATAGAGTGTTGTTGAATATAATAAAAATATTGTTGTTACTAAGAAATTAAACTACGCATATGTGTTAACTTTCCATTACTCTCATGGTCTAAGGAATCCTTTCATTGGGACTCGTAGCTATTACTCCATCAAAAAACCTACTAGGTCAATGATATATACATAGTACAAAAGTATTGTCAAATGTACACACTTCACTAATTTGGATTGCAACTCTGTTTTTTCTAAGAGGTCTAGAATGCATGATACTTGACTGAGATGCTCCTCCCAAGTCTTGCAAAAGATGAGTATGAAATCCAAGTAGATGGTGATAAAGGAGTAGTTGAAGGGCAGGAGTATTTCCCTTATTAGGTGTAAGAATGTTGTTGGTACATTTTTTAAGTCCAAATTCATAACTAATCATTCCTATCATCCCTAATTTTATTTGAATGTTGTATCACATACATGTTTATATGGGAATGTGACTTGATAGTAGTATAATTTCAGGCTTATCTTGGTGAAGTATTAGGAACCTAGGTGCTAATATAGGAGGTCATTAATGTCTGACAATGGATATTGATTCTTTACCATTACCTTGGTGAGGGCATGATAGTCAATGCATGTGAGAAATAAACCATATTTATTTTACATGAGGGTAAAGTTTCCATAAGGTGAAGTGTTTGGCCTGACGCTTTCTTAACCAAGAACATCTTGGATATGAGGTCATACATCACGACTCTCTAAAATAGACTTGATATAAAGTGGACTAGATGGAAGAGAGGATATATGGACCATATCAATTTCATACTTTACTAAACACTGTGTTGGAATATGCTTCAGATCTTCAACGTTACCCCATATTATTTCTTTAGTTTATCAAGCCACGGTTGTTTTGATGACTTATCAATATGCCACGATGATAGTGCTCCCTTGTTAGGTTTCCCTAGCATCTCATTATGGACCATGAGTAGTATGAACTTATGTGTATGAGAAATGAGCTTTCAACATTGTTTGGTAAAGACCAAATTGAGTTTGGCCTTTAGAGCGAATCTGGAATGTAGAAGCTATGGAATTTGACATGGATCATAACATTTTAAGGTAAAGACCATAATGATTTCAACCTTTTCAAGTGGGTTTAAACTTTGTAAGATTTAGTGTTTAACATCGATGGTCCCTTAGCTTGATATGTACCATCCTAGTCATATGTGTATGTTCTTCTAAGTAAAATATGTCATATAATCTAAGTGACACTATGTCACAAGTGACTATTTCCTACACAAGCTTGAATGTATATTTAAAAGTGCATAGACATTTTAGTTCATCATAGGCAATTCAATTATGATATCCATGTTGATTTTTCCCTAAAACTAGGATGAAGTCCAAAGAATAGCATAGAGTCCCAACTTCTTCATGGAATTTGTAATGTAACAACAAATGTAGGAATTTATGTGCACTCCATAGATGTGTGTATTTAAGGCTATTAGAAGTTCTGTTGTACTACAAATAGTGTTTTGGTAACATTAAAGTGTCATGTTGTCTTGAATAACACATGTCTTAGATGATTGTTTGGCATGGTGTACCATCAAGAACACAAAGATGTCTAATCTTGTCAAACATGTGTAGGTGGTATAGCTTTTTGTGAAGTTGTAATCTACTAAATAGAGACACCTTATCAAAGAAATCATGCCTACCTATTTTAACCACCATGATGAGGCAATATGTCACCTTATTGTCTTTTACCTCCGTTTTCTTGATCATTGAATGGAATTATGGAACACATATTATATAATTCATGTGACACTCATTCTCTAGTTTACCATGTATGCTAGAGCTAAAGTGGCATAATTTCAAATTAAATTATTGTTTCCTTGTCAAAGGTGTAGTGTTGTCATTTCTTGATTACATTAACTATGGTGTAAAACCCTTTTTCATAGGTATAACAATGATAATTGTAATTGTATGTCTTTGAGTGATATGTGGTAGGATGTTTATTTGTGTGAGTACTGCATCAAAGGAATAATTAGATGCATAAATCAAGATCTCAAAGAGTCGACAATGTCAAGCATTGCCACAATAGGTGTTTCAAAAATGTGTTGCATGAGGTCTACAAATGCATGCACTTATGCATATCTCTAGTGAAAAAGAATTAATGCATATGGTTTGGATGAGTGACCATGATATGTGTGGGAACCTAGTCAAAAAATTACACTAGAATATTGTGAGCCATAGAAAAGTTGTTGGGATTATATATGGGTTTAAAAGATGACTTGAATATATATTTTATATTGTGCAATTCCAATGTATATGCCTAGTCCATAAAAGAATATCCATAGAATATATAATTCTCTTTAAGCATAGATAGAGAGGATGAAGAGCCTTTGTTGTCAAGTAAAGGAAGAAGAAGTGACTAGTAACTCAACAATCACCTCATATTGTATAACACCATGTAAGTGCACTACGTAGAAGCTTGATCTCAATTTTAATTGATCTTTAATCCTTGGCTTCCACTTTGATTTCATGTTCGATTTTTGATTTATTAATATCAATTCTACTCTATTATTTATATTCTCATATATTGTGTTTATCTTCCTTGAATTGTTTTGGCTATGTAGATATTACATACTAAGGTTTAAGCTCTAGTATATCATATAGATATTGTTTAATTTAAATAAGATGGCTTTATCCTAGACTACAACCCATTGCATGTCCTAATATCATGATCTAGGGACGTTTGCTAACAATGGTTCGACTTTAAAATGTTAAGATGGCTACTTAGACAGAGGGATGTAGAATGATGGTTGCAATAGAAGATGAAACATTTTGTGGAAAATGAAGAGGATTTGACATGAATTCTTACTGAAAGAATAAGATTGGTGCATATTTATGGAGACATTCACAAGATATTCTGGTGCATGCTTCCAAAATAGTTAGCCACATGGTTACCATTGGTCCGAAAATATGTCGAGTGGGCAGATCTATGGATAAACAGGCCAACAATGTGCAGGGCATAGCCCCTATTTGAGATAGCAAAGTGTAACTGGTTTATTGTTATTCTACTAGCAGGAATCTATGCCAGTCTTACAGTATTATACCTTCAAGGGGGGTTTGGGATCTCATCCCAGTAGAGTTAGTTCCGACAAAGAACAGAAAGGAATGAAAGAAGGAATAGAAGAAAGATGGATTGAAGGGAGAAAAGAAATGAATTCCAAAATAGAAAGGTCAGAGGGTTTATGTTTTGGGCCGGTAATAAACAGAGCCAAACTTACTCACATAAACAAACAAAGCAATACTATTAAACAAATGACAAAAACATAGGTGAATCTAACATAATAAGCATGCAGATCTAACTTAAGAAAGATCTAACACATAACACAGGAATTTAGCACCAAGTCTCAATTTTTGTATTAATAAGTTGTTTTGTTACAAGAAAGCTCAAAGTCTTTCTCTCCTCACTTCTATTTTTCATACAAATTTGCTCACTCTTGAATACTACAAGTATCCAAGTATTTATAGAAGGAGAAGGAGAAAGAAGACAAAAAGGAGCCAACAACTATTTACAAAATATCTAAAAGTCAAATTTTGGCTTTAGGGCAATTTTCTGGACGACAACATCTCATGGTGCAACATGGATGATGTCATCATTTGTGCCAACATACTTTTAAATACTTTTACAAAAATGGGATTTATCCTAGGAGGAAGGAGCCTATTCGTCATCATCCCTTGGCTTGAAAGGAGTGTCCTGCTTCTGCTCAGGAGAGGTAATGTGAAACTGAGCTCGATACTCCATGAACTTGCTGACCATCGTTTGAAGTTGATCCTAAGATGGACCCTTAGTGTGATCCCCGATGACTTAGCAAGTTTCATGTTCATCTCTGAGTCTTTCCAGGAGTTTAAAGTATTCATTTCCTACCTCCATCAGGTATCCAACAAAGCTGCGACATGCCAGAAGGTTGTTGATAGATTCTATATCAAAAGTGGCCTCTGACGCTAAACCCTGCGACGCGATTTCCTTGAAAGTTGAATAGTATTGTTTTCCTTCCTTAAGGCATACGCTGCACCGAGCAACCCTGGAGACATTCTTAAGATGATCTGCTCCATTTGATGTATGGCATCCAGGGCTTCCTCCTTGATTTTGTCTATCTTTTCCAAGACAAACTCCATTTGGTCAACCCGATAGTCTAAAGCAGCAAGGACTTTGTTGGGTGCTCGCAGTTGATCAAAGATGTCGAATTTCACTAAGTCATTGACTAGGCAGTCGAGCATCTTCTGGAATGTCTCGTGTTGCAACCTGACATGGTCTAACTCTTTAGAGATAGGCCTTGCTATTACCTGGAGTTCCTTGTTAGCTTGATCTATATTTTGATAGAGCTCTGTGAACTTTATAATCACTTCCTCACTATCTTTGAGGATCTACTCTCTCCAGGCGGACACTGTTGTACCTTACTCACCGATCTTGGCATACTCATTTATCTTTTCCTGACTAAGAACTTCAAGAGGATCGATGACCATTATAGGAGGGGCATTGCCCATCTTTTGCAGGGCTCGGAGAAGATGCTTGTTTTGCTCTTTTAATATTCTCTTCTCTTCCTTTGCTTCTTGCAAAGGACATCCACTGTGGATAAGGCCTCTCCTTGTAGGCTCTCTGATGACGTTCCCATGGTGATCTAAGTCATAGTAAAATCTATAGGAGATAGATCTTCTTTCTTCTTTGTGAGATCAGGGTACGCGATCTCCATAACCTTTTCACCTGAAGCGCTTTGAGAGAAGTGGGTTATAGCCTTTTGCTTCTTAGGCCCTTTATCTGGAATAGCTGAGAAGTCCATAGGTGTAATAGGGAATTTCCTCTTTTGCTGGCTCAGGTGTTCAGAGATCCATTCTAGACTTAAGGGAGTGGGACCAGAGGAAGAGGAGGAAACGGTGGTGGAAGAAGGAGCAATTGCAGTGGAAACGGGGAAATGTGTCAAGACACTTGGTGGTAGCATTGAGAAAGAAGCCAACACTGCAATGATCACGGGGTTAGGAGTGACTGCAGGAGAGGAAACCGTGGGGGCGGAAGGGATCTGTGAGATGAGGGAAGAAATGCTGGGGGGAAAATCCGCGAGGGAAGAGAAGATGGAGGAAGAGGGAGGGGGAAAGGTAGAAGATGGGGGAGAAGACACAACCAAAGGAGCGGTTGGTTGAGTGACATGAGGAGGGGAAGGAGTGAGAGAGGGGAAAGGTGGGACCTCACCAGTTGTAGCAATGATGACATCCTGAGTGGATGTGTCCGTTGGAGCACTGGCCACTTCTTCTTTTCCTGGGGATACTAGGTTTACTACTTGCTCCTTAGCGGTAGAAGGAGGGCTCTCAGGAACTTCCTCCTGAGTAGTGCTTGCCTCTCCTTCTATATATTTTCCTTTGCCTTTAGACAAGTGTTTCGGCTTGGTGGGTGCGTCGCCCAAGGGAGACATGGTAAAGTCTACCCCAAGGTGATGATACCATTTTTCTTGCACCAATGCTCGGTGCATTACATAGTGCCTTTGACCCTTTCCTCAATAGTCTGAGGAGCCTTGTTTCTATCAATTTTGGCAAACGACCAATTGTCCCCATCCGTGTCTAGATAAACTTGACCGACTTCTTGATTAGTTGCTTGGAAATCCTTTGGGATGATAGCCACACCATATTGAATGATCTCTGTCAGGGCCAGTCGGGAGTGATCCTTTCGTCTGAGCTCAACTTCGTGATATAGATCGATGTAGATATCTTCAATCTGAGGGACATGAATTAGATCGATCTTTGCCCTTGGAAGGTAATCAAGAGGATCAAAGGTTGGCATTGCTGGGAAATTATGCTTCAAATTGAGCAATTCAAGCTCTGCAAACATCTCATGGGCTTTGCTCTGTGAAGTGCAGGTGTACCTGCCCACTGTGAGGGGGAATGGAGTTCCACCCTTCTTCCTTTTTAAACACTTCACATGGTATGTGATAAGCTGTCTATACAGCTCAAATAGGATCAGCTTGGGTCCCGCATACCTCAGAAATTTGGTGGGCTCTGCCAAGAAGTTAGCGGCTCTGAGATAGGTGAAAGTGGGGAATTGCGTGAATAACGCTCCCCACTTCTTTGTGGTGGTGACCATGCTTTTGGTCGTCTAGCCGTAAGTCATGTTGGGCCTCAAGAGGCAGATGATGCCATAGAAGAAGACGTCGTTGACTTTACTAAATTGGGCTATGCTATTTTCCAGTCTTAACTCTGGATAGTACTCATATATTTTGACCTAGGGCCATACCCCATACCGATTTAATGCTGGGTAGTCCCTCTCTGAGGCAACATCATATACCACATAGGAGTTCATATAGAACCTCCCAATTGTTGAAAGTTGTTGAAGCTGCTCCGAGATTGTACTACTGATAATCTCTCCCCATTCAAAATGCTAATCAGGAACATTTTTATTCATTGTTTCTAAATACCTGAGCATCCACTTGTGAAAGTAATGGGCATCGGAGAGCCCAAATACCCTTCTCAGGAAGGTGATTGTGTCACTCAACTCCTCTGAAAAGTCACTGCGATGAATGACTTGTGGCCACCTGCTTATCACCTTCTTATTTTTGAGGTACACCTCATTCATTAATTGTATACATTTGTCTTCGTTTTCAGTCCATGTCTTCATGCAGTCCTCTTGGCTTACCGCTACAAAATATTTGTGGTGGGGGATGCCTAACATGATCTCAAAAAGTCAGGCCGTGAGGTTGATTATTACCTCTCCCTTCTCATTTTCAACACATCTTGTGTCCTTATTGTAACAACGGCCCACCAACATCACGAACTCATTGTTGATTGTGCTTACTGGGATCCCTATAGCAAACTGCAGACCACTGCCAACCAATTTATCCATCCATGGGCTGCTTGTGACCTTCTTGGTTCTTGTCCAGAAGTCTCCATATCTATGTGCCCGAGTTCTGAATCTCTAATATCAAGATCACGCTTTGCAAGAGATTCAGGCATCTTGAACCTTTGGTATTTATATTTCATTTCTTCTTCTGTTAGCTTGGCTTTACCCTTGGACTTAGTTGGCTTCTTACTCGTTGAAGACATGTGTGAATCTGAGTTCAGCTGTTGATTTGTAAGAAGAATCAGACAAGTCCATCGCAAAAGAGCCATGTAGCCATTAAGTCATCCATCAAAGCTTACAAAATGAAAATTTAGCAATTTATGAGCCTCTGGGTGCAGGGCACAACTTTATTGCAGGCTGCAGGGACTTAGAAAAGAAAGGCACACTTTGGGAAAGTGTTGCATGGGAGAAAACAACGCCAAAAGGGGTGTGGGGCATGGAAAGGCTGCACACAACATTCAGATGTTAGTGTCAAGGGATGTGCATTCACGCCATTGGAAGTCTTTAAGTGGGGCACATATATGATTGGTGTAACAAGGTCCCAAGATGTGCCATTGGCGCAGATGTAGTAGATTTTCATGAGAGTGAGGTGTGCCAAGTGGTTTAGTTGCGCGGCACGGGAAAGGTTTGCACAACATTCAGATGTTGTTGTAGTTACTTTGGCGCCAACTCTTGCACCTAGGGAATTTTGCAATGTTTATAAGGCATGGAGAAGGCTTATGCCGCATGCAGGGAAAGTGCGCCTGTGGCAAAACTGTGTTTGATGTAACAAGAATGAAGCTTGCGTTGAAGGAAAAACAGTGGGTTATTTTGTAAAAAATTTATGATTTTCACTCGTTTGGCTCAGATTTTGATGTCTAGGAGGAAAACTTAGCAAAGTAGGGAATAAGGGACAAATGAGCTTGAGTTGTTTTGTGGCAGAGTCTTCTAGATTTACATATCTGGAAGGAGGATGGAAAACGGTTTGAAGGTGGGTTTTGTAATATATGTTGGGATTATGTTATCTTCTTAGGTTCATTGTTATTTTTAACAGTCCTAATCACCTAACCCATCATAAAAACGACAACAAATCCACGAGAAGGGCAAGGGCCTCTTACCAGGAATATATAACGATAAAGGGGACAAAGTGGGGTCCACGAACGTGACAAATGACAACACACGAGGCTGACAAGAACATTGACAAGTACAAAGGAATAACTTTTTCACGTTTTTTGAATTGTGAAAATGACAGGTCAGATGCGCCTATATATAGCAAAAGGTGCAATAAATGTGCCACCAACTTTTTCTATGTTGCACTTAAGTGGATGTCGACACAAAGAGATTTGTGCCATGGCGCAGCTTTGGTAGTGTCAACCACTGCATTTTCAGCACCCACTTTGAACTTTAGAGAGTGATAACAAGGTGGTGTTTGCACCTAGGCGCAGCTTTGAACGGCGCAACATTGGGAGGTGCAACATTTGGAGGCGCAACATTTGTAGTGTTGACACTCCCTAAAATAAGCCAAAGGAATAAAGGGGCGCAATTTTGGTTGATGTAACGTGAATGAAAACTGCACCCAATCCAAAAAGGTTGAAAATGACCAAGCTCTAAAAACTAAATTTTCTGGAAAGGGATTTTATGCCATTCCGAACGCTAAGGGACCTAAACGGGGGACCAAAATGGAAATTTTTGGTATGGCTAGCTGTAAAATTTCCCTTGTCAATTTTACAGGATAACATTACCCAACTAGTGTTTTACTATTTTAGGTACAAAGACAGAGAAGAATACAAATAGATGGATGAAAATATTGAAAATTTGTGTAAATTGGAATCTCTGTGGACCTGAGCTATGTATTTATTAGATGAAAACTACTATTGATTGGTGTGTAACACAAATTTCTATCCAAATATGATTCAAAACATGTTTGATAATATTTAAAACATTTCAAATCCTTCCTCCTGCCAAATCCTACATCATCTAACTTAGGGGAAAGAGTTGTGCACCATGTGGGCCATAGGAGTTGCGTCCCTTTGGCTGAAAGAAATTCCAATGGTATTTTGGAAGTCAATCTTGGCGTGATTGAGGGATGACCCCTTAATGATTTGCTAGTGGTACCGTCATCCTTAGATGACAGGGGGTGTGGACCAAGGTTCTCCCTAAAATTTTTTGTTTGGCTTATTCGGATAGAGACTTGTGGATAAATCTCTCGCATGGTTCGTAATGTTTCTTATGCGTTGTCTCGTTTAGCTGCTGGTAGAGGCTTTTCTTTCTGAGCGTCATTTATTTTCCTCTCTTCTTTTGTTTGTGGGTTTTTTTTTGTCCCCTAAAAACCAATTTTTTTTAACCTATCTAATAAAAAAAATATTCAAAACATGAAGCATATGATATCATGTAACATAGTCAAACACAAGAGAGAAACAATGTAGTAGTACACATAATGAAAGCATGTAAGAAACTATACTGATTATAAAGTACATAAGAAATCAATGATATGCCAACTGATATGATGAATGATGAGAAGATCCTCTAACAAAATCACACGTGACACAATATAGAAGAAACCATAAGTAGAATTACAATGCCCATAGTATAATCACACACAAGTATAAAACGGAAAAAATTACTATAACTATAGATAAGAAAGGAATGTGACAATCATGCATAACAAAATAGTATATCCATGGAAGTAAGTATCTAAGTGATATAAGTAAGAACAAGACTTGTACATAAATCTTAGTAGCTCAATGTGGATAAGAAGGATAAAACCTGTAATATGCATAAGATCCCCAACATAGGCATTATGCCCCTAATGTGGAAAGGCATCACATCGGTGTGGTAAGTTGAATCTACAAAGTACATATGAGACATTATCATATGTTATATATATGTTCTACGTCTAAACTCAAGATACCATGAATAAATGTACATAAAAAAGGATTTATAAGTTATTAATATGATAAACAAGATCGTATGTAAACATGTACTAATAAAGAGAGCTATGAAGATGTAATGGTTTTGTATTTCTCAAATATTTTAGCAAATGGATAAGATCCAATCAAGGAAAAATGTCCAAGAGACAAAAATATATTTAAAAATTTAAAATGTTCTAAATAGTGTTGAAACTCAATATATTCTTAAAACAACATCTCATAATGTAAATGTGTATGTCATAATTAGGTAACTAGTGTAGATGACCATAATAGGATAAGAAATCAATAGGGAAATGGTCTATGAAATAAAAAAATTTGACATAAAACTAAGACTAGAAGAATGATCAAGGTCAGAAAGATATCAATTCCTTGTCAAAATAGAGGAATGGAGGCTAAATCAAGAAACTCCAGATAGGGTGTGAGTCAAAAGCAAGTGAACAAGAAACCATGTAAAAACAAGTGAACAAGAAACTATGTATAATAATTGGTGTAGTAAAAGATATGCCAATATTTTCAACCTATGATCCCATTAATGAGATGAGCATGCATGGGTTTGGGATTAATTGATGCAAATGTCACATGTTGAGGGAGAGTAGGAGTAGGTGTATCACTATCAAAATGGGAAAGGTAATGTTGAGTTGTGGAGCTTAATTACTTCAGATTAGCATGAAATATGAAACTTGCTGGAAAATACAGTAACTGACATCGGTTATGGAGGGACCGACATCGGTCAAGCAAGGAGGAACTATCATCGGTTAAGGCTAACCGGCATCGGTTCCCTGTGTGGGAGTGTTTTATTTAACTCTCAAGAATTATATCTATTTTTAGTATTAAAGTAGATCTATTGATTGTAATTACATGGCTAAGTGCCCTAAGTTTGTATATGCCTATATAAGCATGAAAGCTAGGGTTTCGAAGTAAGAATTAAGAAGAATTTGTAAAAAGTTGATGATTATTGTGAGAATAATTGTGAGAGAGAGAATTCTTGGAGAAGAAGCAAAAGCTTTAGTAAAAGAAAGTATTGTACATCTGAGAGGTGTAGAAGATTGTCAATCTTCATTGTATATCTTGTGAAAGCTTTGGATAATATATTGGCTTGTTTCTTGGTGGATGTAGCCCACACTGGGTGAACCACGATAAATCTGGTGTTGATTTATATCTCTTATTTTGTGTATTTCTTCTTGTAGAATATCCGCTTTTATTTTCATGTATGCTTAGATCTGATATATTATCTGTACAACCGGTGTGCTAACCTAACAGGTAATCATGAGATGTAAAGTAACATGAATAATCTCTATTCTCATGTTTATGATGTTCAACTCCAAAAGTCTTAAGAATCTCATAAACTATGACTTGTGGCATCCATTGTATGACTAGATATTTTTTGGGTGTTTTTGTTGAGTGCTCATGAAAGGTTATTTTTGTAAGACTAGTTTATGAATTAGAGAAGTCAGTGTTAAATTCTTACTAGTAATTTTGATTGGTTAGTTCATATGGATTTTTTTTTTCAGAAGAACCTTGTGTAATATTTCAAGTTGGATAGGGAACTCATAAGGAATACTCTAAATAGTGATGATCGTGTTATTATGTGCATATTTTAACATTGATGTAACGTGGATTTCAGGATATCTTACATCGTATGTGTCCAAGGACATCTTAGTAGTATGTCATATGCCCCATTGTCTCGTATTCTAACTTTTTTACATTTAAGAGATATAAATGTAACCAAAGTTGAGATTAATTTAGACTATAACATTTTTATTATAATTGGCAAATATTTTTTTGAAAGGGACTATACCCTTGTACAACAAGGCTCAACAACCAGATATAACAATTGCATCAGGAAGAAAAGATGATCAAAATCAAGATTTTACAATAAAACCCAAAAGCAGAAAAACATTCTTCTAAAAAAGTACCAAAACCAACAGAAAATAGCAACAAAACAACACTGAAACAATAATAATTCAGTAACTTATCCACTGGTTTCTGTGCAATTAGTTTTCTTCTTTTTACGAACCATAATCCAATCCTCGGAAGTTTTCTGTAAAGGAATACAAACTTCGAGATCTGCGATTGGATGATATATATTGTTTAAACATCTAAGAGGAACATTTTCCTTAGCCGCTTTAGAATCTTTTGGTTCTGTGTTTCTGGTCTTCTGTGGTTCACCCCCTGAATGACTCCTTGTTTGTATGATCTGTGATATCTCTCAAAGGGGTTTCAGGGACCATTTCCATTATGTCTTCCTCCTGAGCATCAAAAGAAGGGATATCCTTATGTTCAAATACCATATGTTCTGGAAGGACATTTTTTCACCAGTTAGCATTCTCATTTTTATGTTTCATTATTTCACAATTAGCGGCAGAGTGACCCAAAGAGGAAAATCTCCTACATCTAAAAGGAAGACCCTCATAGTATAAATTTTGCATCTTCAGCTCAATGTGAGCTGGAAAATCCTTTGAAGTATCAATCTCTGCAAGTATTCTTGCATAGGTTGTATGTGTGAGATCATAGGTTTGGAAGTCAATGTTGATGATGTTGCCTAAGGTATTGCCTATGGCTATCAGACAATTTTGATCCCAAAATTGAAGAGGTAGGTGGGTTAATCTGATCCAGATCGATTTACAAGAGAAGGATTCAGTGAGAGGGTTAAATGATGAAAACTAGGGTTTTAAAATAAGGTAATTTGCTGACAAACCCAAATTTGTTTAGAAATGTTATCCTTATCAACAATGGATTCAAAAACAACAATAAAAATTCCCTTAGCATAAGGGTAGAGATCTAACCTACCTTCAAGAAGTGGGATCCAATGTTTGGAGATTCATTCGTGTAGGACAGGTAAGCTAGGTCAGAGTCCAACAAATCTATAAATCACGACATGATCTTGATAAAATGACTCTATTTCAAGGACATCATCTTCAAAGGATACACATGGGTTGCTCTTAGTTGGTATCATGGTTTTGAACTCAACTTTCTTTTGTAAAACCTCCCTGAATGAACGATGGGTTATCGTTTTAATAGGGGAGGAAACCCTAGAGACAAGAATATCAAACTTCTTCTTTCCTTCCAAGATGTTGTTAGCAGGACCCTAAATGGAACACCCAAAATAAAATAGAGCCCCAATCATCACCACCCAAGAGTTCTCAAGAAATCGAGTCCAATTGGAGAATGAGATCCACCTCTGCCCTACACATGCACACCTTCTCCTCCCTATTTTCGATCATGGCCATGATATGCAGATTTGTTTTGGTTTCCTCTCTTCCCTTGGTTGGCCCCTACTTCTTTCCTACTAGCATAGGTAGAAGGAGAGGAAGAGACTGCATTTTTACTAGGCAGCTTTTCCTTTCTGTTTCCTTTCTCCAATGCAAGCCTGATCCATGAAATGTCCTGATCCTCTGCATGTTTGGGGTCTGTCCTTCCGCTGCCATTATCAACATATCAGCTAGGGTTAGGGAAAGAGCAAGGAAAGCATGAGGAGTCGAGAGGAGCCATCATGTTACACCCAGGACGTTTTATTTAATAAGTCAATAAAACATTTTTGCATTCAACTACAAAAATTTGAATGTTGAAAGTAAGTAGATGTGATTATTTAATCTAGAAATTAAAAAGAAATATGAATAAGATGATTCACTTAGTTGATTATAGATGTCTATCACACCTTAATGGTACCAAAAGTGCTATAAATGGCTTGGAAATGCTTCATCAAGTGCTCAAACTAAGAATAGGGGCTACCAGGTTATATACACACTACCAAAGACTTAGATCTATGTTAAAAATGTAACATTTTTGTATTTTATGAGAAGTTTATAGAAATTTCATGGGGATACACAATTTTTTGATAACTTTTCCTCTACTTATGAACATTTAGAAATTCTTTAATCATGTGTTATAGTACATGTTTATACTCTTCTTCATCCAAACCCTAAATATGCTTGAAAAACTAAAAGGGAATTTTAAAGGAGTTCATGTTTCGGCTAAAATACCTCATTATACCCTCGGTGGTATGATTATATTTTTACACATATCAATACTCTGAAGAGGGATTAAGCCTCATGTATCTCCCTCCTATGTGAGTGTGTGTAAACAATTGACCTTCCTGTAAACAATTGACCTTCCTATAAAATTTGACCTCTTTGATTTTGGATTTAGTTCTATTGTCTACTTTAGTTTTTATCCTTAGATATTGCATAATTTCTTTATCTTTGGTAGTAATCCTCAATGTAGTGTGTGTTCTTTAAGAGAGTGTAAAGTGTTTATGAGGTTAGGAAGGTAAGAAATAAACCTTAACCAATTCATGAATCATGTAGGTCAACCTAATGATCATTACCCAATTTGAAAACTAGTCATTGAAGGATCCTAGACGTTGGTGATAGATGGATGATCCTCATGCCAAACTAGAGTTTTTGGATTAATCGAAACTTTCTTGAGAGTGAAATAGGTGGATTTGAGGTACAACAAATTTCTGTCTAGGATTCTAAATTTTTGCTATATAGAATAAGATAATCTTGAATAGATATGATTAGTAGATAGAGGTGGCTAAGATAGTGGATGGGTATATTAATAGAGGAAAGTGTGTTCAATTGTCAAATACATCAGTTTTGTCCAAGTGTGACAAAGTTGATGTTGGAAAAGTGAGAAAAATAAAATTTAGGTCCATCTACAACTTCCCTCACTTTAATATTATATTAAAAATTGTAAATTGGTACATGTTATGAATATAATGGCATCGACATGTGTAACTAGAATGTGATATTTTCTTCTTGTGAAATCTATGGAAAAATATGTGTTTATTAATCTCCGCTAATCATAATAAATATGAGTTTTTTTGAACCATCAAAAAATTGAATTTGAAAGACCTAAGGAATTAATACACCTTCTAGTATGCAAACTACGATGCCACTTTTTGAACTTGATTAGAGAGTCATCATGCCATTAGTCTAAAATGACCCAAGTCACATGGCGATAATTGATCTATCTTTGTTATGCTCTTAGCCAAAGAATAGAAAAAGGGTGTTATGATTGCTCCTTAATGTGGGGCCTTGTATCATATATGTGAAAATTAAATCATTCGTTGTAGATGGATAAAAATTCAAAAGTGCAATGTAGTACAATCAACATTTTATTGATCCTCAAATATAAAATGAAAATCTATATATGGCTACAATGCATAACCTAAATTATCTTATTGTTCCTCAAAGTGATATAGAATGCACGAATTGTTTCCCAAAATCATATAAAATTTCATCCCTTTTCCCATGAATGTCATAGAATATATCAATTTCTCCTCAACATCATTTGCATATTTCTTAATATGCCCCATATGATCCATTTGAATCATATAATATGTCTACATTGATCCAAGAGGATGTGGAACTTCCACTAACGCACAACACAATAATGTTCTTCCATATGATGATCGGACTACATTTGATGAATCAAGATTATACCATGCACAAGCTTTGGTATTGCAAGGTCATGGATATTTCTATGTGGTACTGCCAAGTCCCACACAAGTTTATCATGTCAACACCATATCATGTAATTCCGCAATAATGATAGATGAAGTTGATAGACAGATTCTTGGTTATGAAATGGTTGTAACAATTTAGAAAAAACTTCATCTTCCTTCATTGTATATTGAAGAATTATTCTCTTGTTGCTAGAGGATATAATATAGAGAATGAAGATAACGTAGACATCCTTCATTTGACCTCTTAGATCTTGTATAATACTTTGAATAATATAACTTTGCATTAAATTCTATACTTGGTATCTCTTCTTTCTTTTCCTTTTTCTCTATTGGACATTAATTTTTATATATCTTTTGGCATCTAACATTTAAAATAATTTTTTCATGCATAACACATGTAGATTCTCTTTTTTATTAGTGTCCACTGGGTGTCCTCATGGGACCTTAGATAAGTGGTATTCGAGTAAATACTCACTTCAATATATCCCATTGATATCGAAGTTTCATATGAACTTTGTTTCTTTGTTTGTATTCTGAGTGACACGAGGTCCTAATACTGGAAGATAGGACTCAAAACCCATGATATTTATTCACCCCTTGTTTAACATCCTCAGATGGTAGACTTAGGAAATTTAGACTCCAGTTTCATATAATTTCAAGAAAATGATACAAGATGTTGGAAGAACATTATGTGTGGGAAAGAGAAGGGATCATTATTCACTTCTCTCATCTTCTTAAGCATGTGCACCTGATCCTAATCATGGGGGGTGACTTGGTTAGAAAATTTAAACATATATGATCACATGATTCTAAATATTATCCCTTATTTTTAAGATGTACCACTACATGTACTCTTAGTGTTAGGGCCTCATTTTACACTACTACCCTTATTTATATACCAATATACTAATGAAAAAAAATAAAAAAATCTTTGTATAATTGTATGTGTTATGTACTACCTTACCAAGATCACTCCCCTTCCAATGCTCCTAATCCTACTTCACTACATAATATATAAAAATTATGAAAAAAAACACAAAGTGTGTGTAGAGTGATAAATTTCCCTTAAGAAAACTTGGACCAACAAATTTATGTTTGAATTAAAGCCACATTAAAAATCGTATAGCTTGATATGTGCTTGTAAAAAGTGAAGGTTTGATCTTTTTAAATGAATAGTATATGTTTAAGTGAATTTGGATGTAAAGTGTTAATCTCGTGTTAAGTTAAATGTAACTCGTGCTAAAGGATACAATTTGAAGCATCGAGTTCAATTGAACCCATGTTCAGGGCTAGGGTGCTTTTGGTTATCTTCTTTTACAGCCGCACTTGACTATGTTAAATGTGAGATACAATAACTAATATTAAATTGAATATATTATATGTGTTCAATAAAAATATCATACACAAAATAAATCATGTTTCAAACTGTAAATAGATTCAACAAATAATAATCAGAAATAACATCCAGACTAAAAAATATTACACCGACTCTATGTAAGGGTTCAAATTAGAAAAAACATCTAAACTAAAAATATATATTACAACTGACCTTATGTAAGGGTTAATAACATAGTCAATTTAATATTACTTATTGTATCTCACATTTAATAAATAATTTTAGTGCCTCTTCATTATAAGAGGTAGTATATATTTTTGTGTATGGGCATGTTTATTTTTAATTATGTATTGTAAATTATATTTAAAAAAAATGTAAGAGGATAAAAGTTTCAAATAATTTTTGGGTGATATTGAATCTATTGTCACAATCTAAGTACATTTATTATAATTTTGAAATTGTCTATCTCGTCATTAGGATTTGTTTCACGGAAAATTTCATAATTATATCAAGGATATTACAAATAGAATATGATATAAAACAAGTTCATTCTTAAAATTTGCAAATTTAAAATGAAAAAGCATCAGTTTTTAGGTTTTGAAAAATAGGGTTTGTTGCTAGTATGAATTAACTAGCCCCTTTTTTTTTTCAAAACCCTCGAAGATAAAATTGATATAGATAAACAATTATATGTTAGAGATAGATTTGATTAGATTCTCCAACACGATGATTTTTAAAGATGGGAAAAATACTCAATTTTACTTCATGTGATTTCCTATCAAAATGAATCTTAATGAAGCCACTTTTCTATATGGAAATGACTTGAATTAGAATTGTGATGAGATTTATGCACATGCCAAATTTCCAACATCTAGAAATAGGAATGATATAAAGGGTTGGATGTGCCTATACATTTAAAAAGGCAGCTTAATCTTAATATTATATATCTAGTATTAGCAATATTATAACAAAATAAAAAATGACTAACTAAGGTTAACACAAGAATACATTAAAAGGTTTTCCACTACAAAAATTGACAACAATTGAATAAAGTTGAATTTGGACTAACCAAATATATATAAAATAGTACTAAATAAATGCAAAGTAGAACATATAAATAAATATAGATATTGCCATAAATCTAGTCTCTTGAATACTAAGACGTCGAATGTTGGGATCCACGAACCCAAACTTCCTCTTTTTACACAAACATGAGTATATGTGCAAAGAAAACAATGGCAATTTAGCAAAAAACAAGTATAATGAATATTTGTATGATAAGAATAAAGAAAACATAAATAGGCAATCAATAACATAGAGATATATTTAATTATAATATATTAAACATTGTGACATAACCTTCATGTAGAATGGACATTATGTACCATAAAATTTATGCATTATCCCTAGTGTTAGCAATAACAAATATATTGAGTGATTGCTTTTCATCAAATACATGACATTAATAATAATATTATTCAAACATAAGACAATAAATGAAGAAGGGACACATATAAGAAATTATATAGTCATAAGCATGTCATTAGTAAGAAATAATGCTCCTAGACATACACGAAATATTATGGCAAGAAAAAAAGTGTAAGATCATGTTAAGAAACTCTTCATATGTATGATGTTGAATACCTTTCTAGAAGGATGACATACCCGATACACCAATGAATAAGGAATTTCTCCCTACCCATGCCAAGTTTACAACAATGTATTATTTATCTGAAGATTCTACATTTATCTTGTCAATAAAAATGAAATTTATATAGAAATGAAATTTAATTTCTCTTCTATATATGTGTACATGTAAACTTATATGTTAAAATACATGTTCTACATTTTAAACAAATAAAGTAACACTAATGAAATAAGCATAAAGATAATTTTAAAAAGAAGGATAAACTCATATAAAATCCAAGGAAATGTAAATCATAATATTTTCCATCTCAAAATAATATTTCAAATCATAGTAGGTTAGAAAGTAAATTTATAGCATATTAATTTTCACATAACATTATTAGAAAATGTAACAATTTGAATAACCATGGCATTTCACATATGATATGAATTAGTTTAAAAGATTTAAAACATTTACTATTAGAGAACACGTGCATCAATAAATGGTAAGTACTTGATGTTAAGAAAAATAAGAAAATATTTCAAATGTTATGCATCAACTCTTTCTATCATAATGTTACAATATATATATATATATATATATATATATATATATATATATATATATATATATATGTTATATTTTATGTTTCTTAATCATTTGGAAGTAATTTTAAATTTTAAATAAATAAAAATATACAACAAAATAGAGAAAATGAAAATCTTTGAAAGAAGCTATATTAGATGAAAGGAAAATAAATATAAAACATAATATCATAAAGAAATTGTCTCAAAAATGTCAGGAAAAAACACACATTACAATCATAACATTAACAAGATAAACATAAAAATAATCATAAATTAATAATACATTGATTAAAATAAATAAATCCCATGAAAATAACATTCTATGATATATATTGTAGAAATAATATTTAAAAAACTTGAACGAAACAAGTTATTTTAAGCCAAAGAATTGCTAAAAAGAATTTGAAGAAAATAAAAGAAAGTAAAAAAAAAGCAAGAGATTTTTTTGAAAGAAGAATATAATTTTAGAGCGATGGTAATGTCTATAATGATGGCAAGTCACTAACTAAAAGGTCATTATCATCTATTTTTGTCCAATTAAAAATAACTCCCATTTCTTGTTGATTATTTGATGTCAATGGATTTTGAAGATGTTTTCTTTACTTTTATTATCAAATATTCTCTTTGGAGTGGAAATTCAAACCCACACTTTAAGCATTCTTTCCTCTAACATCAATCTTGATTTGTTAGGACTTGAGTTTTCTTTTTTTGATTGATGGTCAAAGTGGGTTGAGGGGACCCTACCCCATTACAACATGTTTCGGATGGAGAAAAAGATATAACAATGAGGATCTGGAGAAGTTGTCTCTACCAGCGACAAATAGGATCAACAAAAGAACAACCAAATGAATAGTAATACAAAAATAAAAATAAAACAAACAAGCTCATCCCTAAGACTCATTCCCACGGGATCTTAAATGCATTTTAAGGGGATCAACAACAATTTTCCCTTTCTTCTTTTTCCCCATAGTAATCCAACCAAGCACCAGTATTCGGATTCACATTTTCCTGAGTGTAAACCAGAATGATGATTTCAAAATCATCCTTTTCCTCTTGAGTTTGAGTCACAAGAGGAAGGGTCTTAGTGTCCACAACATCAGAATGCTAGGGGGTAGGATTTGAGTTTTCAATTTGTTTTTCTTTTTAGGATTTTTTTTTGCTCCTTTTCTTTAATAAAAATTATGTTTATTTGAATAGTTATCATTTGTTTTTCATGTCCAAATTTCATATATTGATTTTAAATTGAATGATTTTTTTTTGTTTGATATATCTGCATTCTTTAAAAAGTAATATACATATAATATTTTATTTGACTATGTAAAAAAGACAATCAACCCACTTGCATAGACTATTTGTGTAAATGCAAAGACCTTGATAAAGGCTAAAGATTGAAAAAATATTATTAGGACAAAATTCAATCCTATGTCATTATCTATCACTACACCATTCTTTTTCTTCTCTTCTTACAAAAACATTATTTAAAAAGAGCCATTACATAAACTATCGCTAGAAATTAGATTTTCATCTAATATAACTTGAATTAGGGCTTTAGTATATCTATTTGATTCAACCATATTAGTCAAATATTTATAAATTTGTCAAGTTTTGCCTCAAATTCTAATTTGTGACATGTCTTGTTTTTTCATCAATCACATAAATTGGTTAATTTTTGCCCTCAAATTCTAATTCAAGTAATAAGTCTTGTTTTTTCATCAACCACATACACATTTGAGTTACTATGTTGACTACACTTGTGATTTGGATAAGTATATGTAAAGATATTCAAATGTAAATTTGGAGGGGCTGCTAAGCAATTAACATTGGTTGTGATATTGTTCATTCCTATTTGATATTGATTTAGTCAAAATGAGATCTTGAATATGATTTTTCAATGTAATCTATTTTTTGTTGAATTGTCTATATGACAGTGATAAACTACATTTCGATCAAAATATTTTGGAAAAGATCTTGAAGTAACCAATGGTCCCATTTAAGGTAAATTAATCGTTTTATGCTCAAAATGTTTTCTTCAATTTGTTTTGTAAAACAATTGTCTTATTTCTTTTGTTAGACTAGAATAAGATTTTGAGTTGATTACTAGAGTGACTCTTTGTTTCCATCATTGTTTCTTATTGTTAAATTTTGAGTTTTTTTGGAAATTAGAAGTAGACTTTTTGGGGATTTTAATAATTTACATGTCTAAGTCATCTCAAGTGACTTCTTTGAGAATTCATTACCTTAAGAGCATTTTTCTAAAAAAAAATTGATGTAGTCATTAGAGAGTCTTCATTGAATGATTATCTTCGACTACACAACCCACAAATCATACCTCATAGAATGTGTAATATTTAGGATAAAACTCTATTTCATTGATCAACAAGAAAACATTGTATTTACAAATATAAGCATTGATGTGCTTCACAATTTTTACTCGAAGGCATACACCACTAAATACAGAAATTCAGAATCCTAGTAGCAAGAATAGAAAAAATATCTCACACTCTCCTCTCAATGAGAATGCATAATTTTGTTTCATTTAAACTAATCAATGGTTTGAGGCTTGTCATTTCCTCTTTTTGCAATCCTCTCTAATGCAATATCTTATCTCAAGCTCAAGCTCCTTACATTCAAACATTATATCCATAGTTATAGGACCATGTAAGGCAATTCGCTACCTTCCTAGCCAGTTGATCGAATGTCTTTCTATAGATCACATGTCCAAGATTATTATCAAAGAAACTTAAAATATTATTTATCATGTATGGAGTCACCAAATTATTTTTGAAACATTGATCATTCATCACATAGGTCAATTAAATTCGTAGGGCAAAGAAAATTAGGCAACAAAGAATCAAAACAATAAGTTCACACAAAGAAACATATCACATAAAAGTGACCTATGATCTCTTAGGGCAATGATCCACCATTAGAACATGATTATCTAAGTATCAAAGAAGAAGAAATGTTTGCAGAAAGAAATAATTCTTTGAAAAAGCATACAAAATCAAAAAAAATTCAAAATTTCTTATTGAGAGCAACATGTTTTTGGTTGATGCAAGATTTTTTCATGATATGCGATGCTCTTATATAATACACCATGGTAAAAAAAAAGTGTGAGAATGGTGTTAATACATTTATTTTTGGTGATAGTTTAATATTTCAACCTTTTATCTAGGCCTTAACTTGCTTTTCTACCAAATCAATGTTCCATGTCTTCCAACAATTGGGCTTCATTGGGCCATAGATCAACCTCCTATAAATTCTTATCTTCACTTCTTAACCCCAAACCCTTCTCTCCTTTAGCTGGCCTTCTTCATTTGAATGGGGTGTTTCTCATTTTTTGCATTGCTTATGATTCTATATAATACCTTCTTGTACCATCTTTGTGTAGTCTACATCCTTCCACTTTTTCACAACATCATTTTGCAAAAGATATTTCTTTATCCACTCACTCTTCTATACTTGTTTAGATCATCCTAAACTCTATTGTTTTTTACAACAATAAGATCAAGATGCTTTTGATTCAATTATCTTCTCCACCCCTCTCCTATGTGGCATTCCTTGATGTTGAAGCATATTATTCTTTATTTTATATCAATAACATGTTCTTGTGTATGCATAAGATAATATGACTATTGTTTATAGTCTCATCCACATTTCTCTATGTGGCAACGTCATTTTACATGCATGCTATATTCTTATATTTATCTTGTAGAATCCCCTCACCTCGTTGTGAAATCAAATTACTTTATTAGATGTAATGTCACCATTGCATTTTAATTGAATTAGAATAATCTCTTATCCATCTTTCAACACATGTATTGTATTTTCCTTACCACAATATCTAACATCTCCCAAATAAATTTCCATGACCTACCTATTAAAAGATGGTGGGTATCCATTGGAAATATATCACGTAGAATCCTATCCCTAAATCTACAAATCTTCGTCTCCACTTCAACATACTCTGTACAATGTCATTAACCTTCTACTGTCTAAATGACCATATAAGGCTAGGTAAAAGCACAATAAAATGTACCACTTTTTTGTATGTTTTGTACCATTAGAAACATGAATTTTCAGTTTCATTGATTTTCTAAAGGTAATAGCCATAAAACCGTACACATTCATGAAATTCCACAAACTAACGAAATGTTGTGTTTAGAGTGTAGAATACATGTAATTTTTAAAAAAAAAATTGCAAAAAAAATGGTCTTTTTCTTAATTTTATTCATACGTTGTTTCTTATGTTATAAAAGAGGAATGACTGTCCCTAGGTGGTTTTTTTAAATGAAAATTTATTTTTTCACCATGAAATTTTAGATATATGTTCATGATTTGAATTTTTAGGTGTTGTCAAATTTGCATATTTTTTGGACTTATATTTTTTTAATTAATTATTTAGTAAAAATATTTTCAAATAAATGGCGTACAAATGTTTATGCCAATAACTTTTAAGATTTACATCGAAATTGAATTTTTTTTTCACAGGTAAGAAGAAGACTTCAACAAATAGTAATTTTATTTTATTTTTAAAAAAATTGATATTTTTTGCTATTTTTCAAATTGGGTTGATTGTGTACGATCGATTGTCCTAAAATACCATACGGTAGCAAAATATAAAAAATAAATAGTAAAACAATTTTTTAAAAATGAAAATTATATTTTTAGAAAGCTAATAAAATGTTGTATTTTGTGATAAAATTTTGTAATTTTATTCATTCGTTAACCCTAATTATGTGGCACCTAAGTGGCACATTTTGGCATAAAATTATTCTCCAAATGGATTTGGCACCAAAATGTGCCACATAGGGGGGTTCGCGTGAAGGGGGTTCGCCCGAAGGGAGTTTGCGTGAACCCCCCTTCGCTCGAACCCCCCTAAACCCTAAATCTGCCACCCAAAACTATATAAATATGTATATAAAAATCTTTTCCGCCAAAATTATTTGAACCCAAACGGGTTCACACGAACGCGTGAACCCCCATTCGCGCAAACCAGTTTCTTTGTCCTACGTGGCAGTTTAGGTGAAGGGGGTTCATGCAAAAGGGGTGTTCACGCGAACACCCTTGACTACCGATCCCGCCCAACCTCTTACTCACGTTTTTGTGACATGAAATGGGACACAACATTGTGCTTTGACCGGGCTTTGGATGTAGTCTACGCATCAATTCTATCTTATCCACCATCTCTGCAAAATGCTAAATTTTTTGTGTTATTTCTATCAACTACAACTACACATTATTTACTCCTAGTATTGTACATTATTTAGAAAACATGACGCCTTTGGTGTAAATCCTCCCCATTTCTTATGACCTTCAGGACTCTTCTCACCGCAAGTAGGATCTCCCTATCCTCTAGTTCTTATGCATGTATGAAATTAACTTTGAGTTCATGTCCATTTACAAGGGTCATACACCACATCCATTTCTCATTCCTTCATCATCACATTGTGAAATACTGAAATTCCTTTTCTCGATGATGCAACTTTCAACATTGGAAAAGGGTTCCTCCAAAGGATATTCCTCATCCTCTCCTAAAGATATACCTTCTACCTAATGTAAAATATTTTATTTCTTTTTTTGCATGTAAAGTGTTTGTGGCATATTTACTCTATATCTCATGCATGAGCTAGTATTTCTCACCATGAAGCCTTCCCTTTCCTTATAAAATACAATTAGTTCTATGGACAAGATTCAACTTAGCTTGAAAAACATACTCATATAGTTCCTTGACTATTTGTGATCTCACAATATGACTCTCATCCTAGATGTAGAAGCGTAAGCCATCGTTTTATCACAAAACTCTCCTTATCTTTCTTACTATGACTATCTATGATGGTGATCTTGTAGAACTCCTCAATGTACTCTTTAAATATCATCTCCCTTCTCTGTAATTTTTTCAACCTCTTCATAAATTTTAACTAGTAATCACCGAGCACACACTTCCCATTCAGCTTTGTAATGATCATATCCCTGTGGGTGATCTTATAATTACACTTATTTTTATTCTTGAATTGGACCTCTTTCTATCATAATGTTGTATGACCTTTAATTGTTTTTCACTACCTTCACTTTTCCACACATCTAACACTTCATCAGACTCAAAGTACTCTTCTATCTCCATGAACCAATTACTTATCTCTTCCACGTGCCCCTAATAAGAATGGAATCTCCAATCTCATTCCTCTCATGATCCTTGAGATGTATTTTATGAGGCTACCTTCTCCCGTATCCAACCACAAGTTTTGGACTAGCTTCTTGTTCAATATTTAGTTCTTCAATCTCTAGATCACTTATATCATCCCTTGAGATGAATCCTCCCCTTTGATCCATCGCCACTACAATCATACTATTACTTGTCTGAACTAACCATTGGATCTTCACTATATGTTTAAAACTTCACAAATTGGAAACATTAATTTCTCTAGATTGCACAATTACTCTCCGTAAAGGCATATTTGTAGAAAACCAACTTGTGCACTCCTTAGATGTAAACCTTGATAGGACTATACACAAACATAGTAAGAATCTACCTCATTAGGATATTTGGCTCACCACCACCACAAATTCTAACTGTTACTCTCTAGCTAGAAAATGTGTCCACTACTTTGTCTCTCACAAAAATGTGAAAAATAAGATCTACTCACCAATTGTAAGAATTTATCCACTCTTGTATCAATTGATATGGTCATGATTAAAAGTTTCACTAAAGTATTATCTTAGACCACACATCCCACATATCAGATCTCATAAAATATGAGGCAATTAGAACAAACATCTATTGTATTGATTAGCATGAAAAAAAAAATATTTATTAGGGAAGTAATCATTACAAAGTCGCACATAGAAAGTTGTAATGCCCTTCTGAGGCTAAGTCACTTTAATAATGGCACTTTGAGGTTGAAAGATCCCAATAAACAATTTTTTTTTTACGTATTGCTTCTTTCTCCTCTGACAGTCATCTATTTTGCAAGAAAGGTAAGTGAGTAGGCCCCAAGTTCTTCAAAATTTACACGCATCCACATAAGTACCGTACAATTAAATGAAAACCTGTAATCATATGAAGTGTCTTTCCTGATATGTTGATTTGCTTTTGAGCATTTGAATTAAATTGAATAAATTCATTATTTAGGAGCCTCTTGTGATGTCACCTTTTTATTGGCTAATTGGAAGACTGTAAGACTTGGTTTATTATCTACTTTGATACTCCAAATTTTGAGAAGCATCCAAGAGATACATTGCCACTTTACATGGATTAGATCAAATCTAGTGAAAAGCTGAAATAATTAAGTCTATGACATTGGAGAGGACAATAAGGATAGATGGCCATTCATCAATTGTTTTCTACATGTATGACATATAGATTATTCAAAATTTTTAACTGTTCTCTTAGCAAAAGGCTCATTTCTAATGTACAACTGTCCAAACATAGTGCAAGACAAAAGTGTATATTGACTTTGAGTTACTACCTTCTCTACTAGTGTCTTGTATCACCATTTTGGCACTATTATTGTACATTTAGTGTTTGTATAATATGTCATAACATCCTTCTATGCTTTATACATAGATTAAGCATGAAATGGGATCTGAATAAATCATTTTTTGGATTACTAATAAGGCTATGTGATTTTTTCTATCACACATTATCATCGTAGAAAATTTTGATTAATAGGGAAGTATATATAAACCTGGTTGATTGCTTTACAAATCTCTAAGCATTATCCCACGAAGAAACATTTGAATATTATATTGACATGGAAATTCTAAGATACCCCACAATTCATCAATTTTAAATGTTTCTAACTACCATTACAAAACTGTTTTTTTAGGATAACATATAAGTGAATTGAAAGGATATCAATGATAATTCAAGGATACCTTTGTTTTCAACAACTATGAGTAAACTCTTAGCATATACCAATTTGAAGCTTTATGTAGGTGTCTCATGGACTCCGTCTATAAGAAACTAGTCCGTGAAAAATCTACGCATAGCACATAATTGTTAAGATATTCATTAGGTTCCTTCAGGTATTTAAAACTTCGGAATTTTCTCATGGAAATGTTAATATGAGCAGTGATGCTAAAAAATCATTCCACAAGGGTTGTGAAAAACATGTGTATCAATCATAGGATAGATTTACAAAAAAAAAATAGCATTCACAATGAAACCTTGCAGCGTGACTCTTAGATCAATCGAGGATAGTCCACATAGCCAATTGTTTAACTATCACATGCAATGAAAGTATAAGTAGTAAATCTAATGGAGTCAGTGAAGGAATACTCCATGAAAAATGAGTAGTGTATAGCAACAAAAATTACATGTAACTCATGTGATTATTTGTACGAGACTCATTCTACACGATTGATTCTTGATCATGAAAACCACGATCTTGTAGAGGATATAACCAATGATTATAACTATAACTTGATACACTAATATATCAAATTTTGGGGATATCCCTACTATTACATTACCGACGTCTAAAAGTGTATACGATACCTTGACTATCATAACTAATGAGGTATGAAATACCACACATTACTACCATGTTATTGATAGAATAAGGGGATTACTCAGGAATTTTAATCTTTCCCCATGATTAATTCATTTCTAAGGATAAGTTGTCAAAAATATCAGTTGCATAGGTCAACGAAACCAGGTACCTACAAAGGTGGACAGATTATTTGGATAATGTGGACACTTGAACTAGAAGCTTCATACTGGAATATGTTCTACCACAACAGAACATGGTATTCAAAGTGTTAATGTTCTAGCTCATTAAAAAGAGCTAAAGTAAGATAGAACATTTGGTTGGTGAAAATAGTCCGTTGATAGAGATTGAGAATTGATGATTAGATGTTATCTTGAAGATTCCCCAGATGCATCCCCACTTGGCCCGTTCTGACAGATTTTAGATAACTCAAGGGAATTGAATTACAAGAACACTTTAATTTAGGGCGGGACCAGATTTGACTTCCTTGAGAGATGAGAGATGAGGATAACCTTCAGTGAGGGGATAGATTTTGAATAACTCCCCTCGTATTGTAGATTTTATTTCTATGTCCATTGAAAGTAGAGACTATATTTAACTTGCAGTCTTCAACAGATAAATTTTTAACAACATTGACAAAAAAGGTTCCGAACCCTAAGTAATGTGTAGGATGACATGTGAATGAATTGTAAAGGGTTGTTCAGATTCGATCACCTAGACTGCCCTTCTAGGAGGCAACGCACTACTTGTTTGAGAAAAAAACCAACTACTTAAGAAGTTCTATCCAGATCCATACCTTCCTAAACAACTGAGAGAAGATCTAGTCTTTCACTCTCATTATTCACTCAATTCGATGCAACAATATAAATCTTTCTCTTGGCACAATATACTTGGGAAACTTTAATTTGATACAGAGAGCAATTAGGATTTGGACTGTAATATTTTGATTAATGTCGGACTTCTTGGAGTGTAAAAAAGGTAATAGTGCCACCATCTAGTAGAAATGATGTTCATGTGTTCCCAACTTTAAGTCATTCCTCTCTGATATTTCCTCTTAGGTTGATAAAAATTTCCATAGAGAATGATCTTTGACAAGGATTTCTTCCATGTAAGACTTATATAAGAGCATCCAGTTACCAGCCAACTGACCATCCCTGACTTGGCAGAATATACATGTGGAAATCCATCAATTTGCCTTGAGTATTTATCATTAGAATATGAAAAAGTAATAGCATTGGTAGATGCTGGACTTCTTGGAGTACATAACGGTGTGTGTAGCTCTAATCACAAGTGATTTTAATGTGTTCCTGAGAGGATAGCTTACAAGGGATTCACTCTCTATACAGTGATCTGCAAGGAAGTTTTAATTTCCTATAGAGGGTCTCCTGAGCCTTGATTTCTTCCATAAGTATAATGATCCACAAAGGCATCTCAAAATATCAGGGAGATTAGTGACATCCCTCATGGGACCCTATACTCGAAAAACTTTAATTAATGGTCCCTGGAAAATGTAGTCCAATTAGGGATTTGACTGTAATATTTTGGAAGCTGTTGGACTTCTCCCACTGTATAACGGTCAATGAAGCTCCAACAGAAATGATGATTAATGGGAACCTCTGGCCTTAAGTGATTCCTCAATAAACTTACCTCTGAGGAAAAATTGTATTCGCACAAAACTGGTGTAGGGATGTAAAATGGTTTACTTCCATAAGAAGATATAAGAGCACTCGTTGAAACTCTTGATGAAGGGATAATCCACCATTTTCAAACCCTAAGAATACATGCTTACCAAAGTGTCAAAGAAACTTGGTGCAAGTACTCTGAATGGTGAATATAACACCAGTTGATCTAGTTGGTAGCATAAGGAGGATGTGGCACCATATTCCAAGGACTTTGGACAATGAGAGAGATTGACAGGCCTTTAGCTATGTGCATGTTATATATTGAAGGAAACATGTAAGATTTCTAGAATGGATTATGTAGGCACCTTGAATTGGGTCTCACTCCATTGCACATTGGTAAAGTATCATGTTTAGGATGATACGTGAAAAATGCATGTATCCATACATACGGTGCATAGGGGAATGTATGAATTTGTTGGTTATATTTTCTACATAGCTAAAAACCTAAGAAGTTCATGAGATGAAATCTCCCTCATTTAACGGATGAGGATCTCATGTAATATTGTTTATCAATCTGGTAAGTATAAATCCTAATAACTATTTGTGGGGGTTTTACTTTAATTCCCGCAGTTCATGAACCATAGCTAAGCAATTCTGCAGAAAGTAAGTGGATCTTTTGATGAAGTATTTGTAGAAGGGGGAAATAATAGAAATTTGGGAAAGAAGAAAGGAATATATCCTAAATTCAACCAATAGTTATACAGAGTTGGTATCATCCATACATATAGATTAAATAAACAACTAGATCTCACAATATTCAAAAGTATTAAGGAAAAATAAAAACTTCTAATCCAAGATCTCAGATAACACAAAATTTTATCTAAAGATCCTACACCGAAGTAAAAAGCAAATGCACCATGGACACAAAGTTCTCTAGAAATATGCACCTTTTATTCAATTCTTCAAGCTTTCACAAAAATGACATCAAGGGTTGTAGCACAAAGTTTGGAAAAACTCAAGAAAGCTCTAATTACAAAAGCTCTTGCTAAAGCAAGTTATGACAAAACAATTTGTGATCCTTTAACTCATAGGCTCTTCCTCTATTTATAGTGTCATAGAGGGCAATTACAAATAGGTAGGCTTTCAATTAACTCCTGCCACATGTGGAACCTATGAAAAGGGGAAGCAGCTAGCAATATATCTTCTTGGAAGTTCCTCTTTACATGACATGCATAATTTATTACTGAATCAATAGAACCTTCTATTTTGCATGTTTGCCACCTATTTCCCAAGTAATTGACTTCTTCCAGTAACTCGAAGTAACAAATTTTATAGCCAATTACCTAAGTTTTACAATTTTAATTGATTGCTCAATTGTTTTGTTGGAGAAAATAAGAGAAAGAATAAGAAAGAGGAGAAGAAATTAGAAGAAAGTTGCAACACTCTCAGATCTTGTTCTTCTTCCACTACTCTACATGTTGATCCAACCTGTATTGCACTTATGCTTGATTCACTTTAGCAATGAATGATTGGAATGATATCTCTGCCTTAAATCTTAGATTCCTTTTTCTCCCATATGTTGTTGAATCGTTTCCTTTTATTCTCATCTGAATGATATATGTGCCTTGAATCTGAGATGCATTTTTCTCCCATATGCTATTGAATCATTTCCTTTTATTCTCACCAAACTGGATCTAGAAGCATCTGACTGTGATTTTTCTTATAGGTGTTTCCTCGGACCTATCTTCTCCTCTTATCCTTGAAGCTTTTGTAGTTCTTCTTCATTATGTGCACCAGTTAAATGCTTGTCCGTAAAAAATTCAGAAAAAACTCACAACATCTTTTATTTTTTATTGCATATGAGAAATTTTAAATTCTAAAAAGCACTCCAGGTGAAGGAAAATACAAGTAGGCTTCATGTGAAGGCTTCAACTGGAAGATTGGGAATAACATGCACAAGCTCATAGAGGGAATAACTGGGAGATTTTCCATGCAATGACTTCCACTTGGGCCATGCGTGGAATATGAAACAAGTTAGTTTGAGTGGTGATCCAATTTTGGCATGAAGCCTTTGAAATTATGAGATTTGGAAGCTATTTCCTCCTTTGAAGACTAAAGCCCCCTAAGATTCAATGTATCAGGCATTCCAAACTTGTATCTTCTAACCTTTCACCAATTGTGTTTAGCATCCAATGAGAGTATTCCTTGCAAATCCATTCAGACAAGGTATGTAGTCCATGGGCATGCCAATATCTACATTTATTCACTTAAGATCTGATTATAAAGCCTATTGCCCTCTATTTTTAGACTTTTCTGTGCATGCCAAGCAAGTTAAAAATATTATGTTGTTCTACATGTGCACTCGCATCAACATTACAAATAGCCAGAATAATAAAAAGGACAGCCTTTCACAACCTTAGGCACCAAAACTAGATGTTTCCGGACAATTAAAAAAATTCAGCTTTTAGGCATTTAGCTATGCCAAAATGGAGTGACACTTTTGTGGATTTAGAAGTCAGAGGGTGCTTAAAAATAAGAAGGCAAGACAAGTGGAAATTTTGACCCTTCCAGACAACTCGAAAATTCCCAGTGATTTCACTTAAGTGATTTAAAACAATTGTAATGGATGGGAAGGAAGGAGGATTATGTGGACCTTCCAAGGGAGAGGCTGCTTTGCAAAAGGAAGACCAGACATTCCACCATCCAAAATTCCCATTGGCACTTAAGTGATTTAAATCCTTCCAACTTGATGCGTGAAAAATACAAGACTTTGTTGCTAGGAAGGCTCACAATATTCCCACCTGGAATCCTTCCACCACAAAAATATCTCATTGGCACTTCTAGAGTGAAGCCCTTCTTCCAAAAAATGTGACTTGCATGGAAGAAATCTTCTTCCCAAAAAATTGTGACTTGCATTAAGAAACTTGCATCTTCCCAAAAAATGTGACTTGCTTGAAGTTCTGCTTTTAAAGTTGCAACTTGAAAAAACCACATTATTTCAGCAACATTTTATTTCTTTCCATTTTTAAATTTTCGGTGAAGAGAAAACAAAAGTACATAGAATAAAATTTTCTATTTTTGGAAAGGTTCTAAGAAGATGTAGCAATAGGAAAAACTTGCAAGTGCCATAAATTTCACTATCATGGCTCCGTTTTAGGTGTCATTTTCTCTAAAAGTGCATATTTTCTCGAGCTCTACGCATTGATGGTAATATTTTTCTTATTTTCATAAAATCCATTTTTGTACCTTTTTGGACCAAGCAATTTCTTGCAATCTCCTGAAAGAATCGTGAGCTCTAATCACCTTTAGACATATTAGTTAGCAATTAAAAATACTGGATAGCTTTTCAAAACCCTGGGCTCTAGGGAAAGATCTGGTAGGAAGAATGAATAGGCTACAGGAATTTCTAGACAAAAAATGGAGAAACAAGCCAAAACACAAACAAAAATAAATAAAACAAAAACCAGAAAGAAGTTGTGGGCAATTGACTCGAAAATTTTTTTCAGTTAGATAATCTGCAAAAATTCTTCCCCCGGGTGAATGTTCTGTGGTAATAATGATGGGGTGAAGTGCTTTATATAACTCGAATCCTCCAATTTTAGCTCAATCTATTTTTGAAATAAACTTTGTTTATTTAATATAAAAATAAATAAAACGCTTTCAGACAAATCCTGGCAAAAGAATTGAATGAGCTTCAGCATATGGGTATTTGGTGAATGTGGCTCTTATAACTCTCTAGGGATACCTTAGAGCAATGCAAGTAACTGCATGCAAAAAAAAAACAAAACACAAAAAGGGGTAGTCCCAGATCTCATTGTGAAATCTCGCGGACACCAGTCAGCTCCGTCTGAGGACATCTTTACTTATATCTAAATTAAAGAAGTGAAGATGAGATCCCAACATCTTTGGTTTGCATCTTGTCTATTGGGTTCGGGGTCAAACAACAAAACAAACAAAAATTAAAAATAAATAAAAATAAAATAACAAAAAGTTTTATTCATATACAAACAGGTTTTACCGTGTCTCTCAGTTCCTAAACAGCCTCAGATGTTGCTCGTTAAAAGGAAGTGGTAACTCAATTCCATCCTGGTAGGCAAGGATGAAAGTATCCATTCTGACAATTCTTTTGATCTTGAAGGCTCTTTCCAGAGTGAATTTGATTTGGCGTGCATGCCCTTCGGTTCTTGCCTCTTGTCCCACAAGAGTACCTAGTCTTTGAATTTGAACTTCTTTTCTCTGACCTTCTTGTCAAATACCTTGGGCAAGTACTCATCAACTTCATCTTGTGGTGGCTCAACATGTCTTTTCTCTATGGTGGGTACTGTACCCAGATTGACCGGCTGCATTCTTGAGGAATAACTATCACCATATTCTTTGTTCTTCTTCAGGAATTGACCATATTTGTTGAAAGTCTCCTCTAAGGAAACTAAACCTTTGGGGATTTAGTTACCTTTCAGTTGGATTATTCCACTACTATCATCATAATTTGGATCAATTACTGTTTACTATGGTGGTGATTTACTCCCTTCAACATTCAACTCGTCAAAGTTGTCTTGTCTCTAAAATACAGATATTTGTTCGTTGTCATCAGGGACTTTGGGGTGGTAGACCATCTCCACTTAATATTTTCCTTGTATTAATATGGATAGCGGTCTATCCGAATTTAATAGTGCAGCTGTGACTACTAAGGAGTTTGCCTTTGAATTCTGATTTGTTGGAATGAATTCAATAGAGAAGGCTACAAAATCGAATGTGGCAGAAAGAACTCTTAGCATCTCCTTTGACTTGTGTTTTCCTTCAAACTTGCTTTACTATAATCTTAGCATCTCCTAGGGTTTTGAGGATTTTTATTCCTCTCTTTTTAGCTTGCTCCATTCCTAGCAGCAATGCTTCATACTTCGTCTTATTGTTGGTGTTCTCGAACATCAACTTGTGGGAGTATGTCAATATCTCATGATCTGGAGATATTAATAGAACACTGGATCCTGATCCAAAAGAACAACTGCGTTTGAAATCCAGAGTCCAAAATGTTTCTTCTTCTTCTTGTTCTAGCACTGGAACATCTTTATCCATTTCTAAGAAGTATACACCGTGGTCTGATTCCTAAAAAAGAATCTGAGATCTAGGATCTTCATATTTTGTAACAGTGTACTTGGACTTCTTTTTCGGCTCCAGCTTCTGGATTATTCCATTGATAAGAATATGGGCACATGACCTATCTATCTTTACTTCTTGGTGTCACCCAGATTTCACCCTGAAATCTGCGACTACCCTATCCGAAATTTTTTTTGTACTTTTAAAATAATGGGTCGTTTTGTGTTTTTATTGCCTGAAAGTTCTTGTATTGCATCAAGATAATCCTAAAGAGCCATATTAGCCTTTTTCGCCAAATACCCATATGCCCAAAATTATTTTTTTCTGTCGTCGGGATTTGTCTGCGGGAAATTTGTGTTTAATTATTTTGAGCCCCGTTTGAGGCTATTTGTGCTCTGTTTTAACTCTGTTATGATCAAACGTATCATTATTACCTTGTACTAGAAGGATTTTAACTAGGAATAAGTTTTGGGCTTTATTTGTAACTTTTGGCAATTTTTCGTGTTTTTGTGTTGTCCTGTTTCATTTTCTGTGAAATTTCTCTAGAACAATTCCTTTGCTGGGTAAGCCCGATTTTTAGCCTGGAGCAGCTAGAAAACATATATGCACGTTATGCCCGGAGGAAGTCTCCATCAGAGGTCTAGATCATTGGGAAAAAGTGAAGTCGTGCACGGAAAAGCCCCTGTAGGGATGGGAACATTTTTGGAAAACAAAGGATTTAAGCTGCAATGGGAAAAATAGAGGCCACAGGCAGGGTGGGAATTTTATACATGCCTAGCAGGGTACTTTTTCTCGTGTTATAAAAAGTCACTTAAGCTGCAGTGGGAAAGTTAGAGGGCCGCAGGCAGGCGGGAATTTATTACCTGTCTTGCAGGGTGAAAATTCCCATTATAAAATAAAAGGAAAGCGACTTAAGTGAAATCATGGGATTTTAGTGTCTGCCTTGCAGGGTAAATAATCACATTCCTCAAAGTCAAATCACTTAAGTGGATCACGAGATTTTAGTGCCTACCTTGCAGGGGTAAAGAATCCCATTATGGAAAAATTCTTAAAAATAGAATTACATTAGCAAAAAAGTGTGCCCCCTTTGATGAGAGAATGGCAGCCTTGAAATGATTAATTTAATTAATCTATTCTCTCAAAAAGTGCGCCCAAGCTTGGAGGAAGTCAACAAGTCAAAGTTGAAATAAAAGAAAGGATTTAAAAGCAATAAATTTAATTTATTTAATTGCTTCCTTCTTCCTCTCAAAAAGTGCGTCTCATGGAGTCGATCCCTGAACCGTTTGCTGAACTAGCCAAAATGGTGGTAAGGTATGTTACCCTTGAAGGAAGATATGTGACTATACCTCAAAAACATCTGATTTTTCTGAATCATTTTCATAGAAATAACATTATCAGCTTTCCTCATTATCTGATTAACTCTTTGGAGAAATCCATAAGGGAAGTTCAAAGCCACTCTAGGGCTGTCCCTTTGCACTAGGGCCTTATCCTCTTGATTCACCGCCCATTTCTCCAACTGCCCTCCTGTGAATCCTATCCCACCTCCCTCCTCCATACCTACACCTACCCACACTGTTCCCACTACCCCCCTGCTTAAAAGAAAGAATGAAGATGCGACCTCCAGCAAAAAAAGCAAGAGCCTTAAAGCCAAAATCCCTTCTTCCAAACGAGTCCTAAGGAGCCACAAGGATTTAGAACTAAATGAAAGCCTTCTACATATCAACAGGCCGGTGGAGGAGCCCAAAGAGGAGGATTTGCTGGATAGGGTGGACAAATTAGAAAAGGAGCTTCAAGAGCTCAAAGGGGCTATAAAAAACATGGAAAGAGCTAAGGGTAAAAGGATCCTTCAAAGTGAGGAGGATGAGGGGGTTATTGGTGAAATCTTCAAGAAACTACAGTCCCTAGATGGCAGATTGGGGAATGTTAAAAGTCGAAATGACTGCATATTGTCTGCCCTCAAAAGCATCTACAATTTCATTGAGCAACATGTCCACAGTGTTTGTAGTTTAAGTGGGATTAATAGAGGATATATGGGGCCCTAAAGAGAAAAGGGACATTGCAATTGCCCAAGCTGATTTACAAGACCCCTCTCAGGGCACTACCATTGCCTTCTTCATGTCACTGTAGGCTATCAAGACCAAAATTGACAGAGCCATCAAATAAAGGGCTGTAAGCGATGCTTTTTTTTTGGCTGCGATGTGGCTGTCATCGGGCGGTTCTGGAGTTGTTTTGTGGCGGGGCTCCTTATGTTGTTTCTCTTTTGGTTCCTTTTTGTTCTTGCATTCTTTTCTCTGGATCTTTGTACGTTTAGATCCTTTTTTCTCCTATATGGTAATATTTGGCTGTTGAGCCTTCCTTGGTTGACTTTTCTGCCCTTCTCTGGGCTGCTACTTTCATCTTTACTATCTGGCTTTTGAGCCCTTTTGTTTACCAGGGTATAGTCCCTTCAAAACTATTTTCCCTTAATAAAAAAAAAAGTGCGCGCCCATCTGGGTATTATTTAATGTTTTTTAAGGCATCAAAACATTAAATTAATTTCTATTTTCAGTGGCTATGGTCAAAGCACACTGTGAAACTTAAGTGAAGTGATGTGTGAAGGATTAAATTGGATTAATTTAATTTATTGAATGGCTGTCCTTAAACATGCTATTTTTAAAAGAGAAAAGCATGATTTTTAATTTATTAATTGCCTTTAATTGTTAGGGCAATTATTAATTATAAAATTGTGAAGGTTATATAGGCATGGGCAGCCATAAGGATTTATTATTCAACATCACAGGTAAAGAATTGCAGCCAAGTGAGAAAAAGTGCGCCCCCTTTAGAGGAAGGATTTTGCACAGACAAATTGACTAACAAAGGCTAAAAGCTTCCCAGATTTGGCGCATGCTTTGGAGAAGGTTCATCTTCATCTGCACAATTGTTTTCACAGGTGTTAAAGGAGCTCAGGTGTTGATTGAAAGGATTCATGCTCTCTTTATGTGCAAATTAAACACCAATTTTTGGGGCAGCAGACTTGAAAAGTGCAGATTTTTATAATTTAAATTCACTATTCATGCTCCGGTGGCCATTTTTGTCTGAATAAATTGCAGGAACTCATTACAGGTGCTTTATAAAAGAAAAGGAGTATTTATCAATGACCAATACATTGCAAATATCCTCCGAATCTGAAGAATTGTCCAGATCTGCACCAGTATTGAAGAAAGCAGGCCAAATTAGAAGAAAAAGAATTATTCAGACAAAGATTGATAAAGCCATGGCAAAAGGAGATGAAAAAGAGAGCACGATGGATTCATGCATTGCTTCTAAGCTTACAGACATAGGAGACACGGATCTAGGCCCAGAACCTCTTTCTGATTTGATTGACAGATCCAGAGCTGGAAAAGACTTCACTCATGCGTGCGGTCAAAAGTAGTGGAATTATTCGAGCTGCAGCTTTCCCGTGTACAGCCCAATTGCCAGAGTTTGTGATGGAGTGTGCTAGATCTTATCATCCTTCATCCAGATCAGTGCGTGATGTTGCGGGAAAGACAATAATTCGTTTGGATGCAGAATTCTTCGATTATTGTTTGAAGATTCCAGTACGAAAGGTGGTGACTTCTATTAGCATTCAGGATGCTGACAGTAGGTGGGAAAAGCATAGAGCTGACTGTGTGAGCATCATGAATAGCCGGTTCATGAAGAAGCCTAGATCCCCTTCCAGGTTCCCGAGAACTCTTCCACGATCCAATTTGGTGCAGGAGGCGGATGATATTGTCAAATTGCTATGCAGGTTGAATGGTGAAGCGAATGCCTACACTTTCCGGACATGGATGTATGCTTTCATCAGGACCATTGAAATCAACAAGGTTGATTCTATAATCAGTTGGTCAGAAATTATTAGCAGCAACATCGGGTGAGCAACTGCGGAACGTAAAGCGTACCTTTCAGCTTCAAAATGACTTCATACTTGGTATATGCTGCAGCTTCACAGGGTGTCTTTTCCAAGCTGGATAGATGTGGTATTCTTTCCAAGGATCCCATTTTCGAGTGCTACCCACAGCTTACTGCACCTGCGTGCGAGGACTTCAAAGTGATCAACGATGGTTTCTTCTACGATTTCATCTGCAGGTTAGACAAAGACTTGAAGACTCACAGGGTAAGCAAGGAAGCATGGGAAGCAGTGTCCAAGATTGGCAGTGTATTCATCCAGTTTGCAGATTTCACATACCTCAGGGTTACGAGCTTTTCAGGTGAACCAACAAAGATGCCAAGGTACCCGAGTGACAGATTGATTGCCATGGAGCTAAGCAGGCAACTTGTGGAGTTACACGACCTTCAGTCGAAGCGGCACAAGTCTACGGGCTACTTCCCACTCACTGTGGGATATTACAGTTGCATCAGCATTCACAGAGCTCGAGGAATGGAAGCACAAATGTTGTCTGAGTATGAGCAAGAGTTCTTCCCTGCACGGCTTAATTTTGATCCATTTGGAATAGCCAGGAAGACAATCTCCCAGGAGTACGCACATGTACCTTCGCTAGAAGATTTCTGGATGAAGTGCAGAAGTGAGTACGAGGTCAGAAAGAAAGATTTCAGCAGGCTGTCGGCAAAGCAAGTATTTGACTTTGGACTAGCGCGGATACCTGCGGATCTTAAAGATGATGGGAACGTGGTACTTGACACTTACCATCAAATGGGAGGAGATAAAGCTCTACTACAGGATAGCAATGGCGGCTGCAGCACAATAGAAGAAAGATCCGGAGCTGTGTTGGTGAGTACTTCGACGCTGGCTGCTAACGAAGGGATACTGCCTTGATGAAGTATTGATGAATCAAATCACGGGCAACTTCGGCGCAGGAGATTCCCTCAAGCGAAAGCATGAAGGAGAGAGCAGCAGAAGGTCCGAGAAGTTGAAAGTACGCAGAAGATCTCAAGAGAAAGAGAAGACCACTTCTACGACCATAGCTTTGACTCCGACTTCTCCAGTACCTAGTGGATCACCAACTATTGCACACAGCAGCAGCAGGATGTTTCCATGCCTTCATTAAAACCAGCAACGTTCATCTTCTCTCCGCAGCCACTTCGTTCAACACCTGTTCCAGAGGAGATGTTGAAGCTGCAGATGACGGAGTTCGAAAGAGCTTTGTCCTTGGATGTTTCAGAGGATGGCAGCCATGATACTGTGGCACTTTCTGATGGAGAGGATGCAGAGCGGGAAATAGTAGCGCACTCAGCGACTTCTCATTCTCCGAGAAGTAATTTCTCGGAATGGTTAGCTTTGCAGTTGGTTCCGGAAGCAAGAATAGAGATGAATTTAGAGGAACATGACTTGCAGCTACTTCAGGATCTGAGCAGAAGAGACAGAAGGCCTAAAGTTGCTAAAGCAACTTCTAGGTTGATCATCGAGGATTCGGGAGAGAAGTTTGCTGAGATATCAATCCCGGCGGAAGGAAAGGTAGAAGAGGAACTCACGGCAGAAGATGTGACAGTGACCAAAATACCACTCGGTCAAGCTACCACTGAAGGATTGAAGCAAGACACGCAGACGTTGCTGGATGCTTTGTTCCTTAGGCTTGACAGTGAAAAGGCGGAGAAAGAAGAGCTACAGAAGCAAATATCTCAATTATGTGAGATCATAGCCAAGGTTGCTAAATCTTCCGTTCAGCCCATTTCAGCGCAGGTGAGTGATCATCTTATGCAGGAAATGGAAGATGCAAGCAATCAAGTAAAGGCTATTGACGAATGGAAAGATCTGATTATTCGTCAAGCTTCTGTGCAACTTGGGGAAGTGCCAGCCCGCCTAAAGGTTATGAACGATGCAGACAAATCAACTAAAGCAACTGATAGCAAAGCATAAAAGGAATAAATACAGTTGCAGAGAGTAACCTGAGTGTTTTGGCCGAGATCAACAAGCTGCCGGGAGATGTATTGGTTGCAGAGCATAGATTGTGCCGGATGGATCAGTTGAGAAGGGGAAGCAGCTAGAGTTTGCAGTATCTTTCCGTTTGGAGATCTGCAGAGTTTTGCTGAAGAGGATGCAGGCACTTGAGAGCAGAACATCAGATTTGCCAGATAGTGTTATTTCTTTCACTGAGGATATAGAGTGGATGGAGGTATGTCACTTCATACGTGCGGATTGTTTCTAACGAAGGTGCATGATTCCCTGGAGGGTTCTCTTCTGATGGTGCAAAAGAGGATTGATAAAGCCACCAAGCCTTTCACGATGAACTCTATCAGTAGGCTGGTGACACTGCAGGCAGACATTGCGAGATTTGGGCCAAGTTTGGAAGAAGTGGAAGCATGCAGCAAAGTGTTGAATGAAGGATTGCTGCAATTCAGGACAGAGAAAGGAAGCAGTAGCTAAAACAGATGGAAAGATGCTGAACTATATGTTCGACAAGTATATCAGATTTCAGAACAAGAAGAAGATGTAGATGTTACAGCTGGCATGACTTCTTCTATTTCTTTCTTCTTCTATTTTCTATGTTCCCCGGATGAAATTGTAAATCTTCTAAGTTATTGGTTTTGCAACCATTACTTGAAGTCATGTGGAACCTTTCTATTAGTTAGGTGATACATGTGTCACTTAAGAAGAAGTTAGTTGAGGATGATTGCCAAATGTCATTTTTACTTGTTCATGCTTTAGTTCAGTTTGAGTCTTCCCATTTGTACTTTCCCTCCTACATTCTATAAGTAGGAGAAGAACCTATGGGTTAATCATCGATCAGAATTTGTAAGAAGCAATCTTGTGTTCTAGACTTTGTGCTGAACCCCTGAGAGCCACTTGTTGCAGAGGAATACAAAGAAGCAGGTTTCTGGAGAACTTTGTGTCACGGTGTATTTTTTTTCTTGCTTCTAAATCTTAGATCTCTTAAGTAGACTTTGTGTTATTTTAGATCTGGATCTAGAGCTGCCTTTGTTTTATAATTCTGTGTATTCAAATCTATTAAGTTTCTTCTATGTGCATGCAATTAGCTCTGATATCTACTGATTGGGATGCACATCTTCCTTACTTCTTCTCTGTAATTCCTTTACTTCCTTCTTCTATAAAATACTTCCTTTCTTAAACAGCTGCTTACTTGCTGCAGAACTTCTTAGTTATGGTTCATGAACTAAGTTGTTAAAGTAAAACCCCTGATAGATAATAACACATTTTTATTGACAAATCTGACACGGGAGCCTCACCCGGTTAAATGAGGGAGATTTATCTCATGACTGCCTAGGTTTGATGCTATGCAGAAAATCTAGCCAACATTATTATAAGCATCAACATCTCATTGTATAGAAGCTTCTACTTGAAAATATAAAAGTAGGACATAGGAATGCCATCTGAAGATTGAATATTTTCATCAATAAAACTAGGGTTTGTCAGGAATAAGCTGCCAGATACAACTTGTGTATTTTGATTTGTCTGATTAAAGGGACTTATCTCTCCATGTTAATAGCTACCTATCAATGGTCTCAAACAAGGTCAAGCCCAAGAACATATAAAACATCAAAAGTGCATAACATTATTAACTAAGCGACCTGAATCTAAAATGCAGTTGCTTAACTTGAAACCATTAAGCAATAGGGAAATATATAACGGTTATATTCTTCTAAAACATGTTGGGGCATTAACCCCAATAGCAATGTTGTTTTGGGAAGGAGTATCAGCTTGGGCTTAGGCAAAAGGCCCTTTGACAAATTTGGATTGTACTTAGGATGAAAATGCACATACCTTTTCTAGCTCCACATTTAGCTGCTTGGGAAAGGCTCTCAGGTATTCAGTTTCTAACATTTGAACTCTATTCCTTGATATGATCAACAATTTCAAAGAGAAGGTGAATACATTCAGATACCTGAGCTTTTTTGTGGTTGAGACAAAGAACTCACATTCTTATCTTTAGGAGCTAAGGAAGAAGGTAAAGACTTGCCCCTTCTTTGTTCATCAATCTAATGCCATCTTGGCGAGTTTGTGATCTTGAAAATACTTGCATATGTATGACCATGATCATCTTCTAGAAGCTTCTCATCATCATGTTCAAATTTTAGTTTAGGTGATAAATGTTGGAGTCAGCCAACCGGATTTACAAAGTGCACCTTTGATCATAGGGTGTACAGTAACAACTGCTCACTGATCAAGTTCTAAACAGAAATCTCCATGTTGTTTCTGGGAGTAGCTTCAATTGCTGATCTTTGAGGTATCAGCAATCAATGACAGTCCGATTGTTCGGTCAAATTCAGAGCAGGGGCAATCTTACATGTTTCCTTGAGCCATTTGTTTTTTCATCTGCAACATCTCATTTGCTAACAGCTTTGCAATAGTGAATCGGATCAGTAGTAGCAGAGGATGAACTTTCAACTCTAGAAGTCTTGACTCTTTATCCTTGCATTCATGATGAGGTCATCTTCAATTTCAACCGCCATGTTTTGAGCTGCTAACAAGTCAACAGGATGTGCTCTTCACAGTTGATAGTTTACCTCAGGAAGTAATGCATTGATGAAGAATACCTTTTGATTCTCATCATTCAGAGAAGCAAAAGCTTAGAATTTTGTAATATTTTGAATTTTGCAATAAAATCTAGCATGTGCTCATGTGGCTCCTTCTTCATCTGAGTCATTTGAGTTATCAAAGTACTAGAATCTTTAGATGGCTTGAATATTTTGAGGAATTGCATCTCGTACATAGTAGCCCATTTGGTGATGGAAAAAGGACACTAACCATAGAACCATTCTCTAACCAAGTCATGTAGAGTCTGTGCATGTACATCTTTGTGTTTTACTGTTAGCACTCCACATGATATAAATGATGCAGCCAAGTGGTCATTGGATTCTGCTTGCCATCTCCAAAGAATTTTGGAAAATTCCATTTCTCGCACCTTTAGGTAGTATCATGCATAGGAGGAGTTAAACTCAGAGGTCCAAATCGACTGAATCCCATGGAACTGAAGTGTTGTAGGGCTAAGTGGTGATTCTGTAGCCCATGGAACTTGGTGAATAATCCCAGTCATGGCTGGATTTTGATAGACACGATCCAAATTTGGAGGAGTTTGCATTCTTATTCTTGGTGAAAGACTAGATCTATTAGCTCCTAACTTGAGGAGGATTTGAAATTGAATTGCTCATGTAATATATAAAAATGATTAGTCCTTCCTTGAGCCCTGCTATACCGAGTGAATGGATGTTAATATAGGATTAAGGTTTCAATTCTGTAAAGGGAACTGACATGAAAAAATTTTTGGTCTACTAAATTTGTTATTCCCCAACGAAGTCGCCAAAAATTGTTGGCTATATTTTATGCATATCTTAAAACTTAAACTGATAGTCATGAGATAAATATCCCTCATTTAATGATGAGGATCCCGTGTAAGATGTTTATCAATATGGTAAGGGTTGTAATCCTAATTTCAGACTATTTCCAAGGGTTTTACTTTAATTCCTAGACAGTGAACCATAAGTAGGAAATTTTGACAGCAAGTAAGCTGTTTGTAGAATTATTCTTCAGAAGGGGGAAAACAGAAGTAGGGAAAGAAGAAAGGAAGATAATGCTCAATCAACCAATAGCTATTAGAGTTGGTCTCATTTTTACAAATTAAATGAACAATTAAATTCACAAAGCATTCAGAAGTAAAGGAAAAATAATATATTCAATAAAGGCTAGATCTGGAAGATAACACAATGTTTATCTAAAACCTTAAATAGAAGTGATTTTCAATGCAAAGCACCGTGGGGCACAAAGCTCAAGAAATCCACCTTTTATTCAATTCCAAGCTTTCGCAGAAATGACATCAAGGTCTATTTCACAAATTCTGAAAACTCAAGAATGCTTTAATTATAAAAGCAAATTCTGATGATCCTTTAATCCGTAGGCTTTTCCTCTATTTATAGTGCATAGAGGGCAAATACAAATAAGTAAATACCTGCAATGAACTCCCGCATGCGTAGATCCAAAGGAAACAAATGTCAATCTTCATCCTGGGGTTCTTATCTTTGCATGACATGCATTTTTAAGACTTAATCAATACCCTGCATGTTTGCCACCATTCCCAAGTAATTGATTTTATTCACTTGTAACTTCAAAGTAATGACTTTGAAACGAATTACCTAAGTTTTACAACCCTAATTCCATTACTCAATTGCTTTTTCGGCAGAAAATAAGAGAAATAAGAAGAAAGAAAAAAAGCTATGCCAGCTGGGTAACACTCTTTGGCTTGAAGTCTTGTTCCCTACTCTGAATGTCAATCCAATGGTATATTGCACTTCACCCTATGAATGGTAGGTAATGAAATTCTACCTTTCATCTTAAATGTTCTTTACTTCTCATAATGTTTTTGAATCCTTCCCTTTGATTCCACCAAACTAATTTGGCAGCAGTAATTGTGATTTCCTTGTGAGTGTTGCTTTGAACTGATTTTCTCCTCTTATCCTTGAAGCTTTTGCAGTTCTTCTAAAGTATGTGCGCTAGTGAAATGTTTTCCAAAATAATCCAGACAAAACTCACCACCTCTTTATATTTTAATTGCATATTAAGTGATTTTGAAGTACATAAAAAAGTCACTCTGGGTGAAAGCCAAGATAGAAGTATACTTGACCTGCCAGCTTCTAACTATTCCGATTGAAGCTTACATGTGATTTTGAATTCAGAGGGAAAAAGTGGGAGACCTTATGCATGCATTTTCCCGTGGGATGCCTGGAATATGGAAAAGTTAGCTTAAATGGTGATCCAATTTTGACGTGGATTTTGCAAAGAAGTGCAAGCTTGCTAGTAAAAAATAGCGTGGATTTCCAGTGTGAAGGTACGACTTGCAACTAGAAGACTTCTGCATTAAAAAAACCACGCCTTGCATAAAAACTTCATCTTAGGATAATTGCATGGAAGTTTGAAGATGAGGGCACCTTGAAAAACCACATTTTGTCTCTAGACTATTTCTTTCCATTTTTGGATTTTCAGTGAAGAGAGAGGAAGATGTAGCAGAGTACAAAAAAAAAAATTTGCATTTTTGGAAAGTGTCCGGAAAGATGTAGCATCAAAAACTTGTAAGTGCCATAACTTTCATTCCATAGCTCCGTTTTAGGTGTCATTTTTTCCAAAAGTGCATATTTTCTTGAGCTCTACGCATTGGTGGTAGTATTTTACTTATTTTCACAAAATCTATTATTACACTCTTTTGGACCAAGCAACCTCTTACAATCTCCTAAAGCAATCCTGAGCTCTGGTCACCTATAGACAAATTAATTAGCAATTAAAAACGTTGGATAACTTTTCAAAATGCTAGGCTCAGGAAAAGGTCTGACATGAAGAATGAATAGGCTATGGGGATTGCCAAACGAAAAATGGAGAAAAACCAAAACACAGACAAAAAGAAAGAAAAACAAAACCTAAAAGAAGTTGCAGGAAATTGTTTGGAAAAATTCTCCAATTAGCTGATCTACAAAAATTTTTCCCTCCCGGGTGAAATTTTGTGGTAATAATGATGGGGTGAAGTGATTTATATATAACCCAAATCCTTCAATTTTAGCTCAATCTATTTTTAAAATAACTTTATTTAGTTAATATAAAAATAAATAAAACACTTTCAGAAAAACCCTGACAAAGGAATTGAGTTAGCTTCAGCATGTGGGTATTTGGTGAATGTGGCTCTTATGACTCTCTAGGGATACCTTAGAGCAATGGAAGCAACTACAAGAAAAACAAAACACAAAACATGACCTGTTACTTAAAAAGAATGAAAAATGTAAAAGGGGCAGTCCCATATCTTAGGCTGAAATCTCGGGGACACCAGAATCTCATTTACTAAAATCTTATTTTTGGAACACATGCACATAACATGGTTTCTTGATCCACATTTTTCTAGACCGTTCTAATTTTATTTAGTTCAGATTCATTTTTTAGGAAACAACCATATGCACAAACACAACTGAGATTGGTTACTTGTAAATTAAATCATCCTAATAAAACATTTGTACGAGAGGATATTGAATGTTTTTGTCGAATTATGGTTCCTAAAAATAGATGGTTTGAGGTTCTTGTAAGTAGATCATGACAACCTAAGCTATAAGATATTTACCCTTGCGCCAAAGGTTTTTTCATTGTGGTGTTTAACCTGATTGAAGATAGAGATAAAATTTTCTCCTTACTTTGGGAACTTCAGAATCACCTCCTTCTCATGAAACCATGGTTCCCTTCCTTCAACCCACTCATTGAAACCTTTCATGTTAAGTCTATTTGGATTTGGTTGCCTCACCTTCCACCATAATTTTGGGGGGAGGAGAGCCTGATTTCAATTGATGATCCTTTGGGGAAATATTTGGACATTGATACTTAAAATCAACTATGTACTCATACCACCGATGCTCGTATCTTGGTAGATTTTGATACCTCGGTAGATCTACCAGCTTTCGATGGAACTTAAGGTGTTAGATCGTATTGGGTCCCAACCATTGGACTATGCAGCATTACCCTTTAGATGTAGGGAATGCTTTGGCCTAGGTCACTTAGCTTCAGACTGTAAGAGTTGAAACAAAAAGATAATGGGAATGTTTCTTGGTGGAAGGATGTTCAACCAAATATGTTGGTTGTGGAAAATGAATCTCTTTATTCTTCAGAGGATTCAGACATTGAATACAGTGACACTCAGATTCCGGTTGGAAAGGTGGAGAGTGAACAAGTAGTTGCCTTTGTGATCAGACTCAAAAAAGGACTCTTAATGAGGGACTCAAATGTTGAGAAAAATGAGAGGTTAGAGGTTTTAATCCCAGTTCATTTTGATGAAAACACTAATCCTAACAAGAGTGAGGGGTTGGACAGTTGTGAACCAAAAAGCAAAGGAAAGATCGACATCACTACTCGTCAGATGAACTTAAGATCCCATAGTCGAGTGCCTCTTGGGTAATCCTTTCCTTGCCCTTTGGTTAGGGGTGTTGATTAGGGATTTAGGGCGTTCCTTGAGGACGATCAATTTTATTTGACTTGTTTACTTTGGACGCTCTTTGTCATTTTTTTTTGTTCTCTCCTAGCCCTAGTGTTGGTTTGGGGTTTCTAGAGGTCTAGTTTTCTAGTCATTGACCAAGCTTCACTTTGTATCTTGTTGTGTCTTGATGCTTATCTTTCAGTTGTACAAGGTTCATGATCCCTTTAAAATCATTTTTGTTTCATTTTGGCCTTTCTGTGTCTTGGCTTCATTTCTTGTACAAGGTTTTTAGTTTAACCAAAATTTATTTTAGTTTGAATTAACCAAAATTATAATATTTATTTTAGTTTAATTATGATTCAAATATTAGAAAGTAATATGCAATCATATTAATATATAAATAATCCAACATTTAAATCCGATAGTGCATGTAAAATATTATTGAGAAATTATATTCAATTAAGGCACTTGTTAAATATAATGAAATACAACAAGATAAGTGCACTTAGTTTTTCTAATTCTTCATAGAGTTATATGGATCATAATTTGGTCAAATAAGTTGTGATAGTGTTGATTGTGCTTTGCCTCTAAAATGGTGCTTTGAAACCCTCCTCGGCATTAGTGTCATATTGAGTCACTAGATTATAATGGTTATGTCCATCTTTATGCTGGTGTATGGCACTATCATGTACTTATTTTTTGATCTAGGTTGTTTTTTGTTCATCTTTGATTCCATCCTATACTTTCTCTTACTGTAGAATGTTTTTTCATGCAACTATAGAGATTAAAACCATGCTTTCCTACACTAACCCCCTTATTTGATAAAAAAAATAGTGTTTAGTGGAGTTAGAATTCCCTTTGTGGATAACCCCTTGTTGAGTATGCCTAACTGTTGCACTACATTGCCTAATTGAGGGGCTCAAACTTTTTGTAGATCTACTAGTGTTTATACAATAGTGAATGAAAATATAGAGTTCTTTCCCCTTACATTTTTGTTTGTACCTTAAAACCAATAATGTGTTAAATATATTTACTTTATGTGTAACCTTTGTGATTGCTGAATTTATCATTTGTAGATTGATACTCACTAGAGTAAAACCCCTTTGAAGTGCCTTGTGGAATGAAGGTATTTGATTTACTTGATTTGAATTTGATATGTTTATGCCTTTGTTTGGTTTGATTTTAACTTTGTATAGAGCGATTTAGACTTGTATAGAGGGTGCTTCTAATGTTTACTTTTGATGTAGGGAAGATTAGGGGAGCTTTTATTAAGATTTGATAAGTATTTACTGGAAGAGCTATTGAGAATGTTAGGTGAGTAAATGAGTACATCTAACTTACTTTTATGCCATTATATGATATTTGATTTCACATTAAGGCCAAGTAGTGTCCATCTTTATGCTAGTGTCTAACACTATAATGTACTTATTTTTTGATCTAGGTTGTTTTTTCTTCATCTTTGATTCCCTCCTAAACTTTTGTTTACTATAGAATTTTTTTGTATGCAACTATAGAGATCAAAATCATGTTTTTTTGCATTAACCCCCTTATTTGATAACAAAAAATGTGTTTGGTGTAGTTATACTTCCCTTGGTGGCTAACTGTTAGGAAATTTAATGGATAAATAATGTTACAAATTATAGATCCACAACATAAATTATAGAAGATTATAGTTTATGAAGTGCAATAATTAAAATATAGATTAAGATGTTTATATTGCAGATTACAGTATGTTGACAACATAAAACTGAAAGTAAATGAACATAGTGTCATAAGAAATAAGTGGTAAAACCTTGGAAAGTAAAAAACCCACTTAAAATCACTTATCTTGATCGAGAATAAATATTCACCCAACATTCCCACTATTTCTCTATGAGATCGCTCATATGGCTTGCATAAATGTTACCATCAACATGTGTAACCGATCTCTAACAATATCACCTTGTTATATACATGGTCATTATCTATTCTTGAAGCCGGCCCACTTTACGGTGTATCATGCTTATACTTTAAATATAAGATATAAACCAAAAACATATAATCATTAACGGGTTTCTAAATAAGCAATTTCCCACTTAATATTATAAACCCAACACCCTCCCTTAATGTTAAATAGGGAAACACACAAAATTACTTTTACATGTCAAATTTTGTTCCAAATAACACATGTCAAGTCACTTTTTGGTATAAAAGAAATTACAATCCATAAATCAACAAGTGATTTAGGATAACATGCAAAAAATAGTTGTTTCATAGGTTTTGTAGTTCTGTGGTGCACTACAATAGTGTCCCGCGGGTTTTTCAACTCCATGATACACTACCACAATGTCTCGCAGACTTATACAAGTCACGAATAACTATAACCGCATTGTGGGTTTTAGAGAAGTTTGTACATTATTTTACCGCAGTTCAAAGTAGTGTTTTACGGATTTTATACAAACCACAATATAAAGGAACATTACAAATGTAGAAGGTAAATTGATTAAGGATGAAGTCTTACATAAGATTATGGATTTAATAAACTCTTTGTATATAATGTTTCGCTCAGGATTACATGTAAACTTCACATACATGAAAATTTACTCAAACAACATAGAAATAGTTTAGGGAGTATCCATTTTGACACAATCAAGTTATTAAGAGATGGGATTGCATAAGAAAAACATGCAACACACTCATTTCTTATTTCCCCCTCAAGGGTAGCATTGAAAAGACAAAACTCATGATTCTAAGGTGAAGATCAATGTCATTCACATGATCATAAGATCTAAACAACATATGCTTAGCGGTTGTAAAGGTGGAGATCAATGTTATCCACATGATCATAAGAGCTAATATATGAAATGCCCAAGATAGCACAAATTTTGTAGAACTTTGTAGCTCCCAAGGGTTTAGTAAAAATGTTTGCAACTTTATCTTCAGTAGAACAAAACTTGAGGTCTATGTCACCATTGAGAATATTTTCCTGAATTAAGTGCATATGGATCTCAATGTGTTTGGTTCTTTAATACTGGACCATATTGTTTGCAAGAGAAATACAATTTTTATTGTCAGATAGAAGTAGAGTACTTCCTTTGATGCCTTTATGAAGTTCTTCCAATATACTTTTGAGCCACATGGCCTCTTTTTCTGCTTCCATAACACTTCTATACGCTGCTTCAATAGAAGAGAGATATTGTTGGTTGTTTCTTGCTGCTCCAAGTTATTGCCCTGCATCCAACTTGAAAACATATCCAGAAGTAGATTTTTTATCCACAATATCACTAACGCTGTCATAATATAAATAACCAAATAAATGTATATTGTCATAAAAAACAATAACAAAAACCATAATTTGTTGTAACTTTGATGTACCTTAGAATCATTTTTTCCATTTTTCAATGGTCCTTATAATAATCTTACATACATGTGGAAATAATTCCTACTGCATAGGATATATCAGGCCTAGTGATAGTTTAATAAATCAAAATACCAACTAGTTTTCTTTATAAAGTAGTATTAAATTTATCACAAGAAGATTTTGGATCTAATTTAACACCAACTTGTTTAGGAGTAGAGACAAGTTTACAATCAATCATATTAAACCTGTTAAGAAGGTTAGAAACATATCGTGTTTGTGATGAAACAATATATTTGTGATTTTAACAAATAATCATGCCTCGAAAATGATTTAATAGTCCTAAATCACACATTTCAAAATGTTGTGTTAACTTCTCATTGATTCTAAAAATTAAATTCTTATCACTACTAGTAATCAAGATATCATCAACATATAAGACAATAATGATAACATGATTTTTTTCATATTTGACAAATAAATCATTATCAAAAAAATATCTAGAGAACCCAAACTCATGAAAGAAATTATTTATCTTCACATATCAAGGTCTAGGAGCTTGTTTAAGACCATACAAATATTTCTTAAGTTTACTCACATATAATTCTTTTCCAAGTTCTTTATAATATTTAGGTTGATGTATATAAATTTCTTCTTTCAAGTCATCATTTAGAAATGCATTTTTAACATTCATTTGGTGAATTTCTGAACCATGTTGAGAAACTAAAGCTAGAAGAATTCTAACAGTGCTCAATTTGGCAATAGGAGCAAAGGTGTCAACATAATACAAACAAGGTTTTTGAGTAAACCCTCTAACAACTAATCTATCCTTGAATTTATTAATCTTACTAGCAGAGTTATATTTGATTTTATACAACCATCTATAGCGTACAATGCTTCTTTTAGGAGGAAGAGGGACTATTTCCCATGTTTGATTCTTGATTAGAGCATTGTATTCAAATTTCATAGCTACAATGCATCTTTCATCTAGGTTGGCTTCTTCAAAAATTTGAGGTTCAACCTCATAAACAATTGATAATGAACAATAAAAATGTTGACTATGGGTCATCTTTCTCAAATCATAAGGTTAAGAGTTTGAAACCAAATTTTTGACCCATTTAGGAATCGTAAATTGAGAAAAGGATTGAGAAGACCCCCCTTCAATGTCTACATCCATCATATTAGTAAAAGGATGGTTAGAGTCCTGCAAATCAATTTCCATATTTTCTAAGCAAGGACTATCATCTATAAAATTAGTTTCAGACTTAGTAAACTTAGAAAAGAGGAGAGAAAGATCTAGAAAAAGTTTTTTCACGAACATGCACATTCCTATTTTCGATAATCACATGATTAGTTGGATTATATACTCTTAATCCTTTTGTTTGACTATCATACCCATCAAAGATGAAAAAGTAGGAGGTAGGATCAAGCTTTTGTATTTTAACTTTATGAATAAGAAGAGAATCATGGCTACTAAATATTTTAAAATAAGAGATATCATGTTTTTTACTTAGTCCATACTTCAAGATGTGTAATTTAATGTAAAGTTTTTTTGGGAACTCTATTAAGGATATGAATATTAGTGTTCATTGCTTTAGCCCATAGAAACTTAGGCACATTAGAAGCATGAAGCATAGTCCTAGTCATTTCTATGATAGTTGTATTCTTCCTTTTAGCTATGTCATTTTGCTAAGGATAATAATGAGTAATTATCTCCCTTTGAATTCCACTAGATATGCGAAACTTATCAAATCTCTTATTAACACACCCACCTCCATTTTAAAATATTGAAACTTAAATAAGACATCAATTTTTTTCTTAATGTAATTAGACGAAGTCATTCTTAAGAAATCATCAAGAAAACTAACAACATATAAAGCACCATCAAGAGAAGGTACTTTCGAAATACTTTGAACATCACTATGAATTAACTCAAGAAATCAAGAGGAATTAGACTCATGGTGTTTGTGAAATGGTTGTACATATTGCTTACCACACAAGAAATTTTCACAAAATTCATGATCTGATTTTATCTTAGTAAGACCTACAACAAGGTTAAGGCAGGACATCTCATATAAATTTTTAAAGTTTACATGCCCAAACTTTTCATGCTGAAATTGAACAACATTACAAGAAGTGGAAAGACAAGATTCAACAATAAATCCATAAAAAATGCACAATCCATTCTTTTATAAACCAATAACAACTACTTTTTCAAGCTTATTTTAAAAATACCATTTATCTTATAATAACACAACTCTACAATTCTTTAGTTAATTGTGAACAAGATAAAAGGTTCGTTTTTAATGGTTGAATATTTGAATGTTTTTGAAGTGTTGAAATATTTTGATATTTGGGTTTTATATTGGTAAACATGGGAAAATATTTTATTGTATGTCAAGTAGGTAATCCATGTCGGGACTAAAGCCTATTGGTCTAGGTTCAACCATATGAAAGAGCTTACAAAGGAAATGATAAGTGAGGTGTCCTTCTAGTCGAAGTTAAGTTGGACTAATAATGCATTCCTCATCAATATAAGGAGGGCCTTTCTTTTCCATAATATATTGTGCGTCATATTGCACTAGCATTCAGACAGGTTATCATGTTTAATTATAATAGGTGTACTTAGTCATCAGAATGTAATGTTGAAGTTATTACTTGGGGGTGTGTTTGTGTGTCGAGTGATAACCGTACTTTTTTTTCTTAGAACATAGAGACCAAATGAAATAAGTAGCATAATAAAACCTTAAAATTCACATGATCATACAAGTATATATCTTATAAAGTGAGATGAAGACCATGTAAAGATTCCAATGTACATATATTCTTGGAAGTGGCTATATTGATTGTGAAATGTTCCCAATATTTTCTATTTACATTTAGGGAAAACGTGAAATCCTTGAATTATGGACAATTAAGTGCCTCCTTTATATCAATAGGATGTGATCCTTTTAACTTTACTAATTCATTTAAAATTGTCTCAATTGTGCCATCAAACTTAAGATTCTATATTTTTGATAATACTTCTTCATAATAATTAGGATCATGGCCAATAACATAATGGTAATCACAAAATGGGTCATATGATATTTTGGTAGGTATATAATGTCACTTAGAAGGTACTAAGACTAAGAGGCCATATTCTATTAAAAGTGGTAATATAGCCCATAGGTTGTCTTATTGCTCTAGTAGCTTGAGAGGGCTAATAATGTTGACAACGTTAATTATGTTAATCGAATAATTTATGGTTGATATGTTTGAAAATTCTTTCATTACATACTTGTCCTTTTGTGAATCTCAATATTCATCAACCATACATTTAGAAATTATTTTTATCTCTATGGAAATATCATCCTTGATAGGTAAGTCTTGCTTTTATGTTTCCTTGTTGAGGATCCCTTTCTTAGAAATGGTTTTATTACATATTGTATTAGGACTTATTTCTCTTTATTAATAAGTTCTATTGTGGGGGAAGGTGTTGCAACCTCATCCTTACAATATTTAAATTGACATAGTCCCTAACATATGGAGGTCAAAAATAATGCAACATATAATCATCATCATTAATGAGATTGAATTTTTGATGAAAAGAGATATATATTATATTAATTATATAAGATACAAGATAGCTTTCAGCAAAAATCAGGCGGTATGAGAGCACACCCCAAAACCACAAACAAACAAGGCCAAGCCTAGGAAACCGACAAACACACTAGGCAAAGCCTAGGAAACTAGCAAAATACAAAACTAAGAAGTAGAAAAAAATATCCTTGAAGCAAGAGGATCATGGTCATCAAACTAACCTGAACAAGGAAGGTCCTTGCCAGCATCTGGAATGTCCCACCCAATGGGGTTCTAATCTGCATTGTATGACACCACCCAAGTAGGGGAGATGGCAAGAGGGGGGTGGGGAAAATTTTCAGAAGGCGGCCAGGGCAGTGGGGTAGATTCTAGCCATCCAAAGTGTGTGGCTCGGGGGTGAAAGGAGAGCCCCACTCGAGTTTGCGAGTAGAGGGGGAACCCCAGCCTTGCTAACGAGGTGGTGGAGAAATACTCCTCTGTTGTTGATTGCAGGCGAAGCGACGAGCCTAACTGAAAGAATTCCATTGAGAGTAGCTACGTCGAGCACCATGGCCATGCAATGAGTAGCATCGAGATGGCAATGGTGGCTCCTGGGTGACATTACACGGGGCATCCCCCCAATGCTGCAACAAGGTCTATTGGTGGTCCACCTCTAGGGAAAGTTTATTATCTTGGACTTGAATCTGTAGAAGCACATTGGAGATAACCATAGATTTGTTATATTGAAAAATTGTTGATCAACTTCATAATTAGAAAAGAAAAAAACATTTTGTTCTTTCCATAGTTGAAAAATAATTTCCCCTCTGAAAAAGTACCAAAATATGGGTGAACATTTGTGGAATTTTAGGGTTATCTCCTAAAAGAACATCCTTCCAAGTAAAACGCTAAGGTCTAAGAGGAAAGATAAAGGAATGAATCCAATTCCAAACAAGTTGTGCTTTCAGATAAAACTAGAAGAGGTGCATCAGAGTTTCCTAGTGGGCACATAATGGACACTTATGAGCCAAGACCCCAATATGAACAAGTCTAGAACCCATAAGAATACCATAGTGCACAATACACCAAAGAAAGTGGGCAATTTTAGGTTCCACACAGACTAACTAATAAATTTCAAATCACCTTCTCTAACAAGATGGAGTAAAATGAATCCTCCATCGAGTGTTGAGTTTTTCAACCATGGGAAAATGAGGGGAGAGCCAACGATGCCCTTTACTGGCTGAATAATTGTGAAATGTGGTATCAACATACCATTTCTAGTCTTTCCACCAAGGGCAAGAAGAATGCATAGAAATCTTGTGGAACATATGGTCAGGGACCAAATTGATAACTTCTATAATACTAGCATAAAGCTGGATGGTTAGCCGAAACTGAGTTTTAAAATTAGGCTAAGAATACCAGGATTGAGAGTCTTTACAGAATAAATCCTGAATAGTACAAATTCTGCATTTGAAAAGCTTGAACACAAGGATGCCTAGGATATCTGCAAGACACTTATCCTGAGCTTGAAAGATTAGAAACCACCATATGGAATGATGGTTAATGGAAATACCATTACGAAATCCATTGCAACCATGGTTTGATGTACTCACATGCCTTCCATGTGCTTTTAAGCACAAAAGTGCTAACAACTTTAAAATGAACAAGAGCAATAAGGAGATTAACAAACCCCAAATATTTCTATGTGGGGCGGCCATAAGGTGACCCCTCTTCGATGCCATGGTGAAGAAACACTTTCCACACTTATTTTCCTTTGATGTGCCAGATGATTCATTTCACATAGATTCCCCACCCTTGGTGTCAAATGTCAATGAGGCCCAGCCCCCCAGACTCACAGGGAAGGCAACATATCTCACAAGAAACATGATGGAAACATTTTCCAGTGGAAGCATTGGCCTAGAGAAAGTGATGCAGCGTAGAATTTACCAGATACCACCCTAGACGCACTGACACATCACCCAGCCTAAACTGAGTGCTCACCGGAAGTGCGCAAAGATACCAGGCCCCTCTTTAGGGTTTTTGTAGTAGGATGTTAGCATGATGAAGGAAGAAACATATAGATCCATAACTAATCCATCATTCTACAATGCATGCGATATTCAGATCTATGGAAGAACAAGCTTAAACAATAATCATGATTGAATCAAGAACATGCACTACTCAATTACACATAGGAATGACACTTAGATTCAGCCAATAAATTCTATCTATTAATAAACACAAAAGCTCCTTACAATAATGGCAATCTATACCGATGCGAGCATGGATCTGATACAATAATCCAATCATATGCACATATCTCTATATCTCCATATATCCACATATCCACCTATCAACTACTATGTGGTTCACATCATATATATATGGTGGGGACTTTCCCTTAACCGCTTATCCATTCCAAAAATAGGCCGCATACTATTAATAACCACACACCATTTACAGACATAGCCACACATGCAAGTGTGCTATCTATAGACCTCTTACAGTTAACTGAAGTGAAAATCCTATTCTTATCCTGTCTCCATGCAAAAATCTTCGATACGATCTTCTAAAGATAGACAATGTGTGGCACGCACGTCTCTACCTCGTTTATGTGCTCTGCATGCTATCTTCTAAAAATAGTCATGCTCAAAATTCGGCTAAGTCCTAAATGTTGAACTTCTGTTCCGCGTGGACTTCTTGTGTGATCTCTAAAAAGTATTGTTTGATCAACATTACCCAACACTAATCTCATTGTCATCCCGACAATGGGTATCTCTAAAAAATATAAGTAAAGAATGAAAGAATGGAAAGAATAAGAATGAAAGAATGTAGATGAATAAAGAAGTTTTATGAGGCAACCTCCTCTGTATCAGTTTAAAGTATCAACTCTAGATACTCCTCCTTTATTCCAACCTCCAATGCCTATCATTCAGCGAGTGCCTGTTCTACTTTTTCTGGAATGTCCACAGCAATGGACTCCAATTCATCCCTCGCAATTTCCCCTTTTTCATTTTGCAAAACCAACACAACACTGGACATTGAAGTCATTCTTCCTTCTAGAAGATCCATCTTCTATGCAATGAGCTTCCCAAAGTCTTCCAGCAGAGTCTTGTGTAGCTCTTGTGTTGTTGCTAGGGCCTCGCGCTTCTGCTTAACCATTGACAATCATTCTGCGTGGCCCAATGTTTGGTCCTTCATTGCTTTCTAGACCTCATTGTTTTCTTCCAGGGTCTTTATGTTGATAAGCACCTCTAGAGTTGTGCAGATGTTTAAAGCCCGGTCTACTTTCTTCAATACTTCTTATAGCGCTTGTAACATCCCTTCATAGGATGCAATCTTTCGCACCATTGAAGCTTTCTCTCTCTCTGCCTCTTGCTCTGAATTCCTCGGTGCTGGCATGCACAGAGGTTCATCTTCAAGTACCAGGTCCGCTAACTTTCCTACATAATGTATCACTGAGGGAAACGTCTATGGTACCTTGGTCTCCAAGTGTGGCCTAGCTCTTATGACATTGTCTCCAGTCTCCTCTGCGATGTTGATAAATACTTCATTCTTCTTCTGCACTAAGACCCTCTCTTGCATTATGCACACTATCTTTGCATCCTTTGTCTTTAGCTCCTCACGCATTGCTCTTATCGTTGTAGCTTTGTCCATGTTTCTTCTTGCACTTTCAATAGAAACCTTCACCATTGTGTTGTTAACCTACTCATCTAACATGACAATAGGCTTTACTGTCATATGTCTAGCTTGGGGTGCCTTCTTCATCTGTCTTGAAACACATGACTCTTCGCATATATCAAAATCAGGTTCATCCATGTGGGTATGCATTGACCATGAGAGTTGCTTTCGAGTGCACATAGTTGCCATATCCTCATCCATTAGCTCCTAGCCAAATAAATCGTTCTGTGCTATCATGCTCTAGAAACGGACACGGACAATTTTACCTATGTCCTCTATATACCCCATGAGTGGAATGTGCTCTCCACTCATCCTCTTCGATCTAAGACCCTTAGGAATTATAACTTCAAGGTTAGGAGCCTGTCTCGATACATCTTTAGCAGTCACATGCGTGGATACAGAGGTTTCCTTATCTTTTTATTCTTCTTCCTTCATCTCTTCATCTTTTTGCTCTTCCTCGTTTTGTGGCTCGTCTTCTTGCTCCAGTGGGGTAGGAGATGCACACTCGCTCTCCCTTGATTCCACCGCTTCAATATCTAACTTCAATTTTCTTCTCCTCTTTGGCTCATCGATCTCCTTGTGTGGAGAGAGATGAGGTGATTTCCTTATCGTTTGTGGGGTTCCAACTTAAGTCCTTGTGCATCTGAATACCTTCTTAAATCTATGCTCCCCCTGCTCAACCTATGTATCTTCCTCTTCATCATGTCCTCGAGGTGGAGTGGTCACGTGTTGTGACTCTTCTATGTCATATGGTTGCTTTCTTCTGCGCTTTAAGCCTCCACTATCTTCACGCTCCTCTTCTTCATCCTCTACTTCAACAATTTTTGTGGGTGTTTGCACCGGCATGTTTTCCATTGTGGGCCTTTGGTCCTATCCATTATGTTTTTTAGAAAATTCGTAGTGCAATTCTAGTATTTGTTTTAAGACAATTGTGCATGAAGCTAGCAGATTTAGTAAGATAACAATGAATAAGGGTTGATTCGCACAATAATATTCAAGAAGAACCAAAAGTGATCACAAAATATGAACATTTGACTTAGAGGTTGCGGATGAACCAAATTTTGTAAGGATTGAGTGTCTCATGTAGAGAGTGCACCTGAATTAATGGGGTGTACATGAGAAGTACATAAGTGTACAAGAACTTAATTGACTACTTGGACTCTAAATACATTGGAAATAATTTGGATTCAATGGATAACTAGGAGTGACATATGTCCTAAAAATATTGATTGCATAATTACATTCCCAGGACAAGGCCTTCTACATAAGTCAATGAAGATAAGATTTTTAAGCATCAGATCTCAGAAAAAAGGAGGCATTGAATATAATATGGATACATGGGTAAGACATCAACTAATAAACAAGGACAATATATCAAACATTTAAAAGTGTTAAACATCCATAGAATAAAGAGAGAGAAGTGAGATGTGCATAGTAGAAGGTATTTAGAGGAAGGACAAGTCAAAGACAAGATCCCATCAAAGAGATACAAATGTGATGACTTTATGAAAAGAGCCAAGAGATTCATTGAAACAATTGTAATGACTTAGAGCAAGAAGGTCATAAGATAAATATGTTTTTGTATGATTAATCTATAAGGTTCAAATCTTGTACTTTGTTAATGAATAGGGGTTGTTACAAATTATTGCATGATTCACTGTGTGGCTCTTGAAATTGTGTGGTCTAGGAATCCCTTCATTGGGATCCCTAGCCATGACATACACCATTATGGTAGAAAATTATGAAGATTTACATGGAAAAATATATAATAAAGAGGAATTAAAAATAGAATTGGTCGCAACCTTTTCCGTACAATTTATACTTAAAATTTAAAAACTATAAATTTCAATAAACTTAACAAAACCTTTATGATACCCTTAAATTTTAAATCATCTTAAAGACACATGAATGATAGATTTAAAGTAGAAAAAATAAAGGTTGTGAAATATAAACAACATAAATTTTATGATGCCCATAAAATGCAATTACAAGTCCTTAAAACATTTAAGTCAAGATTGTAACTAAGAAAACATGTCAAGAAAATATATCATAAGTTTGTTACTTGAAATGCATGAAATCTACTAGTAAAAAAGTACTAATTCAATATATAATCAAGAAAATAATATAGGAAACACTTATCCATCGTAGACATTTAATTGATGCTAAACAAAATGGATGATAAATTCATAACAATAATATCATGAATTTGTTTTGATAATAAATATAATATACCTTTGGAAGGTTCGAGAGGAAGTGACAAGTAAAATTTTGTGGCTTTCCATAGTGTAGATTGTGGGTAGAATTTAATTGTAGGCATATTTCAGTAAGAGAATTTTTGGGTAGAATATTTCATAGATTGTGTTTGCAAATTTAGAGAAAGAAAATTAAAAAAAACATTAAAATGGAACATTGAAGGAATGTAGGATGTCAAAATCAAGGTATGATAGTTGAGGTCTTAACCGAAATGATGTGGAGTATATAATTTTGTGTTTATTACATGGAATCTACACAATGTTGATGTGTTGTGTGGAAGACAATAGTGATTAGGAAGGTATACCCACACAACATGGAATATAGGTTGCTAATGCAAATGTAGATGCGGATGTAAACATAGAATAAGAGGAATTGCAATATGGTCATGGGGATTGAATGCTTCACATAATGAGTAGGATGGGGAGTAAACCTAGGTTGCATACCATTTGTTATTCTTATAGTTTAGAACCAAAAGAGTTTATGGATTAGATAATAGAGATGGAAAATTATTTCGAATACAAAGACATGAAAGATCTCGAGAAGTTTAAGTTTACATGTACAAAGTTGGAAGGTCATGCATCTCTTTTTTTAGAACATATTGAGTCCAAGTGAGTGCACCATGGAAAGTAGAAGATTAAAACATGGGAATCATTGGTGGCGAAGGTCAAGGTGAATTTTCTTCATGTAGATTACCTACTAAGTTTATTCAGAAGACCACAAGGATTGTGGCAAAGAGAGCTTAATGCAACAAAATAAAATAAGTAATTTTAGTGACTCACCATTATAGTAGGACATGTGGAGGAAATATCAAGGTACATAATCAGATTACACAACAATTTAGGATTTGATTAGCATGTTAGAAGTTCATTGTGTGGAAGAAGATTATTAATTTCCTTTGAAGGAAGAGGAAAAGTTAGCATGTAAATATCAAAGCACTAACCAACAATAGGGAATGGATGCATAGGGTCATCGATGTTGGTGTAGGTTTTGCCTACAAGGTCTAATTAGGTTGCTTAGTTTAATCATAGGTTATTAAGGGGAATGTAATTTAATTCATTTTCTAATTGTGAGTTGAGTTGGTTACCTTTTTGGATGACCTAGCTTCTCACTATATAATGTAACCTCCTATGCATATTTTTGGCTAATTGGCTTATGCATGAATGAATGAATATTTTTATTCTCTTGAGTGTTTTTGGATCTCGCCACTCCACACAAATTTCTAATTTGTGCATTTAATCCTATCCAGTCCTAATCCTCGATTTTGGACCAATCTGACATAGTATTAGAGTTGATCCGGTAGCCGATGTCATTGCCTCTGTTGGAAGATCTAGCATTCTAGCTCATTCAATGTTTTTTTCATAGATTTTAGTTTTCAAGGGTTTGGTGGGATTTTTAATAAAAAGGTACAAATATCCTCTGGATTCTCTATATAAAAAACAGATAGATCCTTTGAATTTAAAAGGGGTAAAAACCTTAAGTTCATCTGTAAACTTGACCTAGTTCAATGACAAGTGATGTCTACATTTTTTCGAGGTTTTTTTAAAGGTTTTTGCTTTAAATTTATGAAAATTGGCACTGTCTCAGGATCAGAAATGAAATCGAAAAACATTTTTGGGTTTATTTGGTTTTTTGAAACATGTGGTGGGTATTTAATGTTTTTTATCGAAGACATTCAATTTTGTCAAGATCTAGGATTTTTCCTTTTGTTTTTCTTGCCAGTTGTGTGTTTCGGGATTTGTAAGGTTTCTAACAAGTCAAAACTCCACCCAATTCATTTTGGGATTTATAGGGAGTATAACAAGTCAAAAACTATTCCCTAGTGCATTTAGGTATTTTGAAGGTGTTCGACATGTCATAAATTCTTCCCAATGTATTGAGGTTTTGGGACTTTAGAACATCTAAGCATTTGAACACAACTTTCAAAATGCGGTCAAACCTCCCAACCCTGATCAACATCCAATGTTTCAGGTTTTTAGGAATTTAAAATATCTTTGTATCTCAACACACACTTGTAAAATTCAGTGAAACTTTTGACTCCCGATTAACACTAAGTGTTTTGGGTTTTCAAGACTTCGGAACATATCTGCATCTCAACACACACTTGCAAATTGAGCTAAAATATTCAACTCCCTTGTCAATGCTTAGTGTTTAAGGTCTTTAAACTAGTTTGACATGTGTCAGGTTCTGACACCTGGTTGACATGCTTCAGGTTTCACCACTTACTGAACATGTTTCAAGTTCCGTAACTTAATTGACAACTCCAAAACCGCGACAATATATTTCAGGACCGTTTAAGGTTCTATTTTTTTGAAAGTGTGATTTTTTTAAGCTCTACAAATTGGTAATATTCTCTGTGCTTGTAAATTTGACAAATCTATAGTTTCATAGGGTGCACAATTACATCTTTTTAGTGCACACATTTCAACATACAACCACTTGTTATAATGGATCCGACTCTTCTTCCACATCCTACACCGATCAACTATCATGAGTGAAAATTCAAAATATAAATCCTCCTCAGGAGTAAATTCTTACATCGTATCACCATGGGTATAGAAATAGAACCGACACCAGATGCATAGAAGGTGAAGTGTTACAACAAAATCGATGAAACCCACGGTCTATTATGCATGTCCATGTCTCTCGACTTTCTCTTTCATATTGAATCTGCAAATACTCCTAATGATGTATGCCCCACTTTGGAAGGACTCCTTGGGAAGAAGGACATAATGAGAGGCCACAAGTTAGAGAATGAGCTCATTTGTTTGAGCACAGGTGACTTTGACACGATACAAGACTTCTTCACCAAATTCAAATCACTCGGGTTACAGTTGAAATTGTGTGGCATAGACAAAACAAATGAACATTTATTTATTTCCATCCTTGGCAAATTGGGTTCCTCATATTTTGTCTTCCATGGGGGTTACATGAACCATGCCTTGGACAATTTTGTTGCTAACTTAACTCAGGAGAAAGACAAGATTATTGAAATGGGTGAATTAAAGTCCTTTAAACCTCAGGCTTTACTTGCTTGATATAAGAAACAGAAGGCTTCAAACAAAGAGAAGAAACAAATTAACAAGGATCATGAGAACAAGAAGGATCAAAATGATTCCACCACCAAATCAAACTCTGAAACTTCCGCCTACAGTGCTAAGTCCAAGAAAGAGAGGATCAAATGTAGGTATTGCACATGAAAATATGATGAAAGAAAATGTATGAAGAAGTAGATTGACCATCTCATAAGTCTTTCAAACCATCTTCATCAACCCATGAATCCTCCAAGGAAAATGACCATGGAAAAGAAAAAGAGAAATAATCAAGAAAGGAGAAAACAAAGGGGATATTTGTGGTTATAATTTTACCACCAATTCCCACATTGGTAATTTATTCTAGTGCATCACATCATATGGCCTCTTCAAACGTGGAGTTAAATCTTTTGGAGCCATGTGATGTGTCCTATATATGATTGGGTAACAACTCTTCTCCACAGGATTTTGGGAGAGGGTTTGTTGAAGTGAGTGGAGGAACATTCAATAATGTTCTCAATATTTCCTCATTATCAAATAGTCTCCTATCAATTTACTAGATTACTCACGTTGGTCAAGGCTTGCATGTTGAGTTCACTCTAGATTAAATGTATGTTAGAGAGTTACACAATGACACTATCATTGTAGTGGGTATGGTCGATCATCAGACTCGTTTATATTCCTTGTCTCACTTTGTGCCTAGACTTCTCTTTTAGCATATATGACTACAATAGTGATGGGGACCCACCTCCACCATCTCCTTGTCACCTTCTAAATCTTGAGGGGTTATTTCTTGATCCATCTACTTCCATTCTATAATTGAATTTCCACGGAGTAGGTACTTTGATTGAAGATTCATCAAAATTCAAGAAATTTAGTACATAGTTGTAGGGCCTTCCATGTTCCTTCTTTGTTGTTGCTTTAGATACAACATCCCTTCATGGAGAAGTTGGATCATCTACTTTACATGAGGAGCATAGTTCCTTGTCTAGGATCCACGTCTTGGATAGAGATCCATTAGCCACTTGGAGGACTCACTCACTTTTCCATGGTGTTCCAATCCTCACTGTATCTAATTCTTATCCATGTATCTCTCAACAAATATATCAATGTTTTCCCGAAAGGCCTTGTGATCTAGAAAGCAGTGTTTTTTTCCTTAGAACATAATTGTAGGCTTTGGAAAATCTCATTCACTATTCCTTCTAATCCGCAATCACTTAAGGAGGCTCATTTTCTAGATACAAGGTGGTTAGAATTTGTTGTAGCTTCGTGTGGGGCATTCTAGTCTTGCCTTCTTTTCCTTTTTCTCTTTTTGGGAGGAGTTTTTTCCCACTGGGTTTTCTCGATTTTTCCGCTTTATGATAAATTTGCATTGTAAGTGGGTACCTCATTAGGCCTTGTTGTTGGGACCCACATTTATTTTCAACTCACTAAAGCTATGCTTAAGTGGGGTGTTGGTGTACGCTTTACCTACATGGTCAAATTATCTTGATTAGGTTAATCATAGGTTACTAAGGGGAATGTACTTTAAGTCATTTTCTAATTGTGAGTTGAGTTGGTTAACTTTTTGGGTGACCTAATTTCTCATTATATAATGTAACCTCCTATGCATATTTTTGGATAATTGGCTTATGAATGAATGAATGAAGATTTTTTTTCTTCTCTTGTGTGTTTTTGGATCTCAACACTCCACACAGATTTCTACTTTTTGCATTCTATCCTATCCAATTCCAATCCTCGATTGTGAACCACTCTGACAATGGACAGATTAAAGGTCGAGATAATTCTACACAAGATAAGATATAATCACATTCGATTGTGAAAAGTGAAGGAACATCTCAAGTAGGTTGTCATTTGCATTAAAGAATAGGTCATGGAAGAGGTCACGAAGTCAAAACTTGTTACAGGTGAGGGGAAATAGGGAATTGAGCATATGAGAACTTTCAGACCCATAATAGTGGTAAGAAAAGTGTGCACATTACATAAGGAGAGGAAAATGGCTAAATATTGGATAGTGTGAGTAGTAATAACTTGGTTGTCAAGTTAATGGTGGATACAATTGAACATCCAAATCGATATTAGGTTTCATTATTGTCAAAGAGACATCAATAGTTAGTGAAGGAGAAATGTCTAGTCAAATTCTAGATTGGGAGATATGAAGATGGTTTAATGAGGGATATTATGCCCATGGACACATTTAATGTGTTTATTAGTACACCTTGGTGGTTTGGCCATAAGGTGCAACATGATGGTCTTGCAAACACATACATCGTAGAGAAGATAGAAATAAATATAATTTGAACACCTTAAATGATAAGAGTGAAGCAACACAAAAAAGTGTTGTTACTTTTAGGTAAGCATTTATTGAGTGAATTGAAGAAAGATAGTGCATGTTTTACGCTAATAGCTTGGATCGTGCAAAGGAAAGGAGTGGAAAAGTAGCGAAAAGAGAAGAAATAATACCAACATAGGTAAAAGGAATGTTGGAAGATTTTGTTGATGTTGTGTCTAATGAATTATTGATGTAGATCATATTACTCAAACAATCTCTCAAGCAAGTTAGTATGACCAAAATAATTTAAATAAGGTCTTTAAGCTTGCAAAATGACACTTTTCTCAAGACTAAAAATCCTTCAAATATGCAATTTTGACCCCAAATGCTCAAGATGGTTTATGCAAATCTTAAATCATGTTTTGTAACCTATTACCATGCCAAAACAATAATCAAGAACCTTCAATTTGATCACCTAGTTCACAAACTACCCTTTAAGCTTCTTAATAGCAATGCCTCCACTGAGTTGGTGGTTCGACAAAACTACCAGCAACCAAAACTAACGAAAAACACTTCTGAATATCATTTAATCTGCTTGAGGTGTGTGTTAAATATTTGGGCTCAAACATCAATCTAAGTTTCTTTTCTTCACCCTCTCTCTCCTAGGCATAGTTTTCCTTTAGTAGCCCTATCCAAGGTTCATTTCAAGCATAATTTTTTCTACTGAGACTCAATCCACAAAAACATCATCATTCAATGTACCAATTTGGGCCTATGTTTAGTGTACAAACTTTCACAATGACTTCCTTTGTAAAAAGTGCTTCAAATCCACAGTTCCAAGTTTCTATTTAGGTCTCTTATGGCTATAACAGTCTTCTAAACCAACTATCATTCACTGTCTCTTTATTTGATACATTTTCAAACCTATAAAATCGAAAATACTTGAGGTAATGGTATCAAATCTCATTTTAGGTTTAGGACCACCAAATCTCATTTTCAATACAAACCCTACAAGGGGTTTACACAATTCCTCGGTTGAGGGAAAAGGTCTTAAAACCAAATATAAATGTCTCCAAATCTTAAATTTTTTTATTGTAGGTTTGTATCAATATGCAAAATCATAATACAATGACAGTGAGGTCCTTTACATCGTCCAACTGTGAAAATTATTGAAAATTTAACTACTCTTCCCTCCCAAAACAAGGTATATGTGCTTTCTAAAAGAGTATCAAACCAAAATGTGGTTTGAACTTATGAATCAAACTCTCTAAGGATTTAAAGGAAGTCTAACAAGGTTTATTTACTTGACTGTACCTTTATCAATCTCCCCTTGATCAAATTCTTGCCCAAGCTTGGCTATCTTGGCTGAGTTAAAACCCTCAAACCATTATTACAGTATTCCTAAGACTATCTGTGCCTTAACTCACAAAAGATTCAATGAAATCAGTACAAGAATCTATAAAAAATCTCATCAAAATGTTTCTTACCAGGATTAATCTCCTTTAAATCAAATTATCAAGGTTTAATGAATACAATTTGTTCTTAGACTTAAAAATTGTCTTCTTTATTATTTGCAAACAAAATCTTCGTCTTCCCACTTCTTGGAGCTCCTCCTTAGTTTGTCATTCAAATGATGATGGTAAAAATAGTTAAAAAGAGTGTTAATATCTCCTTTGTTTGATCTTCTCCACATAACCAACATTTATGGTCAAGAGGAAGGTCTTATGGAGATTACATTTTTAAGAAAAAGGAGCTAAAATCAAAATTTATGAGCCATATAACCAACTAAGCCCCAAGAAGAGTCTCCTAAGACACTAGTTAAAGTTATAAACCTATAATGAACATATTGGATTATTTTAGGATACCTACTCCATACAAGGAGGATAATATTTGGCTCAACAAAATTCGAAAATTCTAATTTCTCAAAAATGAGGGAAAATGCAAATTTGAATTTTTGACCACTTGGCAGAAAAGAACAACATGAAATGACTCCTAAGGACTTCTAAACAACCTAACACACCAAAAATTGTCATGACATGCCTAAATAGATACTAGGGATGATGCTTCTACATCAATTACCTCAAAGGTTGCCACTTGTAAGAGACATTGGTCATCGCATGGATTTAATTTCATAATCAATTTTTCTGAAAAAAGGCATCCTATAGGATGACCCAACAGGAGAATGCAAAGATATAAAATCAAGTCCATGAGTTATTGGATAGGGGAATCATAAGAGAGAGTTTGAAGTTATGTGTAGTGTCAACAATTTAAGGACCAAAAAATGTGGTGATTGACATATGTGTAGTGATTCAAGGTTCATAAATTAAATCACCATCAATTACAAGTTGTTATTACTACACATGGATGACGTTATGGATTGTTTTAGTAGATCGAAGTATTTTAACAAGATTGATTTGAAGAGTGGATATCATCATATTCGTGTAAGGGGAGGATATGAATGTAATACAATGTTTAATACTCAAGAATAATTGTATGAGTGGCTCATGATACAGTTCAAATTGAGCAACATGTTAAGGACATCCATGAGGATGATGAATCAAGTCCTACAACCGGTTTTAGGAATGTTTATGATTGTGTACCTAGATGATATTCTAATTGTTAGAAGAACAACCGAAGTTAATATGCTACATATGAGGGAAGTGTTATAGATATTGGAAGAAGAGAATTTGTTGATTAATCTCCAGAAATAAAATTCTATGCAAGAAGAGTTAGTATATCTAGGATTTTTAATTTCTAGAGAAGGATTAAAGATGGACCCTGAAATGGTACATGTAATTGTATTTCTAATGGGTTAGATGGATTTTATTGCAAGCTAATCAAGAGCTTCAATGGTGTACATGCATTTATCATAGAGACCATGAGAGGAGATATGAAAACTTTCATTTGTAGCACATACATAAAAATGGCTTTGTAGAGTTAAAGAAAATAATAACAAAACAACAAATATTGGAATTTCCATAATTCATGAGATTGTTCTAGGTTGTTTGTGATGTTATTGGTATGGCCATTCATATAGTGCTAAGCCAGGATGATAAACGTATTGCATATTTCAGTGAAAAATGATGAAAGGAGGAGATATAGTGTTTATGATGAAGAATTTTACACAATTATCTATGTTGTACACAAACCATCAAGCATTAAATATTATGAATAGCTAGGGAAATTTTTGTTAGTGTGGTGTCCCTAGATTTCATCTTGAAATCTGAGACTACCCTATCCGAAAATATTTCATACTTTCAAATAATGGGCCGTTTTGTGTTTTATTGCCAGAAAGTTCCTGTAATGTGTCCAGATATTCCCAAGGAGCCATATAAGTCATTTTCGACCAAATACCTAAATGCCCAAAATTGTTTTATTTTGTCGTTGGGGTTTGCCTACGGGAAAGTTGTATTTAATTATTTTGAGCCCTGTTTAAGGCAATTTGTGCTCCGGTTTGACCCTGTTGTGATCGTACATGTCAATATTCCCATATACCAGCAAGGTTTTAACCAGGAATGAATCCTGGGCTCTATTTGTGACTTTTGGCAACGTTTTGTGTTTTTTGTGTTTTCCCGTTTCGTTTTTTGTAAAATTTCTCTGGATCAATTCCTTTGCCGGTTTTCCCTGATTCTTGGCCTGGAGTATTTGGAGATCACATACGCACGTTGTGGCTAGAAGGAATTCGCCATCGAAGGTCTGGTTCTCTTAGGAAAAGACGAAGTCGTGCACCAAAAAGCTTCTTTTGGGCAGGCTGCATTTTTGAAAAAAGAGGGTTTGAAGTGAATCTTAGGATTTTTGGAAGCAGCAAACAGGTGGAAAATTTGTATCTGCTTAGCAGGGTACTTTTTCCCATGGAAGCAACGCCACTTAAGTCACAATGGGAGAATTGGAGGCAGTAGGTAGGCGGGAATTTCTTACCTGCCGTGCAGGGTAAAAATTCCCATTGTGAAATAAAAGAAAAATCACTTAAGGCATTGATGGGATTTTCTTACCTACCTTGCAAGGTAAATAATCCCATTATGAAAGTCAAACATCTTAAGTGGAACATGGTATTTTTGGTTGCAACAGGCAGGTGAGATTTTTGTACCTGCTTTACAAGGTACTTTTTCCCATGAAGGAAAAGTCACTTAAGTTATGATGGGAAAATTAGAGGCAACAGGCAGACGAAAATTTCTTACCTGCCTTACAGGGTAAAAATTCCCATTGTGAAATAAAAGAAAAATCAACTTAAGTGCATGCATGGGGTTTTATTGCCTACCTTGACAGGGTAAATAATCCCATTATGAAATTCAAACAACTTAAGTGAATCATGGGATTTTCAGAGCTGCCTTGCAGGGTAAATAATCCCATTGCCAATGTGGCTTTTAAAAATAGAAATTCTTTATTCCAAAAAGTGCAACCCACCTTGGGTGAATAATAATGCATTAAATAAATATTTGTTAATATTTATTCACCCAATTTTGGCGCCTAGAGCTTGTGGAAAAGTTAACAAAGAGAAGTGGACAAAAGGAAGTTGAAAACAAACAGTTCTAAAATTAAATAAATATTATTTATTTAATGCAGCCCCTTCATGTCAAAAAGTGCGCCCCATTTGGGAGAGAAATAATACTTTTTAAAGTATTAATTGATTTAATTAATTCCTATTTTCAGTGGCTAAGGTCAAAGCATACTGTGAGGCTTGAGTTAACTGGAAGCAGAAGTCTAAAATTAAATAAATTAAATTTATTTAATGACAACCATGAGCATGCACAAAATAGACGCCCCCATTTGAAGAGTAAATCTTATTAATTAATTAATTAATTGTCAGGAACATGAAAGACATTAATTAATTATAGAATCATGAGGATTATATAAGCAGGGGTTGCCATAAGGATGTATTAATTAATTGACATAGGCAGAGAAGTGCAGTCCAGACAAAAAGTGTACCCCATTTAAAGAGGATTTTTGCTCAGAAGGAGGTGTAATTAATGCTGGAAGCTTCCAATTTTACCGCATAGGTTGAAGGAGGTTGATTCGTGTCTAGATAATTGTCTGTATAAGTGGTACAGGTGCTCAGGTGAAGTTGGTAAAATTCATGCTTGCTTTGCATGCAAATAAAGCATCAAATTTTGGGGTAGCAGGCTTGAATATATGCAAATGTTTATGATTAAAATCCACTGTTCATGTTCCGGTTGCCATCTTTGTTTGAATTAATTGTAGGAATTCATTGCAGGTGCTTTTATAAGAGAAAGGGAGCTTAAATCAATGTTCAATACATTGAACATATCCTCGGAATCTGAAGAATTATCCAGATCTACACCGGTTGTGAAGAATTCCGGCCGCATAAAGAGAAAAAGAATTGTTCAAACAAAGATTGCTCCAGCCATGACAAAGCGGGATGAACGAGAAAGTTCATAGCGGAATTCATGCATCACTTCTAAGATTTGTTGGACATCGGAGACACAAATCCAAGCCCAGATCCAAATCCAGATCTCATAATTGCAAAAGCTTTCGGCAAAAAATTCATCCTCTTGTTTCTGAATGCAGCCCGTGAAGAGAAGTCAGTGCGTGGAAAAATTCCTTCCAGGGCCTTGTGCATGTGCTGCTCAATCTTCCAGTTGAAGCCTTCATTGAAGTTGCATTCACCCGGAGTGCTTTCCAGAATTTTTAATTGCTCATATGCAATTAAAAATAAAAATGATGAGTTATTTACGACAAGACATTGCACTGATGTATGTACAGGAGAAGAACTGCAAAAGTCTTCAAGGATAAAAGGGAAGACAAGGCAAAGGCAACACCCCATAAGTGGAATTCAAGATCCATCCGCTTCCAAATCTAGCTTCTTCTAGATCCATCCACTTTCAGATCCATCCACTTTCCAGTTGCAACTGCTTTTCAGATCCAGCTGCTTCCAGATCCAGTAGGGTGAGAATCAAAGCAAAAAGAATTAGCTACACGTAGAATATGAAAAAGGACAAGACTGCAATTTTCCTCTTTCTTCTTCTTTCTGTTATTTCCTCCGACAAAGTAATTGAGCAATCAATTAAATTATAAAACTTAAGTGATTGGTTTAAAAGCCATTACTTGAAGAAGTCAACTACTTGGAGATAGGTGGCAGATGTGCAAAATAGAAGGTTCTATTTCTCAGTTGCAAATCATGCATGTCATGCAAAGAGAAATTCTAGGAGGGAGATTGCCAGTTGTTTCCTTTTCGACTTCCACATGTGCCAGTTCACTCGAAGCTTCCTACTTGTAATTGCCCCTCTAAATGCTATAAGTAGAGAAAGAACCTGCGGGTTAAAGGAATCAGAATTTATAAGTAGCATTCGTATGTTCCAGACTTTGTGCTAAAACCCTTAATAGCCACTTGAAGCAAAGGAATATAAAGGAGCAGGTTTTTGGAGAACTTTGTGTCACGGTGTAATGTGTTTCTAGCTTTTTATCTTAGATGTTCTAATAGACTTTGTGTTATTTTTAGATCTAGATCTGGATCTAGAGCTGCCTTTGCTTATAATTATAAGCGTTGATATCTATTGGTTTCTTCTATGTGCATGCAATCAACTCTGTCATCTATTGATTGGGTTGCACATTTTTCCCATTTCTTCCCTATGTTTTCTATAATTCCCTTCTTCTATAAATATCTTCCTTTCTTAAATAGCTGCTTACTTGCTGCAGAGTTATATAGCTATGGTTCATGAGCGGATGTAGTTAAAGTAAAACCCCCATATAGATACTAGCATATTTTTACTCGACAAATCTGACACGGGAGCTTCACCGGTAAATGAGGGAGATTTATCTCATGACTGCCTAAGTTTTATAGCTATGCAGAAAATCTAGCCAACATAGTGCAGGCTATTATTTGCATTATGGTATGGGTTTGAGAACCATAATGATGACAATTAGGTCCAAAGCAAGCCAATGCAATATAATTGTTGTAGTCGATGGCAAGTTACGCCAATTAGGTAGTAGCTAGTTTTATGTAATTACCTTGCTAGTCATATATGGAGTTAGCTTAATTACCAGCATCAATCAGTGAGAGTTGAGACACCATTGATCTAGGTGGTAGTTGCACTTCCCTCCTCCTATATGTAGCAATTTGATTATTAAGCTAATGTAAGAGAATGTAATTCATTGTATGTGATGTTCTATTAGTATCATGAGATCTTATGGCTCGGAACAATCTAGCAATCGTTCTTTCATGGTATCAGAGCAGTACATGTTTTAGACATCCATATACCGTGTATTTCTATGTGAATGGAGTGCACCATTATATGTTGGAATGTGGCAAAACCCCTAAGATCAACTGTAAAGAATAGGCAACCCACAGGTGAGCCCCCCTTGTTATATGGCAAAGTTAGAAGTTGTTATTAGTTTTGCAGAGCTGATGATGGGACACAAGAATTCCATAGATCTGTAATCGTAGTTGCTGAAGGACATCCTGGAAAACCCTTTTTGGAATTTTTCAAACACCATCATTGATGGGATGTTAGTGTGTTGTTTTTATGGAGGTTTTTCACAGAAGATCCTTGGAAGATGATTTTTTGGTTGAGTGTGTATGCGGCGATGATTGACATTCCATTGGTAGATGTAGTGTTAACGAAACAAGGCATTAAGTGGTTTCTTTGGGTATATTAATGTTAGTCTAGATCAAAACGTAATTATTGCGATCCCATGCCCATTTGTTGGCTACATTTGGAGAGTCGGACCAAAAGAATAAGGCCTACGAATTCTCATGCACTATTTTCAAAGATATGGAAAGCCCTGTGGGTTTTTAACACTTTCCAAAGCATGGATCATTTTTCTAGAAAGAATCTAATGTCAAGTTGACTTTCTTGAGGCAAGCGTATGCATAGACGGAAATAATCATGCAGTCAATCTGGAGGACCGATGCCCATGAAAAAATCTAGCACCTTGATCACATAGTGTGGTCATATAGGAGGATAAAGTCATGGATTCCTATTAGTGGGTGCTTAAGTATGTCTCCCATTGCATCTTTTTATTTTGCAAAAGCAATGAACTGGTTTTTAAGTTAAAAAAAATAATGCATTTTTTATTTAAATGGACTGTTATTGACAATGGGAAACTATTTCCTTCATATATTTTGATCGGTAACTAGAATTGAGTGTCATTTTTTGCAAAAGTGGATTTTTTTCATCTTTTAACCATTGGTACCATTTTATTTGTAAAATGCACTACTTTATAAAGTGCCAAAATCTGGGGGGTGTTATAATCACACATAGAGGCATTTTTAGTAGAGCCCGATGTCATATTGCACTATTTTGTGAGTGTTTATTTGCTCTTATGGATTCTATCCCATTAGAAAATACGATGCTTTTATCTTAAGTGTATGGACTTTAGGATGATATAGTAAAATTTGTGGAAGAAAACATATCACTTAAGAAGCAAAATAATCTTCTGCATTCTCTCATTTGTGGAAAATATGACCTCATATACTCCCTAAAGCTGAAAATTTCTCTTTACAACATCATCCTAACATTGTGTACTTTCATACCCCTACTCCTAGTCATATTCCACTTGTAGTTGTTGTTGTTGCACCTACTGACCTTGATTTACCACGTTTTTGAGCTTGCTTACATTTTTCTATGCTCCTGAGCCTATTGCACTTATTACTGCATGTTCTACTTCCACACATATGCCTAATGACAGTAACACATTATCTGTATCCCACTTCAGTTCCTTCTATTCAAATACATGGCTCTTTTGAGAAACATATCACTGCATTCGGTTCTTGCATGCTTATTTTTATGGGATTTCACTAGTGGAGGTATTGATAGACATTCATAGGGTATTGTTTCCCATATTCAACCTAGTTAAGTGGAATACTCACCATGACATTGATTTTCGAGAAGATACTTCATTGGGATCACACATGATAGAGCTCATATTTTTGTTATCTCAAATCTTTCTGAGGATCATGAGTTGAACATGAGTTTTGCACACCTTCACTCAGGCTTGAGATACACGAGATTTCAGCTGTCAGACATGATCAACCTGACACATATTTTGATGTTCCCTTGTATTACCTCTTTTCATTTCACATCAAATAATATGCATGCATCTTCATCATCCATCCGTGTTGATTTGGGGTGGATTTATGATCACTCATGGAGGTGACATATAGGCATTGATTGAGAGGAATCTACATGCGTGGACTCCTCCACCATTTAACTTCTTGCTCTACTTTCTTCTCCTCCTGCATTTTAATGATCCTTGTTTTGAGCTATTTTCTTTAGCAGGTGTTTTGAGTGTCTCTCAAAAACACTTTTTGAGAGATTTTTATATCTATATTTTTGACATTTTAAAGCATGTTAACAATCTCTTTTATTATGTAGCTATTCTGGTTAATCCCAATGTCAACTTTTCATTGTTCAAGTAGTCGTGTGGCCACTCATATAGATTACGTAGCATCACTCCACCCATTCAACAATATGGGAGGGTGTGGTGTTGATCCTAATTCTTTGGGTATCGTGTCCTTGCCTTGGTTGTTGTTATTGGTTCATGGCACACCTTTTTCTAGCAATAGATTGAACTATGTTTGGTGATTTCTTAACAGTTTTTGAAATCACCTATGACATTCTAATTTAGTTGTTTTTGAGCTTTTTCTCCTTCTGAAGGGTAGCTATTATGTTGAATTACAATGTTAGAGACTCCATTGACAGTATCCTAGTATGATGCTATTATGTTGTATCACAATGTCAGTTGATTTTGAGTTTTGTGATCGAGCAATGGATCCAGACCACAGTGTAGAGCAAACTTCTTCTTCAATAAAAGTATGATTTTTCTGAGCCGAGATTCTTGGGATGCCTTGCAACAGGTTTTTCGGTCTCTCTACTTTGTTGTTACTAGTTTTTGGGTGCCTTGTGGTGATTTTTTCATCCATGGTACCATTTTTCCCAGTTATTATCAAGGTCCTTGTTGTTAGGACCCATCTTCTTTTCCACCCACCTAATTTATGTTTATGGGGTGTGTTATTAGCAGGTTATTATTAATCCTTTTATTTAATTATTAGGATAATTCTGTGTACTCATAAGTTATCCCTACACTTGTTGGAGTTAGTCTATGGGCTTACAATCTTAGTAATCTTGTGGCTGCCCCACATATACTTCTTGTATCAGTTCCATTTAGGAATGCAGCTTAACTGACTAGTCCATTTGTTAATCAGAATTTTCCATCCATTTATGATAAGCAATACAAGCACTTCCCTCCTCCTATATGTATCATTGACTGAGCCGTGGGTAAGCATAAATTTGCTCAAATAATGTCAAATTCCATTGGTTTGTGCAAACTCTTTTAGCAACTAGTCATAGCTTTTAGATTGTAACAATTGTACCATAATCGTTCACTTTGGCCCTGTAGACCCATTTTGTTCCAATGACATCTTTATCAGCTGGAGTGCTGAATAACGATAAGGATACACATATATCATTGAAGCTTCTGAAGTAGAATCCATGTAACAAGGTAGATTCATAGCAGTCAACCCACATAATTATTTTTTGACTAGAGATGATGGTATAACTTACTAGGTTTTGACTAGCCATGAAGATGACATATGCATAACACGGGGATTTTCATCATAAATGGAATCATGCACAATAAATTACCTTAAGTGAGTGATAGGACAGCCTTGTAATCCTCATATAATTTTGATCCAACATTTAATTTGATGGATGTTTGATTCGAATGTAAATGCTTGTGTTTACTCCCCCTATCAATGATCAGATGGATGACTAGTCTCTAGTGAGAAGAGCTAGTATTGTTTCAAATGATTAGAACTAGAAACTTGTGTAGGACTTTGATAAAACCTCCAAAATATTCTTTAAGTAGGGGAGAGCTCCTTCACTTATTCCCCTTAATGAGTAAAGATATGGTCTTGATTTGCATATGCCTCATATTTCAAAAAATTTACTAATCCTAAATCTTAGATTTACTAGCAAGGATATATCAACCTTGTATGCCCATGGTTTCATCAGAACCTATGGGGATATGAAAGTGTGAGCCACACTCTTAGGATCTAATTTGGTAAGGCATCTTACCATACCTTAACTTGTGGTAAGTCATAAGCTTCCCTTTCCTTCAACTTTCGTGGATTTTCACAATCTCTCAAGATGAAATACTTGGCTTTCTTGAAAGAATTATCTAACTTATGCGAAACGACATCTTTCTGCACCTTGTCATCGTGGAGGTTGTGAGACAACGTGAATAAAGAAACCACAATATTTTCATATAGCTATACAATTTTTTTCCATCTATGGTGAACATTGAGAGGCAGATAGTTTGAGTCATAAATTGATCCTCACTTTAGTTCAACTTGACAATGCCTTATTCTCACCTTATGGACATAGCATAAGATTCTTTGCTGCCATAATGTCCTAGTCTCTTGATAAATTGTCATTGGCTGTTGCATTAATGAAAAGGAACTTGGTCTTGCCTTTACTACAAGTGAAGTTTGTCTTGATAACTTTTCCCTTTGAAATACTTGTTTTGGTAGCAAGTTCACTATTCTAAATCTCCTACATTTAGTTAAAAACCAAGAGGATTTGCAGATTTGAGAGACTTGCCACGTAATGAAGACATGAGTGCAAAAGCAGGAGATTTTGGAGCACATGATATAGGTGCACCAACAAGTGCACTATAATCAGATAAAAAATATGAATGTGCACCAGGAGAAACACATAAATGAGAAACTTAGAGAAGTTTATTATCATATAATAGACATAGTATTAACCTACTTGAGAAAGGAAAGTTTCCAAAAGTAACATACACCAAACTTAAGTGGAAGAAAATAGGACCGTGAAAAATAACTAGGAATTTTTCATAGATTTTTTATGAGATTGAAATGCCTAAAGGCATTGGCATCTCTAACATATTTATAGTAGTGGATTTATATCTATGACGTGTATTATAAGAAGAGGAAGAGGATCCTGAATTAGAATTTGGAAGAGTATATTGAAGGAGACATATGCCAGATAAAGAGTGTGACAAAGTAGAAGGAATAATATACACCCAAACTCAACAAGGCACATAAGGAATACATAAAATATTTTTTCAAGTGGAAAGGTAAGAGGAATGAAGAGGTAACTTGGTCGAGTGTTGCAAATTCCACATAATATGGAACATTCATTCCTTGAGTAGGAGATCAAGATTTCAAAATTACCCAAAGTGTATAATGTAGGAACATTCAGGTGCACAAGAAATTCTATATCAACCAACATAGATAAATAGTCAAAGTAAGTGTCATTTTCATTTTATCTACATTTATGGAGTTGTAAGTGGGTCACACATTAAATAATTGTGTCGATGGTTAGCCATGAAATACAATCTTGCAATCTTTTGAGTGTGCAAGTTCACTGCGCAATAGCTATGGAGCATGAAGTTCCTCTAGGAAATGTTTGGTCTCTTATGTAATCATACAATGTGCAACATTTTCCATGCAATCTTATTTGATCCTTGAACTTGGAATAATCGAATGCTTGAAGGCATAAGTTTAAAAGAAGTTTAACTGGCTGAGTTAGGATTGACTTTTGATACTTTTTTCCCTTTCATTTGAATTTCATATAATTAAGAGTCTCGTGAAGTGGCATGAATGAATATATATGTAGAGCCAATTTCCTTAGGAAATCGGTTTATGTTTTGGGGAGAACTCAGGGTTATTAAGAGTAGAGTGGGATGTAAGCTTAGTGCTCATTAAATTATGATGATGTAAAATAACCATACTAAAGGTATTAAATAACTTTTCCTCGTAGCGAAGGCTAAATCATTGGAAACCATCTTAATGTTGTTGGTTCTCTAAATATGACCATTTATGTTATGTTATTATCTATGAATTGTGTCCATTTAATCTTTCTATCGATGTAATAATTTTTACTTTGTGTTGCTTTATGCGTATTTGAAAGGATGTGAGGTTTGAGGCCTTCCTTCATTGGAATCCAACTCCCCATTTGTGTCACAAGTTTTAAATGGGAATAACCATTGAGAGGAGTTAAGATACTTACTCCTAATGAATAAAAACGTGTTAAAGTAAGGCAATTTGTAGAAAATATGAAATAGGTGCACTAACAAGTGCACAATTAGTTAAAAAAGATGAATGCACAATACAAATAACACGTAGATGAGAAACAAAGGGAAGTTAAATATTACATTGAAGCATATTCTTAGCGTACTTATAGAAGGAGAGGTTTACAAAAGGGGCATACAATAATCTTTAGGTAAAATAAGATAGGGCCATTTAAAATCATCAAAAAAATTGTGCAAAACATTAACAAGATTGAGTTGCTAGAGCACATTGATATCTCATATATATATTTAATGTAGTGGATATGTATCCTTACAGGAAAACATAAGAAGGTGATAGAGACTCATAAAGTGAAAATGGTGGAGTGGACTAGAGAATAAAAATGTTAGAGAAATAACATGATGAATTGAAATTAGTGATAGACACAAGAATTATAAAGACATGCAATAAGGAGGATAAAAAGTATTTGGTCAAGTTGAAGGCATGAAGACTAAATATGTGCCTTGGCTAAGTGTTTTGGATGTAATGAAACTTGGTTATGAGCATATGGGTTCATAGGTAATTTTTTATCAACCAAAAATAGTCAATTTGTTTGAGTCACTTATGTTTACATTTTGTGCAGTATTATGTAGGTTGAGAATTGAAGAAATATATTAATGATGAGATCTGGAGCAAAATGTTGCATTCAATTGAGTGTGTAAGTCCATTTAATTTTTTTTGAGTTCACAAATTCCCTATGAAATGTCTGGTTTGTTACTTAATCATCAAGTGCATAGTGATGTTAATGCAATCCTATTTAACTCATAATCATGCATAATCATCAAGTGTGTAGTGCATAATGTCTGAAATCATGAGTTTTGGATAAGGATGACTAGTTATGTTTGGTTATATTATTATTTGCTTTCATTCTAACATTTGAATTCCATAAATTTAGGAGTATTAGAAGGTGGCATGAATGTCTATATAAGTAGTGCCAATTTCCTTATGGAAGAAGTTAATTTTTTGATCTTAATGGTGTCAACAAATCATGATGATAGATGATTAACCATGGTAACAATGTGAAACAACGATGGTGCAATATCAAGGCTCCCCAAATCATGATGATATATGAGTAACCAAATCTGAGGTGTGATACGAGTGTTGACTTATAGTATATGGAGGATCTTCCATGTTCACATGTTGTGTAAAGAACTAAGTATTTGTTGATTATTTTGATGGTGCTATTTCTCTGAATAAACTACCCCTATGTTTTTTTTCAAATGTGTGTTCATTTTATCTTTATATAAATGTATATTATCTTCATATTGAGTTGTTCTTTCGCATGTATTATTAAGGCTACAAGGTGTAAGAAGGGTCGTCATTGATCACCATGACCCCATTTCTATCACAAAGTAAGGAAATATAATTTATCAATGAAAATTTTCTAGAAACTATACCTCAAAAAATCAATTTTGAACGACACCTATATCCCTAGAAACGAAATCTAAAAGTGACAATGATCATTGATCCTTTCACTTTAGCTTGGAATAATGTCAATCCAAGGTGGTGTCTAAGGCTATTTAGAATGAGAAAAAGAAGACTTTTGATTAACAATTATTTCTATTGAGAAATGGGAATAATTTTAATGAAAATGATTGAATCAAGGCTTATACTAAAATCCTACTAAACCAAATTTATGATATTAAATAAAATTTAATCTAACTATAGCAACAAATCTTAAATCGATTTACCTAAAAGGATATAGAAATAAATAGATGAATGAAAAGTAATAAAAAAACAGTGGGAAATAAACCTAAGTAATGCATCTACGACACACTAAACTCCGATAGGCTATACACTTGCTACTAATAAAAGGAATGTATGGAAATATAATTATTATTACTAAATATAAATTCAACAATTACTAAAACTAATCTAGTCTACTAGAATATCCCTTGTTCCTCAGGTTGAGTGGGTACTTCCTCCTTTGAAAATGGACTAAAAACAATCGAAGAGAAACTTTCAAGAGTATTCAAATACTCTAAGAATTCATTAGTCAAAAAATTCTTTCAAATCTTAAAATTCATGTATAACTTCCTTTCTCTCTATTATATTCTATCTTTTGTATATTGTTTTTAGAGATGGGAGGCTATATTTATTACATAACATCCTTAACCAACTCCTCTAATCTTGGTCAACATATCAAGAAACAAGGATTGCATGACTATTTCTATTCTATATGGATGATGACCTTAATTTCCTGCTCATATTCCTAACAAAACAACAACTCATTCCTAACCAACTCCTCTAAACTTTTTCAATATCCAAAAAAAATTGGTTTGCATGCCTATTCTATAGGGATGATGACCTTTTATCATAGTGATATCTCTAATAAAATAATAAATCATCCCAACCTTTCAGGATAAAATGTTGGGATATTTCTATATTTAAGCATTTGACAATATTAAATCTTTTTCTTGATCTTCTTTGAAAAGGTGTAATTTCCACAACTCATTATCACTTTACTTTTCTCTTGTAACTCTAATGTCCTCTACATGATTTCTTTGATTTGATTGTATTTCCTAAAATTTCTTTAATTTCTCAAAAAAAAAAAACAAAATTATTTTGGTGGATAGTATGACAAAATAATTTATCACCCAAAACGTGGATATGTTTCTTCAACACATCTTATAATTACTTCTAGGTATCTAGAATACTCATTCAATTAAAAATAATCCCACATTAGTTGGTTGACTTGGTTATCAGTAACATATAAACCCCAATATATCATGTTCGTTGTGTCAATATGGGTGGTGCCACAATAGAATTGGTACTCTTACTAAAATAATGGTTGATTGGTTGTGGGATCAGAACAAATTCTTACTTGGCCTCCACTTTCCTCTTCATAATCCATAAAAATCCCATAAAATTTACCTCTAAATACATTCCTAACTACCCCAAATTTATATATGTCTCTTCATTACATCTTGGAATTGATTCTAAAACTTTGAAATTATCATTTAATTCAAAAAATAATCCCACATTGGTTGGTTGGATTGGTGCGCGATAACATATAAATCCGAATATATCATGATCCTTATACCAATATGGGTGACACCACAATGGAAGTGTCCCTTTTACTTACATAATGATTGATTAGATGCAAGATGAGTATGTTTTCTTTTTAATCATTCCCTCTCCTCCTCTGTTCATAATCTTAAAAAATCTCATAAAATTTCCTCTAAATACATGCCTTTCTACCCCAAAGTTAGATATGCTTCATTCAATTAAAAATAATCCCACATTGATTGGTAGGCTTGGTTCGTAGTAACTTACAAAGTCAATCTATCATGATCCTCATGCCAATAGGGGAAACACCACAATGGATGTCATACTCTTACTAAAATAATGGTTGATTGGTTGTGGGATGATTATTGTTTCTTGTTCGTCCTCCCCTATCCTCCTTTGTACCTTCATAATATTAAAAAATCCTTTAAACTTTCCTCTAAATACATTCCTTACTACCCAAAAATTATATAGGTCTCTTCAAGGCATCTTAGAATTGCTTCTATGACTCTAAAATCCCCCATTAATTCATCATCTACATTAATTAAACTATAACAATATGAAAGTAAGGCTATAATGTTCAACAATAAAAACTTTTCTAATCATAAACTTATATCACTCAAATTTTGTATCTTTGAGACTCAATGAAGTAGCTTACATGCATAGCTCAAGTCTTGCATCTTATGAGAATAATTATTTTCTTTATAAATCTAGAAACAATTTTTTATATGCATATTGTAATTAGAAAACATTTCAAATAATATGATATTTGTTCTACTTAATAATTTTTGCAATAGAAAAAGTGGCATTAACTCAATTCTTATGTAAGATATTGATTAATTAGGAAAAATAGAAAAGAAAAAGTGGACATTAAGTTGAATGATAGAAATGATCTTGTTTATTTATGAGGAATGCCCCATATATTGTTTATGGTTCCAAAAAAGGAAACCTCTAGAAGAAATACAATACAAAGACACAAAAAGTTACTTATGTGGAACGTCACAACCATGAAAGAATGAAAAATGACAGTATTACAATGTGTTCCATTTTTGGTATTGAGTATCCGTAAATAACATCATTTAGCTACCACAATACTTGAAATTAGTGTACACAAACACGCGTGCACGCGCACACACACAACATTTATATATATTTTTAAAGTAGAACTAACTATTTTTTAATTTAAAAATGAAAATTTTATATATATATTGGGACAATAACTTTCTTATATATGTTTTTCCATTATATTGAATAATATCCTCTCCATAATCTTCCTTTCATAATGGTTCAACTCCAACTCTTTATAGTAACAAGTTCGAATGTCAATGTTTTTCTATTTCTAAAAAAAAATACATTATACTTTAGATAGAGGTTTTTTTAATGATTGATTTGTGAAATGCAATCAATCTATTTGAATCTCCATACTTTTAGCTACAATCTTTTTGATATTCTGAATAATCCCATTACGTGGACCCCATTTGAGATGAAGTATGCATCTATAATTCACTCAACTTAAAAGAGATAATTGATTAATTGTAACATGTGAAAAACTCATATAGAGCTATTCCATATATATCATGTGTACTAAACATGATAGCATAAATCATCATGCACATGATAAGATCATTATAGAAGGAACGTCAAATGTTTGATATCAAGAGTAAGCATATAACGAACATTGTTAAAATTTTGTTCAAATCAATAGCTATGGTGTATAGAAAAATAAAATAAATATGTTAGCATTCACATGACTATACATCAAAGGATACTTTAGGAATCATGACCTAGCATGGGTTTCTAACCAAAAGAGTTTTGGTGACATGATGTTTGACCAATAGTAATACTTATAACACTCGTGTAATAAACATATAAGTAAATATGTGCCAAGTAATATGTAGCAAACAAGCACATGCGAAATAATGTGTGTTAAATAGATATGTACATAAAAAGCATGCACCAAATCATATGTTCTAAAATATGCCAAAAATCATGTCCCAAATAGCTATGTGCGAGAAACATATGTGCTAAACAATATAAAAAAGTAAGTCATATTGTAACATAAAGTATATATAGTATCCTAGGGCCTATAGTTCTCAAACAATTATATGTAATAATATATGTGATAAGCTAACATGTAAGAAAGTAGTGTAGTCATTTATTTAATAATAATATAGGATCTAGAATAAATCACATGTTATGAAATATAAGATAATGTAAAGAGGAATTCTCCAAGGAATATGTGCATGGAAGAATAAAACTTCCCGACAAAATAAAAGAAGAAAAGTAGCCCCAACCCATAAGAGGATAATTATGCATGAAGAGAAAGAACGAATGTGAAAGGAGAAGATGTGTAAATATTATGATGCACCAAAGAAGAAAAGAAGATGGAAGAGTATCCATGAAGAGAAGAGGATTTGTAGGATCCTAAATAAAGATACTGGGCATAGTGAAGGATATTGTGTGAAAGAAATGCGTAAGGTGGAGCACATTAAAAAGAATATGTTACATGAAGAGAAGCCCTAGGTATAGAAGGGAGAAGGTGGAAGAGAAGACGGAGAAACAGACACTCAACAGTGGGTCAAAACTCATATGTGTGCAAGGAAGTAGATGCACAGTGAATAAGAGAGTAAGAAAAGGCAATTCCAAAGGATTTTTAGAAAGGAGAGGTCGCAAAAGAGAGGAAATGAAAGGAAGAAATGAGAGAAAGTGTGCAAGGGCCAAGTGTGCAACATAAGCCCATAGAGAGAAAAAGGACACAAATGGAGAATGTCATAGAAAAGAAGCGATAATGACAAGAGAGTAGAAGAAGCACACAGAGTGAATAAGTATAAGGAATAAAAGTCGTGGTGAGAAGGTGACAAGAGAAAAGACTAAGAAGAGAAGACAAGGAGAGAAGTGTGCGCAAAAGGAACACATAAGAGGAGAAATATGATGGCGAGGGTACTCTACTGGGTATTCCTGAGCCTTCTGTTTTTCAGAGTTTACATGGTGGATGGAAAAAATGCTTATGTTTCTCCTGCTATTATTATCAAATGGCCATACAAAATCTACTATTCTTCCCCTAGGGGGTATAAAAATGTTGACGCCTCTTAAGGCTAACCAGACTTGCATCTCACTTCGGCTCTACAGTTGATACCGACCTTCATCTCTCGGCCCCTCTCACTATTTCCTCTTCTTTACCGACTTTTCCTCTCGACCCTATTGATCTAGTTGGCTTCCATGCCAAACACCAACACTTCAACCACTTTCACGACAAGTTGCATCTTCTACCAATGTGGCCAACAACCTTTTCTTGGGTGATCCTCCTATTTATAGTTGTGTGTGCATGATCTTCCCACTGCTCTCTCCTCTATGCTAGCTCGAATTTGAATTTGAACAAGGTGGCTTTATTTCCTTTATCTACATGATCTGCCACTAACCATTCTCTTTGCGCCATGTCATCTGGTGGTTGGTTTCGTTTGATGGTCCTTCTTATTGTATGGTCACTATCATCCATGTGACCATGTAGGCTTATTCTTGGTCCTTCTCTTGCTAGCTATCATTCTGTCTTTTCACCTTGAGCTTTTTCTTTTCTGTATTCTACGGCTTTCTTTCTTAATACTTATGTGTGATACCTTTTATCTCCTCTTGTCTTCTCCTATCTGCACTCCTTCATACTTTTTTGTCTCCTTACAGTTTCTCTCATGCTGCCTAGAACTTCATCTCTCTATCATGTGTGTCCATTCTTGCCCTTATCCATCCATCCCCTCTTGAATCATTCATACTTTTTTCTTCTCTTTCCCACTTTATCTGTGGGCTTCATCCTCTTTCTTGTTCTTCCTACACGTACTTCTCCACTTGTCTTTTCTTCTTTTCATGTTCTCCTGTCACTCTCCTCATGTGACTCCCTTTCTCTACACTACTTGGCTTTGTGTACTTCTTCTGCTCCTGCTTCCTTGTCACTTCTTTTCTGTTTTCTTCTCCTTTCATGCCCTTTTTCTCTTCACAGGATTCTACTGTACACTTATTCTTTGTGTAATTTCTCTCTCTTCCTCCTTTTGTCATCTTTCTCCTTGTTACAACCTCTTCCTTTTGTGCATCTCCTAGCATTGCCTTTTCTCACTCTCCTCTTATTTGTACATCTTCCTTATGTACTTATGGGTTTGGACCCATTTCTGACAACTTTATTCTAGGTCTTCTCTTCGTCAATCACACTCCACTTTCGAGGGATACTCTCATGTTGCATCTACCATTTTTGGCACTCTTCACTTACTTTCCTCATCCACATTATTCTTCCTACACCCCTTGCTTCTTGAATTTCTTCTCACATCCTTCTTCTTTTTCCCTGATGAAATTTCCCTCGTGCACAACCCTTTATCTTATGTGCATTCCTTTTGTGCATACCTCGTCTTTTGTGGCTTCTTTCCACTCTTTTCTTTCTCCTCGTCACTATCTCTTGTGAATCCTTTTCCTTTCGAATAGTTTCTTTATGTTCAGTGTTCTACTAGTCCTTGGTAGTTCCTTCTGTTGTTCTTATCATGCGCTTCTGCGATGCTTTTGTGGCTACTGACCACTTCTTCAATCTCTGTCACTTTTCCCTGACCTTTCTCTCATAGACTATTGCCACACATCTCCTTTTCATGGTTTCCTTTCTTATTTCTTATGTGTTGCTTTCTCTCAACTAGTTGCGTTATGGTTGGTAGTCTACCCACTTATCTACTAATCCATTTTTTGTGTTGAATTTTTTTTAAGACAAAGATCTAGCACATTACCGGTGATGATTTCAATTTTAAATAGGTATCTTCTTCAACATAATTTTATTTTTTGTTACTATTCATTTTTTCAGCTCTGGTTATCATTAAAGATGTTACAGGTGTATGTATTTACATTTAGTTAAATACAACATTTTTTACTTTTTGAAAACGTGGGTTGACATCCGTCCGAGGAAGCTGTTACTTCTTGAGACTGACAATGTCAGGCAACTCACCCATCTATCTACTAATCCATTTTTTGTGTTGAATTTTTTTTAAGACAAAGATCTAGCACATTACCGGTGATGATTTCAATTTTAAATAGGTATCTTCTTCAACATAATCTTATCGATTGTTACTTTACATTTTTTCAGCTCTTGTTATCATTAAAGACGTTACAAGTCTAATTCTATATATTTACATTTATTTAAAGATATTGTTGGTCTATATATTAAAGATGTTGCTGGCAAGTCTAATTCTATATATCATTAATTATCAATTATCATCATTCATCATCTACGTCCACATACAATTCATGACAACTCAAGTAAACAAGAAACATACATATAATTCATGATAATCACCATCTAATGCAATTAAAATTAAAGATTGTATATAAATCCATATAATTAAATTCAAAAACCATAGTACATACTCAATTGTAGAAGTTTTCAAATTCAATATTTAAAGTTTCCTCAATAATAAAAGTTTCTAGTTTTCAAAACCCTCTCTTTCTTTATCCAATTCTACTCTGCACTCTTCCCCAACGGCTTCTTCCACTGTGGCTGTACCTCCTTCCCCAAAACAAGAAATCTCCATGCGATAGCAAATTTGGATCAGCTGCAACGTTCAAACTATCCCATTGCCAATAATTTTCATAACGACTAATAATCTCATTGATAAGAACCTTAGCCCTTCTCTCCCATTCTATAAGCTGAATCTATCTTTTTTGTGCTTGTCTAGTTGTATGAAATACTCCTTGCCCTCTTTAGAAGTACTTGTGCCAAAACCCTGTATGGTCCAAGCAACAAGTGATACCTAATCAGCGAGTGAACAAAACCAGAACTTGAAAACATATAAAGAGAAAACAAACTAGCATTACTTTGTAGTACTATATGGTCCAGCCAGTTATCGATCCACTCAATGATTCTCTCCAAGCTTCATACTCAGGAATTATGTAAAAAGATAACACATTTCCATTTTTGTGAGTTGCCTACATCAACATGTGCCAAAATTAGACATGGAGATAAATAACATTTGGAGGCTTAAAAACAAATATAAAGAGTCTCAATACACTCAACAAAATATACAGGGGTAACAGTTACACTGATAATAGGAGTGATAAATTCCACAACAAATGAAGGAATTTTAAGCAGTGATGGCCAGGCATGGTGTTTGAAATTGATCAGCAATCCTTTGATGTGGGATCCATCATGGTCCTTTAAGAGACAAAGGACAAGTCAAAGGATCTCACTAGAAAGGATGTGTCAGAATTAAGCAGAAACTAAACAGCGCTATACAAAGATCATGTACCTGGTCTGTCATTAATATTAGATGGCCATATCTTAAAGATTTAATGCTGTCATATATTTTATCTTCCTGTAGACCAAGGATTTTTTTTATATTTACTATCTCTTTATTCTCCATTTGTTGGTGAGTGGTAGCTTCCCTGACATTAAGCAGCTTACCTCTGAGAGGAAACACGCCATAATAATATTGACCAACAATAGATATTCCTGCCACCTGATAGAATAAAGATAACTAAAATAACAAAAAATTAAATTGGAAAGTGATGTCGAAACATGTCACAATACTACCAAATTCAGTATTCACATTTCCCTGATTCAAGGCACAAACACTTACAGCAAGAGCCTTGGCTGAGTCACCCTCTGTTAATATTAAAGTACATTGATCAGAATTCTTCCCCCTTGATTGATTTGCATCATCAAGTTTGGGAACATCAATTAATTTCCCCTTCTTGGTTTCATCAGTTTTCTTAAGATCTTTTTTTTTGTTTAAACTTTTCCACTGCACTCATCAGGTCAATCAAAGTTACAAAGCTCATCACCAAATTACTTGTACTCAGAAATGTTACATATTAGACACCACACCTTTTATTTATTGACATGGGCTGCAAATGCGAAACAGTGAAAATTACTATAAATTTATAACAGCAAATTGTATTAGAATAAAAAATATGAATTAAAAGGAATTATACTAACAATCAACATGGAAACCGAACGTTGATTCAAGAAAATTCTTTTCTTCCACGAGTGTTGCCTTGGTTGTAACAATTGGTAAATTTTTGAACGAAAGGCCCGTAAAACCGATGGATGTCATTTGCTTCGATACTGAATTGAAAAATTCGGCCATCGTTCGGAGTCACATAAAAAATGCCGTCCTCTGAATTGTAGGATGATAGAAAGTAATTCAAAATATCCGGATCTGTTTCAAAATGGGGCATATTAATAGTATGGATGTGAGGGCATAAGGGATTCCTGTAGTTGATCTTGAAAATCGATTGAATTGGATTCTCTTGATTTTTGTTACTGAAATTGGAGTTGGGAAGCATCGAGACCTGCAAAAAATCTAGAGTTGGAAGGTGAAAACAAGAAAATGACCGGTTGAAGGGTATTTATAGGCTAAATTGGGCGTCAATGGCTTTACTTGACGCGTGACAATAGGAGTGAGCGACGCGCTTGAAAAGTAGAAAGTGACGCGCGTCAATAGAATCCAGTGACGCACGTCACTAGGATCAAGTGACGCGCGTCATTAGGTGCCAGTGACGCGCGTCATTAGTTTCCTGTGACGCGCGTCATTAGGAGCCAGTGACACGTGTCATTATATGCCAATGACGCACGTCATTAGCTGCCAGTGACGCGAGTAATTGGGTGCCAGTGACGTGCGTCATTAATTTGCAGTGACGCGTTGTCATTAGTGGGGAGTGTCGCACATCGGTCAAGAACATTGACGTTCCATTGACGCGCATCGGTCAAGACCATTGACGTTCCATTGAGAAACCCTGAGACTACCAAATAATTGATTTCTTATTCCAAATTTCAATGGAATTCGAAGTTTTCACCTCTTTTGCTCTAGAGGAAATTCCCTTCATGTTTGCAATGCAGCCAATGAGATGAAGCCTTCAAATTTATCAACAGTGTTTGGTGTGTACTTGATAAGTTCAAAAAGAAACTTCATAGATATATGCTAAGACTGAGTTTTGAGATGACTTTGGTAACATTAAGGGCATTGTTGACAAAATTTACACAATGTTACCTTTTTAAGATGATCCAACCTTGCATAGAGAACTTTATGTTGAGCAGTTAAAAAAATTTCAATATTTGAGACACTTGATTTTATCAATTGTACTTCAAGAAGGTCATGATTAATCAATTTAAGGCATAGAAATGGGGGAGCTGCAAAAAAATGGTCTTCAAACATACACTTCAACATTGTATCTTCAGCAAAGGAAAACAAAACAAGGTGGCAGCAGGAATTTTATACTTTGATACTCCTTGCAATGGTCAACCAAGTATTTCATCAGCTCAACAATAATAATTAGAAGAAAGTAAAAACAATTTTCCGTAACACAACAATTTTGATCACTTTACCCTTATTATATCTTTCAAATCTCATTCTTGTAACTAACATGATATGTAAACAACCTTATTGAGCTATGATCATATGCACCACATTAAAATTTTGAAAAAAAAAGAGACATATTTTAATTCAACCACTCCAAGAAGCAGTCCTGAAGAGAGAATCTCAAGATGTGAATCCTATACAAGGTGGTAGTCTGCATTTCTAAGCAATCGAGTTTTATAAAAACTTGAATAAGTTTAAATACTCATTTCAAAATCTAATTAAATTTGGCATGAAGCACTAAAAGACACTCCTATACACATTTCATGTTTTGGTTAACCATGGGTTTTCCTAAAGATGTTATAGGTCTATATACTAAAAATGTCAAGCAATTCACCCATCTATCTACTAATCCATTACTCGTGTTGGGTTTTTTTAAAACACAGATCTAGCTCACTACCAGTGGCAGTGATGATTTCAACTTTAAGCAGGTATCTTTTTCCCCTTAATCTTATTATTTATTGCTATTCATTTTTTCAGCTCTGGTTTTGATTAAAGATGTTACAGATCTATATACAAAAAACGTCAAGCAATTCACTCATCTATCTACTAATCCATTTCTCGTGTTGGGTTTTTTTGAAACACAGATATAGCTCATTACCAGTGGCAGTGATGATTTCAACTTTAAGGAGGAATCTTTTTCCTCTTAATCTTATTGTTTGTTACAATATTTTATTTTTTGAAAACGTGGGTTGACATCCGTCCGAGGAAGCTGTTACTTCTCGGGACTGACAATGTCAGGCAACTCACCCATCTATCTACTAATCCATTTTTTGTGTTGAATTTTATTAAGACAAAGATCTAGCACATTACAGGGGATGATTTCAATTTTAAATAGGTATCTTCTTCAACATCATCTTATTGTTTGTTACTTTACATTTTTTCAGCTCTAGTTATCATTTATTTAAAGATATTGTTGGTCTATATATTTAAAGATGTTGCTGCCGCTTCTCAGGACTGACAATGTCAAGCAACTCACCCCTCTATCTACAATGTCAGGAAAAACAAAAATCTAGCACGTTACCCTTGATGATTTCACAGCAATCTAATACGCAAGAGGTAAGCTAAACCCTATGATATTTGCAATTATGTTTAATTTCTTACCAGTGATGATTATTTCTTGATTTCTTATAATTATATTTAATTTATTTTTTATATGTGGAAAATCCTTTGATATATTTTTTTAACTGCTGGATAAACTATTAAACAATACATTATACTATTATAAATATAAGTCCTGACACTCTTCCTAAAATTCCATGCTTTGTCATACATCTATCACTTCTTCAGATTTCTCCATGAAGAAATAGATCTATTCTTAGACTTATAATGATCATCCTCTAACACGAAGTTATTCAAACTCAATTCTAATGCTATCTTCCATATCCTATAGTCACCCACCCAAATCTACACTAATCACAACTATTTAAATCAACTTGACAGAGTCTTTATCTAATAAAAATCTACACACATAGTTTGCTATGATCTAGTTTACAACCTTCAATATTTTCTTACACACTCAAAATTATTTCAACTTATAGCCTCCCAGTTCTAATCCACAATTATTGTTCAGCGTTATCAAATATTAAAAAATGATAGGATTCTTCAACCTTATATGTTTTACATTAAACTTCAAAGTTCTATATCGAGCTTTATCTATCTTTTAATCACAAGGTTATTCTAACTTTGGTTAATCTAGATTCCATAACCTTGACTATTTAGAGCAACTTGTCAATCTACTCTACACAAAACAATATCCATGATAACAAAACCATATCTTTTAAACCATGGTCTTGATTGTTTGCAGCAAAACGTTATTTTCTGACAAATGGTCTTGACCATTTTGGATGTCAAACAACCTCTCTAATGAGAGATTATGCACTTATATAGAGGTGAATCTCTTTAAAATAGAATTTTCCTACACCATAAGTCTATTAAGGAGAAATCCTAAAGATCTGCTTCAAATCATTCATCATCTACATCCACATACAATTCATGACAATGCAAGTAAACAAGAAACATACATATAGTTCATGATAATCACCATCTAATGCAATTAAAATTAAAGACTATATAAATCCATATTATTAAATTCAAATACCATAGTAGATACTCAATAGTAGAAGTTTTCAAATTCAATATATAAATTTTCCTCAATAATAAAAGTTTCTAATTTTCAAAACCCTCTTTTTCTTTATACAATTCAACTCTGCTCTCTTCCCCAACGGCTTCTTCCACTGTGGATGTACCTCTTTCCCCAACCCCAGAAATAACCCCTGAACTTATAAGATCTTCTGTAGCACTGTCCAGATTTTTTATAATTCTTTCTTCTTGATTTGTTGCATCTCCATGCGACAGCAAATTTGGATCAGAAGTTGCTTTGGCTTTGAATAATATGTTAGGGTCGAGACCATGCTCTTTAATTATCCGATTTAGCGTATTGTTTTGTTTGTTAACCAAAACAATATTTTGCTTCAAATTTTTTGCTGCGGATAAGCTGTTCTTTGCTGTTTCCAAGTGAACTTGCAAAACCTTCGCCTGACTCTTCAAATTTTCATATTTCAACTGCACAAAAAGAGTAATGTCAATATAAAATATTAATGTAAATTCAAAATTTCAAAATAACAAAAATGATTGTTTAAATGTAATAGTACTTACAACAGCTCTATCTCTTTCGGCATTTGTGATTGATACCAAATCCTTGTCCTTGGACCATTTGTTAAAATATGCCTGGGCCTCGGCACTAATATTTTCCAATTTGTTTAGTGCCTTATCTAAAATGTTGTCTTTATAGTTGTTGTTAAACGTGACAGTCCCACATCTTACTTGGGTAAGTAAGGAATCCATCTTCGCAGGTTGATTCTGGACTGCAGCGTATAAACTATCCCGTTGCCAATAATTTTCATAATGATTAATAATTTCATTGATAAGAACTTTAGCCCTTTTCTCCCATCCTATAAGCTGTTGGATATGAGGAATAATAAACTCACTGATATGGGATTGACAATCATTACCAATTAAGTTCTCCAAAGGAAAACGTGGCAACTGTTCACTATCTGAATCTGATGCAGACGATCTTGCTGGAGAAGAATGGGGGCTTTCACCAAGATCAACTACTCCTTGTTTCTGCCTTTGGGTGGGCTGATCCTGTTTTTGAAAAAATTACTCAAGATTTAGATAAATAAATTTAAATCAAAATGTAATTCAAAATTGAAAAGCATATTAAAATTGAAATTTGAAGTATACCTGCTGGCCTTGAATCATCTCACGGGTATCGAAAAAACCAGTTGGGTCATTTCTATCAATGCCCAAATAATCTTCATCTAAATTTATATTGTTTAAAACAGATATGCCCGTTGCACTGGGCAAGCCACCAAGTGATAGAGTAGGAATTCGAAACAAGGAGGCAAGGTTTAGTGTCCCACTAGGGGCCGGAGCAAAAGGCATGCGTTTACCAATGTTCTTTTTCACTGTTCCTCTGGTTGGAATTTTAGAAATTAATGGTTGAGTGGGTGTCGGTGCCGTGGTTTGATCATGACTGACATGTGCTGAAAAGTACAAGAAAAAAATGAAAAATATTAAAACAATTCATAAAGTCAAAACTACGAAATTAAACATACTATAGAAAAGTTGTACCTTGTTGTCGAGGGGTTATTTTTCTCGGTGCTACGGGTGGCCTTGTAGGAGTTGTACTAAGTGGCTGTTCAGAAGATATGAATGCATGTGACTGTATGGAGTGAGTTGGGGAAGAAGGTTCCAAAGTCCCTACAATTCATCAATATTAAATACTGTGAATTCTTTTGGTTAAAATTTAAATTGAAAAATAAATATGCAACTTTGGAATTTGTAAATAATATATGAGAGTGTATTACTTCTCTGGCATTTAACGAGTTCAAACTGTTGAGGGTTTGGAGAGGAGTGAGCTTCCATTTCAGATTGGGAGTCCCTTGAAGCCTCCGCGTGTTGTTGGCCTCTTCCTCTCGATAATTTCTTTTTTTGGGGAAGGGCTTCAAGATATCTTCTCTGCAAAACATTTAAATTTAAGTTTTAATAACTGCACTGTAATGTCGAAAATTGAAATACAATTATAAACTAAATAGTTTATACCTGTTGTTCTTCAAATGGAATTGAGAATTTCTTCAAAGCCTCATCAGAGCAAGTAGGAATTTCTTTATCTTTTAAATTTAAAACTGCCTCATAGTAGAAGCCGAGGAGATAGTTTGTTGAATAAATGAAAGGTTTATCTGAGAGTTTTGAATTTATTATGTCAGTTCTTATTTTTTTGGATAGATATGTGCACCAATCGAATTGTCGTTTTGAGATAGTGGCACAAATGTATGCGATGGCCCAATTTGGTATATCTGTTTGGCGACCCTGCGAAACAATTCTGGCTTGAAAAAATGAAATAAGTGCAGCAAGAAAGTGGTGTGCAATTGATTGTGTATCTACACCACGCCTGGATTTATTGACATGGGCTGCAAATGCGAAACAGTGATAATTACTATAAATTTATAACAAATTGTATCAGAATAAAAAACAATAAAAAATATGAATTAAAAGGAATTATACCTACAATCAACATGGAAACCGTACGTTGATTCGAGAAATTTCTTGTCTTCTTCAAGTAGTGTTGCCTTGGTTATAACAATTGGTAAATTTATGAAAGGAAGGCACGTAAACCGATGTATGTCATTTTCTTCAATAGTGAATTGGAACATTTGGCCATCGTTCAGAGTCACATAAAAAATACCGTCCTCTGAATTGTAGCATGACAGAAGGTAATTCAAAATATCCGGATCTGTTTCGAAATGGGGCATATTCACGAGCCTTGTAAATTCACACTCTTCCATCAAAGCTTGATATTCTGAAGACATCTTTAAAGCCATATGGATGTGAGTGCATAAGGGATTCCTGTAGTTGATCTTCGAAATCGATTGAGTTGGATTCTCTTGATTTTCTTGCTGAACTTGCAATTGGGAAGCATGTGAAGTCGACATTGTAGCTGTAATTACGTCTTTGACGACGATTTAGACCTGCAAAAATTCAAGAACGGGAAAATGAAAATGAGAAAATGAGCGGCACAAGGGTATTTATAAGCTAAATACGGCGTCACTGGCCCCTGATGATGCTCGTCATTTGTTCCTACTAACTCGCGTCACTATCTCCTATTGACGCACGTCAGCTCTAACTTTTGTCACGCGTCATCTAGTACATTTGACGTGCGACACTCTCACCTAGTGACGCGCGACAAAGTCCCCTACTGACGCGCGTCACTTCTTCCTATTGTCGCGCGTCAGCTATTACCTCTGACGTGCGTCAACAGGTTCCAGTGACGCGCGTCATTAGGGTACAGTGTCGTGCGTCAATAGAAGCCAGTGTCGCACGTCAAAGGTCATAGCTGACGCGCGATAACAGTCCTAGCTGACGCATGTCAATAGGAGACAGTGACGCGCGTCAGTAGGAGCAAATGACGCGGGTCATCAGGGGCTAGTGACGCGCGACAGTAGGTGGCAGTGTCGCGTGTCATTAACAAACACTGATGCGCGACAGCAGGTGACAATTTAGCGCAACAATACGAACTAGTGTCGTGCCAATGTCGCGCGTCATTACAAACTGGTGTCGCGCCAATGTCACACGTCATTACAGACTAGTGTCGCGCCAGTGACGCACGTCATTACGGACTAGTCTTGTCACGCGTCACTGATGGAGCCATGAAAAACCAGGTGAAAATTTTATTTTTGAATACTGTCAAATTCGCCTTTCACCGAAACTAGTTATGGGGATATTCGCCAGGTATTTTCGACCTTCAATTTTATAGGGGTGTCTTAAAATGAACCCTGCAGGTAGGCCTTTTTTCATGCATACTCTCGCAATCTCCTAGGAATGTTCGGCTTGTCATGCAATGGTATTCCCATTACTTCGTGTGTTTTTATCTTCACGCTCTCTTAGACCCTTCAAATTCTTCTTCTTTTTACATCTTATTGTGCTTCTTCTTTCTATCAAGGTCTTTTCCTCTGAGTTCATTGTAGTGCATTTCACCTCTAGCTCCTTCAAGATGTTCTTCCATCCAAATCCCGTGTATTATGTGTGTCTTTCTTTATTATGTGCGCCTTGTTTCTTTGCTTCTTATTTTATTTCCATGATATCCTCTCATAGATCTATGCATTTCTTCATGCGATCATGGTCTTTGTTGACCATATCTCTTTAATCCTTAATAGTCTCCTTCATTTGGGCGATACTCTCACATGCTCCCAATTTATGTACCTCCACTTTCACATCTTTATATAGTACTCCTGTAGTCAAACCCTTTTCTCTTAGTGGTGCTCCCGCACAAGGATATTTATCTTTATTGCACTTCTCTCATGGAACCTTAAGTTGTGCCTCCATACACGCCTTCCTCCAATTCCCTCCAAACATCCCTTACACATTCACTTCATTGTGCATTTGAATCTTTGTCCATTCCTTCACCTCCTTCGTCTGCTCACCACCCTTGGTTACGATACAGTTTTGTGTCCTAAATAATTGGGATGGTTGGTGCAGAAAAGTGTGCCACTCTCTAACTGGCTCAAATTTCCAAGATTGCAAATTTTCCAACTCCTGAACTGTATCGTGGAGGGCATCTTGTTGGGAAAATAACTTGAGATCCCAGGCATCTTTTCACATGCTTCTTTATATAAAACTTCATGGAAAACTCATTTTGAACACGATTTTGATTGTCACATACCTTGATTCATCTTGAAACCTCCTAAAAAATATTCTTTTTCTTCAGGATCAAAGGTTAAGTATGTTGAAAACAGGTTGTGGACAAAACCTCTCGAGTGTTGTGAAAACCATGAGACCACCATCCTCTAGAGATCTAAATTATATTTCCTATGATATATTTTTTGGATTTTAACTCCTTATGGAGCTCCCGAAATTGCTTCTTGAAGCTCAAAAGTTGTTTTCACATTGTGTATTGTTTCATCCTCTAGGACCCACTTTTGCAAAAATTGCTCCAAAAAATTTGAAACTTCCCAGATTATTCCAAAACCAATTTCACAACATTTTTATATCTATGATACACCTTTATGATGAGTTTTATTCCTTTGTTCAACTCTAGTAGGTGTAACAACGTCAAGAAGATCAGAGAAAAGCCCTTTCTTAAGCTTCTTAGAGAGCTTGTCTTGATCTAAAGTCTAGGAAACATATTTCTTTGTAGTCTAGCTTCATTTAACTAATCTAAAATCCCTATTTTCTTAGATATGTGCATAAATGAGCTCCTATATCCAAGAAGATCCTATCTCATAAGCTTCTCAGCAAAAACCTCCATGGTTTTCTAGCTCCAATATAAATCATTTTTTCTCTCCCCTCAGTGATCTATTAATGGTGACGGCATAAGACTTTGACATTGATGTGGGTTGCACTATGAACGGTGAGATAATTTGTAAAATCTTTGATCTCTACTTTTCTAAAAACCACTTACACCAGATTGGTGAAGCCATTCAAACACAATGGAAAAAATATTTGACTCAAAGTGTCCTAAGGTCTACATTTTCCCTATTAATTGAACTCAACACATCAATTAAAAGAAAACCCTCACCTAAATTGGGTTAGTACATTTTCTTAAGACACAAATATTTCTTATTTTAACCTTTAAAATAAGTTTGTGTACATATATTTTCATAAGCTTGATGGTTTGATTGTCACCATGATCTAATTTTTTTTGAATCTTTTTCTAAAAGGGAATATACTCAAAAAAATTGAAAATTTGAATATGAAGAGAGGGTTATTTATTGTAATTTGATATATTGTCAGTGGAAACTGACATCCACTTTTAACATTGTGAGGGAGGAAATGTTCCACATTTCTAAAATGTCAAATATGTAGAGTAAACAACTGAAGGTGACATCAAGATGCTACAACTCCAGAATGTAACATTTTCTCTTATGTTCGCACTAAGGGGGGAGTGTTACGACATAATTTTTTTAGTAGTGATCAATAATACTATAAAGGTTTGTATTAATGTTAATGTGAAATGTATTATGTGAGGGATAATGTAAAGTGATTTCTAATACAACTCACGTAGGAATTATAGAAAGTGAAAATAAGGTGTGAGAGATTTTAGGGTGTGGTTAATTGTTGAAAGAGAATCTATTTTGTTATAACAACCATCCTAGATTAGTATTAGTGGTTTAGGTGGTTAGAATTTAAATGTACCTATAACTATGTAATCCTTTTATTGAGATTACTATCAAATGAATTCTTATTGGGCTTTTACTCTTCTGGGTTTGGGGTAAAACCAAAAGAGGAGATGCAAAACATGGAAGGAACCTTTTTTTTTTATAGAGAGAGGAAATCACATTTTTTCATGCCTTAGATACTTGGAGTTATTGTTGAGATGTCAAAGGATATGGAGTGATCAATCTTTAATTTTTTCTAAAAGAGATATTAATGTATTAAGCAGACCCCACCGGAGAGAGTGAGAAAAGGAACCAAAGTTCCCCCTTTTAGAAATTTGTAAAGAGGAAGGTTATCCTATGAAGAACTTACGTACTTTGATACCTTCTACTTTCAAGAATCCTATGAGAGAAGAGGAAGGAAAACCTATGAAGGACTCACCACTTTGATACATTCTAATAAACCCACAGACCACACCATTGTAGATGGATTTATGTCTAATTTATTATTGTTGTAATTGTTAAGTAAGATCAAACCATGAAAGGAATGGACATTTCCATGTTTCTATAAGGTGTTGTGCTAGTGAGATAGAATTTATAGATTTTTAGATATCATAGGGGAGAAACACGCGCATGCCCCCAAACCCTATTCTTATAACTAAGTATAAATAGTGTAGTGAAGGAATGAAGTGCATATGCCCCTATAACATGTTCAAACCTGATTCATTTGTATCTAAATACTATATGAAAATCTTGTAATCAGCTAATATAATATGAGAAAACTATTTTTTTAAAGAAATTTCTCCCTATCTAGAAACTTCCATCAATTTCAAGATCATACCATGGTCATGAATATATTATATGCTTTTAAACTTATTTGGATTCCTCCAGATTTTAATATTTGTGGTTTTTTATGAGGATCAAAGCCTTGTAAAAACATGTTATTCTATTCTATAATATTTTTATAGATGTAGAAAATTTCCATATGAATTACCCCTCTTTTGAGGAACATGTGATAAAACATTTGAACATGCCGCAAAAAAGAACAAATATGTACTCATGTGTAATAAGTCTAATAATATACATAGGATCACATAGAAGGCTAAATAGTGGCCCCCATTGGAAACCTGTACCTATAAAAGGGGTTGCACGTGGTGGAAACTATGGCATGGAGAGAAAGGAACAACCAACAAATAAGAAGAAATAATACATGTGTATAGCAATAGAAAAAATAGAGAAAAGTGTTAGCCATGCCATAATCTAGAGTAGTACTAGTATAAAAACATCATAGTTGTAGTCATGTATGTCATAAACCAGAGTAAAAACATAAGATTAACAATCAAACATGTCATAAACTAGAGAAAAAACATCATAGTAGAAATCAAGTATGTCATAAAATAGAGTATAAAGAAAGTGTGTCACAAGCCATAGTAGTAAGAGAATAGAAAGGTCAGAGTATAGATAAAGTGTGTCATAAATCAGAGTATTGATCTTAGAGCTATAGAAATAATGATGCAGAGACAAGTAATCAATAATATATAGAAACATAGTTATATGTAGGCCTAGAGCTTCAAACATGGGACACCCATAGTGTCACATGAAAATCATAATAGAAGGAACATTGTGTCACATTCATAGAAACAAGTATTTACATGCAAGTAGGCATAGAGCCACAAACATGGGACATTCACAATGTCACAAGACACTCAAGTCACATAGGTTATATACAAAAAACAATCATAGATTTGTAATCAAATAAGACAATAGTCAAATAACGTAGTAATCAATCAAAGAAGTAATACACATAAGCAAGTAAATACAATAATATATGAAGCAAGTGTAGAAAATGATGATAGTAAAAAAAGAGATAACAAGATAGGTTAACGTTACATAAGGCATGTGTTAGTCATGTTAACTTAAAGGATAAGAATATAATAAAACATGATAAGGAAGGTGTAAGGTAACATATGTAGCATGGGGATGTCCCTTAAGAGTAGTGTAAGGAACCATATAGCTCCCTATCAATATTTATCAACATGTGTATGTCCTACATAAAACTCAATATACATCATGAATGCATGTGTGTAAAGACTATATATTCTATATTATCCAACTAACATGACACACCACATGTATAAAGCAACAAGCTATACAATCAAACCATAAGTAGATCCTAATTTTTTATTTTTGCACATATTTGCATGTTTTTGTATTGTGTGATTATTTGAATATTTTTAATTGTTTTGAAAATAATGTGTATAAGAAAGGGGATAATACAAGATCTAACCAATAATATCCCCATAAAAAGGTCTGCCACACTTAGAGGGTGAAGGAGGCATATGTCCCACAAGTGTTAGCAGAGACAGAGGATGCTCGTGTATAATATGTGTACGAGCCATGACATGCACCATGAAAGGGCTAGGGTAGTAAGACCCATGGTGAGTAGTAGTCATAGAGAGTGACTAACACAAATAAATAGTAGAATATGTCTTGTGATAAATAGTATATGTTCTAGATGACTGAACAAAAGATTGAAGAGAAGATCTCATATGGAAAGTAGTACATGTGACCAAATAAGAGAAGTGTGTGAACTAGAATACATGCACATGAATACACTAGATACAGATGTATTATGAGGAATAACATGGGAAATAGAGGGATAAGATGTAGATACTCTAATTCTAGGTGGAGTAACCATATGAACTAGACCAAGTTGTTGCCATAAAGGATCCTAAAATAAAATACTATTATTTTTAACTACGTGATTATTGTGAATGAACTTTACATGTTGATGCAATACAAAATGTATAGTTACGAAGGTGCTAAGCTAGGAGAAACCTATACTCGTGTGACATAAGTGAAGATAATATGCCACCAAGAATTATAGATCAAAGATAGCACAACCAAATTTGTTATGGAGGAAAATATGTCCTATGTATGTCTTAGGATCAAGTGTGTCCCACTTGGTGGCCAAAAATATTTTAAAATTTGACATGTAAATAAATATTTAAAAATACTATAAAATCTTAAAAAGTTCAAGTAAATTCTAAATGCCCTGTGCCTTGGTATATTTAAGCTTTTAAAAATACGTGTTAGATTGTTTTATATGTGTTTGGTCATGTTTTGGTTTTGGGACATATTTTGTTGAAGGTACAAAAATTGTAAAAAAGTGGGATACAGTTATATGCTTTGACCAATTTCTTAGTATATTCAAGAGAACGTTGTAACTTAAAAGTGAACATATTATGGGGAGTAGTATGGTCAACCAATACATTGCATACAAGATGTTGATCAATAGAGGAAGGAATATAAAGTGTATTAGAAACAAAACCAAGTGTTATATCAGTATATCAAAATTATTGACTGGAAAGGAAGGCATGGTAGTAACACTACCAATCATAACATCAAAGACATGATCATAAGATGAAGGAGATACAGTTTGGTAAGCATTGTTTACTTTCAAGTTAGATTTATTAGTATCATTGGTTCATAAGTGTGTTAATACAAATTTTGAGATGTGCATTATCATTAACAGGTTTAGGGTGAGGTGGAGCCCGATATTCAATAACACTATGATCGAAGAGATATTGAATAATGTGATGTAGATTAATGTAACTATTAGTGGAGTGACCAATGCATTGATGGTAATCACAATGAGAATTAATATCAAATATGTTACCATGAGGTGAATTTATATAAACCTCAAGTGGTCCATATAATCATTCATATTCATTTGGTGTCCTCGATATTTCACTCTGAAATTTGGGACTACCCCTTCTTAAAAAAATCATTCTTTTCAAAGTAATGGGTCGTTTTGTGTTTATTTTTCCTGCAGTTGTTTGCATTGTTCTAAGGTGTCCCCAGAGAGTCATAAAAGCCAAATTTGACAAATACCCACATGTTAAAGCTCACTTTATCCCTTCACCAAGTTTTGTATGAGAGAATTTTATTGATTGATTTATTAAATAAATAAAGTTATGTTTAAAAATAAATTGTGTTGCAGTTGAACACTACTGAGAATTTTCACGTTAGTATTGCTTCCACCTCTCAATAAAGTGTTCAAGGAAGAGTTTTACTGACCAACTAATTGGTAGGTTATTTTGAAAGCAATTTTCTGCAACTTTCGGCGGGGTTTTACTGACTAGCTAATTTGTTTGTCATACTACATATGATTGATGTCTTTATAGGTGGTTTCTTAGAGAAACATTTAAATCTTTTGACACCATAAGAGGCTCCTTAGTGTTTCACATTTACCATTTGTTCCAAATGGTTCTCTTTCATACCCACTGGCTGATTTCTGATTTGTTTCTCACTATGGTATGACTTTCACAATGCTTCACCCTCTTGAAAAGAGAATGGAAACAATGTTGGTGTTGAAATATAAAGATCATCACTCTCCACATCATGGCCATCTTGAGCTACATTACTCATCTTCCTGATGGAGATATCTTCATATTGATTAGAATAATCCATGAGATACTCAAACACCTTTCCATTTATACATTCCTCATTTAGAATGTCCTCTTCTCTAAATAGAAAAGAGAAATATTAATATTCACAATCATGTCCATTGGGTAAGTCTTCATACTGAATCTTGAGAAAATGACTGGGAACATGGGCTCACATTGCCAAGACTCATTGAATATCACTTTTTCTTCGTAGTCCACATTATTTATTATCTCAAGGTAGTTTTGTGGCCAGTAAAAATATCCATTATCTTTATCATCACCAAGTAGAGAACATGCATCAATATTCAATGGGAAGTGAAAATTGCCAAATTTTGTGTCCATCAAATCATCAGGTTGTTTCTCAATTGGCTTAATCAAACATGGGTACTCCTCCATCAGTATGGGTAGCTCAACATCTTCTTCTGAAGTTATGATTTTTTTTTCCCTATCTTTAACCTTGGTACAAAATGTTTGCTCTTGGATCAATGCTACTTAAACAAATGGGCTTATGATGTTGCCATCAAGAATGAGAGGTCAAATCATGGGTTGTTTCATTGAATAAAATGGGATAAATATTCCAAATCTGAATATAATATCCACATACAAACACTTTGACAAGGATTAGTTTTTTGGTTAGTTAGGGGATGTACCTCGGATAGATCCCTAACCCATTTAAGGTAAAAAAATATAGTCGTGAAATTTAAAATGATAGGGGAAACCATAAACAAAATAAAAATACACAAAATATTACAATATACCTTAATTCAGTCTACCAAATGTATTTTCCCATGAGTTCTCTAGATGTAAATGAGCCAAAGTGCACTTCGTTGTGAAAGACTAGTCTAGCAGTGTTGCATTGCTTTACAAGGTGGAGAGGGAGGATTTTGAGTATGAAGTATTCAAAGAGAGAAAAGCATAGTAAATTTATACTCATCTATTGTTATGTAATTTTGAGGGTAAAGAGTGTATTTATAGGGTTCGGGTTGTAGTTAATGGGTGGGGCTCATTAATTTCTCTTAAGAATAATGAGAAATTAGGTAGGTAAATAGTGATGAATAGTGACAAATTTTGAAAGTGGGAAGGGGCAGGGAAAGGTAGGTGGTGAATAGTGAAGCATCTTTGAAAATAGAGAGAAGGTGGGTGAAGTAGTGAAACATATTTGAAAATTAAGGGAAGGTTGGTGAAATAGTGGAACATCTTTGAATATGGAGGGAAGGTGGGTGAAATAGTGGAGCATATTTGAATATAGACAATTAATTAGATTATTTTATTAGGTAGTGGGGGACATGGGGATAGAAAAAGGTTGATGTGGCTAATGATGAGGATGGTGAGTAGGACATGACTAGATTATCTAATCATTTAATTAAGTAGCTTTTAATCACTTGTGGGATTTTCATCGAATTTTAAGTGGGATGCATAAATTAAGTAATTGACATGGAGGTAGAATTAGAATTTTTGTAAGAGGAACACAATTCCAGAGGAAATATTCATTCCAAGTTAGTAAAGGAAAAATCCATCAATCCTGGGAAAAGTCACTTGGGTGACTTATTCCGCAACAGGAAACTTCATCTTGAAGTCACAATCAAACTCCCAAATTTCTAGAGCAACATGATGACTCCATACACATCCTTCTTACAAACTTTCATATAGCATTCAACATGTCTCATTATAAAATTGATGTAGTTATATATAAACCTAACTTGTACTTTCATTTACTTAGCTCTCTTATGTTATTACAATTATCACTATAATCTTTATATGAATTGGGATATAAATGGTTGTTGTTACTGTTATTATATTTATTGAACCATACACTATTAAATGTGATTAACATGCACTTGTATTATTAATTTTAATTTATTAAGTAGGTAATTACCTCATTGGTGCACACTTATTCATATTTATTAATAGTAGACTTCAATCAATTCAATAACTTGGTTGATACTCCTCTAAAAATAGATTTGGATAAGTATGAACCAATGGATGGATTATTCACATATTAAATTAAAAAGATACAAAGGAGATCTTTATTTTCCATTACTTTTCACTTTGTCATCTAAGATATGTGCCTATACATTACATCCAAAAAACCTAAAATCATAAATATTGGTCTTTAAATTAGCCCGTTTTTCTTCTAGTGTCATATCAAACACTATTGAGTGGAGAGTATGATTTCAAATATATTTTTGAAACATAATAACTTATTCCTGAAATTAAGGTTGCAAATCTTTGTAATTTAGCATGAAATTATTCATTTCCTTGAAAGTGCAATTTTTGCACTGACCTACATATTTTTATTAGACTTATAGGGAATGGTGTGTTGAAGTTTAATGTATTCTTTCTTACAACAGGTAATCATGTGGTTGTTAACAAACTATCCTCCATTATTAGTTCTAAGATTACTTATTTTCCACTTAGATATATTCTCTACAAGTTCCTTGAAATTTTTAAAGTGCTGAAATAATTCACTTTTGTATTTAAGAAAGTAGACCCATCTTCTATGAGATAAATCGTCAATGAATGTAAGCATATACTTATGATTCTAAAAAGAAACATGGGGAAATGACATGAGGTCATTATAGTCAAACTATATTTTGTTATTGGCTCTCCAAGATTTTCCTTTGAAAACATATCCACGTGTTGTTTGTAAAGAACACATCTTAAACAAACTCCATATGTGAAGGATACTTTCAGAAGCCCAAGAACTACCATGCTTGCTTAGATTTTGCAATGACCAAAATTATCATGCAAAAGTTTACTTAAGTCATTTGCATGGAAAAACATGACTTTTGAAGGTTGATTAAACACAAAGTGATAGAACATGTACAATCTAATTTGATGATCAATTTTTTCATTAGCTACAATAGAAGATGAATATTTATCTTGTCTAATAAAAACATTTTTTTATAGTAAACTCAACGTTTTTTCCTTCACAAAAATGAGTGATTTGATAATTGTATAGGAAGTTCATAGACAAAGTTAAAACATTGAGAAATTTATTAAACATGTCATTCGTCATCTCAATAGAGAATCTTGTTGGGCTACTATCCAAAAGAGTTTGAAATAGAGAATCTTGATTTTCCATGTGGTATAAGGTCCCTAAATCAAATATCCATTTATTTACTATTGATCCACTAATTATTGTAGAAAGAGCAACACCTATCTTGGACCTGAGGAAGCTACAATTTTTATCTCCACTTTCAAGTATGCCATTTTCTTTAAACAATGATGTTTGGCATGACCTAATTTACCACAATAGTTACAAAACTCTTTGTCATATTTTCCTTTATGCTTCCCTTTTCATTTGTCTTAAATTTGAATAGAGTACAATAGTATGGATACGATGCATGCTTTCTAAATTCAGGTTTCCACAATCCCAACCCATAATGCTTTGGTATGATACTAAGAGTTACATCCACATATTTGGAAACCCATTGGAGCACTAATGCACAAATCACATTGAGATACACATGCATTATATTCATTATATGATCTAGGACAATGTTATTGACCTTAAGTTTTGTCAAATAGAAAATCAAGTTACAAACATCTTCACAAAATCATTGCTTGAGGCCTGATTTTTTCAACTCATACAAATTTTAAGAGTGAAGGAAAGTTTCATCAAGAAGGGATAGTTTAGCAATTTGCATGTCCTTCCCTTCATCAAAGTATATCTTAAGGGGGATGCTAGTTTTCTTAATTAACCACACACTATTGTATGTGATAAAGATGCACTTGTAATATTATTTTAATTTGATATGTGGATAATTCATGGATTGGTGCACACTTATCCACATCTATTAATAAAGAATAATATTAACCGAGTAATTGACTTGATTGAATTCTAATTTCAAACTACTACTCTAAAACCCTAATAATAGCCTTTTTAAATTTATAAAATCATAGACAACTAGTAATAGAGAATCATATATTGTGGAAGAGATTTTATTTTTAGTGAATTCAAGCCATATATTCTTAATAAAAGTGTAATAGTCATGTTACCTTGATAAATCAATGTTATGCTTTTACTTTAAGATTTCATTGATTTATTATGTATGCAAGCTTGCCTTTGTTTGTCTTATCATTATTTGTAATGATTTTGGAGAGTACACTATACTTTAATAGTTAATCATATCTTATGTATCCATAAATGTCCTAAGAAAATTTTATGTATGTCATTTCTAGGTAATATTAAGAACCACATAAAATTTGTTAGCTTTTACCATAAGCAATAATCAAATTCTCCCAATAGGGTTTTGGTGTTTTTCGTCATTTTTTTTTACCATATAGAATTACAAATCAAGTTTTGTACATGTAACCAAGGCTAGTAAGTAATGTCATAGTAGATATTATTTCACTTGATCTATTATCCATGGTAAAATTTTGAATGGGGTGTGAATCAATGGTAATTTTAAGTTATATCAATGGAATCATCCTCAAGGATCTTATGGTTATCAAATGTACTCATAGGTCATAATATTATTATGTTTGTAAGTAAACCAATAATTATATTTATGGGATAAGCCACTATAACTTTAATAACTTAAGTAGAGGGAGAAGGATGTGAAATATAGGTCATATGCATGATTTTTTATTAGTATCTTGTGTAGTATGGTTTGAAAAGGAATCATTAAACACCTTAAGAGTTTCATTATGTTTTGAATATAATTTTTTCATTGATTGATGTCGTCATTAAATTCAATTCTATTATTCTCAATCAAATATTAGATCTTATGTTTTAAGCAAAAACATGTCTTAGTTGAATGAAATATGCTTCTATGGAAATCATAATATACATTGATATTGAATATATTAGATTATGGATTATCCATATCAACCTCCTTGTGTCGAAAAAGGGAAATGAGATATCCCTCATGAAACCCTTTGAACACCTTATGAAGGGATTCTAATAAATAAGTCAATTTCCTCAATTGATGAGTTGAAAGGATAAACCAATTAATAGGCTATGAAACCACATTAACTACCACCTTATCCTTATTCTAAGTTTTATTAACTACTTAGCTTTGAAGGGTGATTTATTTTGATACTTATCTATGGAAGCTAAGGCATGGTTGCTCTTATATTTTGACTTATTTGAAGCATTTGGTTTGTTTCGTGATGATTGATTATATGAAAAAGGTCTTCGAAAGATTGGAAAGTATTAATATAATAATAATTCTATTATAGATGGAAGCAAGATTTGAGAAAAAAATCTATTTTCAGTTACTATAATCCATACGATTTTACATTTGTGAAAGTAGCCTTGTATCATATTACTTAGTCACCAATATTCTTATTTAAGTTGTGAAATATTAGCAAAGGATATATTCTACCTAAATTTGATAAAGAAACAAGTTAAGAAGTTTTTTGGTTAAATTAATTAGAGCATGTGTAGAACCTTGAAGAAAGGTACAAAAAAAATAGGCATAGCCTTCAAGGATTCTTGGTAAAATACCAATGAACAATTTACCGTTATGACATAGTCTCAACATGTTACATACAAATTCATATGATGTTATTAAGGACCATCCTTACCATCAAATGATACAAACTTAAGTGTAAAAAACATATGGGAAGTTGATAGCTAAATGTTACTAGGGCCAATCAATTGTTTAATAAGTCAAGAGAGATTTCCAAGTGGCTTACTCAACTAGATCCTTATTAAAATAGATAAATTTTTGTTTGTATATCCAAAATTGTTGCATGTGGTACTATGTGAAGATACATTGGGAAAATAAGGTGTCAAATTGAAATTATTCCTAGGAGGCATAAATGAAGTATTATGTTATACATGGACTCCCATTAATATCTAAGTAGATTTTGGTGCCACCATACATGGAATAATAGGTGTAGGTATTTTATGCAAGGGCATCTTGGGACAAAGACAAGAAGACCCGCACTAAGGAAGGAAGGTGTGAGTGTAAGAAGCAAACGGTGCACAATTAAAGAAAAGGAGAACTCCAAAGACTGGTAGAACATCGACCTTGAGGGGAATAGTCAGGAGAAAGAAGCGCACATGAGAAAAAAGAAAGCATGAAAAGGAGATGTGCGGTGGAAGTCTATGAGAGAAAGGTCACATAAAAGTGACAAAGATTTAAGAAGTGTCCAGTAGCCACGAAAGGATCATAGAAGCACATGAGAAGTGCAACACAAGGAGAAGCTTCCAAGGACTATTGGATTGCCAACCATGAGGAAACTAGTCAAAAGGAAAAGGAGTCACAGGAGATAGCAATGAGGGGAAAGGAAGGAGTGGCCTAAAACCACAAAAGAAGAGGTATGCGCATAAGAAATACACATAACAAAAAGGGTGGTGCAAGAGGGATATTGCATCATGGAGAAGGAAGAAGGTTGTGAGAATCATGGCGAGAAGCAAGGGGTGTAAGAAGAATAATATGCATGAGGAAAGTAAGAAAAGAGCATGAAAGAAGGTAGATGCACCATGAAGAGGAGCCCCAAATATAGACTGGAAAAGGAAGAAAAGAAGACCAAGAAGGAAGTGGTTAGAAATTTTTCCAAACCTATAATTTCACAAGGAAGAAGATGCACAGAGAAGAGGAGAGTGAGAAAAGGCATCGCTAGGAGATGTGCATAAGGAAGAGGTCACAGCGGCAATAAAATGCAACAAGAGGAGGAAAGGAGAGAAAGTGCACAAAGAAGTAGGAGCAGAAGAAACACATCGAGACAACCCACGCAAAGAAAGGGAGTCGTAAGAGGAAGGCGATAGGAGAGCGGGAGAAGAAGAAAAGACAAGGGCTAGCACGGACACGCGCGAGAGAAATATGAAGGGCCTAGGAGTAAGAGAGAAACTAGAAGAAGATAACAAAGCATGAAGGAGATCAGATAGGAGAAGGCACGAGAAGATAATAGTGAGTGTACATAAGTATTAAGAACTAAATTCATAGAACATAGAAAAGACAAACCCCGAGGTGAAAAGACAAGATGACACTTGGGAGGAGAAGGACCAAGGACAAGCCTTCATGGTCACATGGATGATGGTGATCGGATGATAGGAAGGAACATCGGATGAAACCAACCACCAGATGATATGGCATGAGGAGAATGGCCAGAGGAAGATTGTGTCGATGCCAAATTCAAATTTAAAGTCTGAGCGGTAATTTCAGAGGATCCAGCATAGAGGATAGAGAAGCGGGAAGATTGAGCGTGCACAACTATAAATAGGAGGAGGATCACCCAAGAGAAGGTTCTCATTCTTGTTGTTGGCCACATTGGTAGAAGGTGCGAGTGGATATGGAAATGGTTAAAGTGGTTGGGTTTGGCATGTAATCCAACTAGATAGAGTGGGACCAAGAGGAGAAGTCAGTCAAGAGTAGGAGAGAATGAGAGGGGCCGAGAGCTTAAGGCCGGGATCAGATGTAGATCCGAAGTGAAATGCAATTCTAGGTTAGCCCTAGGAGGCACCAACAGTTGTATACCCCTTAGCAGAATAATTATAGATGACGTAAGGCCATTTGATAATAATAACATGACAAATATAAACAGGTTTTCCATCCATTGTGTTAACTCTAAAAGTGAAATGCTTGGGGAGTACCTGGTGGAGCTTGTCGCCGTTACTAATTCTTTTAAAACCATATGTGTGTGCAAATGAGCATGCACAATAAGAGCATTATTATGAATTCTTAATGTAAAGTGTGGTAACCTAGAAGGTGGATTATAATCACCTAGATGTTGAGTATGGACCTCCTCAAATAGGTTACTATATATTTTTTATTTTGTATAGCTACATGGTGTCACTCAGATTTCACCCTGAAATCTGTGACTACCCTATCCGAAAAAATTTCATACTTTTAAAATAATGGGTCATTTTGTGTTTCTATTGCCTGAAAGTTCTTGTATTGCGTCAAGATAATCCTAAAGAGCCATATTAGCCTTTTTCGCCAAATACCCAGATGCCCAAAATTGTTTTATTCTGTCGTCGGGACTTGTCTGCGGGAAATTTGTATTTAATTATTTTGAGCCCCGTATGAGGCTATTTGTGCTCTAATTTAACTCTATTATAATCGAATATGTTATTATTCTTATGTGCCATAAGGGTTTTAACTTATTTTGAGTTTTGGGCTTTATTTGTAACTTCTGGCAATTTTTCGTGTTTTTGTGGTGTCCCGTTTCGTTTTCTGTGAAATTTCTCTGGAGAAATTCCTTTGTTGGGTAAGGCCGATTTTTGGCCTGGAGCAGCTGGAAAACATATACGCACATTATGCCCAGAGGAAGTCGCCATCGGAGGTCTGGATCATTGGGAAAAAGCGAAGTCGTGCACAGAAAAGCCCTTGCGGGGATGGGCGCATTTTTGGAAAACAAAGGATTTAAGCTGCGATGGGAAAAATATAAGCCGCAGGCAGGGTGGGAATTTTATACCTGCCTAGCAGGGTACTTTTTCCCGTGTTATGGAAGTCACTTAAGCTGCAGTGGGAAAAATAGAGGCTCTAGGCAGGGGGGAATTTATTGCCTTTCTTGCAGGGTAAAAATTCCCATGATATAATAAAAGGAAAGTGACTTAAGTGAAATTATGGGATTTTAGTGCCTACCTTGCAGGGTAAATAATCTCATTGTCAAAGTCAAATCACTTAAGTGGATCACGGGATTTTGGTGCCTGCCTTGCAGGGTAAAGAATCCCATTATAAAAAAAATTCTTAAAAATAGAATTACATGTGCAAAAAAGTGCGCCCCCTTTGGTGAGAGAATAAAAGCCTTAAATTGATTATTTTAATTAATCTATTCTCTCAAAAAGTGTGCCCAAGCTTGGAGAAGGTCAACAAATCAAAGATGGAATAAAAGAAAGGAATTAAATGCATTAAATTTAATTTATTTAGTGGCTGCCCTCTTCCTCTCAAAAAGTGCGCCCCATTTGGGTATTATTTAATGTTTTTTAAAGCATTAAAACATTAAATTAATTTCTATTTTCAGTGGCTATCGTCAAAGCACACTGTGAAGCTTAAGTGAAGTGCTGTGTGAAGGATTAAATTGGATTAATTTAATTTATTGGATGACTGTCCTTAAACATGTTATTTTTAAAAGAGAAAAGCATGATTTTTAATTAATTAATTGTCTTTAATTGTTAGGGCAATTATTAATTATAGAATTGTGAAGGTTATATAAGCATGGGCAGCCATATGGGTGAATTATTTAAATCACAGGTAAAGAATTGCAGCCAAGAGGAAAAGTGCACCCCCATTAAAGGAAGGATTTTGCTCAGACAAAGTGCTAACAAAGTTAAAAGCTTCCAGATTTGGCGCATGCATTAGAGGAGGTTGATCTTTGTCTGTAATTGTTTTCACAGGTGTTACAGGAGCTCAGGTGTTGATTGAAAGGATTTATGCTCTCTTTATGTGTAAATTAAACACCAATTTTTGGGGCAGCAGACTTGAAAAGTGTAAATTTTTATAATTTAAATTCACTATTCATGCTCTGGTGGCCATTTTTGTCTGATTAAATTGCAGGAATTCATTACAGGTGCTTTACAAAAGAAAAGGAGTTTTTATCAATGTCCAATACATTGCAAATATCCTCCGAATCTGAAGAATTGTCCAGATCTGCACCAGTATTGAAGAAATCTGGCCAAGTTAGAAGAAAAAGAATTATTCAGACGAAGATAGACAAAGCCATTGCGAAAGGAGATGAAAAAGAAAGCACGATGGAGTCATGCATTGCTTCCAAACTTGCAGACATAGGAGACATAGATCTAGGCCCGGAACCTCTTGCCGATTTGATTGATAGATCCAGAGTGGGAAAGACTTCACTCATGCGTGTGGTCAAAAGTAGTGGAATTATCCGAGCTGCAGTTTTCCCATGTACAGCCCAATTGCTAGAGTTCATGATGGAGTGTGCTAGACCTTATCATCCTTCATCCAGATCAGTACATGATGCTTCGAGAAAGACAATAATTCGTTTGGACGCAGAGTTCATCAATTATTGTTTGAAGATTCCAGTATGAAAGGTGGTGACTTCTATTAGCATTCAGGATGCTGACAGTAGGTGGGAGAAGCATAGAGCTGATTGTGTGAGCATCATGAATAGCTCGGTTCATGAAGAAGCCTAGATCCCCTTCAAAGTTCCCGAGAACTCTTCCACGGTCCAATTTGGTGCAGGAGGCAGATGATGTCGTCAAATTGCTATGCAGGATGAATGGCGAAGCGAATGCCTACACTTTCCGTACATGGATGTATGCTTTCATCAGGACCATTGAAATCAACAAGGTTGATTATATAATCAATTGGTCAGAAATTATTAGCAGCAACATCGGTGAGCAACTTCGGAACGTGAAGCGTACTTTCAGCTTCAAGATGACTTCATACTTGGTGTATGCTGCAGCTTCACAAGGTGTCTTTTCCAAGCTGATAGATGTGGTGTTCTTTCCAAGGACCCCATTTTTGAGTGCTACCCGTAGCTTACTGCACCTACAGGCGAGAAAGTCTTCAAAGTGATCAACGATGACTTCTTCTATGTTTTCATCTGCAGGCTGGACAAAGACTTGAAGGCCAACAGGGTAAGCAAGGAAGCATGGGAAGCTGTGTCTAAAATTGGCAGTCTATTCATTTAATTTGTAGATTTCACATACCTCAGGGTTACGGGATTTTCTGGAGAACTAATAAAGATGCCCAGGTATCCGAATGATAGATTGATCGCCATAGAGCTGAGCAGGCAACTTGTGGAGTTACACGACCTTCAGTCAAAGCGGCACAAGTCTACGGGCTTCTTCCCCATCACTGTGGGATATTACAGCTGCATTAGCATTCATAGAGCTCGAGGGATGGAAGCGCAAATGTTATCCGAGTATGAGCAAGAGTTCTTCCCTGCACGGTTGATCTTCGATCCATTTGGAGTAGCCAGGAAGACAATCTCACAGCAGTACGCACATGTGCCTTCGTTAGAAGATTTCTGGATAAAGTGCGGAAGTGAGTACGAGGTCAGAAGGAGAGATTTCAGTAGGCTGTCAGCAAAGCAAGTGTTCGACTTTGGACTAGCGTGGATACCTGTGGATCTTAAAGATGATGGGAATGTGGTACTTGACACTTACCATGAAATGGGAGGAGATAAAGCCATACTGCAGAATAACATGGGAGGCTGCAACACAATTGAAGAGAGATCGAGAGCTGTGTTGGTGAATACTTCAAATTGGTTGCTGACGAAGGGATATTGCCTTGATGAAGCATTGATGAATCAAATCACGGGTAACTTCGGCACAAGAAATTCCCTTAAGCGAAAGCATGAAGGAGAAAGCAGTAGAAGGTCCGAGAAGTTGAAAGTACACAGAAGATCTCAAGAGAAAGAGAAGATCACTTCTACGACCATAGCTTTGACTCCGGCTTCTCCAGTACCCAGTACTTCACCAACTATTGCACCGCAGTAGTAGGATGTTTCCATGCCTTCATTGAATCCGGTGACGTTCGTCTTCTCTCCTCAGCCACTTCGTTCATCACCCATTCCAGAGGAGATGTTAAAGCTGCAGATGGCAGAGTTCGAAAGAGCTTTGTCCTTGGATGATTCAAAGGATGGCAGCCATGACGCTGTGGCACTTTCTGACGGAGAGGATGCAGAGCGGGAGATGGTAGTGCACTTAGTGACTTCTCACTCTCTGAGAAGTAATTTCTCGGAATGGTTGGCTTTGCAGTTGGTTCCAGAAGCGAGAATGGAGATGAACTTAGAGGTGCACGACTTTACAGTTACTCCAGGATCTGAGCAGAAAAGACAGAAGGCCTAAAGTTGCTAAAGCAACTTCTAGGTTGATCATTGAGAACTTGGGAGAGAAGTTTGCTGAGATATCAATTCCAGTAGAAGGAAAGATAGAAGAGGAGCTCACGGCAGAAGATGTGACAGTGACCAAGGTACCACTCGATCAAGCCACCACTGAAGGATTGAAGCAGGACATGCAGACATTAATAGACGCTTTATTCCTTAGGCTTGACAGTGAAAAGGCGGAGAAAGAAGAGCTGCAAAAGCAAGTATCTCAATTATGTGAGGTCATAGCCAAGGTTGCTAAACCTTCCATTCACCCCATTTCATAGCAGGTGAGTGATCATCTTATGCAGGAAATGGAGGACGCAAGCAAACAAGTAAAGGCTATTGACGAATGGAAGGATCTGATTATTCGTCAAGCTTCTGTACAACTTGGGGAAGTGCTAGCCCGCCTAAAGGTTATGAACGATGCAGCAAATCAATTAAAGCAACAGATGGAAAGCATAGAAGGCATGAATACAGTTGCAGAGAGTAACCTGAGTATTTTGGCCGAGATCAACAAGATGCCAAGAGATGTATTGATTGTGGAACAGATTGTACCAGACGGATCAGTCGAGAAGGGTAAGCAGCTAGCGTTTGCAGTATCTTTCCACTTGGAAATCAGCAGAGTTTTGCTGAAGAGGATGCAGGCACTTGAGAGTAGAACATCAGATTTACCAGACAGTATCATTTCTTTCACTGAGGAAAGAGTGGACGGAGGTGTTGCTTCATACATGCGGATCGTTTCTAACGAAGTGCCTAATTCCCTGGAAGGTTCTCTTCTGATGGTACAAAAGAGAATTGATAAAGCTACCAAACCTTTCACGATGAATTCTATCAGTAGACTGGTGGCGCTGCAGGCGGACATTGCGAGGTTTGGGCCGAGTTTGGAAGAGGTGGAAGCGTGCAACACAATGTTGAATGAAGGGTTTCTGTAATTTAGGACAGAGAAGTAAGCAGTGGCTAAAACAGATGGAAAGATGTTGAATTACATGTTCGACAAGTATATCCGATATCAGAACAAGAAGAAGACATAAATGATACAGCTGACATGACTTCTTCTATTCTTTCTTCTTCTATTTTCTATGTTCCCGGATGAAATTGTAAAACTTCTACGTTATTGGTTTTACAACCATTACTTGAAGTCATGTGGAACCATTCTATTAGTTAAGTGATACATGTGTCAGTTAAGAAGAAGTTAGTTGAGGATGATTGTCAAATGTCATTTTTACTTGTTGTTCATGCTTTAGTTCAGTTTGAGTCTTCTATTTGTACTTTCCCTCCTACATTCTATAAGTAGGAGAAGAACCTCTGTGGTAATGATCGATCAGAATTTGTAAGCAACAATCTTATGTTCTAGACTTTGTGCTGAACCCCTGAGAGCAACTTAGAGCAAAGGAATACAAAGGAGCATGTTTCCGGAGAACTTTGTGTCACAGTGTACTGTGTTTCTTGCTTTGAATCTTAGATCTCTTGATAAACTTTGTGTTATTTTAAATCTAGATCTAGAGATGCCTTTGTTTTATAATTTTGTGTGTTCATATCTATTGAGTTTCTTCTATGTGCATGCAATTAGCTCTGCTATCTACTAATTGGGATGCACATCTTCCCCGTTTCTTCTCTGTATTTCCTTTACTTCTTTCTTCTATAACTTCTCTTTCTTAAAACAGCTGCATACTTGCTGCAGAACTTCTTAGTTATGGTTCATGAACTAAGTGGTTAAAGTAAAACCCTTGATAGATAATAACACATTTTTATTGACAAATCTGACACGGGAGCCTCACCGGTTAAATGAGGGAGATTTATCTCATGACTGCCTAGGTTTGATGCTATGCAGAAAATCTAGCCAACAGTTTTTGGCGACTTCGCTGGGGAAACAACTATCTTTGCAGATCAAAGCTTTTCTATTGAAGATCAGAGTGTTTTCCATACAAATCTCAACCTGGCTGAACGTCCATTCACCCGATCCATGAAGGCGCAAGGAAGGACTGATCATTTCTTCCGACTGCAGGAGCAATTCAATTTCAATCATCCTCCTCATGTTCGAAGCCGCAGATCTAGTCTCTCACCAGGAAGGAGAGTACACACCCATCCATATCCAGATCGTATTCAGCATAATTCGGCGGCTGGAATTATCCATCAAGTCTATCAAGTCTACACAAGGAGGAGACGTGCTCAAGTTAACATGGCACACCAAATTGTACCTGTTCCATGGGGAGCGGCTTTTGGACCTCTCAACTTGGCTCCACCTATGCACAAGCTGCCAAAGGGATCCAGAAAGAATTTTCCAAAATTCTTTGGAGATGGAAAGCAAAACCCGGATGATCATTTGGCGGCCTTCTTCATATCTTGTGGTGTGCTTGTAGTAGAACATGAAGATGTCTCAGTCAGGCTCTTTATTGAGACTCTACATGACTTGGCTGGAGAATGGTTCTATCAGCTGGCTCCTGGCACCATAACCAACTGGGCAACTATGCGTGAGCAATTTCTGAAAAGATTCAAGCCTGCAGAGGATGCTAGCACATTGATCACCCAACTGACGCAGTTGAAGAAAGAGCCAAGCAAGAACATGCGGGACTTTATTGCAAGGTTCCAAAGGATTTTGTATAAAATCCCCACTTCTGCTGCATTGAGCGATGAAAATCAAAAGACGTTTTTTATAAACGCTCTATTGCCTGAAGTTGGATATCAGCTAAGAAGGGCAAGACCTATAAATCTACTGGAAGCACAAAATGCTGCCGTGGAGGTTGAGGATGACTTGATCATGGCTGGAAAACTCAAACAACCATCTCACAAAGGTGATGGTGCTTCTTCTAGTACTTCAGATCCTTTGTTGCAGAAATTGGCTAATGACATGCTGCAGATCAAGAAGCAGATCTCTCAAGTAGGGAATGTAACCCCCTCAAGAATAGCTCCTACCCGGACCTTTAATGGTCAAAATCAAAATCAAAATCGAAACAGACTTGCTGCTGCACCACAACGGTTGGCAATAGAAGCTGCTCCAAGGAATAACTTGGAAACTAATGAAGAGGATCTCGGCATTGATGAATCATTCGATGATGAAGACTTTATAGATCCCGCTGGCGACTCCAATATTGGTTACCTGGACTACGAATCTGATGATGGCTATTATGAATCTTTTGAAGATTCTGATGGTCACACTTTTGCGGTGTTTACAAGGTCTCAGACGCGCCAAAATGCTGAAGCATCCACAAGCGGCCGGAAAGAGAGAGAAGATCCTGGCCCGGATGTTACTATCTTGAAAAGAGGTAGCACTCTTCCTTCTTCTTTAGCACCTAAGGATAAATATTCAAATTCTTTCAATTCGCAGCAAAGAGCCAACGCACATCCTGCTGAAGCAAGTCAGGCTTTCGACATAATTGATCACATCAAGAGGAACAAGGTCCAAATGTCAGAAGCTGAGTATTTGAGAGCATTTCCTGATCAGCTGAATAGATTGGTCAAATATGTGCAAAGTAATGGTCCCAGCCCAACAAACAATACTTCACGGGGTATCTTGTCAAATCCAAAGAATACTCCTCCTACAAATAATGCGGTGGCAAGTTCTTCTCCTTCTACCCCTTCTCCTGCTACATCAGAAAGGATCGAGCCATTCTATGTATCTTTGCTTATCAACGGATACAAACTGAGCAATTGCATTTTGGATTCTGGAGCTTCTGATAATGTAATGCCTGCCAAAGTTGTTGATGCCTTGGGTCTCACGTTGACAAAAACCATCGGAAGATGTTATTCAATGGAAAGGCAAGTCCCTCTTGTGGGGCAAATCAAAGATGCGTAGGCAGTACTTGCTTCTTTTCCAGATAAAAGACTGAAAATGACTATCCTTGTAGCAGACATTCCAGTCTCTTATGGCATGCTGTTGAGTAGAAATTTCTGCAAAGAGCTGGGTGGAGAAGTCAAGATGGATTGGTCTTGTGCACACATACCAATCAAAGGAGTAAATCAGAAGCTGGAACCTGAGAAGAAATCTAAGTACACAGTATCAAAATCTAAGGATCCTAGATCTCAGATCTTGTTTCAGGAATCGGATCACGGAGTCTATTATCTAGAAATGGATAAAGAAGAAATTCAACCGGTGATTCGAGAATCACATCAAATTGATAACAAGATTTGGACTCTGGAATTTGATGGTAGCTGTTGTTCATTTGGATCCGGCGCAGGCGTTGTTCTTATCTCTCCTGAAGGGAAGGTGCATGCGCACTCCTTCAAATTGATGTTCGAAAATACTAACAATACGGCTGAGTATGAAGCATTGTTGTTAGGCATGGAGCAGGCAAGAACAATGGGAATCAAACTATTACACGCAAGAGGAGATGTTGAGCTGATTGTGAAGCAGATAAGAGGCCTCTACCAAGTCAAAAAAGGACAAACTGCGGCACTATAGAGATCGGGTCTACTCTGCTATCCTGGATTTTTCAGCTTTCTCGGTATCTTACATTCCGAGAGAACAAAATTCAAGAGCTGATTCGCTTGCAGTAACTGCAGCCTTGTTGAATCCGGATCAGCCTCCTACGTTCTTTAGACAGGGGGACTACAAGGTGGAGATGGTCTTTCACCCAAAGGTTCCTGACAACGTTCAGCAATGGCAGGTTTTCAATGATGACACACAGATTGCTGTGTTTCTCCAACAGAAAGACAACTTTGAAGGAATCTACTATGAGGGAAGCAATTCACCTCCTAGGCAGACTACTGTCAGAGAAATGGATGTGGACGTCTCAGGAAGTTAGGAGATTATCCAACTAAAAGGAAATAAAATTCCCAAAGGTTTGGTATCTCTTGAGGAAATGTTTGATAAGCATGATCAAATGCTTAAGAAAAATGAAGAAAATGAGGAAGGTTATTCCTCCGACACACAATTGCTAAATTTGGGAGCTGGCAATGATCCCAAATTAGTAAATCTGGGTAAGTGTTGCTCAGAGGCCGAAAAAGAAGCTTTTACTAAGCTTCTTAAGAAATACATGGATGTTTTTGCCTGGTCTTACCAGGATCTAAAAACATATCAGCCTGCGGAAGTTCAACACTACATCCCACTTAAACCAGAACAGAAGCCTTTCAAGCAGAAGCTGCGGCGGCACAACCCTACCATTTCGGGAACCATCTTTGCAGAAATCCGGAAGTTGTTAGACGCAAAGATCATCTATCCCATACATCATTCGAGAGTGGTTGGCCAACATAGTCCCTGTAAGAAAGAAGAGCGGTGAGATTAGGCTGTGCGTAGATTTCCGCAACCTTAATCAAGCTTCACTGAAAGACAACTACCCCATCCCCATCATGGATCACACTCTGCAGGTGGTCACTGGATCTGAGATGCTTTCCATGCTTGATGGCTTCTCAGGCTACAATCAAGTCAAGGTGGCCGAGGAAGATCAATACAAAACGGCGTTCATCACACCTTGGGGAACCTTCGCATACCAGAAGATGCCATTCGGCCTGATTAATGTCGGTGCTACATTTCAAAGAGCTATGGATCTAGCCTTTGCTCACCTCAAAGATATAAGCATAGTGGTGTATCTGGATGATCTGACAGTCTTTTCCAAAGATAGAAGCGTGCACATTTCAAACTTGGAAGAGGTTTTCATACAGTGCCGCAAGCATGGTATTTCTTTGAATCCCAAGAAATCCATCTTTGCTGTGACCGAAGGAAAGCTGCTTGGGCACATTGTTTCCAAGGAAGGAACAAAGATAGATCCAGAGTGTGTCAAATCCATTCAGACATTGCCTTTGCCCACATCCAAAAAAGGAGTTCACTCTTTCTTTGGAAAAGTGAATTTTCTCAGGAGATTCATTCCTGACTTTGCTGAGCTAACCTGTCATATTTCGAATATGATGAAGAAGACACAAGATTTTAAATGGAGCAGTGAAGGGAAGGAAGCTTTCGAGAAAATTAAAGAGGCCTTGTCGAAAGCTCCAGTCTTGGTTTCACCCGACTTCAGTAAAGAATTTATTCTTTACTGTTACTCCTCTGAACACACCATGTCAGCAATACTGATGCAGAAAAATCAAGAGGACGCAGAAGCTCCTATTGCTTTCATGAGTACGCCTCTTAAAGCCTATGAGTTGAAATACACTCCCATGGAAAAGCACGCATATGTAGTGGTGAAGGCGTGTAAGGCATTCAGGTATTATATTCTTTCCTCACACACTGTGGTTTTGGTTCCAGATACTGCAGTTAAATCCATTCTTACTCAGCAAGAGTTAGGATTATTGAGAGGCACATGGGTGACAAAAGTTCAAGAATATGACCTGGATATTAAACCAACAAAGCTAGTTCGAGGAAGAGGTCTGTGTGAATTAATGACGGAGATGAAAACATCAGTGCCTGAAACTGATCAAGATGAGATAGATGAGAGATTTGCCTGCAGTACTTTTTATAGATCTGGTAGAGGAGTGGTACAGTAACATTGCTTACTTTCTGACGTATGGAGAATGCCCAGATCAACTTTCCAGAAAAGAGAAATGAACCATCAAACTGAAATCCAAAGATTTTGTTCTTTGGGATAATGGTTTGTACAAAAGGGGAATTGATGGTGTATTTCTCAGATGCGTGGACAAGGCTCAACAGGATTAGCTACTACAACAGTTTCATGACATGGCTTGCGGTGGTCATTTCTCAGCCCGAGTCACTACACACAAGATCCTCAGAGCAAGGTATTACTTGGCCCACCCTTTTTCAAGATACTGCAGAGTGGGTAGCTAAGTGTCAAGCATGCCAACATTTTGTTGGGCATGTGAAATTGCCTGCATTACCTCTAAAACCCATTGTAATTGAAAAACCTTTCCAACAGTGGGGAATGGATTTTATTGGAATGCTTAACCCGGCTTCCAGTGCCAGTCATCATTACATTCTAACAGCTACTGATTATTTCACTAAGTGGGTAGAAGCTATTCCTGTAAAGAATGCCACTTCCGCCGAGGTGTGCAGTTTTATAAAAGAAAATATTATTGTCAGGTTTGGCGTGCCCAGCAAAATTGTAGCAGACAACTGCTCCGAATCTTTCTTCTGAGGAGCTGGTGGAATTCTGCTACACTTATGGGATTCAGCTGGTTCATTCCTCAAACTACTATCCACAAGGGAATGGTCAAGCTGAATCTAGTAATAAAAACTTGGTAACTATCGTGCGCAAGCTTGTAACAGAAAATCAAAGGACTTGGCATAAAAAGTTGTTTGATGCATTATGGGCCGATAGGATCACACCAAAGAGGGCGATAGGCATGTCCCCATTTCAGCTGTTATATGGTAGAGACACAGAGCTGCCTCTTACCTTGGAATTGCCTGCCCTACGACTTTCTAAGGCCCTGGAGGATTCCACATTCACAGATGCTATTGATAAAAGAATTATGTACTTGACTGAATTGAGGGAAGTACAAACTCAAGTTGCAGATAGGTTGACAGAGCATCAAAGGAAGGTGAAAGTCATCTTCGACAAAAATGCCAGGGAAAGAAAGTTTGAAGTTAATGACTGGGTCCTTCTTATGGGACAAAAGAAGAGAAACAAAAGGCATGCATGGAAAGTTTGATTCACTATGGAAAGGGCCTTTTGTGATTAAAAGGATCGCCGGAGCAGATAGCTTCATTCTTGCTCATCAGGATGGAGTTGAATTGTCCATTGCCTTTCAATGGGCAACACTTGAAGCTGTTTCAGACATGAGAAGCAGGGTAACACCTGTATGTACATAAATAAATCTTTTGTTTGTTTTTCCTTGTTTTGTCTTGTTTTGGTGTTGTGTTGTGTTGTTTTCGTTTGCCTGACCCCGTGCCCAAAAGACAAGATACGAAACCAGAGATGCTGGGATCTCATCTTTTCCCTTTGTCATTCTGACAGAGAAAAAGATGTCCACAGACGGAGCCAACTGGTGTCACTCAGATTTCACCCTGAAATTTGCGACTACCCTATCCGAAAAAAATTTGTACTTTTAAAATAATGGGTCGTTTTGTGTTTTTTATTGCCTAAAAGTTCTTGTATTGCGTCAAGATAATCCTAAAGAGCCATATTAGCCTTTTTCGCCAAATACCCAGATGCCCAAAATTGTTTTATTCTGTCGTCGGGATTTGTCTGCGGGAAATTTGTATTTAATTATTTTGAGCCCCGTATGAGGCTATTTGCGCTCTGTTTTAACTCTATTATGAGCGAATATGTTATTATTCCTATGTGCCAGAAGGGTTTTAACTTATTTTAAGTTTTGGGCTTTATTTGTAACTTTTGGCAATTTTTTCGTGTTTTTGTGGTGTCCCGTTTCGTTTTCTGTGAAATTTCTCTGGAGCAATTCCTTTACCGGGTAAGCCCGATTTTTGGCCTGGAGCAGCTGGAAAACATATACGCACATTATGCCCAGAGGAAGTCGCCATCGGAGGTCTGGATCACTGGGAAAAAGCGAAGTCGTGCATAGAAAAGCCCCTGCGGGGGGATGGGCGCATTTTTGGAAAACAAAGGATTTAAGCTGCGATGGGAAAAATATAAGCCGCAGGCAGGGTGGGAATTTTATACCTGCCTAGCAGGGTACTTTTTTCCCGTGTTATAAAAGTCACTTAAGCTGCAGTGGGAAAAATAGAGGCTGCAGGCAGGTGGGAATTTATTGCCTGCCTTGCAGGGTAAAAATTCCCATGATATAATAAAAGGAAAGTGACTTAAGTGAAATCATGGGATTTTAGTGCCTACCTTGCAGGGTAAATAATCCCATTGTCAAAGTCAAATCACTTAAGTGGATCACGGGATTTTGGTGCCTGCCTTGCAGGGTAAAGAATCCCATTATAAAAAAATTCTTAAAAATAGAATTACATGTGCAAAAAAGTGCGCCCCCTTTGGTGAGAGAATAAAAGCCTTAAATTGATTATTTTAATTAATCTATTCTCTCAAAAAGTGCGCCCAAGCTTGGAGGAGGTCAACAAGTCAAAGATGGAATAAAAGAAAGGAATTAAATGCATTAAATTTAATTTATTTAGTGGCTGCCCTCTTCCTCTCAAAAAGTGCGCCCCATTTGGGTATTATTTAATGTTTTTTAAAGCATTAAAACATTAAATTAATTTCTATTTTCAGTGGCTATGGTCAAAGCACACTGTGAAGCTTAAGTGAAGTGCTGTGTGAAGGATTAAATTGGATTAATTTAATTTATTGGATGGCTGTCCTTAAACATGCTATTTTTAAAAGAGAAAAACATGATTTTTAATTAATTAATTGCCTTTAATTGTTAGGGGCAATTATTAATTATAGAATTGTGAAGGTTATATAAGCATGGGCAACCATATGGGTGAATTATTTAATTCACAGGTAAAGAATTGCAGCCAAGAGGAAAAGTGCGCCCCCATTAAAGGAAGGATTTTGTTCAGACAAAGTGCTAACAAGGCTAAAAGCTTCCAGATTTGGCGCATGCGTTAGAGGAGGTTGATCTTTGTCTGCATAATTGTTTTCACAGGTGTTACAGGAGCTCAGGTGTTGATTGAAAGGATTTATGCTCTCTTTATGTGCAAATTAAACACCAATTTTTGGGGCAGCAGGCTTGAAAAGTGCAGATTTTTATAATTTAAATTCACTATTCATGCTCCGGTGGCCATTTTTGTCTGAATAAATTACAGGAATTCATTACAGGTGCTTTACAAAAGAAAAGGAGTTTTTATCAATGTCCAATACATTGCAAATATCCTCCGAATCTGAAGAATTGTCCAGATCTGCACCAGTATTGAAGAAATCCAGCCAAGTAAGAAGAAAAAGAATTATTCAGACGAAGATAGACAAAGCCATGGCGAAAGGAGATGAAAAAGAAAGCACGATGGAGTCATGCATTGCTTCCAAACTTGCAGACATAGGAGACATAGATCTAGGCCTGGAACCTCTTGCCGATTTGATTGATAGATCCAGAGCGGGAAAGACTTCACTCATGCGTGCGGTCAAAAGTAGTGGAATTATCCGAGCTGCAGCTTTCCCATGTACAGCCCAATTGCCAGAGTTCGTGATGGAGTGTGCTAGATCTTATCATCCTTCATCCAGATTAGTACGTGATGCTTCGGGAAAGACAATAATTCGTTTGGATGCAGAGTTCATCAATTATTGTTTGAAGATTCCAGTACGAAAGGTGGTGACTTGTATTAGCATTCAGGATGCTGACAGTAGGTGGGAGAAGCATAGAGCTGATTGTGTGAGCATCATGAATAGCCGGTTCATGAAGAAGCCTAGATCTCCTTCAAAGTTCCCGAGAACTCTTCCACGGTCCAATTTGGTGCAGGAGGCAGATGATGTCGTCAAATTGCTATGCAGGATGAATGGCGAAGTGAATGCCTACACTTTCCGTACATGGATGTATGCTTTGATCAAGACCATTGAAATCAACAAGGTTGATTCTATAATCAATTGGTCAGAAATTATTAGCAGCAACATCGGTGAGCAACTTCGGAACGTGAAGCATACTTTCAGCTTCAAGATGACTTCATACTTGGTGTATGCTGCAGCTTCACAAGGTGTCTTTTCCAAGCTGGATAGATGTGGTGTTCTTTCCAAGGACCCCATTTTCAAGTGCTACCCGCAGCTTACTGCACCTACAGGCGAGAAAGACTTCAAAGTGATCAACGATGACTTCTTCTACGATTTCATCTGTAGGCTAGACAAAGACTTGAAGGCCAACAGGGTAAGCAAGGAAGCGTGGGAAGCCGTGTCTAAGATTGGTAGTCTATTCATTCAATTTACAGATTTCACATACCTCAGGGTTATGGGCTTTTCTGGAGAACCAATAAAGATGCCCAGGTATCCGAATGATAGATTGATCACTATAGAGCTGAGCAGGCAACTTATGGAGTTACACGACCTTCAGTCAAAGCGGCACAAGTCTACAGGCCTCTTCCCAATCACTGTGGGATATTACAGCTGCATTAGCATTCACAGAGCTCGAGGGATGGAAGCGCAAATGTTATCCGAGTATGAGCAAGAGTTCTTCCCTGCACGGTTGAACTTCGATCCATTTGGAGTAGCCAGGAAGACAATCTCCTAGTAGTACACACATGTGCCTTCGTTAGAAAATTTCTGGATGAAGTGCGGAAGTGAGTACGAGGTCAGAAAGAGAGATTTCAGCAGGCTATCAGCAAAGCAAGTGTTCGACTTTGGAGTAGCGTGGATACTTGCTCATCTTAAAGATGATGGGAATGTGGTACTTGACACTTACCATCAAATGGGAGGAGATAAAGCCATACTACAGAATAACGTGGGAGGTTGCAACACAATTGAAGAGAGATCGAGAGTTGTGTTGGTGAATACTTCAAATTAGTTGCTGACGAAGGGATATTGCCTTGATGAAGCATTGATGAATCAAATCACGGGCAATTTCAGCATTGGAGATTCCCTCAAGCAAAAGCATGAAGGAGAAAGCAGCAGAAGGTCCGAGAAGTTGAAAGTACACAGAAGATCTCAAGAGAAAGAGAAGATCACTTCTACGACCATAGCTTTGACTCTGACTTCTCCAGTACCCAGTACTTCACCAACTATTGGACCGCAGCAAGCAGGACGTTTCCATGCCTTCAATGAATCCGGCGACGTTCGTCTTCTCTCCTTAGCCACTTCGTTCATCACCCGTTCTAGAGGAGATGTTGAAGCTGCAGATGGCAGAGTTCGAAAGAGCTTTGTCCTTGGATGATTCAGAGGATGGAGGAAGCCATGACACTGTGGCACTTTCTGACGAGAGGATGCAGAGCAGGAGATGGTAGTGCACTTAGCGACTTCTCACTCTCCGAGAAGTAATTTCTCGGAATGGTTGGCTTTCCAGTTGGTTCCAGAAGCAAGAATGGAGATGAGCTTAGAGGAGCACGACTTGTAGTTACTCCAGGATCTGAGCAGAAGAGACAGAAGGCCTAAAGTTGCTAAAGCAACTTCTAGGTTGATCATTGAGAACTCGGGAGAGAAGTTTGCTGAGATATTAATTCCGGTAGAAGGAAAGATAGAAGAGGAGCTCACGGCAGAAGATGTGACAGTGACCAAGGTACCACTCGGTCAAGCCACCACTGAAAGATTGAAGCAGGACACGCAGACATTGATAGACGCTTTATTCCTTAGGCTTGACAGTGAAAAGGCGGAGAAAGAAGAGCTGCAGAAGCAAGTATCTCAATTATGTGAGGTCATAGCCAAGGTTGCTAAACCTTCCATTCAGCGCATTTCAGAGCAGGTGAGTGATCATCTTATGCAGGAAATGGAGGACGCAAGCAATCAAGTAAAGGCTATTGACGAATGGAAGGATCTGATTATTCGTCAAGCTTCTGTACAACTTGGGGAAGTGCCATCCCGCCTAAAGGTTATGAACGATGTATCAAATCAACTAAAGCAACTGATGGAAAAGCACAGAAGGCATGAATACAGTTGCAGAGAGGTAACCTGAGTATTTTGGCCGAGATCAACAAGTTGCCGAGAGATGTATTGATTGCGGAACAGATTGTACCAGATGGATCAGTCGAGAAGGGGAAGCAGCTAGAGTTTACAGTATCTTTCTGCTTGGAAATCAGCAGAGTTTTGCTGAAGAGGATGCAGGCACTTGAGAGTAGAACATCAGATTTACTAGACAGTATCATTTCTTTCACTGAGGAAAGAGTGGACGGAGGTGTTGCTTCATACGTGCGGATCGTTTCTAATGAAGTGCCTAATTCCCTGGAAGGTTCTCTTCTGATGGTACAAAAGAGAATTGATAAAGCTACCAAGCCTTTCACGATGAATTCTATCAGTAGACTGGTGGCGCTACAAGAAGACATTGTGAGGTTTGGGCCGAGTTTGGAAGAGGTGGAATCGTGCAGCAAAGTCGTTGAATGAAGGGTTGCTGCAATTCAGGACAGAGAAGGAAGCAGTGGCTAAAACAGATGGAAAGATGTTGAATTACATGTTCGACAAGTATATCCAATATCAGAACAAGAAGAAGACATAAATGATACAGCTGGCATGACTTCTTTTATTCTTTCTTCTTCTATTTTCTATGTTTCCGGATGAAATTGTAAAACTTCTACGTTATTGGTTTTACAACCATTACTTGAAGTCATGTGGAACCATTCTATTAGTTAAGTGATACATGTGTCAGTTAAGAAGAAGTTAGTTGAGGATGATTGCCAAATGTCATTTTTACTTGTTGTTCATGCTTTAGTTCAGTTTGAGTCTTCTATTTGTACTTTCCCCTCCTACATTCTATAAGTAGGAGAAGAACCTCCGGGATAATGATCGATCAGAATTTGTAAGCAGCAATTTTATGTTCTAGACTTTGTGCTAAACCCCTGAGAGCAACTTGGAGCAAAGGAATACAAAGGAGCAGGTTTTTCGGAGAACTTTGTGTCACGGTTGTACTGTGTTTCTTGCTTTGAATCTTAGATCTCTTGATAAACTTTGTGTTATTTTAGATCTAGATCTAGAGCTGCCTTTGTTTTATAATTTTGTGTGTTCATATCTATTGAGTTTCTTCTATGTGCATGCAATTAGCTCTGCTATCTACTAATTGGGATGCACATCTTCCCCGTTTCTTCTCTGTATTTCCTTTACTTCTTTCTTCTATAACTTCCCTTTCTTAAAACAGCTGCTTACTTGCTGCAGAACTTCTAAGTTATGGTTCATGAACTAAGTGGTTAAAGTAAAAACCCGTGATAGATAATAACACATTTTTATTGACAAATCTGACATGGGAGGCCTCACCAGTTAAATGAGGGAGATTTATCTCATGACTGCCTAGGTTTGATGCTATGCAGAAAATCTAGCCAACATTACCGTTAAGAGGGCATAAATTTCCATGGGATGTTTCTTAATATGTTCCAAGATATCCTTCATGTATCTTAGTTAAGGGCTAGATATTTGTGAGTCCTTACGAATTAAATAATTATTTCCAATTACAAGTATCACCATGTTCAAAAACATGTGCACCATGAAGAACATTTTATTCATATCAAATGGGAAGAAGTATGAGCATCATAAACATTTTCCATTACGTGAAAACTAGTTTTTTAAGGATGTATTCAACAAACCAAGGATCGAAACCCTATGGGGAGCAAGAATGAAACAATAAAATTTAAGAGCAGAAAGGCATGAAACCTTGTCTATATGATATTAATGTAAAAATTAGACACTAAAGGGGGTGGGAAATTTGAAAAACCATGATGCTAGAGAAGGAAAACCTAGGGTTTATGTGCTCATTCATTTGAGGTGTTCACTAAATTCTTTGAACTATTTTACATCAAAGAGATACAAAGTGAATAAAATTGAATTCTAATTCATATTATTAAATAAAGATAGTAATTAAAATAATTTAAACCTAAATTAAGCTTATTTTGAATATTTTTAGAGAGAGAAAATAGAGAGATATAGATATAACATGGACAATGGAAATATTCAACCTTATTTTACTTGAAGGAGAGATGTAAATTACACATCGGGATATGGAGTTATCTTATGTGATTGTCATTGGAGTGTCCTATAAAATATAGTGATATAGACAATATTTTGACACTACCATTAAAGGAGGAAACTACTAGTTAGATGACAATAACTGAGGAATTCAATAGTGTGTAGTGAGGTCTTATTGGTTTGCAACTAGAAGTAATCGAATTTTTTTACACTTCACATTTATGGTACTTGTGCATTGGGATATGATGCAACAAAACATGTGTGATCTATCCTTTGTTCAATGCCATAATAATATAATTGAACAATAATGTACAGTTAAATTTCTATGAGATATTGGTTTACATTGACCTCGTCATTTCCGAAACATAGGTGAGTGTTTCATTATGTACTGGTACACTTAAAAGGGGTCAACCTACAAATAATTATTCAAATTTCTATGTGTATGTATAACTAGAATAATGCAAAATCTAGAGTGATCCTTTCTTTGATTATTAACACTTGGCACCATTAGAAAAATGTCTATAGTTTATATTTTATCTCATGGATGCATTTAGGGCTTCTCTTAGGAGATTTGAGAAGTATTTATGCCTTTATTAAAGTGGTCTCCAAGGTGTTATGATATATGGTGTCATCTATATACAGGTGAATCTTCATTAAATTCCTACTATATCCAACCCATGAAACATACCTAGGTCAAGTGATGGTACATACAATAAAAATTATCCATTGTTTTTGCCAAGACACAACCATTAAAGGATGACACTAGTACTAGATGGTAGTGTTTAAGGTGGATTGTATATTCACAAGGAAAAATACATGGATCTAGTAGATTTTTAAGGTTATTTTGTACTAACTTGGAAGATCACGCGTAAGTATAATTGAAAAAATATAGGTGGTTCATACAATATATGGGTAATTGAGTAGGATGAAAGTGGGCTATATATATATATATATATATATATAATATATCCAAGTGTGATAAAGAGTTCCAAAATTGATATAGCTAAGTATCAAAGGGAAACTTTATGAAACACATTCATTGTAGCTATGTAATTTTCAATTTTTTCTCATGTGGGGTCACTTGGAAAAAATGTCCAAAACATGCATGATAATGATCATTCTAAATATCACCCCTAATTTTTATGATTTACCACTTTATGTTATCATTTTTGGGGCCCTTTTACACTACTACCCATATTAGTACAATATACCAGTGTAAAAAATTAAATAGAAATTACACAATGTATGATCTATTTGGCTATATAACTCACTCCCTTGTGTGTGTGTGCACGTGTGCACATGAGAAAAATATCATGGTTATGAAAGGCTCCAAGAATATGAGGTTGCAAAGTGAGTTTTGATTGAAGGTTACATGGTGTAGAACATCCCTTGATTAGGACCTCCAAAAATTATTGTTTCATGGTGGATGCAAGATTTCACACAAGCCCATATGCTCGTGTGTCACATGTTCTTATGCCTAAAGAAGGATTCTTTTGTTTTCATTAAATGAGTATCTGGAAGTGAAGGTTGAGGATTTTCTTGAGATAAGACACATTAAAATTTTCATAGAATTATGTGACATAATTCCATAGATGATATGTAGATAAACATCCACTAGAGGTATCCCAAGAGAATTATATTACATTTTCTATATGTTCTTTTGAGTGAATGTCTAACGTCTAAATATTAATTGAATGAGAAGTAATTCATATCTTGCACACCTCAAGTCAAACATTTGGAAAAAAATTTACCAATCAAGAATAAAGGACCACATTTGAAAAGTTTCAAATCACCATAGTATACAAATCTAATAATAGTAGACCATGATGGTATGGTTTCTCCAAGGATAATCACTATAAAATGAGCAAGAAAATAAGTTTCTAGATGTTTACACAACATGTGGTTTAAAATTGTTTATAGAGGACTCCCACCATCCTAAAATCAAATTTAAAAAACTAATAAATATTGATAAAGTCTAGGAATCTCCTATTAAGTTGGGTGCAACCAATGTTGTAAACAAAACAACTCTAAACAAATAAGAACTAAAAGGAGGATGAATTATCCTATCCTTACCAACTAAGAAATTATATTTTCATTATTATAACTCACCCATGGTGAGATATATAAAACTATATAATATCATATAACCTATGTTTCTTCATCATTCCTCCACCCATATAAGCATTGGCCTCAAATGAGTGATGACTAGGTGAGAAAACCATCTGGCCTAATGTAGAAGTTGACCTTGTTTGGAAACAAGGTATTCAAAGTGGTTGACCCCCTAATGGGAATGGTAAGTCTTCATGCTGAAAACATGAATGAAATCCAATGGAAGCTAGGAATATGGAACAATATGTGTAGTATGGTTTGTAGGAACCTTTTACTCCAATGTTATTTCATAATAATGCTTGAGGAGATCAAAATTGAAAACATCATACATTACCATCTAAGAAATAATATACATTCACAAAGCATTCTTAAATATTTGTTAAAGGTGTAAGGTCCATATCAGATAAGATTATACTATGTGCTCTCTCTTGAAACTAATGTTTTTCTAGTGCCAAATTTTGTCACCAAATTGAAAATGATGAGGAATGAAAGGATGATCCATTTTTTGTTTTTCTTCACTTGATTATTTTAAAGGATATGGGAACTTTTTGCCACACCCATAATTTTTGACCCAAAACCACCACTAAAACTATGGTAAACTTTTTTTTACACTGTTAGATGTTATTAACACTAAAAATAAACTTATTATTTGATTGTCTTCATAATCCACACAAACATTCCTTAGTACACAAACACAACAACACACAAAAAAAAAACATTCCTTTCTTTATGAGCACTTGAGGAAGAAATTCATGGCACAACTATAAGACAAGCTATGTTAGGTTGAAAGATCCATGGTCAAAAGTTCAAGCTTCATTGAACACATAAAACATGATTTAAAAAAATGGAATAAGATTAGTGACTTACTGCGATGCAAGATTGCATCGATTCACTACGATTCATCATGAGGAGCATCATGACATACAAGCCAAAAGGATATTCTAATCCTAACAAGTTTAATGATCCATTCATAATGCTACTAGCATACCCCCATTTTAGAGTTACACAAATTAATTACCAAGTCTTTGGGTTAGTCAACAAGATTGAAATGAAGTATCCCTCCAAAGTATCTTTTAAGTAAAACTACCCAAGAGTTGGTTAGTAATTATGATGCTACCATAGGGTCGCACACAAGTAGAGGTACCTAACATCAACTAACCTTAATATAAGCCAAGGTAATTTACCTAGTTAGTTGTAACTCAACGGAAAGGAAAACATGTAGCCAAGATGTTGAGAGAACTCATTCAATTTAAATGATACACATGTTTTATTTTACTACCGAACATAATGTAAAGTTGTAAGGAAGCTATAATAATAATAAAAGTAGTCGAGTGTTTGATATGACTTTTTCATATAAATACATCATACATTTGTAGTTTCATACCAATGGCAAATACAAACACAATTTAGTTAAATTTTCCCTTTTTTGGAAAATGGTACTGAAAGTATGACTACTCATAACAAGAGCTACAAAGCAGCCAGTTTCTGCCTTTAAATTGTAGTTGTAGATTGTAATAATCAAAGATGTAAAGATGAGCAGATTGTAATAGGCAAGAATGTGGTTTGTCTAAAACACCGAGGAAAATTTTGTATAGTCCAAACATAACTAAGCATATGCCTACATATCCCTTAAACATAATTGTCTCTGAAAATAACATGTTGCTTTATGTGCTCCTATTAGGAAACATGAAGAGAAACACATACAATGTACAATAAGCAACTTTGTTAAAAAATGACACCAAAAGGTACTCGGATGCCTTCTTTCATGTTGTGTCAAGTTCAATAGATAGATATACATTTCCAACTATTTAGGTACAAAACTTAAGCCAGGGTCACATTATGTAGTAGTGTCATTCCATGTTCACTGCAGTGTTTTAGGTCTATATTACTGGATTGGATTTACATAAATGCCTTGTCCAACATACTGAAAATATCAAAGCAAGTACAAATATAGTTTTCGCAAAAAATTCTACAGAAAATTCATTTTACTGGAACTGATGGAAAAATAGTGTTATCAGACCATTTGGTGTATGTGGGAGTTGAGGTACGAAACAAATGAATGGTGTCAAGTGCAAACAACATTACCAAATCTAGTTTATGGAGTGGCAGTAAATAACATTGGGTGGACATTAGCTGCTGGTTAGGAGAGAATGGTAATATACGATGGTAATATTTAAATAATTTTTTAGAAATGATGTGAAAGGGATGCCTTGGTCATGTGTGAACAGGGAAATGTTGAATAAGATTTAAAATTAGAGGTATTTTGCATTGTCCAATCAAACTTATTTTTTTAAGTTAACATAATATTAAAAAAGAGAAGATGTGCTGAAATAAAATATGATATTTAAAAAATTCGGAGACATACTATCCATAGTGACAATAGTTGACAATATTATCTATTTCTATTCATCTCGTGATTTATCATTCCGTTAATAAATATTATGTGTTGTCTCTAATTTTTACATTAAATTCTTATAGAGATATAATTTATGTTCAATGATATTGATATATGCCTCACGGAAATTTTGATATTTACCATGGGAATGATAAATCTATACATATATTATGCAAAGTACAATAATAAATTTGTTTAATAGAGATAAGTATAGGTATGTTTCACTTTTATAAATTTTATAAATATATAATAAATTTACATAATGTGTGCTATTTTTTAATAAGAAAATATATAATATGATAGGTTAACTAATATAAATAAATTTATAAATGGTAATAGTTAATTAAATTTTCACTTTATTTAGATTCACCTTCTCTATGTAATGTTGTCATATTGTAATTGGTGATAGTTGACATTGTCAAGTATTCAATCAAATCAGTTTTAATGTAAGTTATCTACAATCAAATAGATGAATTGATAGATTGACAAGGGTTAATAAATGCTAGGCCACTTGGCCATTTATAATATTTTTGCTTAAAAAAAGAAAAAGGTGTACTTCAATAAGAAGAAAAAATTGTCAAATCACCCTTTCCAACCAATCAAAATTTCAATAAATTTATTTATGTGAAATTGTATTTATGTAAATATGTCAGTTCAAAAATTATACATTAAAAAACTTGAGATGGGTAGAAAAATTCTTGTTTATGATTGGTTCACAGTAACATTATTAATTAGATGACATGAAATGTATATTATCCTGCCTTGGCAGGAACTAATAATACACTCCCTTATTCTAGTAAAGTAATGTGTTACAATTCATACATAATCTTAAATATTCAGATAACATCTTTCATTCCTATTTTTTCCACTTCACCTGTACCCTGCAATGTCATGAAATCATGGGTTAGCAAACAAGATGGCATGGATCCCACCCCTCCCATCTAACAATTCTAACAAAAATTACAATAACACTATCGAGAGTGAACCCAAATTTCGATTTCTTAATGTATCAATTCATAACTACTCATTTCGAGTTTCAGAGAGAGGGGGTAGAGAGAGAAAATCAATCATTTTTTACAAGCAACAAGTTTGTTCACATAACCAGTTTTTACAAGCAATCATTCATTTTTTTCCACAGCACTCGATAAGTTTAAACACATTTTAAATTTGGGAAAGTTGTTTGATTTCAACTCACAACTTTCATTTTCACTGCCGCTAAGGAGGTCCCAACAGGAAACACGACCATTCACACAATTTGAGGGTTTTTGTTGCATTAAACCATTTTTTTTAAGGAGTTCGAGTTTACTAATTATGGTTGTAAGTCACATTTCCAAGATTTCAATTTGTTTTACGCACAGGAAGTGTCTCAAAGGGCGAAAATGGATATTTCGGAATTAGTTGTTCTACTGCGAATACTAGCCCAAGTGAATACGAAAAGGCCTTGTAAAAAAGGTAATCAAACACCTGAACAAAACACTTAACACCCCTAACCTTTCCTCTACTGTACATAGAATACTTTCAAGCTGAAAGAACTCACATTTGATAACCTGAGATAATTCTGGAGATATCTCTGAGGGGCCAATTGGAAAATTTTCATAGTTGGCGTGTGCAGAAAAAGTGTTTTGCGTTGAATATGGGTAAAACCAAAAATGTTGCACTATTCTTTATAAAGTAAGGAAGAGGTTTGCAATGGTAGATTTTAGTTTCCGGATCCAAGAACATTTTAAACAGTGTGATTGCGTAGGGGTTTTGCAAGCTCTCCAAGTTGTTTCTTGAAACCCGTTTTAAAAAGCATCCAAAAAAATGTTTTAATGAGATTTTAAATATTTCAAGGAGATCGTTACGTAACAGAGATCAAGGTTGAGTGGTTAAAAGTTAGGATAGAAATTTGGTGACGCTTTTTGCGCATCGATTTCATAGAGGTTATACATCATTTCAAGGGTAATGTTTGTTATTTCTGATTTGATGCCCATTGTGCAAACCCAAGGCCTAATAGGTTTTCAGTGTAATAAAGAAACTTTTCGACCCAGTTATGTGTTACAACTATCCGTGACGGGCTATTTAAGTAGTCCATCTTGATATATACATTGTTTTATTGAGGTCTGCAAATCTGTTTAATACAATAATGTTAATAGCTAGATTTAGCATTTTTCCTATTATTACATCGAAATGTAAAATATGAAAGCAGGATAGGAGGGGGAGAGATTCATGCTTGTACATGGCTGGTTTGAATGCACGCATTCTACGAGTCCACCACAAGAGCCTTTTGTCAACCAATTCACGTGAATTGTGAATGAATGCTTCTACATTTTTTATAAATATATCTATTTCACAGGAGTTTATTTATGTATAGATTTTCCTAATATGATACTTTTTGAGAGAGATATAGAGAAAAATATAGATATAGATATATAGAGTCTCTATAGATAGATAAAGAGGTATAGAGTCTAGATATAGGGGCCTTAGTCCCCTGCAACAGGTTTAGTGTATAGTCGAGGAACTTTCAAAAATTGTTTGAATGCCCATACCCTGCTCCCAATCTCCCAAATTTGGGATTAAAAGTTTCCAAGTCCCCTTTCCCACATTTTATACACAATTGCCAACGCACATTCTCCTAAACCATCTGTTGTCTATGCCTTGCTCTAGGGCTCTCATTCTGAGCATACCTCTAGTCATTATGAGCATACCGTAATGCCTTGAGGCTACATGCCTTAATGGGCATGCTCCCCACAACTTGCATCTCACACGCCATTACCTACGTGAGCCTACCATTGAGGCACTCCAACTACAATCTCAAGGAAAAAACTCCTATTATCAAGAAAAGGTGCATTAAAGGAGGCACTACACATTTTGCTTACAGCGTCCCGTCCAACAGGTAGAGGGGGATTAAGCCTTAGGCAAAGTAGGCAGTTGCCTAGGGCGCCAGTAGTCAAGGGGTACCTGAATCTAAAAATTTCCTTTTTTTTCAGTTAATTTTAGAACTTAACTTTAAAATAATTTATCTGAAGATTTAGTATTGATAAACCCATTTATAGATATTATTGTATAGTAACATCAATTTCACGCATACACATAAAAGTGTTTTGTAATATTTTTTGCAAGTAAAAGAAAATATCACATATTTATAAGCATGTATGATTTTGTTGGTATTGTTACCCATTCTCTATATAGCTCCAGATTATGTAGGTGTGTAGTTTGTTCTAGAAAAAGGTTAATGTTTTTTTTATAATGTTGTTGTTGTATCTAGTAGAGGTGAGTATAATTGAAGGAAAAAAGTATTATTTTTTTCTATTCTTAATTTTTTGGGGTAAAATTCTACTATTTTGTTATGGAGGAATTCATAGGCTTGGTCCAAATATGACTCTTCACAAAACCATAGGAGCTACATAAATGTTTATGTTTCTTTGCAAAGAAATGGTGCTTTATTTCAGGATAGAGTTAATGTCACCTACTTGATATGGCTAAATCAGACTTGTAAGAAGCCTTGTATAAAATATTGAATTTTTTGCATTCTGAGCATCCACTACGATTAATGTTTTCCATCCACGAAATATTTTTCATCCTTATGTGACAATTTATTAATATGTTTTTAATATTATTTTAGTATGGCCATGATGTAAATTTAAAAAAAAAGAAAAAGAATATAGACATATTTTATTTATTTACTTTATGGAAAAAATATACTAACTAAATTTTTGAGGAGGGTGTCCACTCAAACTATTGCCTAGGGTGCTCCCAACCTTTAATTCGGCCCCTGCCAACAGGCTGCATACTTGTGTTCTAAGAACTATATGAAATCACATTTGTTTGAGGCGTTGTGTCAAACAGGTTGCATGCCTTATGTACAATTCCCACATCTTTAATGAGCCTCCATTCGTTGCATTCCAGGGAAGAAGAGCTCCCTCCACTGGCCAATAACCTACCACAGGTATTTAAAACCCATTGCCTTTTAGTTGTATATAAAACATTAATGATGATGATGATGATGATGATGATGATGATATTATTATTATAACACAATTCGCATCCTAGAATTGTTTCTATGACACAACAAAGGAATTCTTATTGAATTATACCCTTAAGCACGCATTATTATTAATATTTATTAATTCAATAATAGCCTTATTGTTAGGAATTAGAGAACAAAAATGCGGAAACAATTCCTCAAACCACAACAGTAAGAAACTATATAGCAAAATTATACTTGCAGAAATAAAACAACATAAATAAATAATGCACAAAAGAAGACAAGACAAGATTTAACGTGGTTCACCCAATGTGGGCTACATCCACCAAGCACTTGCTCAGATTGTATTATCAACAAGAGTAAAACAACTCTCACAGTCTTCTCGCAGTTATGAATTCACAACAGAATTCCAAAGATGCTAAACCACATCTAAACCACAATTGACACCCAATTGCATAACCTTGATCACTCTTGATCACCTCTTGATCATTAAGACTCAAGACCTCTTGAACACTCAAGATATCTTAAAGATACCCTAACACCTCTACTTATAGGATTAAAATCCTCTTAAGAAGTCCTAAAGCTGACCCTAGAAGTTTGAAAGTCACGATATTTCAACTTCCCGCGGCTGAAAAAACATTCATGACGTTAATAGCCAATTAACAGCAACATCGCAGCAATGGCACAACAACTGCACAACAACATCACAACAAACAACTGTAGAATGCTCCTAAAGTCTCCAAACTTAACCATTCGAGCTCCAGCACTTCAAAAGTGATTCAAGAAGACCAAAAATAGGCTCCACACCCCAACAATCTCCCACTTGGAGACTGTTTCCACTGAGCAAAGTTCTTAACCCTTCATTATCAACCATGAAGGCCAATCAAAGTTGAACACAACTTCAACTTCTCCATTGTGACTTCCTTGGTCATCATATCCGTAGGATTCTAACTGGTATGAATCTTTTCCAGTTTCAACTTATCTTCTTCCAAAGTTGTCTTGATGAAATGATATCTCAACTGAATGTGCTTCATCCTAGAGTGGAAAGTGGAGTTCTTCACCAAATGAATAGCGCTCTAACTATCACTATGTAGTCTCCCAACTTCCTGCTTATGCCCCAACTCATCAAGCAATTGTTGTAACCAAATCATCTCTTTGCTTGCCTCTGTGGCAGCAACATACTCAACCTTTGTGGTTGACAAAGCCATAACCTTTTGTAACCGTGAAATCCAACTCACCATTGTATCACCAACCATAAATACATAGCCTATCATGCTCCTCTTGTTGTCCAAATCTCCTGCCATGTCCGAATCTACATATCCATGTAATGTAGTGTCTGATCCACCAAAACACAATGTTGCTCCCATGGTCCCTCTCAAATACCGAAGGATCCACTTTACTGCCTGTCAGTGCTTTCTACCTATATCACTCATAAACCTGCTCACTGCTCCCACTGCATGGGAAATGTCAAACCTAGTGCATACCATAGAATACATCAAGCTACCAACTGCTGATGAGTACGGTACCCTGGACATCTTGATTCTATCCTCCTTAGTCTTGGGACTCTGTTCCTTTGATAACTTAAAATGACCTGCCAAAGGAGTATCAACCAGTTTAGCATCCTACATACTAAACCTCTCCAAGATCTTCTTTATGTACTCTTCTTGAGATAATACCAGCTTCATCTCCTTCATGTTCCGAGTTATTCTCATACCGAGGATTTGTTTTGCTGCCCCAAAATCCTTCATAGCAAAGGAGTCACATAGTTGCTTCTTGAGTACCTTTATTTCCTGCATGTTCTTCCCTACAACAAGCATATCATCTACATACCGGCACATAATAATATAAGTACCATCAAGAAACTTCTTAATGTACACGCAATGGTTTGAGTGACACTTGGAGTAACCCTGCTCCTGCATAAAACTGTCAAACTTCATGTACCACTGTCGTGGAGCTTGTTTCAGGCCGTACAAGCTCTTCTTCAATTTGCACACTAACCTCTCTTTCCCTTTGACCTCATAACCCTATGGTTATTGCATGTACAATTCCTCCTCTAACTCACCATGAAGGAATGCAGTCTTCACATCCAACTGTTCTAAGTGCAGGTCTTCTACTGCAACTAAACCAAGAATAGTCCTAATATAAGTCATTTTAATAACTGGAGAAAAAAATTCATCAAAGTCTATACCTTTCTTCTATGCAAATCCTTTGACCACCAACCGGGCCTTGTATCGTTTCCTACCTCCATCTTCCTCCTTGATTCTATACACCCACTTGTTCTACAATGCTCTCTTACCCTTGGGTAGCTCCACTAGATCCCAAGTCTGGTTTTCCATAAGAGATCTATGCTCTTCATCCATGGGCTGCTCCCACTTCTTCCTAGCATCCACCTACACTACTTCCTCAAATCAGTCTGGCTCTCCACTGTCAGTGAGCAATAAATAATTCAAAGATGGAGTAAATCGTTCAGGTTCCCTTCTTACCCTAGAAGACCTTCTCACCTTAGGAGTTTGGGGTTCCTAATGAGTAGGTACCTAAACTGGCTATACCGGAACATGTTATACCTGAACCGGCCCCTTGGACACCTTGTTGTCCGCAATGTCCTCTAACACTGTGTATTCTTTCTTTGATTCCTCTTTCTGTTCCTGTAACTGATCTTTATACATGATTTTTTCATTAAAGACAATATCTCTAGACTGAAATATTTTCTTATTTTTAAGACTCCAAACACGGAAATCAAAATCATCTTCACCATATCCAACAAAGGTGCATTTCTCAAACTTAGCCTCTAACTTGGTCCTATCATCTTTATCAATGTGAACAAATGTCTCACATCCAAATACTCTAAGAAATGAGTAATTAATTTTCTTACCAAACCAAGCCTCCTCATGTATACCTCCATCTAAGGCCATAGAGGATCCTTTGTTAATCAGATAAGCATTTGTGCTTACCGCTTTCACCCAAAACATGAGTGACAGCCCCGCATGTAACATCATGCACCTAGCACGCTCCATGATTTTCATGTTCATTCTCTATGACACTCCATTTTCCTATAGAGTATTTGGAACCGTTCTTTGCCTACGGATCCCATTTACTGAACAGTAATCAAGAAATTCATTGCTGCAATATTACCCTCCATTATCCAACCTGAGACATTTCAACTTGAAACCTATTTCATTCTCAACCAAGGCTTTCCATCTTTTCAAAGTTTCAAACACATCAAATTTCTTTCTAATGCAATATACCCAAACTTTTCTAGTTGCATCATCAATGAAAGTGACGTAATAACATGAACCACCAATAGAGTTTACCTTAGCTGGCCCCCATACATCTATATGCACTAACTCCAACTTACCCGAGTCCTTCCTGGTAGGTCTAACCTTGAGGAATCTCACCTGCTTTTGTTTCCCATAAACACAGTCCTCACAGAAGTCCAAATCTAACTCCTTTAGTTCAAGCAACCTGTCCTTTATAATCTGCAGTCCAAATCTAACAGTTAAATTGCAATAATCAGCACCACTGGTTAAATACAAAGTACCATTTTTTTTACCTCTTGCAACCACAAGAGCTCCCTTGGTAACCTTCCAAGAATCCGCTGTAAAACTGACCGTACAGCCATCACTACCCAGCTATCCCGCTGATATCAAGTTCCGCCTCAACTTAGGCACATGCCTGACGTCCTTAAGTAGCCATGTGTTTCCATTCTACATTTTCACCTGAACACAACCTTTCCCTACTATGTTGTATGGTTCATCATCACCAAGATATACATGTCCAAAATCACCTTGAACAAAATCAGTAAAGTAATGTCTATGTGGGGTGGCATGGAAAGAAGCCCCTGAATCTAACACCCAAGATCTTGACAAAGATCACCTGCTGCCAAATTTACCTCTTTAGTTTCCTCCTTGTTCTTCTTATCCCGAAGATCCCAACAATCTTTCTTAGCATGATCAACCTTCCCACAGTGCCAGCATTCTAACTTACTCTTGGACTTTGACCTTCTGTGATCATTCGAATTCCCACGGTTACCTTTCCCTCTGTTCTTTTGTCTCCCTCTGCTCTCCACCATCAAAGCTTTTCCGGAAGTAGAAGAATATCTGGTGCTCTTCCTTCACATTTCCTCGCTTAGGATCACACCTATCACATCCTCAAACTTTAGTTTTGAGTTATTAGAGACTGAATTACTTACAACCATAACCAAGTTGTCCCAGCTATCTGGCAAGGAGCACAAAATCAACAAAGCTCTGACCTCATCATCAAAGTCAATTTTTACTGAGTTTAACATACTCACAACCGTATTAAATTCATTCAAATGATCAACAACAAAACCATTCTCAGACATCTTCATATTAAATAACTTTTCATTAAAAATATTTTATTAGAGGCAGAGGGTTTTTTATATAACTTCCCCAATGCACTCATGAGACTTTTTGTGGTCTTCTCCTGCGATATGTTAAAAGCAACCGAAGATGCAAGGCATAAACGAATTGTCCTGAGCACCTTTCTATCTAGTAACTCCCAATTCTCATCTGACATGGCTGTAGGTTTCTTTGCTTTTTCAGCAAAAGGAACATGGAGGTCCTTTTGATATAAGTAATTCTCCATTTGCATCTTCCACAAACCAAAGTTCTGCCCATTGAACTTCTCAACCCTCGATCTGCCCTCATCTGCCATAGCTCCCACTCAAGCTAAACTTTCCCTGTGATTTACAACTTCAGAAAAAACCACCAAAGCTCTGATACCAATTGTTAGGAATTAGAGAACAAATATGCGGAAACAATTCCTCAAACCACAGTTGTAGGAAACTATATAGTAGAATTATACTTGCAGAAATAAAACAACATAAATAAATAATGCACAAAAGAAGACAAGACAAGATTTAACGTGGTTCACCCAATGTGGGCTACGCCCACCAAGAACTTGCTCAGATTTTATTACCAACAAGAGTAAAACAACTCTCGCATTCGACTCTTAGTAATGAACTCACAACAGAATTTCAAAGATGCTAAACCACATCTAAACCACAATTGACACCCAATTGCATAACCTTGATCACTCTTGATCACCTCTTGATCATTAAAACTCAAGACCTCTTGAACACTCAAGATATCTTTAAGATACCTTAACACCTCGACTTATAGGATTAAAATCCTCTTAAGAAGTCCTAGAGCCAACCCTAGAAGTTTGAAAGTCGCGATCTTTCAACTTCCCATGGTTGGAAAAATAGTCTAGACGTTAACAACCAATTAACAACATGTTAACAACAACATCGCAACAATGTCACAACAAACGACTGCAGAATGCTCCTGAAGTATCCAAACTTGATCGTTTGAGCTCCAGCACTTCAACACTGATTCAAAAAGACCAAAAATAGGCTCCACATCCCAACACTTATAACAAGGTGCAGCACCAAAAGACTAGCCTGAGGCCCGAGTTTGGGTTTAGATTGAGGAGGATAACATTCAATCCAAGTTCGCAAGACGATAAGGTTTGAAATAAAACCTCTCAATGCTCAAAAAATGCACTCCTTGCATCTCACAATATTATTTATTATTATTATTATTATATTGTTATCATTATCTAATTGTGGGTCACGGCTTTGCATCTCATAACGGGACTCGCACCTAACCTTGGACTAGGCATTACGCAACGCATTCACGAAAAATCAATGATTATTATTGTTATTATTATTTGTTGAAAGTAATGCTTAATGGTCTTTATTAAATGCCCTTTGGTGTTTGGTGAGATGTTTATGAGTCGATCAATAACCGTATAACAAGGTCCACGAAGCTTAAGAATTTACTTACGAATCTCGAGGGGAAAACGTTCAATTTAAATGAATTAAAAATATAAATCCATACCTAGACACCTAATCGATCCTGAACGGGAAGTTGGTGATATTTAAATCAAGAGGACACTACACTTTGGAATGAAGAGAATGTAAATTTATGTAGTTATCCTTAGCTCACTCTTTCTAATTTTGATTCATTATGGAAAAAGGTTTGATGATAAAAGTAACTCATATGGAACCAATGGCTGGAAATCAAGATACCTCAAATGGAGATTGTATTATGGAGGAGTGAACTCTTCAATTGAATGTATATTTTATGTGGGTAGGCTCAAATATTGCTTAATATAAGAGGTGTGGGGTATAACCTTATAATTTTCATTAAATGTGGTTAACAACTTCGATTTGACCATTCAATTGTGGATGAAATTCAGATTTGGAAACGTTAAATTGAAAACTCCAAAAAAAAATCCACAAAGATCTCCATAAATGGAAAACAAAACACAATTCGTGGTCATACACAATGTTGGTGGTGAATGCCCAACTAAGTCAAATAATAATTGGTCTAAGTCACTTGCCAAACTAATCTTTCATTATGGAATAAACTTTTCCATCTTGTTAAATTGATTGATAAACAAGATAACACAATTGTGGTGTTGAACATTCATTAAATACACACTTACTCAATCCACGAAAACGCTTTCCCATGGATGATAAGGAATATGCATATGAAAATTCAAGCCAATCTTGCGGTTGGTGGGTTTGGAGCGGTGAAAAACTCCATAATACCTTAATAAATAAAGAACACCACGCGGAGCCCGAAGAGAGAACATATGTGCAGTGTACTGTTTGGTGGTCTCTAAGTCAGGGGGGTCAGGAGATTCTCTAGACCGTTATAGGCAAAAGAGGGAACCCACTAAAACTACACCCCAAATCGGGGTTGCCATATAGATAAGATGGGGGTGGGGAATGGGGGACTCTCTATCTTATCTATATGGGAGAGTTCAGGGCCGCTCTATATGCGAGGCCGATAAAAAAAACCACTACAAACGATGAAATATTTTCTTATTCCCAAAGAGACCACCATAAAGTGTAGAGTGTTCCTATTTAAAAAATAGAATTCTTGATCCTGAAATACATAAATTTTATCAAATTCGTACAAAAAATATTCCTTTAATGATAATATTGAAAAGGAACCAAGTTGGAATTGGTTGCATATTGGAGACTAATGATGTTCCTTCTAAAATTTGCATCCATAGTATATTGAGTAGACCATATAAGAAATCCCATATGTGAAGCACTGGTAACAACCGTGAGGGAGTGATCCATACGAGGAATCAAACAATCTGCAATAATGTTTTTGGTTCCTTTCTTGTAGTTGATGGCCAAGTGAAACTATTGGAGATAGGATTCCCACTTCATATGAGAAGCTTCTTCATTTTTCATCTGTGACTGAAGAAACTGCAATGTCGAGTGATTTGGGGTGAGAAATGGTGTTCCTTTCCAAGAAGATAGTGTCTTCAATACTTGATTTCTAGGACTTGTGCATATAATTATTTTCCATATGTAAAATAATTTTGTCATAGAGAGTTTCCTAGTGATATGCCATTGGGTGCCAATTCTACTTCAAAACTAACCCAAGTGCAAACTGTGAGGCATCTATTTCAAACTCAAAAATACTACGAGGCATCTATTTCAATCTCAAAAGGTTGTAAACTATCAGGAAACACAAAAATAGGTGAGGAACACAATTTCATTTTTTAACTATTGAAGGCAGAAGATTGATTCTTTGTCCATAAGAACATTGCATTGGCCTTTTTCAATTGATGTAAGAATATTGCTATATTCAAATAGCTGGAAATGAATTTTAGGTAGAAGTTTGCAAGACTAAGAAAAGTATACATCTCAATGGTGGTGGAAGGATTCAACCATTTCAAAAAAACATCCACGTTAACAACATGTTGCTAGAGGTCTAACAACATGCGACGATGAAAATAATCTCTATAAAAGGAATACTCTCGACGAATTACATTGTTTACATAGAACTCCCACTTTCCTACAATCAAGTAAAATAAAATAATCCATATCCATAAATTATATGAATTCCCTATTAATTTGGATGCAGCCAATGTAGGAGACAAAAGAGCAAACATATAACTACGAAAAAGGAGGATTGCTTATCCTACCCTAGCCAATTAGGAAATTACATTTTCGGATTTTCCTTTACAACTCACCCATGGTGAAATATGCCCGCAGCTATTTTGGCAATAAAATAGTGTGCACGTGATTTATGTCCCCCATACATGCCCATACATACATGCTTAGGCGGGTCCCACCGGTTGTGGTATGCACACATTTGGGGAATCATTACAATAAATACAAGTGGAATCAAATGGTGGAATGTGACAGGTGCTAGCTGGATTGGTAGGCCTGTGCACTGGTATTTAGCAGGTCTTGGGTTCAAATCATAAATTTTTTGGTGTTGTGAGTAAACCACAAAACCCAAAAAAATTCTTAAGTATGGGATTGTGTGTATACCACAACCTAAAAAGAATTCTCTAAGGTAGGAAGACGTGGGTCCCACCAATCGCATGCATGCATGCATGCCCCATGCAATTTTGTTGCCAAGATAGCCGACGCAAAACCATAACCCACAACCTATGGTTCCTTATAACTTGACCACTAGCAACGACCATAACTAATCACCCTCCTTTATATTAGGCATTCTTTAGTCAAATTTTCAAATTTCATTTCTTATCATTTTTCAAAGTTTGTTTAGACCTTTTGAGTCCTCTATTAAGCAGCAAGGTATGTTTATATAATTTATGCATTCTATTCACGAATTATTCATTTTCACCCTATTCGTTTCTTTATAAATTTCCAACATTTCAGAGTTTGATTTCATTGTAGTTATTAAATTTAGTAAGGCTTTTGTAGACACCTGCTTTTCGCTCAACAATTTTAATACGAAATTGCACTAATTGCTTTTTTCTTCCCATCATCACAATATAAATAACAACCTTCCGCTAATTAACTTGTATCTCCAGTCACCATCAATTAATGAATGACCTTCCATTAATTAATTAATGTATTTCCTCCTTGATGTCAATTAACATTGTTCCATTAGTTAAAATATCCTTTTAATTAATTAATTAATTACCCATTATTAATTAATTGCTCCCATTCTCGTCTCTTATTTAATTAACAACCTCTTTTACTGATTAAATCCTACTCTCAAACCCATCTAAATACACTAATTTCCCTCTACATTTCCTCTAAATAGATTTTGTATTACGGGCCAAGAAAGTGTCTCAATGACTTGCACTCCTAAATCATCTATTCTACAAGGGTATCGAGGCAATGAGTAAGAAACACACATGAACCAACATACATCGGATAAATTTAAAGGGGCTACAGCAAGCGCTAGGGTTGCATATCTAGAAGGCAGAAATCCCTACACTAGGTCAACCTAGAGTTTCCAAGGCCTATAGTCAAGATAGAGGAGAGAACTCTATTAAGATATCGGTGATTGGGTGGGAAGAGGTATGGATCGATGATAGATAAGATAAATATGCACAATGTAACTGAAATGAAAGCAAGGAAAGCTAAGGAGTTGATCATGAATACGAGTATTATGCTAACTAGTATCAAAATACATGTAACACTAAGCTAACATAGCACAATGAGGGAAGGAGATGAACTAATCTATGCAAAATGAAAAAGATAGTTAGAGCACTTGCCTTGTACCTGTAGGGTGGTCACTGATGCATCTATCTCTCTAGAGAAGCAGCACACCGAAAGAGAATCGTTATTAGGTGGAGAAGGGGAACATCGTTCCTCTCCTAGACAAATTACAAATGACCTAATAGTGCAAACAAACCAACCAAGAAGAAGAGTGTCCAATCCAATCCAATGATAGTGCAAGATGAACCAAGAGTTGAGTGAGTAAATGCGAAGATGGTGCAAAAGAGAAGAGCAGATGGCAGTTCCTAAGATTCGAGATTCCTTCTTTTTGAATGTTAAAGTGAGGTGTGTATATATAGGACACCATTGCCCATGGGAGATCACGTTAGCCAAGAGAAACATAACACCGACACCATCGCCCATGAGCAATGGTGTCGACCAAAGATGGTGAAATGAGATGATGTTTCATGCAAAGTGAAAATGAGGTGTTGTAGATCATGGACATGGTCCAACAAGGTGCTAAATGGAGAGATTCAAGCAAGATGTCATGAATGCAATGTGCATGAGACCTACGGAGACAAGGATAACTAGTGCAAGGACAACAAAGGCTGGGACAAAATAGCAACACTCTCTCTGTGGCAGAGTAGGAGAACGTACCTGTGAAGGAAATGATCTTTACAAGGAAATGAAAGAGTCGGGAGTAATTAATGAGAAAAATATATCATAATCCAAAGTAGCTATGCACTTCTATTAGAGTCACTTTCTATTGTTACAATTTTTCCCAATATGTTTTTCTCATTCTGCTGAAAATCAATTTGATGACGATGCAGTCTCTAGTACGATCTCTATTGATCCTTCCAGGCTACCCACTCCCCCATCCTAAAGCAATTCTGGATTGCTTACAAAAATGTGAAAAGAATATTTGATGAGGATTTTATTTATAGTCTGGTATCGTCATGGGTCCTAATGTTTAGTCCGATGGTAATATTTGGTTTCTATTATGGCTTCTTAACTACATGGCCGATTAGTCCGGCACAAATCTATTATGTAAGATCTTTACTCCTAAAAAATAACTATCTCTAACCCATAATGGTTATGTGAATAACCATTCCCCATTCCAGGCAGGCCCCTTAAGGCACCTGCTCGAGAAATAGATGCATCAGTGACCCTTATTTGCATAAAGGAAATTGTTAATAATAGGTATGAGAGATGAAAAGTGAAAAATTAGGTGTATACGGATTCTACAAGCCAATCTTGACCTATTCATTAATCCCAAGTGATTAATTAAACCTCATCTAACTCCCATGGGTCATGAATCCTAATTAATTACCTCTAATCATGTTTATCCACTCATAATTCTACATCTCCATTATCTCACATTCACTAGCAATTGCATTTCTCCCAAAAAAGAAAGCTATAAAAGCAACCTAATACCTCCTTCCAAAAACACATTATGTCCTTAAAAGACATATAGATTTGTTTATCATAAGAGCATTTCTATTATAGGAAGGCTTGCCAAAAGTGGAAAACTCCTTACTTGTTGAAGTAGTAAGAGAAGAATCAAATAGGACTTTTGGGCCATTTTAAGGAAATCTCTTCCTTTACCAAGTTCCTTCATTCAAGACCATTCGTTGCTTGTGGTCGAATAGTAAGGAATACCCACATCTCAAAACACATCCACACAACGAAGGGAGGTTTGCATTAATATTGTTAATATTTGTGCAAGTTAGTTCATTTCCTTCATATACTTTATCATGATGTATTTGTTTATTGAAATAAGTTATGATTTACTTGGTGTTAAATTCTTAGTTTACTTTCATCAATTTCATTTTGCATGCATGCATACAAAGAAACAGAAAGAAAACCGGGTACGTGATGTTTGGAAAAGAATTAAACAATTGAATGACATGCTTCTTTAACAGTTTGTTAGGAATTAGGTGAGACTCACTTATAAACTATCAAACTGTATGCATTATAATTCCATTTACCAAAAGCTTTGCCAATCTGATAAAAAGGTTAAAAGGTGAAGACGCTAAGTTTGTTGTGACTTCCCCTTTTAAATTTCAAGGCTGCTGATAAAATGTAACACAACAGAGTAGTTGTTTTAGAATAAGAGAAGAACTGTTTTTTAAATAGGGAGAAATAGTGGATAGGTAGAAGTTAGATTTATTGGGGATCCTACAACCAATCATGGAACTTGGGACTGTGAGTAGAGTACATGGCGTGGGTCAACTCTAACAACTCAGTCACAATCCTCAAGTGAATTTAAGGAACAAACATGATCTTAGTCTTGCACATGCTAACCAATAAAATTTGAACACGAAACTTCAAACTAGCCAATTTCTTTATTTGTCATTACATCACAACCTGTTAACTAATGAAAGCACAATTGCTATTATTAAAAAACCGGTGTTACATGGGGACGCATCCCCCCAAAAACCAGGAGTCTGGGACATCCCAAACATACTGGGGACGGCGGGACAGAAGGAAACATCCTCCCCCCTCCCCCTCCCCCCCCACGTTTCCAAAATGGCGGGAAAGGAGGGGGACATCCCTGAATATCAAGGGACGTTTTGGGGATGTCCCCCTTTTTTTGAGGACATCAGGGATGTCTATTTTCTTTAAGAATTTTATTCTTATTTTGTAAAATTAATTTCTTTGCTATTTATCTTTTAAAATGTTTACAGGTTAACTATTACAAAGATATATTAAGATTCAAAAGTGATATATGAATACAGAAATTTTTGAGCACAAATACACACAGTGGACTGTAGATCAATACTCATATGGTTGAGAGTCTGATATATTCTAATTTCACAGTGCTCTTTTTCCAAATCTTATATGCAGGGAGGGAAGGGGAAGTGAATAGCTTGTTATAGACTCTATACGCAGTCAATTAGCAGCAGCCTCTATGAATGGAAGGAACCCTTAATGCTGTCACTATCTTTTCTTTTAACTGTTTCATGTTATCATGCACCCTATATCAGTATTCAAAAGAGTATTTACAGCTGGGTAAACGACTTGTGTTTGGTAATGACTGTATGGATGCATGTTTGTGTTGAGTATTGGGTCCATTATTATCAAGATGAAGCACTAGATTGTAGTTTTGGGTATTTTATACCTACTCACATTAGTAGGTGAGTATGCATTAAAAGCCATATGGACTATCAATACCAGCAACATATATATTAATATTATATGTCTATACATTAAAAGTTATATAGATATGAAAATCAATAACATACATATTAATATTAAAAGTTATATGGACATATAATATTAATATAGTTATATGTATGTTGTTGAGCTTTTAATATAGATATGTGAATGTAGATTGTACGCATATAATAGATCCATATGTAAATATGGACTAGTATTCATAAATTATAAATTTTATATGTATATTTTTATTATTATAATTTAATATATTATTTTAATAGTCCCAAAAATTTGGAAGTTTTTGTGGTTCCAAATATTTTATCCCCACATTCGGCCATCACTGAGTCTTAGATAACACTGGAAAAAACTAAAACTTACATTAAAATTAACGAAACAAGAGATTGCTCTTAATAAGTTACCAATAGAAATCTAAATACTTACTATACAGGAACAAAAAAATGTTACACGACTTTACATTTCTAGTCATAAAAGTGATCATAAACGAATAATACAGATCACAAACCCTCAATCTATTCTAGATGTTTAGCATGTACAGCCAAGAGGATGCCTCATCCTTCACAATCTTGAATAGGACAAAGCTTATTCACTTCGCTCGCTCCCACTAATTATTGAAGGCAATCAACCGGCACCGAGTACATAAATGGTACTTGTTCCAACAATCTCCCACTTGGAAATTGCTCCAAATAAGATTGCAATTTTACCTTCTCAAGTGCATCAAGTAAATTTCCGTCCATCCAAAGCCTTGTTCAAAGCATCATGTGCGTTGACTTGACATCTTTACTTTCAACCGATTCTACCACTTCTCTGATATACTAAAATTTAATCCTGATATGCTGTCTTTCAATGACTCTTGGGGTTCTTTGTCAAATAAATAACACTCTAACTATCACACTGTAACGGCAAGGATTCTTGTTTTAAACAACTATTTTTGAACATAATTGCTGCAATCAAACTGGTTCTTTGGAAGCTTCTATAATAACAATATATTATGCCTCTGTTGTAGATTGGGAAACCAACTGTTTCCTGGAGGTAAAAATATTGGCAGTTTTCAACAAACTGATGCACTTGAATGATCTAAAATTCAGGGGTTTTGGGATTAAAGGGACAGAATAACAATTGTGTCAGATGTACACAGTAAATCTATCTCTGAAAAGAAATGTATATTATTCAAAAGACTGAGATTACAATAGCTATCTCTGCAAGGAGATGTATGTGCTTCCCTTTCGGGTTACATATACTTATATACCTAATTATAGAAATATGAAGAGACATTTAGAAGAATGTGGAAGGTCACCAATCTTGAGGGAGATGAGGTGGTTCACCTTCCATGAGTTACATATGTGAAAATTTCGTGAAATTATTATTTTTAGACTGCACTACAAAAATTATATGTTGAGACCTTTAGAAGAGGATTTCGGGGGTCAAACTTTTCCAAGAAGAGTTCTGCACCTCTTCTTCATATGCTACACATTCCAAGTTTTCTGACGCATTTTGAACAAAATCAATTAGAAATATGGTGGAAAAATTATGACTCCCCAAAATTACCCCACTAAAATTACTTCTTGGATTGTTATCGATCATTGAAGTTTTTTACTTGCATCTCCAATAGTTAATATCACAATCTCCTGTGCCCTATAGGTATCTTAAAATTCTCTCGATAGTTTATCTAATATTGTTTACTTGAGTATGCCATAAACCTTACTTACTACTCCCACTCCATGCCTTAAGTGTGGTATTGTGTCTACCGTTCCATACTTAGATCTTTCCAACCGCTATAATATGTCACTCTTATTATTTGTTCATCTTACTCTTAGGACTCGTGTCGTTAGACATCAATACACCCAATCAAATTGGAGTATTTATAACTGGAGTACACTTATCCATCCTACAGAGTAAGTATGTCTTCAACACAATTCATTTGGATGGTCTACAATTTCATAGTCTTGTGATTTCTTCTCACCTCAATACCCCAAACAATAATGCAATAAACCATGATATTTCATGGCAAACTCACTTGACAATTCAGTTTTGGTTTACTCGACTAATGTTCTTGAATCATTAATCATAATAATATCATCGACATGTAAAAAACCGAAGTTATGAAGTGATTACCATTGGGTTTGAAATAGACACAATGATCTCCATCACATTTTAAGAAGCCTTGATAGATAATATATCTATCAAACATTTGATAGCACTACCTGATTTTTTCAGACCATATGGCGACTTCTTCAACTTGCACACCAAGTTGTCTTTCACCTCATAAAATCCGTTTGTTTCTGGATTCCTTCTTGATCTCTCCATGAAGAAAGGTTGGCGTCACATCCATTTGCTCAATTTCCCCATCATTAAGCAGTTGCTAATGCAAGAAACAGTCTAGTAGGGGCTAACTTGGAAATCAGAGAGAAAGAAACATGTTATGAGATTTTTACCCTCAACTTCAGAGTGTCCCTTTACTACCAACTGAGCTTTATATCTTTGCGATGAACCATTAACTCTATACTTCTTGAACAGCCATTTACAACCCACCACCTTTCTTCTTCAGGCAACTGTTGCTAATGCGAAGTCTATTTTTTATAATGAAATCTCATTTGGACTCTTCCATGGCTCTATTCCAATGACTTGACTAATCACCACTAAAGAATTCATTCACATTTTTGGGTTCGTAATCACCACTAAGGACCTCATTCACATTTTTGGATTCATCACACATAGAAGACAGTAAAATAGCTAAAATTAGAAGAATCTTAACCATACATTTTAGGTATTTTTTTGGCCAATGACTTGTTAGCCATGTCTTTGAACATTATCAAAATGCTCACCATCAATTTGGAACTATTCTTCCCCATTTCCAGACTTATCTGTTACCTCATTGCTTTCTTCAACAGTGTTGAGGTGCATATCATCAAAATCATATATGTGTTGAATGACTACCTCTTCATCAAAGCGCTTCACTGCAAGATGATTAGTTCTAGTTTGATTTTTTAACTTCTTGGATTACCCTTTGTAAACTATTTGTTTGAATAGAATTTCTAACTTCATAAAATCAATCAGGGTAGTATTCATCCTTGAAGGCTTTTATAATTTATCCCAGGTTGGATTAGATCTCTTGACAATCAAGTCTCCTTCCTAAGGGTGTGCACTTGCTATCAATTCTTGATGGTTGAAGAAACCTTCAGAAGTGTGTCTTGATCTTTTCTTTGTTTGAAAAGTCATTCATAGAAAAGTAGGGATCTAATTGATCTAGCTAGTAGTATATTGCATTTACATGTATCTTTCCTTTAAACATAGGAAAGTGCAGATTTACCTACAACTTACGGGGAATTTACCACCAAAATCTTTACTGATGATGGCGTCAATGAAACTACCCATTGGAGGACTTCTAGACACTCTACGAAACAGAAACTTCTGTTGTTTTAAGAGTGATTCTACGATTTCGTTCTTAATCGTTGCTTGGACTCTTCTTGCATTGGTTTTTCCATTGGAACTTTATTGAAATGGCTCAGGAGGAAGTATGATGGTTCTTGTGGTTTGACATTGAGGCTCAAATGCTTTGAACGTGTACAATGGGACATGCAAGGGGAACCACTTTGATACTAATGATCCGGATCCCAATGCAATTAGGGAACAACACTTTAAATGAGGACCTAAATGTGCTATAAGCATATGTTGAAGCTTAAATATTGAATGAAACTAAGTGGAGAGATATAGAACTAGAATAATAAATGTATTTATTTATCTGTATATTTTGCAAATGACATACTCTTGAAAAAGATGTATAGGTGCTTACATTGTACCTAAGGCTATAAATGTGTACATATATGATCAAATTCGTGAAGGGAAGAGCTATGTTGAACTGCTTGGGAACCATGTGCAACTCTTCATTTTCAACTATTATGGAATGTGCATTATCAGGTGTGTGCACGAATCTATCATATGCATAGATGTAACATGTATCTTAGAGTTTCCACATGCATGGCGATATGTGGCATGAAGTGTCCATATGGCTAGTGTGTTGTGTTAAAGGTCAAGATTACGTAGAGATTTGGCACATGGCCATGCGGCATTCAAAGCACAATGGGTTGTGCGCAAGAACTTGGAGCGTAGAGGAGGTCTTCGAAGCTGAGAGACATTGTTCCTCATGATGCATGGGGTGCATAGGGAACAAAGGGTTGAGCACAAGATCTTGAAGCATAGAGGAAGTCTTTGAAGATGAGCAGCATTGTTCCATGCATTGCACAGGGTCCAACAGACTACATGCAAGATCTTGAAGCACATAGATGGTTTTCAAAACTGAGAGACATACTTCCTTATCTTGTGTGGAGTGTGTACGGCGCAAATACTTCTGTGAAAATGCACAACTTGTAAAGGCGCACAAGATGAGAGGGTGCAGGTATGCAGTTGTGCGCAGATCATCTTCTCTCTAAGATGTCCCAACCTTCAATTCTACAACATCAACCTTGACATCTGTTCTGCTCGAACTAGTTTTTTATCTTCCATGGATGCTGAATTAGCACTACCCTTGATTGGGGTACTCGCATCCAACTTATACAATGTTACAAGCCTTACTCCTTTTACTAAAATAATGTTTTTATGCACCAAATTCAGCCATCCTTGTGAGGATTGTATCAACTCTGGGATCATAAAATTCAGTAACTGAGAGTAGATATGGTGTCAAACCTGGTACACGCCGTAAATCAGGTATCCACTTTACACTTTCATCTCTGTGCTTGATTCTCGCACCACTCGAACAACCTCATAACTGAAATTTTCTCCAAGAAGCATCTTGCCTCTATGGGCCATCTCACAGTCTTTGAACCCCTCTATATGTGGAGTCAAATGGTAAGAAACACCCGAGCCTACTAGCCATGCTTCAACAAAACAGTCCAGAAACCCGAGTTTCCTTAGCTCTGATAGAAAAGACACCCCCTTGATGCTAATCAAGCTCTGATACCAAGTGTTAAATTTCAGGGTTGTTAATAAAATGGAAAAGAATAAAGCTGCTGCTATAACAGATTTAGGTGAAAATTGTTGCCATATAAAAGCTGGCATGAAACAGAGCAAAACAAGATATTGTTCTTAAAATAGAAATCTGAATACTCAACACACAAGAACTGAAAAAACCAACACAATTTCATAAATCTGGGTCATAAATGTGACCGCTGCATTATTCATTAAACAAGAATGTATACAAATGACTAACACCCAGGATGTTTTTACCGATCCTTGCTCATCCTCTATTTATTCTGGATGCTTAGCATATACAATCAAGAGGATGACTTAGCCCCCACAATCCTCCACAATGGTGTATAAAACAAAGCTTATCCATTTTGCTGAACGACGACTGAGTAATTGACACTTCCAATAACCCCCTCCTAATATACAAAAAGGTTTATGATGAGTCTTATGAACTTCTTGTGATTCTTTGCAAAGTCCTTCATTAGTACTGTTTACAAGTAAAGTGACATTATATTACTCCCTCTCAATCTATACAAATGAATGTAATAAAAAACTGGTGCATACAATCCCATCAATGCTTTTCATTATAATTTTCACAATCATTCATAACCTAGAGCGATCTTATGAAATATGGAGACAGTTTTACCAGGTATATAAGTTCTCCTCAGTCCTAGTACCCTCGGTATTAATGTCCAAAAAGTCTCTCATGCCTATGATGGATTTATTCTGATTTTATGGGAAAGTAGATGGAAATCGAAAGTGGCAACTCTAAACTTAGTCACTCTAAGTAAGTGCCATGTCTAGTTACAACGCTACCAATGCTATCACAAATTCTAAGAATTGAATATTACGCTTCATACTTTGCGTTGACATTCCTTGTATTGATTTAGGACCTGCTCCATTTGGTGATTGAGACTAATAAGAAACCAACAAACTGATCTATTTTTTCAGGCACCTGGGTAACGTTTAAGGATTAACAACTAAACTCTAGAAAAAGACGATTTTTTAAAAGGCCTTGCTTGATAGGTAGGTCTCTTGTTCCACCTTCAGGAACTCCACTCTTTGGACCTTAACAGGTGGAATTCCATTCCTCGTAATGGCATAGGTTTATGGAGGGGCTTTTGTTCCTATTTTTTTAAGTAGAAGGTCCATGTTTTTTAATGAAGTCAGTTATAGGAAATAAAATAATGTTGCCTTGGAAGATAGGAGCTCCACTTTTTTTCGCCAGCTAAAATTAGGAGGTGGCTGAGTAAGGGAGTGCTAGAAATTTCTCCTTATAGTTTAGAGTGGTTTTGTATTTGGTACTTTGTATACATTTGTGACATCAATTTTTGTGATTTTAGAGAGAAATTTGGTAAAGGATCCTAAAAAAATTGCAAAGGGATCCTTAAAAAACTTAAAAAAACAAGAGATCTTAAAACTATTAAAATACCCATAATTTTTTTCAACACCACCTACTTAGATATTTAAGCCCCACTCCATAGAACCATAGTTGCTAAACAGCTGCTATTTCAATATTTAATAAAAAGAAAAAAGAAATAAAACAATATATAATAATCATACATTGGCCCAGGCTTTTTCTTTGACTGGCCTTTTCCCTGACTACATGTTATAAGCTATCTGGAAGTCTATGTATCCTTAAAAGACCATGGTCTCGTATACAATAAGTTACCCTGCAGTGTTATTCATAGTAAACATGGCATGCAAAGGAAGGCTTGATGGGTAACATTGTCCCATGAACTAAAAATTTCCACGAGACATGGGACCGGATTATTCTATTGCAGTCAGTAATTTCTTAACATGAAAATGGAGGAATAGAGAGTGTTATAGATTATAGGACCTGATATGAATATCTACAGGATGAGTCCTGTAAAGTCCTAACCAAATATGAAGATGGTAGTCCTAACCAGATATGAAGATGTTCTTACCACTCCCCTGAGGAGGCTGCTCTACTGGCTTGAAAATTTAGTCCCAGAATTAGGATCCAGTGATAACTACGGACGAAGCTTATTCTGTCCTTCTCATAGAAGAGAAGAGAAGGAAATATGATTCTGTAATTCCAAAAGCAAGTTCGGCCTCAACAGTACTATTTTCTACAAAAGTGAGCGTAAACAAAGATAAAGGAAAACAATTTCAACAAACTCCAGAATTCTAGGGGTAAAATTATTAAGTGCAATTTTACATATATGCTTTAAAAAAGACTAATTTTTGAGAAGACTCCTGATGTAGATCACTACTTACAGCACTGTGTACTAGATGGAAGTTACAGAAGCTTCATAAAAAACCTTAAAAGAATTGTAGGAAACAGATTATATCATACTTAGCAGAGAATTAGGAAGAGATGGCAGCCACTCAGTAAATCTGCAGAACTGAACAAACATATATTCAATATTGTATTCACTAATATAAAATTGATACAGCGAAAAAAAACTTCTGTTCCGTTTAACTTCACCCTCTACCTTTGACTCTTTTCTCCCACTCCCCTATGCATATCTTTTTATGTGTATTTATATCTAAATTGTGTTCATCTATTCCTATTAAACAGGCAGTTAACAGTCAGTTCTATTTTTAAGAGAACTTCACAAATATATCTTTTTATGTGTATTTGTATCTAAATCGTATACATGATTTTCGTGTGTTCAACTATAACTCTCCTACTCCATCCCACTCGATATGCTCGGTATCATTCTCCCCTTTTTTTTTTTCTGAACCTCTTGGTTCAGAGGCGGATTTACCCATTTTCCTTCATTTCCACCATAAATCAAACCAGGTGTTTTGTTGTTCAACTTCACATGTACTTGCAAGGATATTTTTTGTCTTTCTTGCAACCTCACTTTGTTTAGCCAAATAACTTTTGGCAATATCCCACCCCTCTATTTATAGGCAGAGCGGGTACGGATTGAGACATAGATCAAGCAGTGAGTGAGCCCACTCCGGACAACTGCAACAAGAAAATGACAGGATCCTCCATTGTAAATCCAATGAAATGAAGACTATGCCTTTTCGCTTTCATGCTTGCAATTGTCATATCAAAAATGGCTCTTTCTTCCTCTTCTTTCATGTCTTCATATTCCTTGGAAATCACCTCAAGCACAACTGCATTCCTCTCTATACAATGGTCTACAACATATCCATTCTTCTATTTTACTAATGAACTTGTTTCTTCACCTCTATATGATTATATCCATGTCTTTTTCAAAATATCCTTGGGTTGCTTCACAAAGCCAACCTCCTGCTCTCATAGCTGAACATGCATTTATGTTAGCAGTAATAACAAAAACAAGGGTATGCATACAACCCCACTCTTTTCTCTGCGGTAGTAGACTTTGTTACTTTTTACTTTTGCTTGGCTGACTCTCTCAGATCCTTCATCTCCACTCTCTTTTGACCTCCGACACATTAAGGACTTTTTCTCAATTCCAATGTCAATGTCAGTTATCCCCACATTCTTAGCGATAACATGGCATTAATAAAGGCCCCATGTGGACTCAAATCCACTTTCTTTATTTCCTCCATTGCCTTTGGGGAAAAATACAACTTGGTCTTCCTTCTCCTTGAACATTTCAAGATATTGCTCTTCTATATATGCATTATACACTAAATTTTCAGAAGTATTTCAACGTACCTTTCGTATGTGAAAGTTTGCAGTACCACTCCTTATTGCTACTGCTGCAAATGTGTCTCCACTTGCACTTCCTTTGTCATTTTCTATTTTTCAGGTCCCCTAGGAGCCTCTTCATCATGTGCGTTCAAATGCACTCTCTCCTCTTTCATTCCTATGTCCTTTGAAGGACATATTTCAACCCCAACATCTCTATCCTTCGCTGCAATATCACTTTGCTGCAACTTCTACTGTAACCTCCTCTTGATTGGTTTCAACCACATGCTCTTATTCCACATTCTTTTCCATCTAATTCTCTTTCATGAGGGTTCCTCCTCCTCCACACTTGGCCTAATTCCTATCAAGTTTGAGCCTATCAAGGCTTCTTTCCTTCACACTCCATCTGCTTACAGTAGTTTTTGACTGCCACAAAGAAACTCCTCCTCCTCACCAACTTCTACATCTTTCTCCAAGGAAAGATTTCCTCCTTCAGTACATGCTTCCCCCATGGAAGTCATATCAAAATTAAAATAGTCTAAAGCTTCTCCCTCTTCTCCCTCTTCATACCTAATGACTATCTCTTCCATATCTTCTTCAATAAGAATATTCTTCTTCCTCTACGTCCTCTTTAATAAGGATCTCTCCCTCTATAGTGCTTCCCCAATGGAAGTGATATCGAGATTAAAATAGTCTAGAGCTTCTCCCTCTTCAGACTTAATGACTATCTCTTTTCATATCTTCTTCAATGAGAAGATCTTCCTCTATGTCCTCTTCAATGAGGATCTCTCCCTCTATGGGCTGCTGCAAGTCCTCTGCAGAATCACTAGCACTCTCTCCCATGTATTAGTCGACATAACCTCCTCTAGGCAAGAAGCATTGGAGTTTTCTTCAAATCTTTATATGTCATTTGTCTCAATTATCACTGTGCATTCATGAAGTGAATCCTCTCCTTTGGAGTAGCAAAACAATCCTACCATGTCCCTTTCAGATGGACAACGTGCTTCAACTACCATCACTTAAACTACTGCACTATTTTGAGGTTGCTGATCCACATCAGGGACCAGCTGAATCATATTTTCTTTATTGTTTTCCACCTTGCAGACTGTTCAAATGGATGCTCGTATATTTCTCTACTGATTCTCTTCTCCATGGTGTCCAAGGTTTGCTTTTCATAATGTCTTTTGTTAAACTCTATCTACCACTAATTGGGTTATTTGCAAAAAAATACCCCGTGCATCTTTAACAAGATACCTCTTTTAGCCATTTCTTATATATCTTTTCTCACACACATTATTCGTAATCTCTAGCTTCCTCAAGCTACTATAATGCACCTCTTTTGGACACGAAAGCTCCTTTGATATTATCAATGTTTCCCCTTAGAAACACAACAATAACACAATCTTTTGCAAATTTCTACTATCACTTCATTAATCAGTCAAGGATTTTCATGACTGTCTCAATAAGCTCATAGCTCGTACTACACCACATACTTCTATCTAGCATGTTGCAGTTTTGCAACTTCTAGAGCAACACTTTGGTAGTTACATATTCTTCCACCGTTTCCACCGTGATCCTCTGTAGATCATTACAGCTGCCAACAAACCTAAACTGCTGTTTATTAGCCGATTTCATTCAAAGGGCCTTAGAACTTCCACCCAAATGCACTTCAAGGCTCAGCTCAACTCTTACGAGTACTCTTCTCATTAACAGATAACACTCTCCCACAAGTCTGTACTCCTAAAATTGGAAAAGTCTTTGTATGCTCGGATACCAACTGATGCAAATCACTATATGCAGCACTGTGTACTAGATGGAAGTTACAACAGCTTCATCAAAAAAAACATTTAAAGAATTGTAGAAAACAGATTGTACCAGGAGATCACACCACCAGATACCTATCAGAGAACACGGAAGAGAGGCAGGGAAAAATATGAATGGCAGCCACTCAGTAAAGCTACAGAACTGAATGTCTAAATAAGGTCATTCATATATTCACTATTGTATTTTACACTAATACAAAACTGATATAGCAAAGTACATTTTCTATTCCATTTGACTTCACTCTTTACTTATAACTCTTTTCTCCCCTACTATGCAACTTATATCCAAAGAGTTGTGTTCATCTATTCCTACTAAACAAGTAGTTAACACTGAGTTCTATTTTTAGGCGAACTACCCCATAAATATCTCAACCCCCTTTGTACTGACAGGTGTACATCATTCCTAAAACAAGTTGTACATGGCTTCCCTCAACTACAACTCCACCATGTTCATCATGTACACGGCGTCAACTACAACTCTCCTAGTTGATCTCCACCATGTTTGCCTCATATGGTACAACAAAAATAGTGTTTTAGACTTCATTGGCATTTTTTACAGAAAGATAATTGAATGAAAAAACTCTATGAAGTTCAGTATACTGTTACAAGGAAATTCGAACGAAATTGTAGCACCAGGGATTTGATTAAATAAGATAATGGTGGTGCCAATGCCATGACAATTCCAACATCAAAATTAATACAGCTCTACATTATGAAGTGAAGACTTCATGCATTGTAATGAATACTTGATTATAATTTTCATAGTTTTTAATGTTGGTAAGTGTGTTATAATGGAGGTGGTGGGAGCTGTAATTTTTGTAGAAAAGAAATTAATAACAATAAATAATTTGATGTTGATTTGATTGTTATAGAGTAATTTCGATTAGACATTAAATTTGATGTTCATTTGATTGTCACAAGATAATTTTTAAATTTAAACTTAACGTCCATCAAAATCTGTCACTATTTTTTTTCCACCATTTAAACACTCCCACCTCCAATGCGCCTTCTAAAATATTATAAACATTGTAATGTTGAAAGACCTATATTTTTAGGATTTCCTCACCATGTAAGACATTTTTTTCCAAATTACCACTGTAATGAAATGCATGATAAGCTATGTTCAATCTTATAAATACAATTTCTGGTGTATAAGTAATTGTTTATTGAGGCAAGAACTAAACGATGAAAAATATAAAATTACCGGACTCTAAGAAAAGCTAACAGTTTTGTTTTTGTTTTAATTGACAGTTTTTGGGGAACGGCCATTGGGCACAACAGCAGAGAGGGGTCCATCTTTTTATCATACTCACCAGTATTGTGAGACTTGAACCAAAAGGTTGCACTCAATTTACTAGAATTTTTAAAATAAAATGACGTAATTTGAATGTATGAAGAAGATCACTATTTTGGTAGTTGTAACACTAGAGTCTTAAACTTTTATGGGTGCTATTGAATCCATTGGATTTGTTGAGATAAGTTTCGAAAAGTAAATGCAATATTAAATTCTGTAATCAGTATTTATTTAAAACCATTCTATATATGGAGGGGGTGGGGAGGTAAACAATTGAAATTGGCTTTCGGCAGGATATTTTGGTTTTCCTTAAAAAAAGATTTGGGTTGTTGATTTTGAACAAAGATAACCAACTAGCATGTTTTATGTTTGAGTTTATGAAATGGGGATGTTTTTTTTTTTTTTTAAAGGTTGTAGACGATTGGTGATGAAAAAACAAACAATTTAGGCAAAAGTAGTGATATACCTGGAAAAGAGATGATGATATTGATAAAAGACACTTTTGTCAATGGAAAAGAAAAAATGGATGATGATATTGATAAAATACACTTTTGTCAATGAAGACTTTATGTGTCCTAATTTTGTTATAAATTTACAGTGTTTTTGTTATATGTTTTATGTTTGTTAATTATTAGTCTACATTAAAAAATTTAGTAGTGCATATTTTGGGGTTTTGGTCTTATTGTGATGTTTTCTTATATTCCTTTAATCTCTCCTCTCTTCTTCATGTTTTCTCTCCCTCATTATTTTCAATCTCCTCTCTTTCTTTTTCCTTTAGTTTTGGTTTTCTTGCTAGAATTGTCATGTGTTAGTGTTTTGAAAATAGATAGGATTAAACACATTTCATAATTTACAATGATTTTCTTTTAAATAAATCCAAACAATGCATAAACATAAAAATAAAATCATCAAAGGAAAATAAAAAACTATATATATTGAGAATGCAATGCATAGGAAGGTCATCAATGGATATAACAAATTTCTCAAAAGCTCTCATACTTAACCAAGATATTCCTCCTTCTCAAACAACATGGAAAATGTTACAAAACTATGGAAGATTCTCAAAGCACCTAGAATAAGCATGAAGAACAAGGAGATAATGAAAAATCCCATATAGAGGAGAGGAAAATGAAAAATTTATGAGTTTAAGAGATCATTGCCAATTTTGACTGGTCAAACTTTAGACAACTCCTAATGGTTGCAGGAAAAGCTAATCCAATTGGCAAGCAAAATGCAAGTCTAATATCTTATTTCTATGGGTAGATAATAAGAAGTATTTAAACTTAGAAGATTATAATAGTTAACCTAAGTAAAGCTAAAATCTAAGTGTGATAGAATCGCAACACCAACACCCCACCATAAGTGCAAATCTGGAAAATTGTATAAAAAAGATGAGTCTCAAACTCAAAGATGGGTTCTAACAACTAGGCCTAACTAGGTATCCATGTACAATAACTAAAAAATGTCTTCTCTAGAATAATGAGATATGCCACAAGGTTCTCTCTAAAAAGTAGTGCAACATCATAAGTGCTCTTAACACAGAAACATGTGAACTTTATCGATCATAAAAAAGTGATTACAAATACAGGAGATGTTAGCAATTCTTATATTGGATGATAGATCTCCCAGATAGTGGAAGATATGCAGAAATAACATATTGCCCCTACTTGTCCCTATAGGAATTCATCCATGAAACAACATTTCAACAATGGTACGACCACCCATTAATCTAGGGATTATGACAACTGCATACAAGTAAAAGAGAATAATTTAAATTGTTGCATTTATTCAATTAACCCACCTATGGTGAATTAAGTACCTATGCTAGTCCTAATATTGGATTCTCCCTAATTCAATATGGTCTTAAGTGAACCTGAGAGAAATTCTCTGAAGCCCTCAAAATTTTCCTTTACAAGTGACTTTGTGAAGACTTCTACACATTGTTGATCTATCAAGAAATATTGAACTTAGATGTTTTTATTTTGAACATGTTAGTGAATGAAATGTACTTACACCTCAATGTGCTTTGTATGATCATGAAACACATGATTATGAATAATATTTATTACTCCTTGGTTGTCAACATGTAGTTTAGCTAGATGTTTTTGTGGTACACCCAATGCTTCAAGTATGCATTGGAGCCATATCTCTTCATAGACAACTCATATTGTACAATACTCTGATTCTATGGAGGAGTTTGAAACATAATTCGACTTCTTAATCCCCCAAGATATTGGTCCAGGTCCTATCAAGAATGCAAACCCTAAAGTGGATTTCCTTTCATCTATGTTCTCTGCATTATTTGAATCTAGATATCATATCAAGAGGAAGTTATCATTATTCTTGTAGTCTAGGCCACAATCTATGGTTCCTTTGATGTCCTCGGTATCCTCTTTACTGATTTCCAATGATAAACCTTGGGTTCTTGCATGAAATATGAAAGATAGATAATAGTGTAGCTGATATTTTTCCTAGCGCATGCCAAGTAGATGAGACTCCCAATCAACTGCAAGTAGAGAGTTTCATGTTTATTTGTTGTGAAAAATCTATTCGAGACAATTGAATTTTGTCTCCATAGGCAAGGAAATTAGCTTATAATCCATTAAACAAAACTTCTCAAGTTTTGTCTTGGTATATTTCAAATGTAATATAAAGATGTGATTTTCTCTTTGTCAAACTTCCAAAGCAAGATAATAATGTAGATGCCTAAGATCTATCATGTCAAATGATCTGTTTAGATCTTTCTTTGTTTACTCAATCATTTTTACTAAGCTTCCAGTGATGATTGGATCATCAACATTAGCCACAGTGATTACCATCTCCCCCCTTATTGTTTCAAGTAGAGATTAGGATCGTATGGACTTCAGTTAAATCTATGATGTATGAGAAGTTCATCAATTTTTATGTACCATGCTCTAGGAGACTATTTGAGACCATATATTGACTTGATGAGTCTACACACCTTTTCCTCTTTTCAAGGTATTAAAAATGTTAAGAAAAGGTGTTTAGTTCTCACATTATAAATGTTGGGGAGAACATTATTTATATGTGTTATGTGATCATATTTGGTTATACGTGAATTTAGTTGTAAATAACTACTCACTAGATATATTAATGGTTGTATTTGTAAGTAAGTTGTTTAGTTTTTTAAAACAACTTAGTTTTAAAGAGGTTGGGGAGAGATTGTAGGGAACTTGAAAATAGGATTTCATGTGTGATGTATTATTCTCGTATGTAGTAATAAGTGAGCTTATTTTTTATTTAGCTTTTTGCAAATTTGTTTCAAAACAAATCCGCATTCGGTATCAGAACAGTGTGATTGCAATGGAAGAATAATATGTATATAAGGACAAATTTGTTATTCTTTGTTGCCTTGTTTATGAGATTTATATTGTCATTGTTTTCTTTGTAATATGTATAGTATATTTGTAATGTTTAAAGAAATAGGTTAGTTTTGAATTTAAAAGTCAAATCAATTATTATTGAGCTTATGCTCGTCTAGATATGGGGTAAAACGTTCACTCCATTTTTTAATGCAATAGACCCACGTAGATTGTGTGACATGAGAATGAGGAAGGACAAAACCAATATTTCACTTCTAGATCTCAAAGGACGTTTGAGTTTGTATGCCAATGTCAAAGCCACTTGAGGATCTGTGAAGGCCATCTTTGAGTCTTTGAAATGTGTAAATTCTAATGCAATCAAGAATGGTATCTTGCAAGATTGAATGAATAGATATGAATATTGAGTAATGTAATATTATAGTGATTTTTAGTGTTAATTAGTTAAGACTTAAATAGGCATGTTTTTATTCTCTTTTTTAGAATATATTTAGTGGCTTAGTTTGTTTTAGAGTCTTGTTCTCTTGTCAAATGTTAATGAGTCAAAAATTCATAATGTCCAAATAAATAGATTTGTAATTAAATTGATATTACAAATCTAAGTGTGTATATAGTCTTTTTTATATGTTATCTACTATAAAAAAAATTTAAAAAATGTGTCGTCTTGTCAAGAGTCAAGTGAAAACATTGTATGTTGTCATATTGTCAAAGTACTATATAGGTCCTCAATTTACAATTTACGTTGATATTCTTAGTGTCAAAGTCAAATACTAAAGTTTTTGGGAAGTGTTGAGTCAGTCAAAATTTTTGAGTTTTTGTCTAAAGTGTCATAAATTAAAAAAATTGCCTTACAGACACACTTTCGGTTTAACCCAATGTTCTAAAGAAAAAATTATTTCACATCATGGGGGGAGAAAAAAATAAGTAAAATATGGAAATTGATGAGATTCAATGTCCAATTGGTTGAGTGAGCAACATGACACCATAAGATGGAGAATGAAGGATAATCAACATCCTCTAGTTAGTCAACAACAATGGGGCCACATAGTAGCATTGTTGGCATTTTATTTTAGTTGTGTGTTTTCTTTCTAGTGTGATGTGCTTCATTTTCAAGTTTCTTGTTTTGTGTGATAATGGGTAAGAACATAAGTAGTTTTCTTGTTCAATCGTAATGAGTGAGCATCATTTTCTTTTGTAACCTCCTGATGGAAAAATATAGAGGAGAACATAAAGTAAAAAGTAATGCAAATCGTGGACCTTGACAAGGTTTGTGGTGATATAGAAAACCACGTAAGTGAACATTTGATGGGTTCCTACTCATATGTAGATTCATGGTATACTTGCAGAAAACCATGGAAGGTTGAGAAGAGGCCCCTTTCGTTTGGACCAAGCTCACAATCCACAAGAATCAAGTGTGCCACCAAAGTTGGGCATACTATATAAAGAAGTGTGATTGTTTGTCTACCATGTTCACACTACGGGTAATGTTAGGAAAATGTGTTTAGTGCTCACATTATAAATGTTTGGGTGAATATTATTTATATGCGTCATGTCATCATATTTGGTTATACATGAGTTTAGTTGTAGATAATTCCTTACTAGATATCTTAATGGTTATATTTGTTAGTTTTTAAGGTTGTTTAAACAACTTAGTTTTTAGGAGGTTGGGGAGAGACTATAGGGATCTTTAAAATAGGATTTCTAAATCCTATAAATGTGTAATGTATTCTTCCCATATGTATCAATTATTGAGATTATTTTGTGTTTGGATTTTGTAAATCTGAACCAAATCCAAAAAAATCCTTTTGGTTGACTCGTGTAGAGTTCTTCCTGTAAATATCCATTAAAAAGGCACTTTTCACATCGTTTTGGTGGATTTTCCACCTAAACTGTGTATCTAGAGAAAAAATCAACGTAATTGTTTTTATCTTAGTTATGGGAGAAAAATTCTTTGCATAGTCAATGCCTTCTTTCTAAGCACACCACTTTGATACCAACCTTACCTTTTATTTATCAATACTACCATCTTCTTTGTGCTTCATCTTGAAGATCCGTCTACATCCAATCAGATTCTTCCCTAGTGGAATATTTGTAATTTGTCTTATGCTATTCTTCATTAATGACCGATACTCTACATCCATAACATCATTCCAAGGTTTTAAATATAAGGATTCCTACATTGTTGAGGTCTCAGCATAATAAAAAAACTATACTCATTAAATTTAAATTGACCTTTTTTCGAGGTATACTGAAATTCCTTGGTCCAATGGTTGATATGTCTGGGACACCATCCAACTTTGCATCTCGCACCATACTTTGTATACCACTTGGGAATACGTTGAGTGGTTCAATTGGGTGGTGGATCTTCACCAATTTTCCCATCATTAGTTTCCTCATCAGAGGGATTAAAATATTCTATTTTCACAATAGAAATGATCTATTTATCAATTGAGTTAAAAGAAGGATCCTCTTCTTATTTCTTCTCAAATAACTCAACATCCTTATTAGTGTAGACCTTTCTGGTTTTTAGATCCATGTATATAACTGAGTGCTTCATCACTATGCCTAAGAATAACTTTTCTTCTTTCATGTCCAATTTAGTTCTCTTCCTTTGAGGGATGTGCATACTATTTTTACATCCAAAAACCTTGAGATGTGCAATTGATGGCTTTCACATTGACCAAGCTTCATGTGGGTTACTCCATCAAGAGTTAGAGTAGGAACCTTGTTTAGTAATACATTATCATTTTAGTTACTTTTTCCCATTATGTTTTTGTCAAGACAAAATCTTTAATCATACTGATTTAATAAAATTAAATCTAAGTAAGGTCATTGTTGATCAAATAGATAAAAATAGTAAATACACAAGATCAGGTGAAGTAAATGCAAGAAAGAGTGATATATAAGGTTTGGAGAATGACTCAGCTTGTATATGTAGGTCTGAACTGATTTTGGACTAGAGACTGGTTTGGAAGGGAATATTTTGGGTTGTGCAAGATCCTTTCCTAGAACTAGACTGCAATAATCTCAAGGATAGGAGGACATGGGTATTAGCATCTGATCTAGGAACTGGTGTCTGTAGAGTGGCTCAGAATCTGGTTCTTTTTGTTTCTCTTAGTGTCACTCCTTGTTTGATGTAGGTCACATCATATTTGTTGTGTTGCACATGTACCTACAAAATAAACCCTAGCTACCTACACAATACACAAATACACATTAGATGAATAAAAATATGCATATGTTTGAGTCAGACTGACCTTGGCGGTCACCCCAATGTGATTATCACCGAACGTTGCACTACATGTCATGTAGTTATTTTATGTGTGATCGAAATAATGTCCCTTGAGCTACGATGCCCTAGTATTAGTTGTACAAAGAGATAGTATGAAACAACTACTTTGTCTTAATACAAATGTATAGTATGGATTTAAGAATAAACCCTCCTATGCAATGAAGTGTGGAGTCCCAAAATGTAGTCTTTAGTATAGATAGAAATTACTAGCTCCTTGTAGTAGTATGTGCCTTTTGAATGATTTCCCCCCTAATGAAGTTAAATAAAACATGTATATATATAATTACTTTTCTTAAGTTTCGTCATTGACAAGCGAAAGGTTGGCCAAGATCGATAAAAAAAGACAATAAGAAGTAACATTCGAAAGATCATAAAAAGAGGTAAAGAGGACAAAGGCACCCAGAGGGAACAGTAATGCTAGGATGCTCATATCCCTAATGGGAGGTCATGCACAGGGTACTCAAAAGGCAAGACAATGAAATCAAAGCTAAGTGGGATGTTGGCTGGTATGTAAAACTATAAGTTGTCAATCAGAAACATTAAGTGATAAAGTCGAAAAGGATAAAAGCAATGTCAAAACAAAGTAAATGGGTGTTAATGAGTAATTCTCTTGCTTGGGAATCATGCATATAAATGAAGTATTCAAAGGCTATATTTACATAGTAAGTGTTTGATTTAGTGACTACACATACATTACACCATTTCCATGATAGTATGATTTATATTTTTAACAAAACCAATTTATTGTGGTATATGCATAGGATCCATTTGATAATGAATTCCATGAGTTTCCAAGAATTATGTGAGATCTTTCTAGTGTATTCTCCCCCTCAATCTAGGAAGAGTGTTTTTATTTTATAACCAATTTTGGTTTCAACAGTAAATTTGAATTTCTTGAAATTCTTAAAGGCTTCATCTTTTGTGTAAAGAGACTCCACATTTTTCTTGCAAAATCAACATAGAAAATAAAATATTGAAACTTGATATGACTAGGTCGCATGGGTCTGCACAGATCAGTAGGCACTAGATCAAATTTTCTTCAAGCCAAAATGTACTTATCTAAAAAGGATTTCTATGTTGTTTTCCTACCAAACCATGTTGACACTTATTTGTATCATTTTTAGAGGTGGAAAACACCTCACCATGTTATATCAATGGAGTGTGTTGAGATATCTAAAACCGACATGAATAAGTTTTTTATGTGACAACTATGTTGAGGATGTGTCCTTAGTCAAAAGGTTCTAATCATCTCTCTAAAAAAATCCATCCAAAACATTCTACCCACATTGTAAGGTTGTGAAATAATTTTGAGCTTCGTGACTTATCTCAAATGAGACACATTTTTCTACTGCCTTTGTAGCCAATATGAATCTTAAGATTAATGTCTAACAACTGATTTACTGATAAGAGTTTTTTAGTTAAACCAAGGACACATAGTACATCAGTTATTTTACACGTGTGAACTCTCATATGTAGTCTAATGTTGTCAATACCATAGACATTGTATGATGTGTCGTCACCCAAAGAAACATGATTTTTAGTAGGTGTGTCATTCAATGTGAATAATCAATATTTGTGTCCATTCATCTCACAGGTTGCACTCGAATCAACATATTGTATAACATTTTTTTACTTAGGTTCTCCATGGGATTACTCAACATATAGGAAGTCCCCACCATTAGAGTGATCTTCCTACTTAGTAGCATTCCCTTATTGTTGTGGTTTCATCTTCCACTTTCCCTTTTTTGTCCATGTTGACTATTTTACTGTCCCATGGATGATCATTGGTTATTGGGATTCTTGCCACTAGTAAATTCCTATTTGAATGCATTATACCAAAAATCTTTTAGTTCATGGCCCTTGTGACCAAAAATGAGAAAAAAAAATGTTGTTTATTTCCCTATTAATTATATTGGTTACCTTTCTCCTATGGTTGTTTAGATGATACCATGTGTTCTTTATTTTTTGACAAGAATCAAGGGCTTGATCATCTTCTTTTGTTATTTCAAGTGCATCAACTCTTCTTGTTGTAACATATTTAAAAGTTTCTTAAAACTCACAGTTTCCTTAAAAACATTTAGTGAAGTCACAAAAGATCTATAGCAGGATGGAAGTGTTCTCAAGAAAATTGGTATGAGATATTCAACTACCACTTCCTCTTCTAAGGCAAAAAGTGACAATGAAGTTGGTTTTGAAGGTGAAGAATAATACTTTTGTTCTTAACTTCATACACATTATTCAGTTTATCCGATGCTTCCTTAGTTATTTATGCATCACAAATATGGAATTGCACCTCAAGTGACACTTTAAATAAGATGATAAATTTATATTTATGATTTTCCCTATCAAAAAATCTTTATTGATTAGCATCTACTTCTGGTCATGTCAAAAAACCATTTATGAGTACCAAAATAACTTCAAATTCTAATCGATCTCTTATTTTTATTTTCTAGGAGTATAGATGACACCCCTGAGGAGTTGTGAATAAAGAAAAAAGAATTTGGAGTATCTTGGGAAACTATTATGGAGACTACGGGGAATGGTTGGTTTTGTGATCAAACCTACACTAACAAAAAAATGATATTTTTTTTACAATTTTCGATAATTTGAGCAAGAAAAAAACCCTACTTACAATGGAAATTTTGAATTTTTTATGGGTTTGTGGACCTAAACAATCTAAGATACCCCATTTATAGGCTAAAATTGTAATTTTTACATTTTTTTTTGCAAAATAAATGCACGAAATGAAAAATCAAGCAAAAAAGGGGGGCACTTAGGCCTTTATTGATTTTACATCAATAATGTAGTTTTCTAAAAATGAAAAATAAAACATCAATGGGATATTTGTAATCTTTTTGTTTTACAAGTATGAAATTTGCACTAATTTTCTATTTTTGAACTTCAAATAGGAGTGTTACCTCTTAGCAAGTTATTTGTAAATGTATTTTAGAGGGGAAAAATCTGGTGGTGTCGCTAACAATTAACAAGTCCACTATTCTTATTTATTTATCCTTTGAAAAAACTTACAAGTGAAGGGGGGCAAGGGGGGTCGACCTCTAGACCTCCTCCCAAAGGCTTAAAAGTTTTCCCAGACGTCGAAGAAACTGAACCCCAGAACAACTTATATGCGCTAGGTTTGTTATAAATAAGAAAAACATGACTATTTTAAAAAAGGAAAATGCTAGGTCGGGTCAAATTTTTAACATGTGACCTAGTATTATTGAAACTATTGTAACCAGATGTCTAGGTCACTGATTTAAGTATGTAGTAAGGTAAATCACTACTTATTTTTTTTAAATGTTAGAGACAAATAAAAAACAAGACTTACCTTTTATCACCAATTTTTTGCATGAAGGTTTGACTAGTGATGGAATACATGTTGTTATCCTCCACATATTAGATGTATAAAATCATTTCGCACCTAGATATTTTCCACAACCTCTTATTTGATGAAAAGTTACATTTTTTGTTTGTACATTTATGTGCGTTTGAGAGATGTGGGAGTCGACATTGTGAAGAGGAGGATAATTGGATATTAACCAAAACACACAAATCAAACTTAATTTTTTTGAACCTCTAACACTAGCATGGGTGTTTCCCACGAGAGGAACATATCGAAGGCTAAAGTGGTGAGCCCACAATGAGCTTAGGATCCCTACCTTTGAACAAGAAAACTCGTTGTTGAGAAGCTCAAATTTGTAATGTAACTTGGCCTCAATGCATAACGCGACTCTTTTAAACCAATAGTTCTTCTAAATTTAGAGACCTACTTAATTTACTCACAGCTAAAGGGGGTCTCTAGATTTAGATTCAGATCTCCTTATTTGAAAAAAAATACTTTTTTAATTGAAACCTGCAACTGAGCAGGAAAGATTTTTTTATTTCAAACAACAATAATGCATGTAACAAGTGTGCTCCAGGAGACAATGCTTGGGTAACTACCCATTTCCCACTTTTTAATCTCTAAATATGCATGGATTAGTAAACTAATACCTACAAATAATTATCTAATGTTACCAATTTTGTACAACAATCAAATTGGGCGTGGGCAGGGGTTGGTGTTGGGGGAGGCATGAAGTAATGTGGCTTTCTTGATTGTCAAACATCTCTATTACTCTCTTGAATTTATTCATCACCTCCTGAATATGTTGAAATCTCTCCCTCCTCTGATACCAAATATTAACACATAAACAAGAGAAATTTATTGATCATAAAAAAGTGATTACAAACACAAAAGATGATAGTGATTCTTATAGGAATTAAACCACCTTATCAAATCCACATAAGGTGGTTAAGTATCTCTTAGATAGCGGAAGATATGATTAAATAGCATATTTCCCCTAATTTCCCCTACAGGAATGTGTCTGGGTAAAAAATTTCCAACAATAGGATAACTACCCACTAATCTAGGGGTTATGACAACTAAGCCATAGACAACTAGATATAAGTAAAAAATAATAATTTAGAATATTAAATTTATTCAATTAATCCACCCTTGGTGAATTATGTACCTAGGCTAGTACTAACAAGTGCTTGAAGGTATAGATGCAATGCAAGGATACCCAAGAAAACAACACATTAAAATCTAAAAATGAATACAAAAATAACCCCCCTTGAATGCTAAATTGGGTGTTCAATAAATGAAAAATATATCTAAAGAGACAAAAAATGGGTGAAGGGAAAACCATTGCATGGTGTCCAGAATACACCAAGAATAAAAGTGTTAAGATTGATATGGAAAGAAGAGATACACCTTGAAGATATCATGGTCATTGAAGGGAAACCCATCAAATAGATTTTAAAAAACTAAAGTAGATGACCAAATGCTAGGGTTTCCAAAAATATCTCCACACTCCATTAAATATGGTCGATATTTTGAAGAATCCATCACAAAGACTTAATTTTATCCAAGAGGGGAACACAAAAAATCCTCAAGAATATAAGAACAAACAAAAACTAGTGTTGAGATCATATGAAATGGTCCTTGAAATTACACACATGCTTGATAGGCAATTTTATAACAAGTGGTCAATTGAAAAGGATGGATGTGTGTCACAATGATATGTGAGTACTTATTAATGCCTCTTCCAATATAACCCATTGTATTGAATAAAATTTTTAATGCAATATTTTTTCTTCTCATATGAGGAAAGCACATTTGTACAATGATATGGAGTATGTGCCACAATATTGACATGAACATTAGGAATTAAAGGTAACTTATATGGTTAAGTAGATTAAAACCTAAGGGTGCATCAAGTATATGTGTGCTAAAGTATGTCTAAGTGACACAACGAATGAGGTGTACTAATTGTGGAATCCAAAGTGTCCATCTCTTATTAGAATGGTGCAACAATGCCATTAAATGATGTGACGAGGTCATATTTTTAGAATGTTTTGACATAAATAATGAAGAGTAGATATTTTAAAGAATAACATACCATTTTCTAACATAAGGTTTGTATTTTATTGTAAAAGTGTTTTGATTTCTTGGTATGGATCTGTTATATTGTATAATGTGATATAAATCCCTGAAAAAAATCTTTGAAATGAAGCTGAAAAACACCTAAAAATGATTTTTAAAGGCCCAATTACTTGCATTTGTGTATTTTACATCAATTTTACCTTTATTTACAAAGTGATTGAAAACGGAAAACAAATAAAAACTTTGTTTCAATACAAAATGAAAGAAATCTTATTACATGTACATAATTTTTTCAAAAAAATAACAAGGTTCAAAAAGCATTCTCTTAAATTTGATATTAGGGCCCCAGTGTCCTAGGTTCCATTCATTATTTTTGCATCATAATTTAGTCATAGTTGTCTTTTGGCTCAAATACCTATTGTGTGTGGGGGGTTAACTCATAAACATTATGTTTAGGGTCTGTAGTGAATCTTAGGTTCCTATGTGTTATAAGGTTGATCCTTGAACATTAAGATTAAAATTGTAATGTTTATGTATTGATAATGTAAGAAAGAGATAGAAACAAGATTTTCTGAAAAGGATATTCCCCCTTTAAAAAGGATAGGGATCTCTGAATATAAGAAAGTTTGAAACTATTTTACCATTTCATTTAACATTTCAATTATTTTAATTATGTTATACCATTTTAATAATATTTTACAAGTGGATTCATAGATCAAGTAGTATCAAAGTTATTTCTAGGTTAATCTTTTCACAATAACATCATGGTTTTAGTGGTAATTAAATTGTCCATTGTATGAGATCACCTTACCCATTTTGAATCTTTGTGATAAAAAAATTGTAATATAAGTGGTAGTACTATTATTTCTTTCTAGGCTATCTCCCCCTACAAGTAGTTTTTTTACATTTTAAGGTCAAAAATCCTTGGTATCAAGGGGTTTAACATATTTATAAAAGCTATCATTTTTCCCAAGGACATAAGATCCATGTATAAAGTTAGGTGGATTTGAACCATCATCACAAGCTCCTAGATAATGGTATGCATGAAATTGGGGCTTATACATAACTTTGGGTATATTGGAGGACCCCATAATGTAATTTTGGATCCTACCCATAGGAAGATTTTTCTGTCTATATTTTATGATGCACAAGTAATCAGTTAGACTTAAGATGTTACTTGCATCATACCTTGGAGATGGTATGGTGAACTATGGGAATGAAAATCCACCTTAGTTTGTGCTCTTAAATATTGGGACAACAATATTTACAAACATGGTTAGTATATTTGTGATAGCAAAAACTAGATGCACCCTATAACAAACCCTCCCTATTATAGCCCTAATTATAATAAACCCACCACATTAATTTTTTTTAAAAGATAATTATAAAATATTGATTCGAGGCGATTAAAGAGACTTATGTTATCTTCATCCTAATCATTTTGGCATAAAATTATTATTGATTCTCTAATATGATGATAATGACCGGATCTAACAAAATGGACCTAATTCTAGATGACATCAAAACAATCTAGCCAAACCACTCCACCACAATGGAGGATTATTCAAATTAGACCAATTGGATCTAATAGATGACATGGAAATGATATTGAAAGCTATGAATTCCATATACAATTCCATCCATAGTGAACATATATCTAGCACATGACCCCTAATCACAACCACCACCACAAAATTGGTAAAAAAAATCCCAAACTACTTAACTAGACTTCCTAAAAACAATTGATGATGACGCAACATGTTGGCTATATAAAGTGGTGAAATATTTTTTTAATAAGACTTGATACAGATGGGTATGATGTGTTCTAATAGGGAACCACTTTTCCAAGTATGCTTATATAATTACACAGTAAAATCACACTTAAGAACACATAACTCAACTTAACACCATGTTTAACAACAAATATTATATTAAACGGGTTACACATGTTAGAGACAAAGTGTTAGTGATACAACCTTACATCTCATATCAAGTCCATAGGTGTACAACACCATAGTGTCCCTTAAAACAATCAAGAATTACACACAAGTCTATGTATGGAAGAAAATTTTCAACTCTAAGAAACTTTACTTTGATCCTTAAGTTTGCATCCCCATTCTGCTTTATGAGTTACTCCATGCCTTAGAACCCCAAGGCTAATTCCTTAAGGTAATTAGTATTTTTTAATATAGCCACTAAATACCACAACTTGATAACTAATATGAAATGATGGTCCAATGGGACCGTTTCAACATAAAGGACCAATTACATGGCTCATTCAGCCTTTTTGACCTTCACAACTTTAAATGTTCTTACTCCTATGCTTCATGGATTCAATTAGATTCATAATATCCCACATATCCAACTTGTAGTTTTGTGTGGCATCTTTATGATTTTATAGAATTTTCCCTTGCTCATGACACCTCCAACATATTATGCAGACTACACAATAGACCTAACACTATGTAATAGAACTATACATTATGCCAATATTGAGTAATAGGCTTGTTCACTCTCCAAATATAACACAACACTCCATGGGCCCACCAATAAAATATTGCATCACTGCATATCCCACAAACATCAAAAAATACATACAAAATAAAAACGCCGAATGACTCTATTTTTGGTTGATAAAAGATAGCCTATGAACTCAAATGTCCTTGCATCATACGCCCCATGAAAGAAGAAATGTGAGCATGATGCTCACATTCATAGACTGAGTGGTAGAACCACTATTTCATCATTTTAGTAAGAACCTAGCATTTATGTGTGCTAATGGGATTTACTAATCTTTCAAGTGTTGGTAAAAATTGGGTGATAATTCATCGCACTCCTCCAAATGTGGCTCAAATATTTCACATGTCATCTCCTATCAAATTTGGGATGATTTCTCATCTTTGTGTGTGGGTAAGTGCACCAATCTGGGGAGCCAAAAAGTGGACAAGAAACTAAAAATGAGAAAACCCTGATCGCGTTTTGCGTTATGTTTTCTTTAGTTTGGTGATTCACGAACCCAAAACATGTACGTGTTATAACGTGTACGCATTTCTAGTGACATGAAATGCGTATGATTTTTGAGCTATATGAAGTTTAGAAGGGCCCGAAGGAGCCATATTTACTAAAATAAATGTCAAGCATATAAAGAAATAATAAAAGAAATATTATACTTCAAATTTATTTTAGTAAATATAAGAAGTTAGGGTCATTCTGCACCTGATGGAAGTGGTCTTGTAGCTCTGACATTTATAATATAGAAGATAGTTTTTCAAAATCTAATTTGTTCAGTACTTACTCATTTTCTGAATTTCAGCAATGACCTAAAACTTTCAGGCCATATATATTGTAGTTGGTTTCTTTTTGGGAAAACATATAGTCATTTTGTAGGTTTTTTGACATTCTAGATTAAATTTTGGCCCTACCACTACTTGAATTGGTACCAATTTTGAAATTCGGTCCATAATTCACTTTAGTGACCACGAATCATCTCTATGATGCTTATCTACTTCTTACTAAAATGATATCCTCACTTTGTAGATAGAGGATTGCTCCTTGAATGGGATTCCTATCCTATAGAAAAATGAGGTGATTGTAATGTGCCTCCTCCTCAAGTTTTGATCACACTACTACTAGGTGTTGAATGATTTTTTTTATGAATAGTACCAAGTGAAATACATCACGTGAACTCAGATGATTGCTCATTCTTAGAAACAAGGTGCTCCATATAAAGATCATCCCTTCACCTTTCCTATCTATAAAATCATCTTTTTATAGAATCAAATTCAATATTCTCATACATTTCATTACTCATATGTATCTCATGGAGATATGCGATGCCTTAATAATTCACACATGAAGGTCATGTATACCTTGGTGGCATGACTAGCTCATTTTAGCTTGTTCTTTGGAGAGATTTGGGTACAATGATAGAGTCAGGATATGATGATCATCAAGTCACTCCTTGAGCTCCATATTTCACCTTTAAATATGATAAATACTTCACAATTTAATCTATTGACCAAGATGAAACCTGGGTGTAAGCATGTTTATGGTACATGGATACCTTTTTCTCAAGTTACTCCTCATAGAAATGGGTTTCCTCCTCTGGATAGGGGATGAATCCTTGAATGAAATTTGAGTATTAGTTACATGTTCTTGACCTCAATACTTAACTAAAACACTTCAAATCACATTTTTTGATCAATGAAACTATTATAAAAATATATTTCTGCCTACAACTCAAAATTTGGGTCCTATTTCATTTTGAACTTAGAGGGGCAGCTGAAAAGTTTCGCAGTACCTAAATAAATATTTAATCCTTAAATCAATGTTGATTATTCCACCATATAGATTATTCTAATATCCTTATAATTCCTATTTTTTCATCCTAAGTTTTTCCAGAACTCTTGGAATCATCCAGAGAAGTCAACTTTTACCGTTTTAGCTTTCATTCCCTGTACTTGAAAAGCCGGTCTTAAACAAATTGCTTCTAAATGAGATTTTATGTACTAAACTTTCCTAAATTTAATTAGACATCTTCAATTATCTCTAAAATCACACTCGTATGATTTTTTTCCAAAAAACTTCCGAAGGGTGTTCAATTAGCTACGTAATGGCCAAAAATGGCCTTTTTAGGCCTTCAGAGGAAGTAGTCTCTCATCAAAACTAAATGAGTTAATCGATAACCTTAGACATTATTCCCTACACACTAAAACACGTTGAATAATATTATTATGACATTCCTTTGGATCAGGGTTTAGGATTTAGGTTTTAAGGTTTAGGGCTCAGGGTTCAGGGTTTAGGACTCAAGGTTTAGGGGTTAGGGTTAGTGTTTAGCGCTCATGGTTCAAGTTTTAGGGTTTAGGTTTTAGGCCTCATGGTTTAGGGTTCATGGTTTAGGGTTCATGGTTTAGGGTTTATGGTTTAGGTTTTAGAGTTTAGGGTTTATGGATCAAGGTTAAGTGTTAAGGGTTTGTAACTTAGGGTTTAGGGTTTAGGGCTCAAGGTTCAAGGTTTAGGTTTCATAGTTTAGGGTTTAGGGTTTAGTGTTTAGGATTTAGGGTTTAGGGTTTAAGGTTTAGGGTTTACGGTTTAGGGTTTAGGGACAAGTATTTAGGGTTTGGGTTATAGGTTTTAGGGTTTAGGATTTAGAGTTTATGGTTTAGGGATCAAGGTTTAGGGTTTAGGGTTTATGGCTCAAGGTTTAGTGTTTAGGGTTTAGGGATAAGGGTTTAGGGTTTAGGATTTAGTGTTTAGGGTTTATATTTTTGGGCTCATGGTTCAGTTTAGGGTTTAAGGCTCATGGTTTAGGATTTAAGGTTTAGGGTTTATGCTTTAGGGTTCAAGGTTCAAGGTTCAAGGTAATGGTTTAGAATTGAGGATTTAGGTTTAGGGTTTTGGGTATAAGGTTTTGGGTTTAGGGTTAAGGGTTTAGGTTTTAGGGTTTATGTTTAGGGTTTAGGGCTCATGGCTTAGGGTTTAGGGTTTAGGGTTCAAGGTTTAGGGTTGAAGGATTTAGTGTTTAGTGTTTAGTGTTTAGGGTTCATGGTTTAGGGCTTAGGGTTTAGGGTTTAGGATTTAGCATTAAGGACTTAAGGTTTAGGTTTTATGGTTTAAGGCTCAGGGTTTAGGGTTTAGGGTTTAGGGTGTATGGTTTAAGGTTTAGGGTTTAGGGCTCAGGGATCATAGTGTAGGGTTCAAGACTTAGGGTTTAGGGTTTAGGAATTAAGGTATAGGGTTCAAGGTTCAAGGTTTAGGGTTCGGAGCTACGGGTTTAAGGTTTAGAGGTTAGAGCTCAGTGCTCTAGATTTTGGGTTTAGAGATCAGGGATCAAGGTTCAAGGTTTAGGGTTTAGGGATTAGAGATTAGGGCTCATGGATCAGGGTGTAGGGTTAAAGGCTTAGGGTTTAGGGTTTAGGGTTTAGGGCTTAGGGTTTAGTGTTCATGGTTCATGGTTTATCGATTAAGGTTTGAGGTTCATAGTTACGGGTTTAAGGTTTAGAGGTTAGATCTTAGGGATCTGGATTTAATTTGTAGAGTTTACAATTAAGGGTTCAGGATTTAGTGTTCAGGTTTTAGGGTTTAGTATTTTGGTTTTAGGGTTTATGGTTTGTAGTTTAGGGTTTAAGTCTCAGGGTAAATAAAGGTAAATAAAAGTACCTAGGTGAACATGAGCTAATGTAAATACCTACTCTAACATGGAGCCCAAACTAGATGTTCCTAGCTATCTTTCTACCAAAGGGTTTTCAAAAATACTAAATGGTGCTCATAAAATGGTGGGCACACAAAAGTCACTCTATTATGTTTTTTAACAAAAACATGAGTACCTGTTGGTATAGTAGTTATTTGGCCCACTTAAACTTAATTTTTTTCAATAAAATTTCAGTAGCTTAGAAACTAGACTCAAAATTCTATGATTCATGTTCTTACAACATCTTCCAATTTGTAGTGTAACTATTCCAAATAACTCATACAAGTTGAATATTTGTATTTTTTCAGAAAAAAGTGCCCACTAAAGACCTCCTTTTGCCCCCTTGATTGGTGCACTTACCCATGTCCTATATATTTCTTTCCCTATACTTTCTTCCTTTGCACAATATCATTTTACACCATCTGTAGAAAAAACTATCACTTTATAGTGTCCCTCAATCCTTATGCTATCCTCCCATATTCAAGTGTTCTTCTACCTATTCAGTTAAACTTCTCATTTCACCAACTTTTTCTTTCCTTTAGCACATAGTATCAATCCATAGTATTGTGCATGTTCCTCTTTTGCTAATTATGTGCACCTTGTGAGTTATGTATGCTAATTCCTCCTCTCTTAATGGCTTCGTAATGTAAAATTTTTCATCATTTTACACTCTCACATTAATTTATCTTCCATAAAACAACATTTCCATATCAAACTTCCAAGGTCTTCCAAAAAATACATGACATGCATCCATTAGTATAATATCACATCAAACTCAGTCCTTCAATTTACCAATATTTATATTAATCTTGTTTTGTTTTTATACAAATAATTTTTGTTCTTCCATCAACCAAGTTACATTGTAAGGACTTGGATGTGGCTTGCACTCCAATCCCAATTTTGTAGCATCTCTATATACACTAAATTATTTTTGCTTTTACTATTGACCACCATTGTACAAAATTTCCCTTTGGTCTTGCACCTCATGCAAAATATATTTTACCTATCATGTTATAACTCCTTTATCTCTCTCTCTCCTAAAACCTATGAGACATTCCTTTCTATCATCAAGGATTATCCTAATTCAATTTATTCTATCAAATTGCTTTCTTCTACTTATGCAATTTTTACACTTATATTTGTCCTCTTTTCATCATCCTTTTGTAGACACTCGTAAGCTATGTGCCCTACCTCACGACATCGTAATCATGTGTCATAAATTTTTTCACTTTGACCTCCTCCTCTTATAAAATTGGTTCTTCCCTTGTTTTTTTATCTCTTACACACTACAAAAACACTCTTCATCATTTTTCTCAACCATCGCTAGTTCTTTTTCACTACATGTCCTTTATCTATTCTTATGTGCATTCTTTTAACACGTAAATTTATCATCTTCCCCAGGGTGGTGTACAAACATGTGAAATATTTTTATATAGATAAGTGACATGTTTTTATTGGAATAAAAATGAACTAAGGGGGGGTGAATCACTTCTTTAAACCCTTAAAAAAAATTAGATTAACTTACATTCACCATTAACATTCAACCATCCATTAATGTGAATTAAACAACATGAAACAATCATCCACATAAACACAACCAAGAGAGAGTACACATGAACACAAGATATAAGTGGGAAACCCTCAAGGGGAAAAAAAACCACTGAAAATCTACTCATATTACACAAAGAAAATAAATTTAGAGAAGCACCAACTTCACAAGGATCACCAACCCCTAATTTAGGACAGCACCAACCCTACAAGGAGCACCAACCCCTAATTTATGGAAACACCAACTCCAAAAGGAGGTTACAACCCCTTAATAAGATAAAAAACCAAATCAACCACCTTTAGATGAAGATATCTGATATATTTTTGTTTGTCACATTTGATGGACATCACTAATTCAACTCACACACCTTCAAACCCTCTTCAACTTCTCTCTCCTTCAATTGGCTCTATCTTTATCTTTCATGGACTAATATTTATTCAAACCCTTGCACACATGCTCTTTAACCTTATTCATACTTTTTTGTGCACATAATAAGCTCTCTCTTGATTCCCTTTGTTCACTTTCACTTCCTCATCTAGGGTGTATTTTTCCTTGTTACTTCACTACTTCAAAAATGAACCAAAATAAGACTTTATATGCTTCTCAACTCAAAAACATAACATAGGTCAGTCTAGACCAAATATATCAACCAATAAAACTTAAATATATAACATTACATTCATGAAAATTCATAAAATGGATCTATGTAGGTCGTTCATGCACCAAGACAACCAAACAAGCTAAAATAGTCTCAAAACCATCACATGGCTCATCAAAGACCTCTAAACTCATCACCATGATTTTTAAAGTTTCAAAAGGCCTCAAACATGTTAAATATATCATAAAAACATCATACATTCTCACACATTAACTTGCACTAATAATTTTCTTCATAACTCTATCAAGTAGGCTCATTTCCTACTCAAAACAACTGCTTCCAAGAACCAATCTTCACCAAAAATGCTCAAGACAACACCAAAACACCTCAACTATGTCATGTAACCACTCATTGAAAATTAACTGAATTTTAGAACACATCCATGCTTTCCATACCTCATGAAACATCCATCAATACAAACCACACCTACTTTCCTCTTCACCAAATTGAACTACCTAGAAAGTAGTTTTGGAGACTCAACTGGTTTACACCCAGTATGTCACTTTAAAAACCTCTAAAGTAATTAAATAGGAAAAACATTCATCCCTCTTCACTCTTGAATGGATAGAAATCACAATATAACACGAGACTTCTACATCAATCTTCTCACTAAAGAAATCATGTCCTGAAACAATCAAAGTGTGTGTTCACAAACTAAGATGGTTCACCTATCAAAAAAACTCATGAAAATAAAAAATATATACCATTAGAAATGTATGTGTATCTAATTTTCAAGAAATGTATGTGTATCTAGTTTTCAAAAAATATTACATTTCCTTCCAAATTCAAATGAAAGGCCTTCAATCAGGTCAATCTCTAAAACTTCTCAAAACTACCCTTTTAGGCCCAAAGACTAGTCTTTATAAATAGGGCACACTTTTCCATCTATGAATTCAACCATGACCTAAAAATATCATCTAAATCTATTACAATTATCAAGATCCAATCAATGTTGATTTAGTCAATACGTTAAATGGTAAAAAAATAAGAAACTAATAATCTTCATAAACATGCATGTTTGAGTGGGTTCCACATACTGTCACAAGATCTACACACCTTTCTAGAAATATGGAGGAGTCCTCTACAACCTATAATCATCACATTTGTAAAACCAATCAAAATTGGACCTATACAAGCAATATTCTCCAAGGTACTTTTGAACCAGGGTTTAACTAGGGTTTTAAACCACTTTACCTTCTTAACGATCGTTCATAAAAACCTGACAATAAAACTAACTCATTATTTTTGGAAAATCTTATTATCTCAATGGAAAAAAATTCCCCAAATCCTCTGGGTCCCATGACAAATCACACAATCCACAACGAGCATCAAAAGGTCATCATTTAGCATAAAAACACACTCTACAAAACCTGGTTTTGGAAAAAAGCTTCATATCTTGCAAATTATTCTTCAATACTTGAAATTGGCCTAAAACTTGTCATGAAGCATCATGAAAACATCCTATAATTGTCTATACTCACCATATATCTCAAATATACCTATAATTCTCTAACCATGGTGACCTTACATGTACTTACTTAGAATGTATTCACCTTCTTTCTTCCCAAGGACCATGAAACATCACTATACCTCCATGAAGATTTGACCCAAAACGCATCACACATTTCACGTAAACTATCCTACCATGTTGTTACCATGCTCCATGAATTATTGATCAAATCCATTTCACATACCTCCAACTCATTCTGCATGTTCTATGTCTAGGAATAGGCCTAGAATGACTGCTACAACCCATGACAACCCATGAACTAGCCTTGATGACTCAATGTAGACTAATTAACACATATAACATGCACCTCCAGGACCATGCTTGACCTTATGAAAACCTTAAACTAACATTAGAGAGCTCATACAAACTATGACTATGCCTAGCTAGAACCATGCTCCAAAACACCATACAACTTCATCAAATCATGACACTACCAATCAACCTTCATGTTTGACCTTTGACTAACACCTCATGGAGACTGATATGAAACCATGACACACTTTTCCATTAATGGAATTGGCATCAATGAAAAAATTAAGACACAATGGACAATAATCTCCCCCTTTGTCATTGATGGCATCCAACAAGACCAAACACCTACTTAAACTCATTTCCATGTATCTGATGCTTCTCTCCCTCTTTCACATTTATGAAAAATGCTACAATGACAACTAGACATGGAAAATGACAACACAAGACAAGACACAGTTGAAACAATGCACAAGACACACTTGTTTCAAATGACCCCCCCCTTGGAATGTACTTTCTCTTTCTTGTCTTCTACAGCATCAAATGAGATCCATGGACCTGTAATGAGCCTAAAAAAAATCCCCTTGAACTAACATCCTCTCCAAATTTTGTCTTCATTCATTTTGTACAACTTCTTCTTCATCCATTCCATACTAAAAAAACAAAATTTACCTCTATTTCCATCAAAACCCACTTTAGGACCATTATCCCTCAACCATTCCTTCAATGAATCTTAGCCAAGCTTCATCTTTCTCTAATATCCCACACACAACATGACATACCACCTTATAGCTCCCCCTAGAAACATACTCCCTGTATCTCACTTAAAATACAAAAATTTGAGCTCTTATATTGTTTCCATGTCATGAAGATGGATTGAAACAATAACCATATCCTTGAAATAGATTTTTAGTGGTCTTTTATCTCCTTTGCATGATGTTATACCTGTTTAAGCCAAAAAAACACTTACCCTTAAAGTATACCTACAAATCATTATCAATTATACCATTTTCACCTTCTTGATACTCTAAACACTTGATGCAAGATCAAATATGACTCCCCCTGACTCAAACACATTCAATTACAAATGACATCTCTTATTGCATTCTAAAATAACCTATCACACATCTCATTTATCTTGAACTACATTTGAGTTTGCTTAAAATCAACAAATCTGCATACAAATTCTTCATTTTACCTTGTGAAAAAGATCAACATCAACTCCCCTTGCTTCTATATCCCTTTACAGATTTGTAGTTATTTTTTTTTCACCTTCACTATCTTGACACAATCATTGTATCTTGAAAGCATACTTATCTTAAAATATCAAGGATAGAGAACACTTAAGCTCCCCCTCAAAATTTTCCACCATCACTAAATATTGGGTAAGTGCATTGAATTTGTGGGCCAAAACACAGACGAGAATCCGAAAAAAAGAAAAACGTGCTTGCGTTTTTATTTTTTTGGCTCGGGAATCACCAAAGCATAACGCATACGCATTATGCCTACTATAAAAAAATAGGCTCGAGCCTCTATCATTTTGCCTCCCTCAAACGTGAGTTTCAGAGCTTAACCGTGCCCTCGCTTTTTTTCATTCAGCTGGGTCTCAAACTCAAAGGATTGTTTATGGATCACCGGGAAGATTTTAATCGACAATGGTGCCACGGAGAAGAGGTAAGCACAATTATTTTCTCAAAATTTTATTGAAATATGATAATTATAGATTAAAATTTGAGTTGAATACATATTTTTTATTGTTACAGTTAGAGGTCAAGGTAATCAACCACAACCAAACCCTGTTATTCCTGTCATCCCTCCCATACCTCCCACAATTGCTCAACATCCCTCGAGTAGTCAAGAAGATTTATCAGCCCAAATAGTTGAAAACAAAAATTGAAATTGAGGATTTAATCAAAACAATGAGGGATGCACAATCTACAAACCCCCACCATGCCTCTCTTGTAAACATATTATAGGCATTACTTGTTCAAATTGATGCAGAAATGAGGAAAATTGATCGTTGGAAAACTTATAGAGAGGGTTGTAGGGTTTATTATTCTAACAAATTGTCATATGTGGATGTAAAGAAAAAATAAATTTCAAAAGAACTCATATGTGCCTTATTCACAGACCCTCGCACTAATTTTCCTATTCCGGTGACATGTAAATGATTTCCCATCCATTGGTGCAATAATAATTTGATTACAAATAATTTTTGGGACTGATGGTGGATGGTGTTTGATTTTCCACCTTGTAATAACAACGAGGTACCACTATACTTTCTGAGGAAACTCTATTGTTAGTTTATCCTCAATGAGATCCCAAATTATTTTGATTTGCAAGATTTCCAGGGCTGAGGAAAAGGACCTGCACATGATCGACCAAGTGCACAATGTGCACCTATTCAACAGGGTAGATTCCCCACACATAAGCCCCCTCACCCTGAGATTTTCCCTCAAGTAGTGAAGGAGATAGTAGAGATTGATACATTCCTCGCACTTCAGGGGCTATTTGTGACCCTTGTTCGACATACGAGGGAGATTTCTGAGCCACATGCTTGTGGAGGTACACAAAGTATTCCCTCAGGGAGTACCAACATGAGGCCACATCTTTGCTCATCATGTGGGTAGCATATGTGTGTGCAAGTGTTTCTACAATTTTAGCAAGAAAACTACCACCTAGAAATAGCTTCCTAACCTAGCTAAGAATGAGAAATTACACCATCATGATGAAGCAATGAGCAAGTTCTACCCTTAGCATTAATAACTTTGAAATTGATCAAAACACAATGTAAATTAATGAACTCTATTCCCCTTAATTGCCTAATTTAACATTAAAATGGACCTAAGTAGTCCAATGGCAATCAAATTATATTTGCTTTCTTTGATCCATCAATGGATGCTTTGGTGTGAGGATTAGCTCTTCAACAATGGAGGATGGGGATTTCAAGAATGACAAAAGGCTATTAGTATGAAACTATGTGCTTACTTTTGTCTCTTGAGAGATTTAAGTAGAGGGAGGGTTGTTTATATAGCCCAAAGGATAAAGGATTCAACACATCCTCATGAATGTGGGACTAATGGAGATGTAGAGCTAGTTATGGATAAGGGGGGTTTAGATGGGGTTGAGTTAGCTTTAGGAGGGTTTAGTTTGTCCTCAAGTGGCTCATGTGGATAAGGGGGGTGTATTAATTAATCAAGATGATTAATAAATACATGTGTAAGCTTTTATAAGCTTTTAGATGGATTTTAGTGTGATTTGGACCATTAGGAGAGAATTAAACCAATTAAATAGTGATTTATTGATTTAATGAGAAGGGAGGCTAATTAATTAATAATAATTAATTAGACTAGATAGAAGGTGTTAATTAACAAAAGGTCATTAATTAGGGTATGTGTTAGATAGGCGACTTAATTAATTAGCGTAATGTAATCAATTAACGACAATGGAAGAGAAGATGAGCACTATTGACAATATGTCATCAATTTGCAGGAAAGAAGATAATTAGTGAAATTTAAGTATTTAAATTACTCGAGCATTAATTATAGGTGTCTACATTTACCCCTCTTTGGGGTGGCATAAGTGACGCTACTTCAAAGATAGTAGATAGAAGAAAATTTTGAAGGGATAGAAGAAAAATTAGTAGGAGGGAGAGATGCCCCCTCAAGTTTCGATGGGGTGATGAAAGAAGTCGATCAACGATCGAAAAAGGTGAGAGAGAGGCAGAAGAATGGGGAAGAGGCAGGATGCCCCAATGAGAGAGAAAATTAGGGGTGAAAGGGAAGTGATGTCGAAGAAATATGGAAGAGGGGAGAGAAGAGCTTAGCCTCTAGCCACTGTTTATTTGGAATAATTTTTGATGTCATCATATTGCCATAGGAATTACATCATCAGTACTTATGAAAAATATAAGCATACGACAAAGGTAGAATGACATGAAAATCCATACTATGAACAATTGTCCATTTCCGAAAATACCAACTCCACGAAACATACAATAATGCAATGTAATACGAGAAGGAAACAAGCTCATTTAACAGGGAAAACAAGTACAGACGCACATATCCAACCCAACAACAGTCAAGACAGTTGTACAAATGTTTTTTATCAGTGTTGAAGATATCCACAAGTTCGTGATTAATGAAAAGGGTTAAAAATGATGCTCCGAGCAAGGATACATGCAAGGGCAAATGACAATGGACATGGGGTCCATGAAAAGTGTTTGTGCAGAATGAAACAACACCAGGCAACAAAAGTGCCCCAGAGTACAGACGAAGCAAGCAACCAACTTTGTGAATGGTTGTGAATCTGGTGATCCATGAGTCGTATTAATCGGGGAAGATGTGAGACAAACAAATAGGATATGGAGAAAATACCATGCGCAAGACACAAGTTTCAGCCGTAATAAGCAAGTTACCATTTTGTGGGGTTTTTTGCTTTTTAGGATTTTTTGAAAAATTTTGCCCTATTTTTGGATTTGTTGATATATATGTTATTTTTTGTTTTTGCTTTCCAAACCGTGGTGAATAGTAAAAGAAAGTAGAAGAAGAAAGTGAAGGGCCTAGGGGCAACAGAAAGTGCCCTAGGTGGAAGAAAGGAGAAACAAACGACAAATAATGTCCTTGTTTAATGGAAAAATTAAGAAAAAAATAATTATTTGAAAAATAATTATTTACGAGAGTGTGTAGAAGAATAAAAATGGCCAAGGAGCAATAAAATTGTCCGAGGGATAAGAAAGGGGTAACGGATAGCAAAAGATGCCCCAATACGCTGAAAAATAAGAGAAAAATAATTATTTAATAAAAATAATTATTCCACAGTGAACAGAGGAGAAAACGATGATCAAAACGGGCCTCCCAGCCTTCCTGACGATGAAAAATAGGTTAATATATCCCACCAGGGGGGGTAAAAAACATCGCGACTAATTCATTTTAACTGAGTAGTTTAGAAAATTTATTGTGAGGCTCCGACACTGAGGGGAACCATGGTGATCACACGAGACCGTTCGAGGTGCACAGATGCAGTTCGGGGGGTACCAACGGCATGCGGACGATGGCCCGTTTATTAGTATCAAAAAATTTCTCATTAATTTTTGTCATTAATGACTAAAATTTAGCCTTTAGCCATAGAAAAATGCGTAGGTGAAGGCGTCAGATAGGGCGCGCAGGCACCTTTTTGGGGGCACAGGCATTTTTTTTTGGGGGTGCATGTGCCAAAATGAATGCATGCACATGCACTGGCACAAAGTGCACACATCCACACACACGCACACACACAAGCACATGTTCGCATGCACACGCACACGTGGGAAATGGGGTGCACACGTGAAAAAGCGTGGTGTAGGCACTAAGGGGGTAGGCACACACACGGGGGCATACACGTGCAAGCGCAGGCACCCAATGTGTGGCGCACATGCCAAAAAGGGTGCACAAGTGCCCAAAAGAGGGTGCAGGTGCCAGAAGACACACGCGCACAAGCACAGGCACCATAAATGCATGCACACGCTAAAAAGGGTGCGCAAGCACCCTAGACAGACGGAAAAAAGATAGGAAAGTGTCCAAAAACATGAAACTTAGAAGAAATTTTAGGATTTTTGGGTTAACCCTAAAAGATGAGATAGATTTTTAGAGGAAATGCTAAGAACTGATAAGCGGCATGTTATTGTTCAGAGATGACTACCAGTTTTGCAAACATGGGAGTGACATACCTGGATTGCAGAGCTAGAGGGTAGTATGCACCCGGCGTGACCCCCCCGCAAGCTATGGCGATACTACTCAAATTGGTAGGGCTAGGCCCTATGGCTCAGATGCCCTCTATCATACTAGATCACGACCTTTTGACAACGCTAGTCAAGTGATGGCATAGCGAGAGTCAGTGTTTCAGACTGCCCACATGAGAGCTGACTGTGACTATTGAAGACGTTTAGCGGATCCTTCACATGCCGATGATGGGCACATTGATCAAGTACAACTCTGATGTAGGGTTGATTAGAGCAGCTTGCAGTGCCCTGTTTGGTGTCAATGATATCCCGCATGACGGGATGACTATAGCATTACATGAGTGCATCTCCAACCCCACATTGCATCGGGGACCTCTCTACATTATGGCTCTTATCAGTGGGTTCCTACTCACTGATAAGATAGGGAATTCATTTTCAAGAGGACTACTACCATCGGTTCATGGGATCTACAGTGGCGAGAGATATTGCTGGGGGCAGTGTATACTGGCCCATTTATACTAGGATTTACACCTGATTACATACAACGGTCAGAAGACCATGGGTCTATCATCATTATTACAGATATGGTCGTGGGATCCTATTACGATCAGACGCCCTGTGGGCCCTTTCCATGTCTGAGATCCTGAGGAGCCCTCATATATGGTTTGGGTGGCAACTGGTGGAGATGTATGTGGCCATCTTGGCAGCTTATTCAGATATAGGTGAGAGTTTGATGAGCTGGTTGAGATAGATGTCATCTAGCAGCCATATAGGCATTTCTAGTGGCCAGAGGATGCCACAGAGCTCAGTGTGTGCCTGGTGGAGCACCTTCTTATTGGCAGTATATCATGGAGCTTATAGAGTGGAAAAGTGCCAGCGACAGCTTGGGGGTACAAGGGGTCCTCAGCCAAATATCTGGCATGCTCGCAGGGATTTCAAGAGGCAAACCATGGGGCCTCATATACTAGTGGCCTGAGCTAGGGCTAGTTTCACACAGGTGGTCCCCCAGGTATGGGACCCATTACGACAGGTGAGAGACCTCGGGACCACAACTGATTATGCAGCTTGGTATGCTACAGTATTACCCTAGCATCTCACTATTCCAAAGGAGGCCTGGGCAGTAGGCATTCACCCGCCTGTAGAGATATGGTATGGGGCAGAGCGCAGGGCGAGGGCAGTAGAATAGGGGCCAGACCTAGAGGATCCCTTTGATGGTATCCCACATGATGGATAGGGTGCCTCATAGACAAGGGACCGAGGCCGCAGGGCCCAGTATAGGAATCAATGCAGCCACCTAGAGGTAGGGTCTTTGAGCAGGGATAATCTTCTAGAGAACCTCAGGGACTAGTCCCTTAGGCACACATAGCCTCCCAGCCAGTGGCACAAATAGCCACAGTACAGGTGTAGTTACAGTAGGCCATAGCCAAGAGAGATGCAACCATAGCAGTAGAGAGACGAGGCTTGAGGCTGGTGTGTGACTATCGTAGTAGAGAGAGATGAGGCCCAAGCTCATATTGTGACTTCAGTTTCAGAGCGGGATCAAGTTCAAGCCCAGGTTGGCCCAGGAGATGATAGAGTAGCATGGCGGAGCCAGATTCGAGAGACAATGACACAGGGGGCTCAGATATTGAGCCTCCTTCATCAGTCCCAGTCATAGGTGCGTATGGTCGTTACATAGAGAGACCATGTGTATGAATGATCATAGGAATTATTAGCACAGAGGGACCCAGGCCCGCATCGAGCTGTAGGCGATGACTACAGAGAGAGATCGAGAGGCTGCTACCTCTAGACAGGCCGAGGCAGACTTGGGCTAAGTGACAGGTGAGTGAAATACTACCCTTCAGGCAGTGCTCACCTCCAAGATGTTGACCTGATACGTGATGCCACTAGACTTGGTGGTGAGGCCCTATTTTACAGGACTACATATTACAAAGTGGTTTTGCCAGAGCAGTGAGTAGCACTACCACAACTGTCAGGGTCGAGTGCATCAAGCTCTCGATCACGGAGATCAGGGCATTCCACCAAATCAGTGAGACAGCCTTTACCAGAGCAGCCAGCTAGACCAACATCATCCCAGCCTCCAGTGTTCCATCATCTAGAGGACAGATCTGGGAGCCCTGGCGAGGGCGAGAGCTATGGTTGAGAGCCACATTTTTTTATACAGATTCTTTTATATGTATGCCTCTTATGGAGGCCAATTTTGATGTACAGTTTTGTATATATGTATTGTGATGATGCCTCATGATGAAGACTTGATTATTTCTGACACATGCCCCATTTTGATGGCATTGTGTATCGATGATGTATTATATTGAGTACCTATCTAGACATTGTATGTATGTGTACAAACATTTTTGATGTAGCATCTTTTTACGCCTCAGCTGAAGGCATTTTTGATATAGAGCACTGATGTGTATCCATTTTTGATATAGATGTATATTGACACACACGTATATACATGAGGATTTCTTTCTTCACTCAGATGTACATGTTTATGAGATGATGCATTGTATTATTTTTGTATTCTGATGCATGTGACATGAGTGGGATAATTCTATGATGTGAAATACCTTTTCCAAAAATTACTCTACGTTGATTCTCATTACATGGTGTGTTTGTTTGATTCAGCACTTATGGATGCATTGTGACACGAGTGGGCATACATTGATTTGCATTGCATGCTGTGTGTTTTGATTCAGCACTTATGGATGCGTTATCATGTTATCTGATTTTGTAATTTGTATGTATCTGATTTCAATGTTTGATGTATACATGTGCTGTGGATGTTAGATGATAGATCCTTAGATGATATCGAATGTATTTCTCATGTGTTATTGTAGATGTATATGGACGAGATGATATGATGATATTGGTGTGAGGGGGGGGGGATAGATTTTTGATCATGCGCAACCCCTCTTTCCCCCATTGATGATACGATATGTGATGATTATCTTAGCATACATGCATGATGTAAAACTTAGCATTTTTTTATATATGATGTATAGATGATGTTAGATGTGATGATAATAATGGGAATGTGATGTGAATGATAAAAAAACAGAGTACATGCAATAAACACAACTAAATGTTAACAAATAACACCAGGAATTGATGCAATACACCCTGCACCACGCTTTATTAACATGTAACAAACACAATCAAATGCTTAAGAAATAACATAATGAATTAACACATTACATCATGATTTCCCAAGATTTACTAGCATGCAAAAATGTACTGTCGACACTAAAATTTTCCTCCGTAATTTCTATTTCATAATGTATGTATTAGGAATAGGATGTTGTTAAGTATAATTAGTAGTAGCGTCTAATAGAAGATAACGCCGCTGCTAGTACGGACACCGCCAATAATGTATAGTATGCTAATAGTCAAAAGTACAATAGGAATGTTTTGGTAAAAAGTAAATAGTTATCGTAAGTGGTCCAGTAATGTTAAAATGTCAAAGTTGGGGTAAGAAGAGAAGTAGGGTCTACATGATTAGGAATTAGAAATATTATATTGGTAATAAGGACAAGGAGTGAGGTCTAAATAAGTAAAGAACATAATGAATTAATCTTACACATTACATCATGATTTCCCAAGATCTTTACTAGCATGCAAAAATGTACCCATAGTATTGGTGGAAGGCAAGTGAAGTGAAGTACATTGGTGAGATTGTGAAACAATTTCATGTTAATATTATAATTTACTTGTGATATTTCAGATTTTTCAATTCCATCTTATCATAGTCATGGTATTCTTGTGTTATGTTTGTTTTTGTGTTTCCAAATTACATCCACCAAACTAAAGGTTGTGCAAAAAGCATGAGGAGTTCCCGGTGAAGAATTATCATATGCCGGATTGGTGATGACAGTACCAAAATATGCACAAGCAAAAATAAATCTAATCTAAGCAAGAAAAGATTAATCCTAAAAAAGTACGCCCAAGCAACAAACAACCCAAAAGCAAGAATGCAAAACACTATATAAGCAACAAGCAAAGAAAGGAAACAAGATAATGCAAGTAAATGTTTTTGGAAGATATGTTTTCATGCACCAATTTTCTATTTTTTTAGGTTTTTGTGAAACATTTTTCTATTGTTTTTGTGTTTTGTGAAAAAAATTTCTATTGTTTTTGTGTTTTGTGACAGTTTTCTAGAGCTATGTGTAGGTAACCAAGAAAGCGTGGATGCCCCCAGTGTTAGATGGGGAATATACAAGGGCAGAAGCCATGCGTTTACGAATAATAAGGTGAAGTCGTTGATTTTCCCCCACCGAAAGATGGAAAATAGTGAAAGACCATACCCCTCACAGATGAATAGAAGAAGGTAAAGCCGGATCAAGGCTTGACATGATGGGGTGCACAGGAAATCTCGAAGGCAGAACCAGGTCCAGGCCAAAGAAAACTACCCTTCTAATACAAAATGCTTGTGAACAACGAATCCTCCCAAGGTGCACGGAAATCGGTTTTCACCCTAGGACTTTTCCAAAATGCCACAATTGTGTGGTTTTCACTAGTGGATGACCTGTTTTATCTTTTTCTTTTTCTGATTTTTTTGATTTTTTTGTATTTTTGATTTTTTTGACTTCCTTACGCCATGTTCAAGCATAGAAATGCTTAAGATGCATGGTAGTTCATGGGCTCCTAGATCTCATCACCATTGGGGTGAGCTAGTTTGTACGCCTCTGTGTTGTACTTGGCGACTATGACATAGGGTCCCAACCAATGTGGTTTGAACTTCCCTTTCTTTTCTCGCTCTACTTTGGTGTTGAACTGGTTCTCCTTCATAACTAAATCACCAACCTCAAACTGATAAGGGATAATTCTCTTATTATAGTTTCTAGAGACTCTATGTTGATACACTTTCAGGTGATTAAGAGCACTAATGCACCTCTCATCTAGTAGCTCTAAATCAACCAATCTTGCCACTCGATAATCTTCATCATTATCTAGATAGTCCCGAAGAGAAATTCTCAGGGATGGGAGTTCGATCTTTAAAGGGATGATAGATTCTGTCCTGAACACTAGGGAATATGGTGTTGCACCCGTAGGAGTGCGAATGAATGTTCAGTAAGCCCAAAGGGCTGGATGGATTTGTCAGTGCCAGTTTCGACCTATTTTGATGACCATATTTTCCATTATCTTTACCAAAGTCTTGTTTGTTGCCTCAGCTTGTCCATTACGCTAAGGGTAATATGGCGTGGACAATTTTAACCTGATTTGGAAACATTGGCAAAGGCCTTTCACAGTTTTTTTCTTAAATGACTTCCCATTATCGATAACAATGGCTGCAGGAATACCATATCAAAAATGATGTGATTCATGATAAATTTAGAAATCTGTGCTCTTGTGACATAGGTTAAAGGGACAGCCTCCACCCATTTTGTAAAATATTCTGTAGCTGTGATGATATGTGTATGACCATCAGATGAGGTAGGAGTAAATTTCCCTATTAAATCAAGTCCCCATTTAAAGAATGGCCATGGGGTAGTGATAGGTTGCAATGGTTGCGATGGAGCATGAATGAAATTTTTCATACTTTTGGCAGAGTACACATTTTCTATCATAATTACAACAATCAGTTTCCATGGTAGGCCAATAGTAACCTAATCTCAACAATTTCTTAGCCAAGACCATTCTATTTGTATGTGCTCCGCATACCCCTTCGTGCACTTCTTTGATTGCCTGGATTGACTCTGTCACATCCAAACACCATAATAGATTCCCATTGTAGCCATGATGATAAAGTGTACCTCCTAAAAGGGTGTAACGGGCTATATGGTGAATCAGGCTTTGCTTTTTAGAATGGGAGATATCGTGTGGGAATGTGTTGTCGTTAGGATAGGTGAAGATGGGTTCGTACCACAGGGAATGGGGACCAACAACCTCACAAGCTAGGCAATATTCTAGCATGTCATATGCGGGCTGGCATAGATTTTCTATGAACAATGGCATATCATTGTTCCCTGGCAGAATACAAAGCATAGATCCCACCATTGCCATGGCATCCACTGATTTGTTCTGTGCTCTTGGGATTTGCTCAAAGGTGATGCACACAAAGTACTCCTTTAGAGTTTCCACTAACTTTTTGTAAGGTATGAGCTTGTCATCCTTAACCTTATATTCATCATTGACATGTTTGATGATTAACTATGAATCACCTACAATCTTAACATGATGAACATTCCACTTGATGGCTAGCTTCATCCCTGCAATGAGTGCCTCATATTCTTTAATGTTGTTTGTGGAAGGGAAGCCCAAGTGAAAATCTTGTGGTATAGGATCGCCAGAAGGAGTAATAAGGACCACTCCTGCACCTGAACCATGAAATGTAAAGGATCCATCAAAATGTATCTGCCATATGAAAGATTCTTCAATGTAAAGCAAGGAGGCATCTAGCAAATCTAGACACAAATGTTCTGTGCTTTGCAAAGGTGCTTCTGCTAGCTGGTCTGCAAGTACTTGTCCTTTAACCGATTTTCGATAGACAAATTCTATGTCAAACTCACTGAGTAGAATGATCCAATTAGCCTATCTACCCATGAGGGCGGGTTTGGACAATAAATACTTGAGTGGGTCAACCTTGGATATGAGTTTGATCTTAGTATTTAGTAGGTAATGGTGAAGTTTTTGAAAGGTAAAAACAATGGCCAAGCAAGCTTTTTCAATTTGAGGATAATTGAGTTCATAGGCGATGAGGGTGTGAATCAGATAGTACACCAATTTCTCCTTATGGCCAAGGTCATATTGGGTGACCAACGCACCAATAGAAAATTGTGTAGCGGAAATATAGAGAAAAAGTGGTTCTCCCAGAGCGGGAGGCATGAGGACAGGTGGATTAGCCAAGTATTGTTTTAGCAAAGCAAAGGCTTGCTGTTGCTTGGGTCCCCAAATGAAAGAGACGTCCTTTTTAAGCAAATGGGTGAATGAGTGACATTTATCTGCAAGCTGGGAGATGAAGTGGCAAATGGCTTGAATTTTCCCCTGTAAGTTGTGCAATTGCTTGATATTCTCAGGTGGAGGCATTTAGGTGATAACAGACACTTTAGCAGGGTCTATTTCAATACCTCATCTTCACACAATGAAGCCTAATAGTTTCTTAGATAGCACACTGAAGACACATTTCTTTGGATTCAGCCTGACTTTGTATTCACGTAGGCATTCAAAGATATGCCGTAAAATGACGGGATGATCCTCTCTTATTTTGGACTTTCCCAAGATGTCATCCACATAGTCTTCCATGATATCATGAATCATATCATGAAAAATCACTGTCATGGCCCATTGATAGGTAGCTCCTACATTTTTAAGGCCAAATGGCATCACTTGATAGCATAAGGTGCCCCAAGGAGTCGTAAAAGTTGTTTTGTGTTAGTCCTCCTTAGCGATCTTGATTTGATTATAACTCGAAAAGCCATCCATGAGTGATAGCATTTTGTACCCTGTTGTTGAGTCAACAATCATATCAATGGTGGGCAATGGAAAATCATCTTTAGGGCAAGCTTTATTGATGTCCCTAAAATCCATGCAGATTCAGATACTGATAGGTTTCTTTTGGATAGGAACAATGTTCGATATCCATTCAGAATAATCAATTGGCCTGATGAATCCTGCTGCAAGCAAGCTTTCCAACTCTTCTTTAACTAACAGGGCCACTCTTGGGTGCATATTTCGGAGCTTTTGTTTGATAGGCTTGACATCTGCGTCCATGACTAGGTTGTGCACAACCAAAGTCAGATCTAAGCCAGGCATGTCTTTGTAAGACCATGCGAACCCATCAATAAACTCTCTTAGCAGTATAGTGAATGTCTTTTGTTCTCTAGCCGAGAGTGATGCTCCCAATTTTACTATCTTGGGATCTTCTTCTGTACCAATATTGACAACAATGGTTTCTTCAACTACCAATTTTGATAAATCCTCCATACACGTAGTATCAGGAGGTAGGTTGAGATCTTCATCCAAGGATGTCTCCACGATATTTTCATCCTTGGCGTGGTCACTTTGTTTTTCCTTTGATTTTCTTATTTGTTTGTCAGCCAGTGCCTCAAATAGGTTTTCACTGTGCGACTTGGACTTTGATTTTTGCCGAGGCTTTTCTTTAGAAAATTTTCCCTTGCTTTTCTTTAAATTTTTCTAACCATGAAGTTTAGCCTCCTCGCCGAAGTAAGCGTAGGTGTCTAAGTCGATAAAGAAACCTTTCTTGTGATCTCCAATGGGAATTGTATCCCTTATGCTCATGAACTCTGAAATAGACTTTACGTTCTCAAATAAATCTAGTGGAACATGACATTATTGGTCCAATTCAACAAGGGAAGGGTAAACAAGGTCAAGGGTTGGTTCTATGGGGGTTATGGTCAAGAAATCATTGTTCATGAAAAGGTTCGTGGAGGCATGATCCCCATATTGGCTACAATGGGAATCTTTATTACTGTCTAGATAGTTAGAGCTATCCTCGTGCTCGAAGCAAGTAGCATCTTGATTGTTGGGGTACGTGCCATAAGGGTGAATCCCAATGCCATATCTTTCTGTTTTGAAATGTGGAAGAGGGGCCGACTCTCTTTGTCCTTGTTTGTTCCTCCCACATCCTAGGCCTTTGTAGCCCATGGAGTACATCATTCTACTAGATTTTTCATATTCTGGGGTTCGATAACAGGATGGCTGAGTATCCTCAGGGACCCAAGTTGTAGGTGGATCAAGAAATTTTTCCTCATTTAACAAGCCTCCACGTAGGAATGACCCAATAGTGCGGTCCTCTCTAGGTCTTCTGAAGTGGTAGTTGGGTCGACCTCTAGTCTTGGGCAATAATGAGAGGTCTAAAACCAAGAGCACTTGTTGTACATTATACTCACCATAGCCATATTCCAGGATTTTCATCTCCCATGAATCAAATGGAGATGTTGAAGTAGACGCCCCATGAGCACAAGAACTAAGAGAATATGAATCCACCCGAGATTCCATAGCCTCAGACTGGAGAGGGACAACTATGTTTGCAGAGGGACATGCGTATGTACCCTTTCGTCCAAAGCTATTAAGAGCTCTACAATGAGCAAAGGGCTCTAAATCTCCTGGTATTATAAGCGTATGTCCCTCATGCTTCAACTTAATGCATTGATGAAATGTTGATGGCACGACCTGCATGGTATGAATCCATGGTTGGCCTAGAAGCATGTTATATGGAAGTTCTAAGTCTAGGACATGAAACTTTGTCTGATGCAAAGTGGGGCCCACTTCCATGGGTAGCGTGATGGTACCTGTTGACTCTCTTTCCGCATTGTCGTATGTGGTGATGGTGATAGTATGGGACTCGAGGTCTTCCTCTATATGCCCCAACTGTTTGACCAACTTAAGTGTGCAGATGTTCAACCCAGATCCATTATCCATAAGAACCTGTTTGATTTTCCTGCAGGTGACAACTACCTCAATGTATAAGGGAAAATTATGTGTAGGATTCTCAGAAGGGATCTCCCTATGGTTGAAAGTGAGATGTTCACTTGGCGCGATGTTTGCCACCGTGGCTTGAAGGTGTCCATGATCAAATTCTAAAGGATCTCCTGACCCATGAAGAATTTGGTACAAAATTTCTTTATGCACATTGGATATCTTGAGAAGATCTAGGATCAAAATCTTAACAGACGTCTTTTCAAGTTTCTAAAAGGTTATATTTACCAATTTACGAGGTCGACGAAGAATGTTCTAGATCATGAGGCGGGCACGCCTTGTTATCACAGTGCAGTCCTTTCCCTTGATCTGGATGGTATTGACATAGTCAGTAGGAGAGCGAATACATCTGATAAGCGAATCATAATGGTTGTTATCTCTTTTGGTGTACAAGTAATTCATGGCTTTATAAGTTTTAGATGACTCTCCCTGATCTGGCTTTGACTTTTCAGAATTATCATGCTTGGGGAATGGTTCTTTGTATATCCCCATTTTCTCGTTAGGTGTTTGTGTTTTTCCAGGGTTATCCACCTCTATCTCCCCATTGTCAATGAGGTCCTGAATATAATGGAAAAGCCACAAACATTTTTCTGTCTTATGTCCTTTAACATGATGCATTTCACAATATTCATGCTCCTTGTACCATGAAGGTTTTGGAGAGTTGTCGTCAAATGGTTGTGTTGTAGGATAGGTCATCATGTGAGCCGTATCTAATTGTTTTAGTATGACTAACAACGGTTCATTGAGAGAGGTGAATGTTCTTCACTTTGGTGGTGGTTGAATTGGGCCCTTGGTTAATTTAGAAGGTTGACTAGTTTGGACCATTTGAACACGTTTGGAATCAGTGATTCCGTCTCCCACCACATTTTTGTTTTTGTTAAAGATCTTTGGCTTTTCCGTGGTTTTGACATTTTGGTTGCCTCTAGATTGGGTTTTGAGGGTGCCTTTGGCAATGAGAGCCTTTTCTATCTAAATCCCTTTCTCAATAACCTCCTCAAAAGTACGAACACAATGCATTTGGAGCTGGAAATCTATATCCAGGTTGAGATTGGGAACAAAAATACTAACCAGCTACTTTTTAGGGAAAGCATAAGGGAAGTGACTAGCTATCCCTCTCCACCATTGGAGGAAGCTGGTGAAGGTTTCATTTGGGTGTTTCTTGGTGCCACACAAGTCTGCCATGGTGACATCAATCTCTATGTTATATGAGAAGTGACACACAAATCTTCCTGCCAATTCTAGCTAGGTGAAAATTGATCCTCATGGTAAGCATGTAAACCACTCCAAGGCTTGAGCTCTGAGACTCTTGGGAAAAATTCTGATGAGGTAATTGTCACTATAAGACATCTCTTGACATGCCATGTAAAAATCTTTAACATGATCCCGTATATCCCCTTTCCCTTTATATTTTTCGAACTTTGGCATATCAAATTTCTTTGGAAAGGGTTGAAGGGTCATAATTCTTTATATTGATATTTCCTAATGCTCCCTATATTGCTCTCTTGTAAGCTTGCAAGTGTCACTTTCATCGATTACACTTCTTGTGCGAGCAATTGTTCTTTAGTGGGAGAAGCAGGGATGTAAACACGATGATACCCTATGTCTTCTTCTCCTTGGTTTTCCCAATGGAGTTCATTGATCTTAACCTTAGGCCTCAACTTTTGAACATTCTTGTTTGTGTCTTTATGTACATGGGAAGTAAGCAAAGCTAGTTGCCAACTTAGGTTACTGATTTTTTGTTGGATTGTGGCTTGGTTTGTGGCTTCTTCTTCTAAAGGTTCCTCCTCTTCGTACTATGGAAGTTCTTCACCTGTCTCATGTTATATCTTGTTTCTTCGTGGCACTTTGATAAAGGGTATTCTATGCCCTACCACTTTATCATTCCCTACGTAAGAAGTGGAAGCATGTCCGCTTGTTAAAATATCTTCCATATTGATAAGGGGACGTTCTTCCTTAGTAGCGTCATTTGTAGGTAGTATTGTTTCATTCTCAATGGGAAATTTGGCCCCTAATTCCACGACCCATGCCAACACTCTATCTTTGTTTCTAAGAATAAACTTGTCTAGTAGAGTGGGGTCAAAATCAAAGTCTGCATGTGGTGATTCTAATTCATTTCCACTATGATCGACCATCTCTTATGTTTCCTTTTCTACAGAAAACAACGGTCCTAGGTCATGTCCAATGAAGGGGTTTGACCCTTATCTATTAGAGGTTTCCCAAGCTTGCACTTGTTGTTCCTCGTATGTCTATTTCTTTAACCCTAGACGTGTTTTAGGAGCCATGTTTTTGTAATAGTTTCACTAAGGTGAGTTGTATAGGCGTTCAAAGTTTAATGACCACTCCTAAGTGAGATGCAAGATGTATTTGTTAAAGTATGAATAAGTCAACAATGTGAGAATACCAATGTGATAGAGTGAGTAAATCACCAGTGACACAAGTGTTTGGTATCGAAACTTGTTTAAATAAAGTACCTCCTATACTACATTTCAAAAAGTAGTTTCACGTCGCAAGATGATTCACAAGATGTTTTCACTTATGCCAAGTTTAATGAAATGAACAAAACGTAAATAAACACAAGAAGTCAATGTGATCTCCCAAGCAAGATATATGATGAGAGATCTCAAAATCAATTAAGACCTATATCTCAAAAAGTGCCAATTACAATTCGCAAATGACACAACAATATCACCAAGATATGTTAACCCACTTTGCGAGAAAGTAAAGTATTGATATCAAGGTATTATTGATATAACACACACAAATAGTAACTCCTAACACTCTTTGAAATCGAGGTAATAATAGAACCGAACTAAAAATCTCAAAGTATAGATAGGAATAGTTAAAAATGTGTGCAGCGTAACCTTACAATATAGGTATTTATGTCTAGTTTACAAGAAACAAGACGTACATATCGAAATTGTAGTGATACGATATAAACAAGCTAACTCTTCTAAGGAAGTCCACAGTGAAGAACCATACCTAACTACAATGATGATCTTGACATGGGTATCAAGATCACAATGGCTACCAATGACATGAATACGTCTCCGCACACTTTAGACGTTTAACTTACCTAGCCGCAAACATGGATGGGCGTAAACGGACATAAAAGTGACAAAAACAGTCAATTGGCAACAAAAAGGTAATCACCCTTATTCTAATCAACAAAGTGTCAAAAGAATGTGAAGGAAGCAAACAAAAAAAAGGATGAAAAATGTTGGCTTCAATTTGGAAGAGTTTCACCTCACCCTAAGGCAAGTAAAAACTAGGTGAAAGCAATGCGTCACACGTTTCTCAATAAAAATATGGTTCACAACTCAACACTATTTTAGAATGGTCAAAGTGGGCTCATGGCCAAAGTATATCTTCCTAGGTGGTTCTCTCGTCCTAGGTACTACAAAGATTATCCACGACCAGGATGATTTATCCAAAAAGTCGCAATGACTAGTTTGGGAGTATCTCGACTTTACCCCCTTCAAGCACAGTGGGTAATAAATGTGTCCAAATGTGTACTTAAAAGGGTCACGAAGGGAAAACTTGTAACTCTATCTCACAAAGGATTTACTAGTCAGATAGGTAGTGCGGAGCACTTCCCGTTTCGTCCACAAGGTTCCCTCTTGCGTGGACTACTTTGGGGTTCCTGGAACCACCCCCATTGTTGTAGCTTAAGGCGTTATGCCAAAGGGGTTATGTTCTAGTTGAGTGGAGAGGGATGTACCATTTTCTGAAACCTGCAATATAGTATTTTGAATATGTTGCTCTTTTTATCTTCTTTAATTAGATGTCATTTTCTTGAACACCGTTTGACAACCTGTATAACAACTGTATTAATATTTTTCTGACTTTTGTTTCGATTCCTTCATTCTTTGAAAATCATTTTGGTCCTGTATGACGATTTTTAGTAGTTTTCCATCAAAGAGAAGGCATCATTTCTGATTCTCCAGATCGTCCAATGACGCAAGAGAAGAGCATACGTGATTGTCTCCAAAAATCCAAAAAGATATCAAATGGGAAAACACTTTAATTTCAACTATGTAAAATTAACCAATTCCAACTCAAATACTCTTTAGCAATCCCAAAGCATCAAAAGGACTTAAGAATCATTTCTGATTCCCAAGATCACCCCAAGGGATGTGAGGGAAGAGCATACGTGATCCTTTCTCCTATTAGTAAACAATGCAAAATATTACCTAATCAAATACAAACATGTAAAAACAGCCTGCAAAGACAAATATGTGATTTAGATAAACTTATAAGAATGTTAACACATCAACACTTTAATTTCAAAAAATGCAAAAGGACACCTACGCCCCTTTTTTAGTGCCTGCACGCGAGTTAGGGCGTATGCGCCACCAAAGGTTGTTTTCGGCTCACAATGTACCTGTGCCACTCAAGAGATGTGTGCGCCACAAAAACAGTTCCTGCACCACTAAAACAGTGTCTGTGCCACTCTGTGGAGTTTTGGGATTTATTAAGTGCTTGCGCCACTAGAGAGGTGTGTGCACCACAAAAACATCATATGCGCTACTCTGAGAAAAATATACAGAAAAAACAGACAGAACAACTGCATTACCAAAAAAAATGTGTTTGTGCCACTAAAATAGTATGTGCACCCCTGGTTAGGGCGTGTGCGCCGATCTGAAAGGTTTCAGTATGTAGTGAAGGTAAAGTACAAAATGACACCTATGCCTAGGTTAGTGCACCTATGTGTTGGTTAGGGTGTGTACGCCAGGGTTAGTGTGCATGTGCTAGGGGTTGGCAGATAGAGTGACCGGTTTTAACAGTGCGCCTGTGCCACCAGAGAGATGTGTGCACCTTGAAAACTGTGCTTGCGCCACGAAAATCATGCCTGCACTAGACCTGTAACAAAAATATGGCAGTAAACACAAAAAAACTCACAATATCTCAAATTTTGACAAGTTAGATTAAGATTGATAATATCCCATTAAAATTATGGCTATGAACATGAAGTTACACATATCAAATGAGCAAAAATTCCAAGAAAATGGACATTAATTATTACATGTGCATATCAAAAATTAGCCAAAACAATGAAACTTAAACTAAAATGCCATGGGACTAAGGGTCCCACTGGGCGTGCCAAATGTGTGCAAGTGTTTCTACAATTTTAGCAAGAAAACTACCACCTAGAAATAACTTCCTAACCTAGCTAAGAATGAGAAATTACACCATCATGATGAAGAAATGATCAAGTTCTACCCTTAACACTAATAAATTTGAAATTGATCAAAACACAATGTAAATTAATGAACTCTATTCCCCTTAATTGCCTAATTTAACATTAAAATGGACCTAAGTAGTCCAATGGCAATCAAATTATATTTTCTTGCTTTGATCCATCAATGGATGCTTGGGTGTGAGGCTTAGCTCTTCAAGAATGGAGGATGGGGATCTCAAGAATGACAAAAGGCTATTAGTATGAAACTATGTGCTTACTTTTGTCTCTTGAGAGATTTAAGTAGAGGGAGGGTTGTTTATATAGCCCAAAGGATAAAGGATTCAACACATCCTCATGAATGTGGGAGTAATGGAGATGTAGAGTTAGTTATGGATAAGGGGGGTTTAGATGGGGTTGAGTTAGCTTTAGAAGGGTTTAGTTTGTCCTCAAGTCGCTGATGTGGATAAAGGGGGTGTATTAATTAATCAAGATGATTAATAAATACATGTGCAATCTTTTATAAGCTTTTAGATGGATTTTATTGTGATTTGGACCATTAGGAGGGAATTAAACCAATTAAATAATGATTTATTGATTTAATGAGAAGGGAGGCTAATTAATTAATAATAATTAATTAGACTAGATAAAAGGTGTTAATTAACGAAAGGTTGTTAATTAGGGTATGTGTTGGATAGGAAACTTAATTAATTAGTGTAATGTAATCAATTAACAACAATGGAAGAGAAGATGAGCACTATTGACAATATGTCGTCAATTTGCGGGAAAGAAGATAATTAGAGTATTTAAATTGCTCAGGTGCAATTATAGGTGTCTACAATATGTTTAGGGGTTGAGGAGGACGATACTTTCATGCGTACTGATTTTGGTGCACCTGGTACTTGGGGTGAACATAATAATGTCACTATGTCAGATGTCCTTTTGAGTGAGACATTTAGATTACATTCATTGGCATCACCTTCACAGGTAAATTTGTTATGTTTTGTTATGTGTGTTATAAAAAATTTGGAGTACCTAATTTACTTATTTATGTTAATTTTTTGAAATAATTGTATTTGTACATGTACATTCATTGATATTACAATGCGCGAGAGGTGCATCTTCATCCCGACCACAGGCGGTGAGGACCATGCATACACATACATTCACAGAGATAATTTAGAATGTTAATAATGTAAAATTTTCACATACATGTGTGTGTGTGTGTGTGTGTGTGTGTGTGTGTGTGTATTAGTTTTGAAGTCAAATATATGTATGTTCTTGTATGTCCATCTAACTCATGCGATATACATGTTGGATAAAGATGTTGACTTCACTAGACACCCCACCATCTCTACGACAAGTAGAAAAAGGTGTTGCCACTATGATTTCATCTGCATAGCAACTCACTAAGGTATTCAAACAACACGTAAATTTTGTTAAATTTCTCATGTAATTCATATTATGTTAAATTACATGTTAGTAATGTCTTTTATTGTAGAATTATTAAATTATGTTAATAATGTCCTTCATTGTGTATATGCAGGAGTTACCTGCGATAGGTAACAGCCCTGTTCATTTGATTCACAGGCGTGGCGGGGTAAAAACAATAGTTCTATATTGATAAAATTAGTTAAAATATTGTCATTATGTAGATATATGAACTCAGCTCTATTTTCACTAATTCTGATGTTAGATTTTCTGATCTTATGTGTATGTAGGGAACTTCAACCCCCTCCATTTTGACTTCAAGGGCACGGACTCCTCCATCTCATCGTCTTTGTACCCCCGTTCGTACTCGATAACTTGAATCATTTGAGCGTGAGATGTAAATTTGGCGTGATCGACAACTTGCGGTAAGTTTGTGTATTTATGTAAATACTTTCATTCTAGTATGGTCTTAAATAGATGTTGAAAACATATGTAAATTAAGTTTTGACAAAAAAAACATTGTTTGCATTTACAGGCTCATCTACATGCGAGTATTTAGTGGAAGAGGACTCGAAGCATGGGCTCAGACAATCCAAAGTCATCTCATGGATCTCCATCTTCATCTAAGGGAGGGCCTTCTTCGAGCAAGGCCAAGAGAGGGATATTTTTTGATGAGTAGGAAATATATATGTCTTACATGACATTGTTTTGTATGCCTATGTGCATGGCATTGTATGTATTCCTATATGGCATTTGAACTTGATGGTATATGACCTATTTGGGCATTTTTGTATTTATTATGCACATTAAAATACTATTTGGAACTTGATAATTTTGTATGAGACCTTACGTTTCTGAGATTATTTTCGCATGAATCTAATATGATGTGCACTTTACAATATTTAAGACATTATGGATTATTTTTTCATTTATTGGTGATGTACATGTACTAGCATTTTCAATGTATAATATGCATCAAACTTTGAAAATCAATATTTATATAATGTATGTATATAAAGAGTTACCTAATATGAGTAATTATCCATTCAATTTATCAATGCGTATGTGTATTTGCCTTACTTGTGCTTCTTCTTGCTCATGGTCTCTTTGTACTGGTTTTTATCTTATCATGCACTTACTACATTCTTTTATGCTTCGTAGTCTTTTCCCATGTTAAAACACCTGATAGTCATCACAATTTGATGCCTTTCATTTGTTGATATTTTGAGAATGTCTCTCCATATACATTACTCCAATGCTTGAGAAGGTCTCCAGATACAATGACATTCTAATGCAGACACTCAATGACTCTTGATTGTCTAATCCTGTCCAATTCATGTTAATACCTTTAAATTTGTAGGCATTTCAAGTTATTTGGAAATCACATCACACCCTTCACTAGGCTTGATGACTACCCCTATCCTTTTTAAGGTGCTTTTGAAAGCATCCATGGGTTTATCATAACATAAATTATCAATGAATGGAAGGTCAATAAGCCGTAGGCCAGCTAACTCCCATCCAAAACTAAACAAGAAATTTTTACTAGGCGATTGATAACTCACGTGTGTTTTTAGACATACCCCTATCAAATTCATTCTTAAGCCAATCTAGTCGTTCAGGGCTCTTAAGAGACTACGCCCGGACGAGGTAGTCTGAAAGAACAAGGAGCATAGGGAACCAAACTGAAACCTCCACTAGCATTCACCTAGCCACCCTGACATGTTAGCATAGTTGGTTTGGTCCCATGAAATTCCATTTGCAAACTACAGCATCTGGAAGCCCTACACTGACTCAGATTGCACTATTTTACACGTTTGCAAACAATAGCACAGTGAGAGAACTAGATGGAGACGAAGAAAACTGTGAGAGGATTTTGAAGAGGTCCCCAATGTGGAGCTCTCAGATTTTATGAGACATCTCTAGGTGCCACGGAGTTTGAGAAATAACCTGTCGAAGATATGACGTGATTAGGCCTCAGGGATCTTAAGCGACTATGCCTAGATGTGGTAGTTCGAAAGCACGGGGAGCATAAGGAACCAAAACAAAGCCTCAACTAGTGTTCACTTGGCCACCCCAATGTGTTGGCATAGTTGGTTCAGTCCCACGAGCTTCTGTTTGCAAACTATAGCGTCTGACAGCCCTACACTAACTCAGACTGCACTATTTCATGCATTTGCAAACAATAGCACGGTGAGAGAACCGAATGGAGGAGAAAACTGCGAGAGGCTTTCAAAGAGGTCCCCAATGTGGATCTCTTAGACGAGACATCTCTAGGTTCCACAGAGTTCGAGAAATCACCTGTCGAAGATATAGCATGTTTGGGCCTCAGGGCTCTAAATGGACTATGCCCGAATAGGGTAGCCCAAAAGCACGGGGAGCGTAGGGAACCAAAACAAATTCTCCACTAGCATTCAATAGGCCAACTTGACGTGTTGGCATAGTTGGTTCGGTCCCACGAACTTTCGTTTGCAAACTACAGCGTCTAGCAACCCTACACTGACTCAGACTACACTATTTTGTGCGTTTGCAAACAATAGCACAATGAGAGAACCAGATGGAGAAGGATAAAACCATGAGAGGATTTCATAGAGGGCCCTGATGTGGAGCTCTTGGATCTGATGAGATGTCTCTAGGTGACACGGAGTCTGAGAAATCACTCGTCGAAGATATGGTGTGTTTGGGCCTCAGGGTTCTTGACGGACTACGCCCGGACGGGGTAGCCCTAAAGCACGAGGAGCATAAAGAACCAAAAAAATGCTCCAATAGCATTAAAAATGCCACCTTAATGTGATAGTAGAGTTTTTTTGTTCCCATGAACTTCCGTTTGCAAAGTACAACCTCTAGGAGCCCTACACTGACTCAGACTGCACTATTTCGTGCATTTGTAAACAATAGCATAGCGAGAGAAATAGATGGAGACAGAGAAAACCATGAGAGGCTTTTGTAGAGAGCCCCAACATGGAGCTGTTGGATCTAACAAGACATCTCTAGGTGCCATGGAGTCTGAGACATCACCCGTCAAAGATATGGCATGTTTGGGCCTCAAGGTTCTTAAGCGACTACGTCCGAACAGGGTAGCCTGAAAGCATAGGGATCATAGGGAACCAAAACAAATGCTCCACTAGCGATCAATAGGCCACCCTGATGTGTTGGCGTAGTTGGTTCAGTTCCATGAAATTTTGTTTGCAAACTACAGCATCTGGCAACCCTACACTAACTCAGACTGCACTATTTCATGTGTTTTTAAACAATAGCACGACGAGAGAACCAGATCAAGATGGAGAAAAATGTGAGAGTATTTTGTAGAGGGACATGATGTGGAGCTCCCATATTTGACAAGACATCTCTAGGTTCCACGGAGTCTGAGAAATCACCTGTCAAAGATATGGCGTGTTTGGGCCTTAGGGCTCTTAAGGGACTACGTCCGGACGGGGTAGCCCGAAAGAACTAGGAGCATAGGGAATCAAAAATAATTCTCCAATAGCATTCACTAGGACACCCTGACATGTTGGCGTAGTTGGCTCAGTCCCACGAACTTCCGTTTGCAAACTGCAACCTCGAGCAACCCTACACTAACTCAGACTGCACTATTTCACGCATTTACAAACAATAGCACAGCGAGAGAACCGGATGGAGACGGAGAACAATGCGAGATTATTTCTTAGAGGACCCCAAATTGGAGCTCTTGGATCTAATGAGACGTCTCTAGGTGCCACGAAGTCTGAGAAATCACCCGTCGAAGATATGGCGTGTTTGAGCCTCAGGGCTCGTAAGCGACTACGCCCAGACAGGGTAGCCCAAAATCATGGGGAGGATAGGGAACCAAAATGAATGATCCACTAGCATTCACTACGCCACCCCGACATGTTGGTGTAGTTGGTTTGGTCCCATGAACTTCTGTTTGCAAACTACAACCTCTAGCAGCCCTATACTGACTTAAACTACACTATTTCACGTGTTTACAAACAATAGCACATCGAGAGAACCAGATGAAGATGGAGAAAACTATGAGATCATTTCTTATAGGGCCCTAACATGGAGCTCTTGGATCTGACGAGACATCTCTAGGTGCCATGGAGTCTGAGAAATCACTCGTCGAAGATATGGCGTGTTTGGTTCTCAGGGCTCTTAAGCGACTACACCGGGACGAGGTAACTCGAAAGCATGCAGAGCATAGGGAACAAAAACGAAGCCTCCATTAGCATTCACCGGGCCACCCTAACGTATTGGCGTAGTTGGTTTGGTACCACAAACTTCCATTTGCAAACTACAGCCTCTAGCAGCCCTACGCTAACTCAAACTGCATTATTTCGCGTGTTTGTAAACAATATCACAACAAGAGAACCGGATGGAGATGGAGAAAACCACGAGAGGATTTCATAGACTACATAAATCTAACCTAAATAGTCAGAGTAATAGGCTAAATCAGCATTCTATTTCTCACATATAAAATGAATTTCTACCTTCAAAAAAGAAACTATGGGTGAATGCTCAATTAAAAAATAAATTACAATTCTAAACGAGTTTTAGGCTCAATTATCAATACTTCATTACAGTTTTTCTTGCCAGTATGCTACTTTTGGAACTACCTGGTTTGATTTGTGAAGTTGAAGCAGCTGGGGATTAATAAAAATAATCAACTTCACATGTTATCCTTAAGATTATCCATTATTCTATCGACAACATCACATAGATCTTCCATTCCAATTAAGTTGCGATCCTTCCATGCTTTCCATTTTTCCTTTTTTTCCACTCATATCTTCTCTTTAAGTTCTTCCAGATGTTTTTGGGTAATCAAATTGACTCTTTATGAATTTCAGGAGGTATTTCTTCTTGAATCATAGTGACATCTTCACCTAATTGCTTTTCTTCACGATGTTCATTATCATCTAAAGTTGAAGAATGAATATTTATATGGCCTTCGGCTTCTTTTTGGGGACAAACAACCTTTTTTAATGTCCAAAAAAATTCAGGCTCTTCATTCTTTGTTTGATTGAAGATATTCATTCTTTCAAAATGAACAGTTGGAACATTGGTGGTCTCCCCAACAAAAATAATTTCATAATCTACATAGTTGCATCCTGTGGAAAAATTATTGAACATTGGTGGTTTCCTCCACCAGTGCTTTCGGGCTACCCCGTCTGTGCGTAGTCTCTTAAGAGCCCTGAGGCCCAATCACGCCATATCTTTGATAGGTGATTTCTCAGACTCTGTGGCACCTAAATATATCTCGTTAGATCTGAGAGCTCCATGTTTTGGCCCTCTACAAAATCCTCTAACCGTTTTCTCTATCTCCATCTAGTTCTCTCGATGTGCTATTGTTTGCAAACGTGCGAAATAGTGCAGTCTGAGTCAGTGTAGGGCTGCCAAAGGATGTAGTTTGCAAACGGAAGTTCGTGGGAGCAAAAAAACTATGCCAACATGTTGGGGTGGCTAGGTGAACGCTAGTGAAGGCTTCGTTTTGGTTCCTGACACTGCTCGTGCTTTCGGGCTACCCTGTCCGAGCGTAGTCCCTTAAGAGCCTTGAGGCCCAAACACACCATATCTTTGACGAGTGATTTCTCAGACTCCGTTATAGCTAGAGATGTCTCACCATATCCAAGAGCTCCATGTCAAGGCCCTCTATGAAATCCTCTCACGGTTTTCTCCATCTCCATCTGGTTCTCTCACTATGTTATTGTTTGCAAACGTGTGAAATAGTGCAGTTTGAGTTAGTGTAGGGCTGCCAGAGGTTGCAGTTTACAAACAAAAGCTCATGGGACCAAAATAACTATATCAACACATCGGGGTGGCCTGGCGAATGCTATAGGAGGCTTCGTTTTGGTTCCCTACGCTCCCTATGCTTTCAAGCTACCACGTCCGGGCGTAGTCGCTTAAGAGCCATAAGGCCCAATAACGCCATATCTTTGACGGGTGACGATAATCGCTCTAAGAGCCCTAAGGCCCAATAACACCATCTTTGACGGTGTGATTTCTTGGACTCCATGGCACTTAGAGACGTCTCAATAGATCCAAGAGCTCCATGTTGGGGCCATCTATGAAAGCCTATTGCAGTTCTCTCTGTCTCCATCCATTTCTCTCATTGTGCTATTATTTACAAACGCGCGAAATAGTGCAGTCTGAGTCAGTGTAGGGTTGCCAGAGGTTGTAGTTTACAAATAGAATAAGTGGGACCAAAATAACTATGCCAACACGTCTGAGTGGCTAGGTGAACACTAGTGGAGGATTTTTTTGGTTCCCGACACTCCCCATGCTTTCGGGCTAACCCGTCCGGGCGTAGTCCCTTAAGAGCCCCGAGGCCTAAACACGCCATATCTTTGATGGGTGATTTCTCAGACTCCATGGCACCTAAAGAAATCTTGTCATATCCGAGAGCTCCATGTCAAGGCCCTCTACGAAATCCTCTCATGGTTTTCTCTTTCTCCATCTGGTTCTCTCGCTGTGTTATTATTTACAAACGCACGAAATAGTGCAGTCTGAGTCAGTGTAGGGCTGCCAGACGTTGTAGTTTGCAAACGGAAGCTCATGGGACCAAACCAACTACGCCAACATGTCAGGGTGGCCTGGTGAACACTAGTGGAGCATTTGTTTTTGTTCCCTATGCTCTCCATGCTTTTGGGCTACCCCGTATGGGCGTAGTCCCTTAAGAGCCCAGAGACCCAAACACACCATATCTTTGACAAGTGATTTCTCGGACTCCATGGCACCTAGAGATGTCTCGTCAGATCTGAGAGCTCCATGTTGGGGACCTCTTCGAAAGCCTCTTGCATTTTTCTCCTTTTCCATTTAGACTGAGTCATTGTAAGGTTGTCCATGTCTAATCACCTGAATAATATAGGTGGTTCATACAATATAGGTGGTGAAATGAGAATTTTAATAAGATATTTTTACAATATAGGTGGTGAAATGAGAATTTCTATTTGTGTTTCCTTTCTAATATTTAATTTCTCCTAGCTTCACTTGGCTTCGAGAATAATAAATTCTCTACTGACAGTGCCAAACATGTGAAGGTGGAAGCTTTTTTGGCACCGCTAACCTACATAAACATGTTAGTAAGTAAGTAAATAGAATTTTAAATCATACAAAATTTAAACAAAATCATTTAAGTAAATATTCAAATTACATTCATGAATAACATACCTTTGCAAATTCAATCTAATGAATCGCAAGGATCAACTCTATTCTTGACAGTGGCAAGAATTGCTTCATGAACCTTCCACATATTTTTGTTTGATGGCCGACCTTGATATTTGATCAATTTAATATTTGTTGCAAGGACCAAATGTGAATAGTGAAGTATCTTTTGATGTACTTCATAGTCTTCAAACAACAAAATGTTTGATTTTTTGATAGGATATCATTGAAGCCAAGTTCCAGTGACCACCATTGATCCAGTGGGATACTTAAGGTCTTCACCATCAATGACTGTGAAAGTCAAAAAAAATTCCCCTCTACACAACGAGATAAGAAGTAATTTGTTTCCTCTTCATTAAATTCCATCGCAATAATTGTAAAAACATGCCCTATGTATCACAAAGTAAAATTGTTTAGTCAATTTAAAAATACATTAAGAGTTGACCATTTAATAATTTATAAATCTAAAACATGGCATGTACATATATGTATGTACCTTGTTGCACTAAATCAAAGACTTGGTCAAATTCAGGTGATGTTGTCATTTGATCTGAAGACCCTGTAAATTGTAATGCTCATGGAACTTGATGTGTGTCGAGGGGAATTAGAGGTCTACAAGTCCATTCATCCACCCACTGTTGTGACTCACATTCATTCCACACAAAATCAATACATGATATACAAAAACATGTCATGCACCTATTATAAATAGTCCAAGAATTTAAATCTGAACTACGAAATGAGTGCATATCACTTGATCCTGCAACTGTCATATAATCTTCAAATTTTGCTAGATATTGTTACTCTATCAACCAAAAATATCTACGAACCTTTGATCTCTCTTGAGATTCATGGCCCATATTCTTAACACACCAATCAACAATGTTTTTTGCATCTGTAAATTTAACACCATCCTTGAACTTTAACCCTTCTCTTGCAAGTGCTCTTTGCACACATTCTCCTACACCATCATGCTCTCCTTTTCCATGCCCTGCCTTAGTAAAACTCCAGATATGTTGTACATTTGTTTCTTTGTGCATCTTTATTAGCCAATAAAACATCTGTGCATTCTTGAATTGTGATGTGCATTTGTCTAACCAAATGTAATGTTGATCGAAATTAATGTTCCTCTCTTTTAAGTTCACATAAAACACCTGGAAACACCCTTGTACATATTCTGTAGAATGTGTTCGATCATCACTGATGTAGAAATGATATTCTATTAATATTTTTTGATCTTTCTCAATGCTTTCAGGAGAGTGCATGAATGTTATATGCACAAAAATAGAAACTTGCACTGAGTTATAATATTGAGACTGAACCTCCATTTATGGCTACAATGTGTAATTATCTGTGAAGTCAACGACTAAAACAATAGTACTAAGTGGGAATGTGTCCTTGCTTAGCTTGAATTTTTCATCCAACCATTGAGCTCTATGTGTGTGCCTTGCATACTCATAAAAAATTTCCTCTCTGAATTTGACCATATATTCTAATACAGGTAATTGTTTTCTAATAAGCTCACACCTCTTAGATTCTTTTCCATCTTTTAATTGATATGCCACTGATTTATATTTGGTGAAATCAACCAATTCTTTTCCTATTGAATATGTACTCTCCTTGTGGATACACCTTTTCATATTTGGCAAGCCACCGCATACATTGCACGTTCCATCCAAACATGCTTTGTTATAAAAAAATTGTCTTGTTGATTTTTCACAAAATATTTTTGGAATAAATTCCCTTGAAGATTTATTCCACACTCCTACAACATGATGTCAGTATGCAAAACACTACATATTTGACAAAAAACATCATAATGCATTGAAAATTCGACATGATGCCTACAACAACAAGTGGTACGTGAGTGATTGATTTTCACATAAAAGGGTTTTCTCATTTCAAAGAATCTTTGGCTAATGTTAATTTGTGGATTTTCATTTTTAAACTTAGAGAACAATTCTGTTTGAGTCATATCTAAGAAATGTTTTGCACACGATTCACGATTACAAGAACCTATTCTTATTTTTACTGTATCTCTTTTATTCGGTGACACCCTTGTGTTCTCATTCCAAAATTTAACAATTAATTATTTTAGAATATCAGATGTATTCGTCTTTTCATGGAAGTCTTCTAGAGAAAGCCCAATAGTCAGTGTTATTGACTAACTCAAGATGTTTACATCTCTCTATTGCTTTCATTATTGTTTTTATGTTTAGCTTTAAAGAACTACTTTTTTTTTTCTAATCAAGCGTTTATTAATTGTTTTATCACTTACTATACAATTAGTTAGTGCACGTCATGTAGCATTACTATCTTTGGTGCATCTTTTTCCACCTACAGTTTGGTATGCTTTATGTATGTTGTCAATAATTGATGCATTTTGATCAACAACATTAGATGTTCTTAACCCCAGGGTATTCATTATAGGTCTCATCTTAATTAATTTCATGAATGAAACAAATAATTGACATCTTTGTTTGTCATTTAAATTCTTAAAGTAATTATCCCAAATTCCACTAGTTTTTCTTCTCGTATTTCTTTTTGTTAGAAATTGGTTTTATAATGTTTTCATCAATTTCAATTAAGTGAATTGGTTTTCTTCGTGAAATGGAAGGAGGTGTTCTTAGAGGTGAAGATTTTTGTACAATGTTACTTTCTTCATTCAATATTTTCATACAAATTTTGGGGTTAACATTTGGATTCTCAAGTAAGGGTTCAACAATTAGATTCATATCAATTTCTTCATCTATACCAACATTATCATTCAATTCAATATCATTATTCATTGTAAAATCATTATTCTCTACATTTTCATTATGTATTTCATCCCAATTTTTATAATACATTTGCTACATTTGATATAGTGGATGTACCTTTCCCTGCTCGAAGTTTTTACATTCTTTTCAATTTCTTTATTCTCTTCTCTTCCAATTGCTCCATTGTATTATTATTGACTTTCCTCTTGTCCTTAGCTCAAAGTTTATCACCCATGATTAGAAAAAAATCAACTAGTGGGGTAGGGGACAAAATGAAATACTAAAAAATTATGCAAGAATGTAGAGAAAATTGTAGACAAAACAGAATGTTTACAGAATTCCTGTGAAAGAGATGAAAGGGACATTGGGGGGCCACAATATATAAAAAAAGAAAAATGTGTATGTGTTTTTTGTTCTTTTTTCCCAAACCATGCCTCAAGGCTTGGGATCCAGTTTGGATCCCCAAGCCTGAGGCATGGACCTGCACAAACACAGCAAACAACGAGTTTTTAACAAGAAAATGTAAAAAATGACGCTTCCTCTATGATAAATCAAAATAAAACAATCGATCCATTTTACAAAAATTATACCATGACGTAGAGCAGCGTCTCTTCTTTCTAAAAATATATTTTTTCAAATTTTCTGACTAATATAAGGTTTCCATATTATTTATTTTCTAACTATGCCTTTTTATAGCTATTTTTTAAAGTGTAAATATGTCTATCTTTCATGGTGTATCTTTTTTATGGGTGATCAAAATTAAAAAAAATTATAATAGCCCAAACTAGGCATAATTCTATACATATTCAAAAAAAATCTAATTTTTGATATTTTTTGAGGTAGTTGGGGGGCACAGTCAGAGCTCCATTATTTTTTAAAACATAAATTTCTATACTAGAAAAATCATAAATCTAAAAAATTATTCTCTAAAAAATTTTGAAAAAAATGGAGCCCAAACTAGATGCTCCTAGCTATCTTTCTACAAAAGGGTTTTCAAAAATACTAAATGGTGCTCAAAAAATGGTGGGGGGCATGAAAGTCACTCTATTATGTTTTTTAACAAAAATAGGAGCACCTGTTGGTATTTTAGTGGTTTGACCCACTTAAACTTATCCGTTTTCAATAAAATTTAGTAGCTTAGAAACTAGACTCAAAATTCTACGATTCATATTTCTACAACATATTCCAATTTTGAGTGTAACTATTTTGAAAAACTCATACAAGTTGAAGATTTTTTTATAGAAAAATGCATCCACTTAAGACCCCCTTTTGGCCCCCCAACTTGGTGCACTTACCCTATTATGGATCTTTTATACACAGTTGATGATATATCATGATTCATATAGTTACATTGTTATCTCTTCAAATGATGAGACTTAAGAAACATGCCTCATATTGATACCAACTCAGACCATGCAGAATACTCATCAAACTTCAACTCAATCTCCTAGTATGGGTGACACTACATACCGTAAAGTTACTCTTCACTCTTGGCTTGAGGAATTATCAAAGAGTTAGGACATACATACTTAGACTTGACATGATGCATTCCATCTTAGAAACCCATGTACAGACCTATAGCTTCTCTGTTTCAGTACTGTAACATAGATTGTACCCTGTCAAATAGTCACATCTACCCTGCAACTTTGTTATTTTCATCTTCCTTGGAGTTTAAAGCATAAAATATCCTTTTCAACATGTATCATGATGAAAACCTCATGCAACCTTCATACACAGACTCATAAATAATAAACCATCATTTGAACTATTGTAACCACTTCAAGTAGTGATATAATAGAACCAAACTTTGTTTTTGTAGATTCTTTATCAATGTATTTGCATCTACCACTGTCATTTAATCTTTTCATACTTTCACATATGGATCAAGTATCCTGCATAATGAAAATGCCTCAACATTCTCAAGATAGATTGGCATATTTTAGAAGAAAAAAACACATACCTGATCATCATGGAAACGCCTTAGATTAGTGAACTCCAATCCTTTATGTTCCCCTTCATTCCAAGCTTCATATGAGAACATAATTATATTGTCATGCTCTATTTATTACTATTGTATATGACTTGTTTCATTGTCATTCGATGAATTTTCCACCATAAATGGTTACTCATCTCACTTAGTGACAATAGGTCATAGTGAAATAGATCAATAGGGTTAATTAGGGTTGTGTACATGTGTCATACAAAAGACTTACATAGCACTCCTATATGTACCTCTATTTTTTTTATCTATGAGCATGTCAGACACACCAATATATTTCTGTACTTGATTCTCATTTTGTGATTCGATCTATTGTTTACTATGTGGAGCTTTCATGACACCAGTGAAGTGCAACCTTGCTTGATGTGTATGGGGTTCCATATTGATCCTTGTAGAATAATCTGATATGGTATAAGAGCAATTTTTTTGTAAACATACACTCGTTTAATCTGGTTGATATTACTTTGTTTTCTTTTTTTCGTGTTTCTCATGCAAGTTTTTGTTATTTTAGAATATAGTTTACAAGTTTAACCATCTATTTTTTGGATTTTATGTGGGTTTTCTAATTTTTCATGTGCATGTTACAAGGTTTTTCCATCCAGATCTATCTAGTTGTAGCCAAGTTTGGCAGAACCGCTAAATCTAAAGGTGGGTGTCTTTTTTGCATCTCTAGTTTTTTATTGGTTTTTTTAATTCAAAGTGATTTTTTTTTAATTTTTGGTTTTAGACCTCTTCTGACCTCTTTCCTGCCTAGTTTTGCATTCACCTTGCCTTGCTGCTCTATCCCTCTTTCCATCGAGCTCCTCGGCAAGTTCCCTGGGCAAGTTAGTGGCGAATTGTTCTTTGCACTACATGTTCTTGAATAATTTTAGTTGTGCTACCTCTTTGCATGGTCAGGAGTTTTTTGGATCAATTTTTTTTCATTACATCTCTTTTTGAGGCATCTTCCTCTACATTGGTCGTTGACATTGTTTGGCGAGTTCCTCTCTTTGCATGCATGTTCTCTTAGCGGGTTGATGTTTTACTCTAGTTCTTTTCTACCTCGTTTCCTGCCCGAGCCGAGTTCTCATTGTTTTCCATTTGCATTGGATCTTGGAGTCCTTCATTCTATTTTGGTTACACTTGAGTCCTGCCTTGCACCTTTAAGTCATTTCCCCATCTGTTGAGGTGTTATATGTTGCGGGTTGTTTTTCTCTTGCATCTAAGTTATTTTTACGTTACTTAATCATTTGCATGAGGCTCTTTGTTTTGCTTTGCATTCTCCTTTGTGTTTACATTTGGCTTCATCCCTGACTGACACTTCTCTATTTCATGCCATTGTTTTTCCCCTGGCCGTGTCGTGTTACCCATGTACTACGTAGTTAGGCTAGGTCATGTCACACTGTCATGCAAACCCTATTCACCTTTAGTCGTTGTATGCGCCCTCCTCCTAGTCTTCTCACCAGGGCCTTTTTCCCTCACTCATTCTTGTAGGCCAACACATTGTCATTGGTGTTCCATGTGGATCCTACTTCATCTCACTGATGTAGCCTAGAATTCACCAATACAAGCCCAGCGCTGGTAGATCACTCAACCTAGACTGAGCACTCACCCGAAGTGCATAAAGGCTACCAGGCCCCTCTTTACAGGTTACTTGTTACAGGATGTTAGCATGATGAAGACTTAAAGCATTCACATCTATGACTAATATATCCTTCTACAGTGCATGTTCAATTTAGATCTAGAGAATAACAGACTTAAAAGATAACCATGATGAAATTCAAGCATGTAATACTAAACTATAACCATGATAACACCTTGATTCAGATTCCATAATCTCCATTATATTAAATGACAGTAATACACAAGATCTTCCTTTTAATAATAATAGTATACACTCATACACGTATCATATTTGGCAACATAATATCACTATAACACAGTTCTCATACCTATATCTATGCTCTATCTCTGCTACATAGTTTAATACATATTTATAAGGGTGGGGAATTTCCCTTCAACACTTATCTAATCCCAAAATAGGATCACATTCTATTATTAGCCACGTGCCATTCCAAAAATAGCCACACATACAAGTGTGCTAAAAATAGACTGCTTTTAGTTAATTGCCATTGGTAGATATATTCTCATCCTGAATCCATGCAAAGTGCTTCATTGCTGATCCTCCAAAAAAAGCCAATGCATTTCACGACAAGTCTTCAATCATGGTTTGAGTTCTTCACATGCTGTCTCTAAAAATAGATCCTCATCGTAAAAATGGATAAGTCCCAAATCTATCTCTCTTCTTCACGTGCGTGATCCTTTCCGATACTTCTATGCCTTTGAATGTTCTCTGCTCTTCTCACTTGAACCTTCTATATTTCCTTTGATAAGTGTTAGATTCTGACTAATCAACATTACCCCACAGTAGTTGTATTTCCTCCTCAACAATGGTTTGCCTCCAAAATGAATCAAAGAATATGCATAGGAGAATATAAATAATTTTGATGAATAAAGTAATTTCTTTACCCTGCAGTATCTTCTACTTGTGAGCTTGTTCCTAATCTTGTGCTTCGGCATCGAGATTCTTTTATTTTTATCTAGATGTTAGCAATCATTGTAATCACCTCTACCTTGTACATTGAATATCCATGGGAATCTCTAATTCATCCCACAATCACACCTTCTGGATACTGTATTCTATAAGAAACACAATCTCGAACAGCCATTTATTCTTCCACTTCCAACCTTCTTCTTAAGTGATTTTCTCAATCTGTTGTGGGTGCTTTCTTGTGGTGTCATGTTGAAAAATCCTCATACTTTTCTTCAATAATTCTGCAAGTCAAAACCCTAGTTTAAATCTTCATGCCCTAGTGGAAATCATGTGCCCTAGCTTGTTTGTAATGTGTTTGCTTCACTCAAACCCTTCACCTATGGGAACACAAGATTTTCCTTCACACAAACCTTCTCTCCAGTCTGGTTCCACACTCTTCACACCTTCAATGACAATTTCCACATCTCATTCAGACTTATCCTAATTTCAAATTCTATGTTGGATCCAATGGTAAAAATGAACTGTAGCATCCATCCTTATATAGAACTTTCAAAAATTTACTTACATTTATTTCTCCTCCACCTACCAATGGGTCCTCTCATTAATGTGACCATTTTCATGACATTTTCACACGGTACTCCTTCATGGTGATAAAAATATAACCTTCTAGCATGCCCTCCTACATTTTGGCTAAGACTTCTCTTTAGTGAGCTTCCATGTGCCTAAGTACCTTGTCACTGCACCTTCCACTGGTAGTTCTTATGGCCTCTGCTTACCTCCGTTATACTTGTTTCTTCATTCATCTCTATCTATGGTCCCCATGTCTAGAAGAAATCTCTTTTTTTTCAATTCTCCAACCTTGAATAACACCCGTAGATAGTTCCTAACCATTCATCCTTCATTTCTTCATCTTTTTGTGTACTTATTTCCATCAATCATGTACCTGGAGATCAACAAACTACCTACACAGTAAGGTTATGTGCAGTCCTCTTGCATTAAACATTCTTCAAATGGTAATTAGCTTCCTGGCGAATGCTTACAACGTGCTTATTACACAAACACACCAACTAAATTGACAAAGCATAGCAATAAAGAAGGTGTATTTAAGAAATGCAAAATTGAAAACCTATTCTAAATGGCTACATTGCCTTATTACAATGCACCAAATCAGACTTATTTATAGTAGGGCTTCAGCCTACTCCCTACTTGAAGTAACTATGGTAACTGTATTCCATCAAGTGCCTCTAATTAACAAGTGCCTGTTTCAAGTATGTGAGTGATAACATATGACCCTAACCAATGTACATTGAGTTTTCCTAGATGGTGCAAAAAATTAGAATCATAAAGGATCACCATCTGTCCTATCTCAAGATGTTTATCCCTGATGTGCCTGTCATGCCATGCTTTATACCTGGCATTCTCTTGCTTTTGACTCCAACGTGCTATGGATCATTGCTCATCCAGCTTAATTAACTTTTCAATCTATTCTTCTAATCTACCTTGTCTCATCAAGGTTAGACCTCCACGCATGTAATACACAAAGAAGGTAACATAAATTCCATAGGAAGAACTACTTCTACGCTAAACACCAACATGAAAACACCTGTGGCCAGTTTGTTCAAACTTTTATGTGTATTTATATGCCCAAAGTCATGTACAAAACTTTATCATCCCAATCCTTTCTTCCAACATCACAGGGTTTTGTCAATGTTTGTGCTCAAAATTTTGTTGAAAGCCTCAGTAATCCCATTTTCCAAGGATGATGGGGTGTAGTCTTATGGTGTGCAATCATGAATTCATCCAATAGAATTCTGATTGTCTCATTAAGAAAATGTGTTCCCCTATCACTGGTCAAACTTAAACGACATCCATACCTTGTAATAACATTTTCCCATAGAAACCTAACTATTGTAGCCACTATACAATCCTTTGTAGGTATTACTTCTGCCCACATTGTCAGATAATCTATGTAAGTGCCTGATAATTGTGAGTCTAGTTCTACAAGTATTTGGTGAAATAGGCCCATAAAATCTATAGCCCATTTCTCAAATGGTTCACACTAGTAATAGGTCTCAAAGGTATTTAATCTCATTTGTCCTGGTTTCCCAAGATGTTGACAATGATCACAAGCCTTACAAAATGCCTTACAATCTTTTACAGGGTCTCCCACCATAATCCAGTGAGTAGAATCCAACGTTCTATGGCATCACCTGCATAGTCATCCAACTTGATAATACCACCATTTGTTCTTCTTCCATGCTATCATGCAAGACTCAGTGTTCGTAATGTGCACAATGAAGGAAATACTTCCTCCCGGTCTAATTTGTATGGTCACCGGTAATTACACATAAATGGTGTGGCTTTGTTCATAGCAAGTTGTTTATTCTCTCAAGGATTTCATGACTTCTGGTGCCATACATGTTCGTAGAAAGACAAATATTTCCTCTACTCCTGATGTCACTCATTGTAAACTGTATAACTGTGCATCCCATGGTATCTTCAATTTCCTAGGGTGCTTCTTCTCCTGACTGTATTATGGATAGATGGTCTAGTCCAATAATTACTTTTCCCTGTTTTTAGAACAACTGTGAAATCAAATTCTAGTCAAATAAGAGACCCATCTGCATATACCCCTTGTAATAATGGGCTTATTTACCAAATACTTCAATGCCATGTGATATTGTATAGATTATTTGAATGGTGCTTCTAGTAGGTACTTGTCATATTTATGTAGTGCATAGATCATTGAAGAATGATTCATGCTCTGTAGTTATGTAATTAAGTTCTGCAGGAAATCTATAGCTTTCTAATAGCAAAAACTGTACATCTAGTAATACCTTCTCCTGGTTGAGCCAACACCGCGCCAATGGTCATGCTAGAGGCATCAACATGTACATGAAATGGTTGGTCCCATGAAGGAAAATGCAAAATAGGTGTGTAGTAAGTTTCTCCTTTAATGTATCAAATGTGTGTTGTTGCAGTTCTCCCTAGTAGAACATACCTTTCCCTTTCAGTAACTCCTCCAAGGTGTGGAATAATTTGGCATATCCTTTCATAATTTTTTGTGTAATATCTTGTATGACCCAAAAAAACCACGCACTTCACTCTAACTGGTAGGCTCTCTTAGGCCTATAATTACTGCGAACCTTGGCTGGATCAACCAACAAACCTTCCTTACATATTATGTGTCCTAATAGTATTCCAAATGGTGTAGCAAATATGCACTTCTTAATATTCAAAGAGATTCTCAATTGTATACATCTTTCAAACATTAAACATAGATTATCACAATTATCCTTAACCAATCCATACACCGTCTAATCATCTAAATAAACCTGTAAGAAGTTGTGAATAAATTCCTTGAATTCTTGAACAATTATGCACAAAAATACATCAGGCACATTTTTCAGACCAAAAGGCATTACAGTATAGGTGAAACTACCCCATTCAGTAGTAAAAGTAATCTTTTCCTGATCCTCCTGGGAAATCCTAACCTGATGATACCCAGAGAACCCATCTGTAAATGAATAGATTTCTCATGCCCTGCAACACCTTCTAGTATTTCCTCAGTGAATGGCATAGGAAAGGGATCAGTCACACATGCAGCATTCAGCTCCCTGTAGTCCACATAGATCCTAATCTGGCCATCCTTCTTGATACTGATCACCATTGGACTAACCCATTCTGACCCATCGTTAAGGGGCTTGATAATTCCAGACTTCAACATTTTTTCAATCTCTTCTTTGAACTTTTCACGCAAGTTGGGGTTCATCTTGTAGGGTCTCTTTCTAACTAGTCATGCACCATCTTTAAGATTTATCTTCATTTCCCTTAATGATTCATGCATGACTTTAAGTTCATGGTACCCCCTAAGGAATAAGTCTTGATAATCCCTTAGTAACTTATGATTTTTTCCACTTCAGAGTCTGACCAATAGTCTCCAATTATGGCTTCCTTAGGCTCAGCATCTGATCCAATATTTACTTTCTTTGTCTTCATAGGTTCATGATAGGTGCACGTGGTCTTATCTGCATTTTCCAACACCTCACGCCTACCTATTGAATGGTTTACATCCAAATTTTCTACTTCTTTTTCATCCACTAAGTAGACCATTTTTCATTTTTCTTTCTCAAGGAAAGTGTGTTGAAGTAGTGTGGCATCATCCTCTATTTCTTCAACAAGACATGCTCCTAAGTTTCCTTCATCTAATAACTCCTGAAGGAGTTCTTTATCCTTGGCACTATCTCCCATATATAAACCTCTTTATGAAATTTAATGCTTCTTCCACTAGAGGCTTTATAGAGAAGAATTCAAACGTCTGAGTCATTCCTGCAATTAAATCTAGCCAATTTCCAGTCTCTCTATGGATTTCTGCATATACATACCAAGCACGTGCAGCCTTGTAAAGTGGAATAAAACTTGTGCACCCATAGCAAAGGTGGTAAAGCTTCCTACCCCTCTGTCAGAGTCTCTCACACTTCTGAACGTGGTGCTGAACAGGTTGATTACCATGATAAGTACATATTTGAGTAGGTGCATTGCTCCTGCAGAACCTAGTAGCAAGAGCAATCCTAATTTCATTCCATCCTACAATATTATTTTGTGGGCCACCCACCAGTGCGTTGTTGTTCCCATAGTGTATATGCTAGCATATTTCTTCTTTCTAGCATGTCTATCCATTGTTCCTCCATGGTGTGCAGGAATACCATAGGATCTCCTTCTCTATGTAACAAGGTACCGAGTTGTTACCTATCCTCTTGACATAACATGGTTTGCTGCCTTTAGGAAATATGATTTTTACTTCACACCCTACCAACTCATAAGTACTATGAGCCCAATTATCACAAGAAACACTTGTAGTATCGCTAATATAATTATTATCCTCCCACTAAAGGATTCCTTCTTTACATGGCTCAAGAACTTCTGGATCCCGATGACACGTACATAAATCCTATTTAGGTCTTCTTCACTCAAGGGCTCAACATAGGGGCACAATTTTCCATCTATTAAAGGGATAATAACTCTTTCCTCCTTGTTTTCAAAATTGATATAACCCTTTTTGAACCGAAGATCAACATTATTTTCATAGCACCAAGGATGCCCTAATAGAGCTGGGAAGCTATCCGAATCTACCAATGCTAAAACCTCAAAGTCTCCAGTGAACTTGGATCCTTGTATGGTAATGGATGCATCTTTCAAAACTCCGATGGGAGTGGCCTTAGTCTGATTAGCCATGAACAATACATTAGAAGATGGTTGCAATGGAGGTCTCCCCATTTGTACCCATGAATATAAGGTAAGAACATTGACTTTTGCACCTGTATCAATCAGTATATTACTCAATAGCCACCCATCCACAAAAACATTCAGAGTGATTTCCTTGTCATAATCTAGGCTATGAGGGGGAAGATTTACATGTAGGATCTATCATCCAGTCTTTAGCACTTGCACGTGCAAAGTGTTTCCTTTTAACCAATTCCCTAACAGTGGAATGATATTTTCCTGGCGTAACATTTTGCACACTTCTCTCAAGTCATCCATATCAGTTTGAACCAGTTCTGATGCTTTATTTTGCTCCATCTTCTGTGATTGCTCTTTTAAATACTGTATTTCACCCTTGAAGATTCCTGAGTAACTTCCATGGTTTCCTTGGTAAACCTCCTTCTGATGGGTAAGATCTGGGTACCATGCATGTAGAACCTCCTCCTTAGTGATGGTAGGATTCTACTGCAATGCTTCTTTGGACACGTTCCGCCTCAGTGCAGGTCGTGATCTTTACTTGTAACACCTCAGACTCTGCTTCCAACTTAGGCATCCACTAATTTTCCATAGTGTGTTGTATCCTAACCATCCCTGTACCTTTATTTTCTTGTTTATGCTGCTTACTAAGATGCTCATACAAGTCTAGGAACTCCTCATAGCTATGACTCTTTCCACAGAAAAAACATGTAATATTATGGGAAATTCACGCCTGTAGTGGTTAGGAGATCTGCATGTATAACATGTTCTACAAGGGAACTCACTTCTTCCACCACCACGGCATATCCTCCGAATCCACCATGGTATCCTTGAACTCTGCCATGACCACCTTCAAAAAGCCCTTCATTCCAATCATAACGTGCCTGATTGTGATCCTAGATCCTGATGCTCATTCTTTCCTTTAGAGTTATTTGAAATTCCTGTCTAGTCATACACCAATATCTATAGCATCATGGATCTGACTAATCAATTAGTAGTCTTCCATGTCATGAGTCGTGGACCTATGCAATTTTACAGTAGCTTGAAATGTTCTTCCTTATCACACATTGTAGTAATGGGTAGTGGCTAACATCATGGTTTAAATGGCATATCTCATAATCCAATATCAATGAGCACACTGATATGCTAAGGACAACTATCCTTTGTGTGACCTTCCACTTCACAATCTGTGCACTAAATCCATGTGCACTTCTCATGTGCTGAATTTTCCGATAGTTTCTCCAACTACTTTGCCATAGCTGTGATCTTGTGCTTCTAAAAATGGGCTCACCCCAGTGTCTATACTTCCAACTGCCTCAGCGCATAAAGTTGCTTCAAGTGCTTCACACGGATTAGTGTATGTCTTATGTGATAATTCCCTCCTAAAAGGGTAATCAGGCCCCCAATGAACCATTGTGCATGATGGCTTGTGTGAATATCATAAGAAAGCTTAGATAACAATGTTTTAAAATGGGCATCATACTCTCTGATACACTTTTAGTAGTGCCTTGCTTAATATCCTTGAGTGCACTTATACTCTTTCTGCTCAAACTCAGGGATGTGAAAATCTTTAAGGAATGCACATTTTAAAGTTGTATAGTCTACGCAAGTCTGATCAGGGTCAAACTTTTCTATACCAGCTGTGTGCGTGCCCTTGTAACGTAGTAAAAAATTGGCTTTCCTTATGCTCAGAAGCCATGATTCCTTTTGCACGCCACAATATTTCACACATATGCACATGTTCAGCAACATCTTCTATGCCCCTATACTCTGGAAGATGAAGAGATATCTCCACGTAAATATTCTGGGGTTGGTGTAGACCTTGCCCACCTGATCCAGAACCTCCTATGTTTCCTCAACCTTCAGAACCACCATATCCACCAGAGCTAGAGCCACCTATAACTCCTGATCAAAAACCTGTAGCTAAGGTCAGACCATAATATTTACTTCCCTATGTCCTAACAGTAGTACTGAAGTGTACCACAATGGTCTGTGAAGCATTAATACTCCGAGAAGATAGTCCAAAAATCTACGTGCACCTGAATTTTGTGTAGACAATACACCTAAAAAGGTACTCCCATATAACAATGAATTTGTTTATGCTTCCTTTTCTGTGCCTCTTATAAGACTCACTCCTACTCTCCCATTGCTTGAATTAGCTTGCTGACTACTTGTTGTACTATATGCTGGAAAACCAAGTGTAAGGGAAAGGTTTCCAGGAGGATTCAGATGCGTGCCCACAACCCAGGTCGTCTCTATTGGTGCACTTCTGCGTGAGGCAGAGGAGGGTTCCCTGTCATGCTTTCCTAAATGGGGGATTTCCTAAGGCTCAGGTTCCACGTCTTCTATGTGAACTTCCACTCCTTCCCAAACTATCTTTCTCCACAATGCCATTTGCTTTGCAACCTTCCGCTGCTTCTCTACCTCCCTCTCACACACCTCATTATACTTAAGCCCCCTTTCCTCTCTCTTTCCTTTCTACCGCTAGGTCTTCGATCTTTCACCAAACTTGCTCCTTCCCCCACGCATGGTGGGGTTTAGTTTTCCATTGGTTTACTCTCCAAGTTCAGGGTTACCATCAATATTTTGATCACCTGTGGAATGCCTTGTAAGTAAGTTCCTCTTGGATATCGTAAAAATTGGAATTCAGCTACCTCTGGGCATGAATAAGTGGAAATTGAGTACTCCAAGATATAATTGTTCAAAACACCATGGAACCACATATCCACAACCCGAGTCCAAATCAGATCAGCATCATAAAGGGCCTGAAATCCTTCTTATGCCCAGACAAGTGTGCGGTACCTCCAATTCCATTTAGATGCATAAGAAATCAACCACTTGTACAATTTTACTAGAACGATAATGAAGAATATCTCATATAAACTATCATACAAATTTTGTTCCACCCATATGCATGCGTTAAAATCAAATCCAGATGCTGAACCTCCATGTGTATTCTTCTTCCAAGTCATGTATCCACTCCTCAACACTTTGCTAGGGTTAACCAGTATGTCTTCATCATGAATCATCCTGAAAACAACTGAAAAAAGAGGTCTCAGTAATGAAACAAATGATGCAGCCTAGAATTCACCAATACAAGCCCAGGCGCATGTTGGCACATCACTCATCCTAGACTGAGCACTTACCCAAAGCACACAAAGGTACCAGGACCCTCTTTAAGGTTGTTGTTATAGGATGTTAGCATGATGAAGAATTAAAGTATTTAGATCTATGATTAATATTTATTCTACAATGCATGTTCAGATATAGATCTAGAGAATAACAGACTTAAAAGATAACCATGATGAAATCAAACATGTAATACTAAACTATATCCATGATAACACCTTGATTCAGTCCATAATATCCATTATATTACATTCAGTAGTACACAAAAGCTTCCTTATAATACCAGTAGTATACGCTCATGTGCGCATCTAATTTTGTAGCATAACCTCACAATAACTCAGTTCTCATATATATCTCTACTATGCTACATATTTCACTACATATTTATAAGGGTGGGGAATTTCCCTTCACCACTTATCTAATCCCAAAATAGGTCACATGCTATTGTTAGCCATGCACTGTTACAAAAATAGGCTTACATGCAAGAATGCCAACAATAGATCTCTCTTAGTCAACTATCATTTCACAGATTCTATATCTCAGCCCGCATCCATGTAAAGCACTTCATAGCCGACCCTCTAAAAATAGCCAATGTGTGTCGCATAAGTCTCCAACCGGTTTGTGTGCTCCACATGCTATCTCCAAAAATAGATCCTCATCGTGAAAATGGCTAAGTCCCGAATCTGTCTCTCTTCTTCGCGCGTGATCCTTTCTGATCCTCTTGTGCCTTTGAATGTGCTCTGCTCTTCTACGCAAACCTTCTATATGTCCTTCACTAAGTGCCAAATTATGACTGACCAACACTCACCTACAAAGCTCGTAGACCAAGCTTCCACCCACTTTTGACCACCCGCTATAATCCCTTTCTCCCACGTTTTAAATTTTCAAATCTTGTTTTAAACATGCCAGGTTTAGTAATAAAGTGGGGTTGGATATTGATATACAGTCATGTTTTTTTTAATTGAATGCTAATAGTATTAAAGGGGGTGCTTATATAGTAAGGTGTGTTTTATTATTAAAGTGGGGCTTTTAAAAATAAGTGGATTGGATTTATATGACGGTCCGTGTTTTTTATTGCTAAGGGGTTTTAATTCTATTTTTTTAGAATCTAGTTAAATCAGGACCTTTATTAATTAAGCTCTTAGTTAAATTTTAATCAGGGGTTTAATTTAATTAATCAGTAACCTTAAATGATTTAATTTGATCCTTTATTTTTTCACATTAGTAGTTAAATTTTAATCGCAATCTAACATTATTGTTGATCTTTTATTCCTTTTAGCCTTTTAAATTAGTTTAATTGGACATTCTAAAAGTCGATTTTCAAAATTGTTATTGGCATTTTTTCTACTAATCATGTTCTGAAGTGTTTTATAGAATTTCTAGCATTTTTTTTCTTCTAGGATCCCTTGTTGCATCCTGAAGGTCCCTGAGACTCAGCTAAAGCACTTTTTTTACATTGTAATCACCCTTATTATTGCTTACAGACTAGTGAGAGCATCTGCCATAATATTATAGCAAGGGGGTTTTTTGCTGTGACATGAGGCACTTTTTCTCACATGAAAAATTGTCATGACCCCTTGTTCATTACTTACATATTTTTTGTGTTTTTTTACGTGTTTTTCAATTCTTTTGACTGAGAATTATTGTGACCTCAACTCTTGCATAATTTGTCACCTACTACAAAGTGAGTGGTCAACTGTCCCACGTCACACAAACACACTCTATTGTAATCAACACACTACTTATAAGGTTCCAAAAATAAGGGGGTTATCATTGTTCTTGGGTTTCATATTGCATGCAAACACATTCTTGGTTGAGTCCGATGTCGTACAACCTTGTGTTTACTCTTGTACCCTTATTTTCTTACATTTTACACCACTTGTTCTTTTTATATGTTTACACCATACATATTTGTTTTCCCAAACCTACACTTCATAGGACCATTTTTGAATTAAATATTCTAACTATTCTTCTTGGTAGGGATAATTATGCAATGTGGCAATCAATTTTCACATTCACGTTGAACCTTATCTCTATTTTTATGGATGAGTAACTCCACTGAGTGATCTTGAGCAACTTGAAGACTGGATTAACACTTGTATCATGGTCATTCATTATTTGTTGACGTACATTTCTAGGCCTCTCCACCATCATGTGGCACACATGGAGTGTCCTCACACTTTTTGGAGCATCCTTCATTCCTTACTTAAAGACCCTTCATATAATTTCGTTGTTGCCATTCCCATTAACATCATTGTCTCCTTTTCTTCCTTATGTAATGATAGTTCTGTTGACACTAATTTTCCTGTTTCTATCCCTGATGATGAGGATCGTTATTCTAGTTTTGATGACGAGAGTACTGAAGAGAAATTCTCTCCTTCTTCTCTTGGCCACCCTTCAAATAATGTTGACACTCCTCCCTTCTCATCAGACATCATGAAGTCTTATTCTCAGCATCATACTCTCATTACATCTTCCTCCTTTCCACTTTTACTATGTGAGGCCCTTTCCACTCCTCCTCCTTCATATGTTGATGATTCATACCTATCAAACATTTCTCTTCTATTTTTTGATCCACCCTTTAATGATGAGTATCTTTCAAACCTTATTCATCTCTTCGCAGTGCTTATTAGTGTTGCCATACTTTGAGTTTCTCATCCTTCTATAGGTTTTTTCTTAGAATTATTTCATCTCCAGTATTGGGAGTGCCCCTTCTGAGAATTTTATCACTTCCACTTTTTTAAAGACCATCATTGATCCACCCTTTTTTGTGGATCCCCTTTCTATTGTAATGGGGTTTTCTAATTTTCCTTCAATTCACTTCGGCATCCTTTCGGAAATGTTCCTCTCTCATACTCTAGCAGTTCTACACTCATGGCATTACCTTCATCTCTTGTGCACTTACTTTCCATACATTTTCCACATTTATGTGGACCAGATTCAGAGTTCTTCGTACTATTGCCTTTGGTTTCCTTCACATAGTGGCTGAAATTTTAGTACAACACTTTTTTTTTCCTTCCTAAGGGCAGAAACATTGTTCGATGTGGATGGACCTTCATTAGTGTACATGCAGAAGACCACATCATCGACACTCTTCTTGGGGACTTCATACAGTTACAATACATTCCACCTTCTTTTTTCTCCATTGCTTTAGATTTTCCATCCCTTCATGGAGTAGTTGGAGCTTCCACCTCACATATGGAGCATCGTTCCTTGGATAGGAACCACACCTTGTGATCCGTAAGGATCCAAAATTACTCTACTTCATCAGAAACAGTGAGCACAAAGAATAAAAACAATAAATGGAGGTTCTGTCTTGTAAGTAACAGGACCGCCTCCCTGCACAGAACTGCTACCCAGCCAGGGTGGCGGTCCTGGGACTGCTGATCTGCATAGGGCAGTGGTCATGGCCATTACAGACAGAAGACAAATTTTGAAACGAACAACCTCTAATTATAAAAGATGTTCATTTCCCTTCTCCTTCATGACCTTTCCCATTCTCCAGTGCACAGGAGGACATGAGAAAGGCTATCAATACATTATTATAGAAGTGTAGAAGATCATAGAAGCATGAGAGCAAGTGAGCAAGAAGTCTTAGTGCTGGAAATTGTATTTTTGTAGAAGCAAGGAGTGTTGAGACAAAGCAAGCAAGTAATTGAAAGGAAGTGTTGAGATATTATCTACTTCCCTTTCATACTTATTGTAAATTTTGTACTTGTTGATTTAAATTGGCCAATAGAAGTGGGAAGAAAGAGCAATTGCCCTTCCCGACTAGTTTTTTCCTCTATTGGAGGTTTTTATAGGATAAAATTGTTGGTGTTATGAGCTTATATTCTTTCCTTTACTACAATTGTTGATTATAAGCACAATAATAATTCATTCACTAGCTATCTCTGTTATTTTCTAATAGAAATTAAACATCAACGATTAATTTGTGATTTGTGAATAATTCCAAAGTTGAAGAGTTTAGAGATCACCTTGTCACTTTAGGAATGTTATTCTTCACTTCATACAGGGATGGTCTTCAAAACATTTTTCGTCTTAGGAGGTTAGATATAGTTTTTTCATCTATTTTCTTCTTCTAGAAATATTGCATTTTGTACATGAGTACCTTATTAGAATTTAGTTTTTGGGATTCATTTAATGCATCTTTCTTGGGTTGTTTAGGGTCTTTTATTTCTTGTAAGTGGATATTTTACCTTAGGGGTTTTTCCTCCATTACTTGAGATCCTTATTGTACATGGGTACCTCATTAGGCCGAGTTATCGGGACCCATTTCCCTTCTCCTCTTCTTCGTTTCCAGAAAGATTGTTGTTTTTTACATGGGTACCTTATCAGGCTTAGTAACCAAGCCCCATTGACAGATATTTTTTAGTTTTCTAGGGGATTTCTCTTTCATTTATGACTTTCCATGACTTCTAACTCAACTTCAATGAAGGGGGGTGTTAGTGTATATGACTAGTTTCTTTTTCATTCAACGACTTGTCCACCATAGATGGTTATTCATCTCACTTAGTGAGAATAGGTCATAGTGGAATAGGTCAATAGGGTTAATTACAGTTTTGTACACATGTCATGCACAAGAGTTACACAACACTCCTATATGTACCTCTTTTTTTTTTATCTATGAGCATGTCCAACACACAATTATCTTTATATACTTGATTCTCATTTTGTGATTTGATCTCTTGCTTACTATGTGGAACGTTCATGACACCATTGAATTTCAACCTTGCTCGATGTGCATGGGGTTATGTATTGATCCTCATAGAACAATTTAATATGGTATCAGAGCTATTGTTTGGTAAACCTGCACTCAATTAATCTGGTTACCATTTCTATTTTTTGTGCTTCTCGTGTAAGTTTTATTTATTTTATAATCTTGTTTATAGGTTTAACCATCAGTTTTTGGATTTTGTGTGGGTTTTCTTTTTTTACATGTGCAGGCTATAGGGGTTTACCATCCAGATCTAGTTAGTTACAACCAAGTTTGGCAGCACTGCTAAATCTAGAGGTAGGTGTCTTTTTTGCATCTCTTGTTTTTTATCAATTTTTTTAATTGGAAGTAAATTTTGTTTTAAAAATTTTGGTTTTGGACCTCTTCCGACATCCTCCCTTCCTGGTTTTTCATTCCTGTTGTCATACTCCTCCGTCCTTATTTTTGGTGAGTTGTCCGATGAGCTCCCTGGGAAAGTTAGTGGCGAGTTGATCTTTTCTTTGTATGTGCTTGTGTTGTTTTAGTTGGTGTACCTCTTTGCATGGTTAGGTTTTGTTTTGGATCGATTTTATTTCCATTACATCTCCTATCAAGTCGTCTTGCTCTACATTGGTCGCTAGCATTGTTGGGAAAGTTCCTCTCTTTGCATGCATGTTCCCCAGCGGCTTGATGTTTTTCGTTGCTTCTTTTCTTCCTCATTTCCTGCCCAAGCCAAGTTCTCATTATTTTTCATTTGCATTAGAGCTTGGTGTCTTTCATTCTTCTTTTTTTGCATTTGAGTTCTTCCTTTCACCTTTGATCCATTTCTCCATCTGTTGGGGTGTATGTTGTGGGTTGTTTTTCTCTTGCGTCTAGTTTGTATTGCATTCCGTATGCATTTGCATCAAGATATCTATTTTAATTTTCATTCTCCTTTACATTTGGCTTTGGCTTCGTCCCTAACTGAAACTTCTTTGTTGTATGTCATTGTTTCTTCCTTGACCATGTCATGTTTCCTATACACTACATAGTTGGGTTAGGTCATGTCACTGTGTTGTGCGAACCCTATGTGCATTTTTTCATTGTATATACCCTCCTCCTAGTCTTCTCGTAGGGTCATTCTACCCCCCACTCGTGTTTTGAGCCCAACGCACTGTCATCGGTGCTCTATGTGAAGCCTGATCTGGATTGCCTTCCAAGCTCATGAATCGAGATTCCACCCACTTTTGACCACCTGATTTTCACTGCCAACTCTAATCCCTTTCTGCATCTTTTTAAATTTTCAAATATTATTATAAACATGTCAAGTTTCTAATAAAGTGGGGTTCTCGACTATAATATGTGGTCATAATTTTTTAATTGGATGACCTAATGTTCTAAAAGACAAGTGCTTGATCATAGTAAGGTGTGTTTTATCTACAAAATACTTTTAAAAGATGCAGAATGTATTGAAATTTATATGGTGAACCCAAAGAAGAGTGTATTATTTTGTAACAAAAGGTAACTTAATTTTATGTTTTTACAAAGAAGGTGAATCAAGATTAATTAATTAGGGATTAGTTAACATTTCAATTAGGAGTTCCTAATTTAATTAAAAAGGATCCTTAAATGATTTAATTTCTTTAAAGATTCATTTTAGTATTTAAATTTTAATTTAATATAGTGTTATTGTCCGTCTTTTCAGTCCTTTTAATCTCATTTAAATTAGTTTACAGTCCAAGTGAAATTAAAGTCAATAATTTTCCTATAGTGTTAAGGAAGTTTTCTCTACTAATCATTTGTTGTAAGTGTGACTTTACTAAAGACTTGTATATATACTTTGCTTTTCCTTCTGGGATCCCTTGTACTGCACATTGAAGAGTCCCCAGATCCTCTAGAGCACATTTTTTGCATTGTAATCACCCTTATTATTGTTGGCGGACTAGTGAGTCTGAATCCACTCACAGTCTTGGGAAGAAAAATGGTTTCTATTGTGACAATCAAGAGACATTTTATCTCACATAAGACAATTTTGTGACCCCTTTGTTACATTACCTATGTATTATTCATGTTAGGACAAAATGTAGTTGGATGAACTAACTGAGGATTATTATGACTCCACTCTGCATGAGTTTCTGCCTATTACAAAGTGAGTGGTCAACCTGCTCAAGTCAGTTAAACATACCCTATTGTAATGAACACACTACTTATAAGGTTCCAAAAAACAAGGGTTATCATTTTTTTTAGGTGTCGTATTACATGAAAATGCATTCTTTGAGGAGTAAGATGTCTTACAACCTTATTGTATTCTTACACCCTATTATTCTTGCATTTTGAACACCTGAATTATTTTTTTACATTTGCACTATGGAGATTGGTTTTCCCTAACGTACGCTTGAAGGACCTCATTTTATGAATTACAACCTCCACCTATTATTCTTAATAGGGATAATTATGCAATGTACCCTGATTTGAGATGGTTTCCAAGGAATGTTTTCTAATCCATTCATGATGAATTTAGGAAGCGGTCTATTTGTATGGAAGAGCTACTACTCCCAAAATCTTGATCAGTTGAAGACTAGCTTGGCCACACTTGTAGCATGGTCATTGGTCATTTGTTGACATAATTTTCCAGTCCTATCCACCATCATGTGGTGACAAATAGAGTTTCCTCGCACTGTTATGATAGTCCTTCAGCCTTATTTGGGGAAGACCCTTTACACAATTTCATTGTTGCTTCTCCTATTGGATATCATTAACTCTTCTTCATTCCTAAGACACAAATTTCTAGTGACTATTGATTTTTATTGCACATCCCTGATGATGAGGATCATTATTATATTTCTAATGACGAGAGTACTAATGAGTCATTAAATCCTCCTTCTCTGAAGAACCCTATCATAGACCAGGTTTGGCTACTCCTACCTTCTCATCTAATATGTGATCAATGGACCAGTCTTATTGCTTCTGCCTGAATTCAAGCATATGATAAAAAGGTGGTTTCCACTTCCACTATTTGAGGCCCTTTCAAAATATTCGTCCTTAAGGTAATGGTGATGGTTCATACATATAAAACATAAGAATCTTTTGTTTGTCGAGCATCAAAAATTATGCAAACATGAGTATCTACCAAACTTATGGCATTCTCTTTACGAAATACTTACTTTATGGGCTAACATACAGGGAGTTTTCTCAGATTTCTAGCAAGCCTTTTGCATGCTTCTCCTTTCTATGTTGATATATGAACAAAAACCAGTGTTTGGTAATCTTACCTCAGATTGCCTACATATGAGTTCATGCAAGACCATCACATGGAAGGAGACAATAGAGTTAAAAATAGAATCCTATAGAAATTATTCAAATGTGAAGAAGTTACTTTTCCATAACACTTCAAAATTTTAGCAAGCATTTCGGTGGATATTCCTCTAAGAGACTTCGATAAAAGGTCCACATGTAAAGACATTTAGGACTTAAGATATTGTGCACTTATTATCATAAAAATAACTGTGAAAAGAAATTTGTGGACACAATAAATTCAGAGTCATTATGGATTGTTGAACACATCAGTATTCCTTGAAATATTGGGCCAAAATTTCATTACACCATTGAAGGATCCTTCCTAAGGGCATAAAGATTGATTCATTGCATGTGGACCTTCATCAAGGGAAAATTCCTAAGGCCACTACTTTTCTACACACTTCATGGGTAATTACCATACCAAATGATCATGTCAGGGAAGTAAAGTCCAGTTTCCTTTCTATGCCATTGCTTCGGATTCACCATCCCTTCATAGAGTATTTGGCACTTTCTACATTTTCCTGCATTTATAGAGTATTGTTCCTTTGATACATTTTCTTATACCTTGGTTTCTTTTTGTTTCTTCTTGTTCACTTGTTGTAGGGTGGTCTTTAATCCCAGTCTTTGTCATTATGGAGGATGGATAGATTCAATAACTTCATTGGTCTTCTTTTATGGGAATATTACTACTATATGAAAACTTGAGTACCTAAATAGGCTTTAGTTTTTGGGATGTCAATGAAAGAACATGAAACTTAATACTGAGTACTTTATGGAGTCTTATGTGTGCATTAAGGATGTTGAATGTTTTCCCAAAATATGAAGATGGATTTTAGAACAGTTCCAGTCATTTAAAAAAATTAGGTGTACACTGGGTAAAACACATCAAGCCTATTGTTCTATTTGATCATGATTGTTACCAAAAGAAGTCCCCAAATGTCTTAATTCTTCTAACAAATCCTTAAACCTTATTTGTACTTGAGTACATAACCTGTCTTAGTATCCAGGCCCCATGTAAAGAAACATATTTGGTAAGTGTAAACTAAGAAGTCTTTCCTAGTGAGTTGAGTCTATGTAATCTCCATCAGGGCTATGGACGTCTGGTTGGCAGTGGAGACTCAACAATTAATGGAGCCAAAGGTATTCATCTACCAGGGCTATGGATCGTATGGCATTCGAAGCATAGAAATTCCTAGGAACTAGCTTTCCTTGAGCCGTATCAAAGCAAAATGAAGTGATGAAAAAGTAAAATAAAACAATAAAAATATCAATATGAGCTTAATTAGGTCTAGTAATGACACTAGGTTTCAAAATAACAACATGTAACAGATGCACAAACACACAAAAAACTACACTCTCTTTTAATGCTTATAACTGTGAGTATGTCAGATACACTATGATTAAGTGTTTGTATTTCAAGATTATCATTGTTTAATTTAAATGCATTCATTCTTAATATTTGGAGAGTTAATGGTAAATAGTTTTGAAGGGAAAACTATGCTCGATGTTTACATAGAGGGTTCCATATTGAGCCAGATAAAACATTCCGATAGGTTCCATCAATGTAACATGGACTTGATCACCTTGAGGATCATCCTTTAAAGCCTATCAGACTTCTAACCTTATGGAAATTCTTACCGTAATCATTATCACAAACAATAACAGATGCCGATGCGCTGCAATGCATATGCTAGCCAAAACAACTAGCATTCTTTATAGTCCTTTAGGACATGATTCAAATTTTTATTCTAGTCATACATGATCTAACAAAGACCCTCCTTTACTTCTTGGCAGCTCTGGTAATTCATGGATTTACATTAGTTTGTAGTGAGGTAAAGAGAGCCACCGTTGTACATGTGTGTGGGGTAACTTAGCATCCATGCTTTACTATGGTTTGACTGAAAATCACTTGTCCGCAATCTCCATAGAGCTGTCTGGGATCCCACTAAAAAGAACGATAACCAGAACAGTGCCAAGCCAAGAACACAGATGCTAATCAAACATCATGATCAATAAGATGAAACCAATTCACCAGAATAACTTTACATAAACCTTTACAAACAAATAAACAAGCAATATCATATATTATTATGGAACTCAATGAAATACAATGAGAATGGGCCTTGCTTATATAGGTAAGGAATAACAATTTAAGAACCAGTCAAGGTCGTAGATCAAGCCATAAATCATGGAAAGAACTAGTTATCAAAGAACTAGTTAAGTCCATAGATTTATGAGAGAAATAGACATCAAGGATCTAGTCAATACCATAGATCTAGGAAAGAACTAGTCAATACCATAGATCAGCTAAAGAACTATCACCTAACAAGATATTATCTAAATAAATAAATAAAAAATGTCCACACACATAAGTGGGTGAGGATAAATACAATAAAGGTAAATAATGTACCTAGGTGAACACGAGCTAAGGTGAATACCTACTCTAATACCCCCCCTCAAGTGAAGCTAGGGGCCAAAATAGAAGTGGCATGTCCACAATATGAGTCCCGGAAACTAGGCCTGATGAGGTATTTATGTGCAATATATTCATGAAGAAATCTCGAACCAAGAGAAGGAAAGAATCATGCTATAAGGAAATAGAAAGAAGAATAAGAAGGAATATGTTCTCACGAACACCCCCCAAGAACAACTTCTGAAAACCCCAAGCATTCCATGCAACTCAAGGTAGCGAGGTGATGCAAAAGGCTTCGTAAATATGTCCATGCAACCTGCTACTGAGTCGAGAATGTACTCCAAGCAAAGAACTACATCCTTAATGTGCTGCCGAATGAAGTGGATGTGTATCTCAATATGCTTGGTCCGCTAGTGCTCAACTAGGGTTGCGAGAAATGTGAATTGCACTTTGGTTGTCAGACCAAAGTACATTCGGTGAATCCTAGTGGGAATGCAAACTCTATCAATAACTATCGAAACCAAATAATCTCGTCGATTCACTATAAATACTGCCCTGTACTCTGCCTTTGAAGATGAAAGTGCAATAGCCTATTGATTTTTGCACACCCAAGCAACTGGAGAAGAACCAAGATAGAAAAGATATCCAGAAGTAGAACGCCTATCATCAATAGAACCTTCCCAATTTGAATCTATATATCCAGCCAACTAAGTAGAACTCCAAGTGTAGTGTAGGCCAAAGTAGGAAGTTCCCTATGCAAATAGTGACAAAATCCTTTTAGCAGCCTGCCAATGACTACTATGATGAGAATGTGTAAACTGAGATACACAGGCCTACTGCAAATGAAATATCAGGGTGAGTATGGGTCAAGTACACGAGACTCCCAACCAACTGCCTATATAACATAGGATCACAAATTCGTGTGGTACATGTGGATGTAAGAGTAACCCCAGACTGAAAAGGAGATGGAATTGGCTTGCAATCAGCCATATCAAAGCACCTAAGAAGATCATGGGTGTACTTTTGCTAACTCAAATGAATCCCTGAATCTGTCTGAGAAATCTGCAAACCAAGAAAATAATGCAATAGCCCAAAATCTATCATGTCAAACTGTGTAGAAAGAGCCCTCTGAATACTCTGAATGTGGGAAGAAGAGCTACCAGTAAGTAACAGATCATCAAATTATAAGACAACGTATCATAATATCCTCACTGACATGCTAGAGATACACTGTATGATCGGAGTGGCAACGAACAAAACCAGTAGATAGAAGAAAGAATCTATCTTCTCATACCAAGCTCGAGGGGCTTGTTTGAGACCGTAGAGACACCTTCAGAGCTGACAAACAAGAGAAGAATCCTGAACAAATCCAGCCGATTGCTCCATATTATTTTCCTCTTTTAGATCTCCATGTAAGAAGGCACTCTTCACGTCCATTTGGTATATGGGCCACCCCTGTGATGCAGAAATAGCAAGTATAAAGCGTACAGAATCCATCTTGGCAATGGGTGCAAAAGCCTCAGAGTAATAAATACCTTCAACTTGTGAAAAACCCTTTACAACAAGATGAGCCTTATACTTGTCAATGGACCCATCAGGTGCATATTTGGTTCGGTATACCCACTTACACCTAACCATATTTCTTCCTTTAGGAGGAGATACCAAATCCCAAGTATGATTCTTCATCAAAGAAAAATACTCAGATGTCATCGCATCATCCCACTCCGGTATCCCATGAGCCTTTGAAAAAGACTGTGGATCCTTAGAAACTACCTGACACAAAAGTCCAGAACCTGTAGAATGTGCCTGATGATGCCTAGTGGGTGGAAGATCCTCTATGAAAGGTGTTTCCTTAGAAACTATTGTACGAGCCCACTTAGGCATAGTAACAACATCAGTGGGAATAGGATCCTCAATGACATCTATAACCTCCTCATCAATCTCCTCAAAGAAAGGATCCTCAAGATGAGATGAAAAAGAAGAAGCAATGGAAGAATATGAAGAATCATGAGGAGTGAAACGCTCATCAAACTAAACATGTGTTCGAAAAAGAACATCATGTGTATCAGGATCTAAAAAATGATAAGCTCTCATGTCCTCACAATACCCTACAAAGATCAAGGGTTTACACTTCTTATCCAAAGTTTTTTATTTTCTTCTTTGGCACAAAGGCCCAAGCATGGCTCCCAAAGACTCGAAAAAATGAGACATTTGGCTTAGTGTTGGACCAAGATTCCTATAAAGTCAAATGCTCAAGTGCTCTGTGTGGTGTGTGATTTTGAATATAGTTAGCACAATTAACTGCTTCTGCTCAATAGATAGGAGGTATATCTCTAGAATGCATCATACAATTAGCCATTTCCTTCAAAGTTATATTCTTCCTTTCTGCTAATCCATTATGTTGTGGAGTATGAGGAACAGAATGCTGGTGAATAATGCCTTGAGTTACCAAAAAATCAAAAAACTCATTGCTGAAGTACTCCCCCCATTATCAGTGTGAAGGTTCTTTATGCTACTAGAATATTGTTTCTCGACCAAAGCCTTGAAGACTTTGAAGTGTGAAAAAACATCACTTTTGTACTTGAGAAAATAAACCGAAGTACGCCTCGAGAAATTATCAATAAATGTAAGTGCATACTTAGCTCCATTGAAAGATGGGGTAGGAAAAACCATCAAGTCACTATGCACAAACTCAAGTGGTGAAGAAGCTATCTTAGACAAATTCTTAGGAAAAGGGTCTTGGTGTTGTTTCCCTAATGCACAACCATGACAAACTCCCTCAATACAAGAAACTCTAGGAAGACAATCTACCATACCATGAGTGCTCAACTCCTTCAAATATCTGTAATTGAGGTGTCCAAATCTTTCATGCCAAAGGTTACTCTCTAAATCTGAATGAGAAACCAATCATGTCCCTATAGAAGATGTGGCATCAAAACCCTCAAAGTGATATAGTCTTGAACTATGATCAACAATAGCCTGAGCAACAAGTGAATAAGGCTCCAACAAAGTTTTTACTTCTGCCCCATGTGGTGTAAAAGTCATTGTTTTCCCTTGACCAAAATGAAAAATTTGATATACAGAAAGAAAATTTGTAGTGATGTTAGGAACATATAGTGCATCTTGGATATTCCCATCATCAAGTTGTATATCACCTTTTCCCTCAACAGAAAGAAAGGAAGAATCTCCAACCTCAATTTTGGAAGTAGAACTCAAACCTAGAGAAACAAAAGACTCCTTGGAAGAAGTCATGTGATGAGAAGCACCATAATCTATAACCCAATTGTCTGCAAGTGGTGACTGAGATCTTCTAACAACATTAAGTTTTTTTCCATGTTGATTAGAAGGAGGTGGAGTGGAGATAGAAATTTTGTGTTTCTTGACTGAATCCTCTAAGGCTTGCATTCACTTATAAGACCTATTTTCTTCATGATTACTACCCCCCATGAACGGCTAGACTTATTCTTAGATTTAGAAAACTCCTTGGGTTTTGAGTTGTTTTCTTTGGGTTTAGGAGAATTTTGAGATGGAGAAGGTGTGGATTTGGTTTTACTATTTGGTTTTCCCTTGCCCTTAGAATTAGATGCAACTAATGCCTTTTTGAGAGGTGGAAGACTCAAGGTAAGATAATTTGGATTCTTCCGTAGTAAGTCTTTCACAAAATGTTTCTAAGTTAGGCATTTTAAAGGTGTCACCTAAGGCATCCATGCTAGAGAAAAAGGTAGAAGAAAAAATTTGGAATGGTCCTCTCAACTTGGATAGAATCAAGTAAACACACTCTTCATCTTTCTTATCTCTTCCACTCCCCTTCAACTGTGTCAACAAATGCTTGAACTTGGTAAGATAGTCTATAATTGTTGGAAAATCTTCAGGATTAAGAGAGGTGATCTCAATTTCAAGTTGCATGGCTCTCATATGATCCACCTTAAAAAATAAATCCTCCAATTTCTCCCATATTTTGAAAGGAGAGTCACATTCTTCCAAATGAAATAAAAGACTGTCGCTTACATAGGTTCCTATCAAACCCATACACTCATCAAATTTGCACTGGTACTAAAATTTCTCATATTCTCTAGTGAACATTGGTTGTTCTGAAGAAGTTAAAGCCCATAATCCTTTCCACTTAATTATTGTTTCCATTCTTGGTTTCCATGTGTGTTAATTATGTGTTGTTAATGGCTCAACATGATCTAATGCAAAAGTAGATAAAAATGCCATCCTCAAAAAATCACCAAAAGAAATGCAAAGAACCAAGCAATGCAACAAGACCCCCAAACAATGCAACAAGAGCCCCCCCATATTTTGACATGTTATAATGAGTGCGCATTATAATATGACACTTAATAATTATAGTGTGATGCTTCAAAATAAATATTTCCAATGGAAAGATCATGAAAAAATAAGCACTTTTGAAAAAATGGCACTGAAAACCGAGTTCAACAGTTATAAGCTTTTCAATATTATGCTCTACTATTTATTTTAGTTGTCACTAAAACATAATGAAATGCTCTTGCCTTCACCACATAAATAAATTTAAATGGTTATGGAGTTAAGCACCTACTAGTAGGAATCACAAGCTTCAAGCCCTCATATGACCATACCATATGACCAAGGGCTAAGGATTTCAATGGGTGGCAAAAGGAACGATAAATAAGCCAAGAACATAGATGTTAATCAAACATCATGATCAATAAGATGAAAGCAATTCACCAGAATAACTTTACATCAACCTTTGTAAACAAATGAGCAACAATATCATATATTATTATGGAACTCAATGAAATACAATGAGAATGGGTCTTGCTTATATAGGAAAGGACTAACAATCTAAGAACCAGCCAAGGTCGTAGATCAAGCCATAAATCAAGGAAAGAACTAGTCAATTCCATAGATTTAGGAGAGAACTAGACATCAAGAATCTAGTCAATACCATAGATCAAGGAAAGAACTATCCCTAACAACTAGATAATATCCCCCTAATATCTAAATAAATAAAAATAAATATCCACACACATAAGTGGGTGAGGATAAATACAATAAAGGTAAATAAAGTACCTAGGTGAACATGAGCTAAGGTAAATACCTGCTCTAACACATAGTACTCTTACCTTCTCCATGCAACCTTCATAGAGTATGCACATACTTTATATACCTTAAACTGTTAGGAAATTAGTGTTCATAGTGTGAACATATGATTTGAATATTAGTATTATTTAATATTTAAATAATATGTGAGTGTGCACAATTATTTGTCATACACAACTCATAGAGATAGTAATGTGTGAGAATATCTTGGAATTGGGAGTAAGACTAGGGAATAAAGAAAAGATATGAGGATAAAATGATAAGACTTGATTCCATGATTTTAGGAGCAAGTAATTGTATAAAATTCCCTCTCATATTCAATAGAAATTACTTCATTTTATTTACATTTGGTTTCTATCTTTTGTAGTTTTCATTTCATGCGTTGATGTCGATTAATTATTACTTAATTTATTTATGCAAATCTAGAGATTTAGCATCATATGGTATCAGAGAAGGAAGGACAAGCTATAAGAGTCATTGCAGGACAAAACCGCAGTCTCTTGAATTCATATCTGAGAGTTTTGAAGCTTCCGTTACCATTTTATGGATTCTGATCTTAAAACAAAAAATACCGGTAATTCGTATTTTTCTCAAAAACCCATATTCATAATTTTCTGAAACTTTTTGGGTTTGTTTATTTGTATTATGGGAAACTTCTGTGAAAAATTTACAGAAACCCATTTCATATTTTAAGATAAATCGTGAAAATAATTCTAACATTTCTAATTATTTTGTACAAAAATAGTGACTGATTTCCAACAATAAAAATCTAATATGCTTTATTATTTTGGTTAAATATAAAGCTGATTATTATTGTAAGTGTGCATTATCAGTTGAAATTGACACCTAATAGAATTGTAAAATGAGCCTCAAATACAAATTCAGCTGAGTTAGCATCATCATGATGGAGCCAGGAGGAAACGAAGGAAGGAGGTTAATCAGTGACCTCTCGTAAGCCACAAGCGACGGGGCCACACAATGAATTTGTGGCATTTGTTTTTTTAGTGTGTTTAATTTTCATTGTGTGATATAATAATAACAGATGAATAATTATTTTTTATAGTTAGGAACATATTTTCCTATATTTTGTTCTCTTTTGTAAAATGTGGATGGGGAAATGTGTACGTTGTTATGAAAGTGGTTGGTGGTCCACTAGAAAACCAATTTGAGATTTTGTGAATCTCTTCAAAAAATCACATAAAAAGTGGTTAATGGATCCACTAGAAAATTTGTTGGAGTTGATGGTACTCTTTAAAAACCATTGTATTGTAGAACATGAGCAGGTACTAGACATAACTCACCCATGTTCACACTAAGGGGGTGACTGTTAGGAAATTAGTGTTCATAGTGTAAACATATGGTTTGAATAATAGTATTATTTAATATTTAAATAATATGGGAGTGTGCACAATTAGTTGTCATGCACAACTCATATAGATAGGAATGTGTGAGAATATCTTGGGATTGGGAGTAAGACTAGGGAATAAAGGAGAGATATGGAGATAAAATGATAATACTTGACTCCATGATTTTAGGAGCAAACAATTGTATAAAATGCCCTCTCATATTCAATAAAAATTGCTCCATTCTATTTACATTTGGTTTCTATCTTCTATAGTTTTCATTTCATGTGTTGATTTCAATTAATTATTGCTTAATTTATTTATGCAAATGTAGAGATTTAACATCATAAACATTATTCAAGGGTTAGGACACAACATTTAAACCTTATACAATCTTATGAACACACCTGTAGTGGCACCAATTATACTATTACTCATATTATCTTGACACTCGATGACTAACTTGCTTCATGAATTCTAGGTGCAGGGGGCATAGTTTCATCATCAAGATCATGTGCAAGATAATTCCTTGAATACTTTTTTAATCTCTAAAAACTCTTTTCTTATACCACATTTGCACTTTTATTACTTTTTTCTATGCCACTGAGAGCTTAGAAAAGATCATGTCACAGTCCAAATAACATACCTCTAAAAAATAGAGCATCTGTAGAACCTACATACGGTTTTATCAAGGTTTACTTCTTCACTTTAGGTATGAATATCTTATCAACCATTAAGACATTTCATGCATGAGTTTGAAACACCACTGCAGACCTCCAAGAAACCATGTATAGGTCTAAAGCCATGCAAAACATATAACTTCTTTGAATCTTCTTCAGTATGTATTTGTCTTTTAGCTTATTGCTAATGTCTATAACCATCTTCAAATTTGATGTCCCTCCTTGCATGACTGATATTTACTATTCTAAAAACTCAAAAGATATACCTATGATAGTCCTTATTCTACTCATGAATGAATTGATTCACCTTCTTGACACTCTAATCACCTACTTGAGAAAAATTTGGTACACTCCATGCATACATATATAGTTTGTAGTCATGAACATCAACTAGGAACACTCATTTCACTGATCTTCACATAACCATTCTCATACACATTTTACCTCCTTGAATTATCTCCCTTGCACTATAAAAGTTCATGTAACAAAATAAATACCTTTGTGACATCATATACATACCTTGAAGGATCAAGAAAGCCTTAATAGGATTCAAACTACCAATTCTCCTCATCATGACACCACATAATTACGATTGTACAATTTTCAAAGAACTTTTAGACAGTAAACAACACACTTTTCATTGCTTGATCATCTTCATAAGACTCTTGTGTAAAAGACATACCTTGACATTTTGACAACATTCACACTTATACTCATTTTATTTTACAAAGATAAAATTCCTTTGACAAACATACTAACCTAAGACTAACATGACAAAGAATTATTACCAAGTATACCTTTCAGTTTCAAAGATCACATCTTGGGATTTATACAATGGAAACTTTCATGACCTTAGATAGACTATTGTAGAATTCTAAACATTATTTTTCATGAGCACTAGAAAACCACCACCTGAAAAAATCACCAATTTTATGACAATCCTTTGAGTTTGACTCAACATGACACATCATACTTTTGACTCAGAGTATACTTGACACAAACCAGGATTTTTTGACTAAGACCGATAAACAAGATGAACTAAAACCGTAGATAAAATTTACGAACCTTAACATACTTCAATCTCATGGAAAGATGCCTCCATGAATCCTAACAGAGGTGTCCCACACACCTAATTGTATATAACAAGGAAGAACCTTCATGTCCTCATGAGACATGATGTCAAGATTTTATCCTCAATTTCCTTAAACTCCCACACCTTTTTCTTCCCTATCATCTATTTGGGTAGTCTTCTTAGGAAGACAACAAAATATCTTGAGGTTCTACCAGCAATAATTTTTTTTTTTTGAATCTTAGGCTTATTGGAAATTTTAGGCATCTTAAAAGGGGTTGACTAAAGCACTTCTTCTTCACTCTTAGTATGATCAAACCTAACTTCCTTATTTTTTCACATAAGTTTATTTTCTTTATCTATAATATATTACAATATGACCAAACATGTTGCACTTGAAACAAGTAATAGAACTCTTACCTTGACAAACTCCATCTCTCTAATGTTGTCTAGGTAGAATCTGATTACATACCCTAGCTATATGGCCAACTTGATTGCATATGAAACATACAAACTCATTCACACCTTCATTCTTCCATCTCTATCTTGGTTATCCATGTTGACAATATCTAGCTAAGCGACCCACTTTATTGCAATTGAAACATACGATTGAATTCCTACTTTTAATGTATTCATTCCTCCAATTCTGATTTGATGGTTCATTTAAACATTATCTTACAATGTGACCTTTCTCATGAAAATTGTAGCATGCCATACTATTTTTTTTTATCATCTCTTTATGGTCGGGAAAATTCACTAAGTGTTGATGAATCACAAAGGATACATGCAGGGAACGTGTGCACAAGTAACAAAAACAATGTGTAGGGAAACACACATAGTTGGGAAGCAGGTTGGCATACAAAACTGCACACACAAGTGAAAAATCAAGGACTTAAACCATTTTCCTAGATCGGGACTAAAAATAGAGTTGGAGTGTCAAGCAAGAAAGGGACCAAAGATAGGTAAAAGCAAGATGACTTAACAGCCAAGAAAGGGTTATAATTGGGAAAAGTACATGCAGATCAAAGATAAAGCACACACATGGGGATAACTAATATTAGGATTAAATCATGTTATATATTAGGCTTGGTCTATTAATAGGAAAATCATGTAGGATATTTTTTGATGCACCCATATTATTAGGAATGTGCATGAGGCGGTGAAGGGCAAGTCACCACCTCTATATATTTTTTGATGTGTGTCTTTATTATGGAGAGACAGAGGTGTAACAAAGTGTTTATCTAATGTTGTAAGGGTTCGAGTCTATAGATGCACATTGCATGATCTAACACATGGATGTACTGACTTTATATTGTAACTAACTACTTGTTTATGTATTAATTATAATATTTTGCAATGGTTAAATAATGATAGTTTACAGAGTTAGTTGTTTAGATCTTGATTTTTATTATCAAGATGGTTATTTCCTTACTATATGTGTTTCCAATTGCTATGTCTGTAGTGATTATTATGCATGAATGAATATCTTGGTTATGAATATGGTAAACAATCATGCTAACATTATAATAAGAAAAACAAAGGAGGAACCTGGTGGCTGTGTGCAATTCAAGTGAGCATTCAGATCTATCTGGATGAAGTGCCAACGACATATAACTTTAGAGCGGTAAACAAATACTACATTTTGGTTTTGTTTCTGGGACCTATGTTTACATTTTTCTACCAAGATGTTTTATGTGGATGGCGTATTGACTATCTTTAGAGAGTATTGACAGTTGAGTTGAAGACGACCAAGACGTGTTTGCAAAAAGGTATAGCAACTGGAGCTGATTTTAATGCATGAAAGTGGGTGGAGAATAACATGTATGAATGATTGTTTGATGTGTTATTCAGCTTCTTCCCAGTAGATTTGTACCATTGGTTGACAACTTACACATCAAAAAAAGTTTACTAACCCAAGGAAGAGAGATTAGCCGCAGGAATATTATCAGACATTATTTCCTTCAAATGAGATGTGGATAAGAGCTGTGGACCGTTGGTGGGAAGCTATAATTGCAAAAATACACCTTGGAGTATGTAATTTCTACATATTTCTTGTCCAGAGGAAGTAGAGTTCAAATTTCTTACATGATCTCAGAGGATCCTATTTGCAAGTGATACCCTTTAGCTATTAAGATCCTGATAATCAAACTAGGACTAGAAAGATTACCTATGGCTAGCTAAATCTTCCACCACGAGTAGGGTTATGAGCACGTGTGGAGAACGGATGGAGGTGGACCTGGCGAAAGAAAATACAGAGGGAAGAGAGACGACTCAAGTGAAATGTACACAGTATATTTATTATCAGGATACAAAATAATAATTCTTATGTCTATATTATCATTCATTACCGGAGATGTAACAAATATATAGGATGACACGATCTTATTATGGAGGAGGTTACTAACAAATGTAGCCATAGGAAACCTACTCAAACTTATTTAAGTATATTGTTGCAACAACAACAATATATGTACGCAATAATCACCTATATTAGTGATTTGTTTATTAACAACTTATACTATTACAATAATTATTATATTTCTACATTTACATAATTACTAACACCTCAAATATAATGTAAAAATTAATTTCCTAACATTCCCCCCCCTTAGTGTTTACATGGTTATAAAAACATTCACACACTTCTTTGTGCAGCTTGCCGCCCGTGTGTGCTCATGATCTTGGTACAACACTCGAAATGAAGGTAGAAGAAGGAATACGTCAACTTCTTATCAACCATGCACTGTCGGGAAACACATCTGACTGACGAGGATGGGAACATGCTCAGGAATCATCTACTTATCAAACCAGTCATCTTAGGGAACACATATGACCTAACAGTGTGGGAACTCAAGAAGGAACACATCTGAACAATCTTCAATGGTTTTCTAGAGGCTAACCACAAACCTAGGTATGAACATGAACACATTTGACTGTTTCAATCTCTTCAAGACTCAAGATGTTGTGTTTCTATGTGTTATCTGTTCTTCATTATGTTATTACATTGGGGAATAATGTAGAAATAACCACATATACATGCATACAGGAATGAACCTCTTTTCTTATTTTTCACACCACACTAACGAGCTGAAATACTGAAAACAAATACATTGCACGCTAAAATAATCGCACGCATGCCACCAAATCATTCTGTGTGGCCCCGTCATTGGCGACTGATGAGAGGTTGCTGGTTGTCCTCCAGCCTCCGATGCCTCCGTCCTCCATTTAATGACACTGCTAGCTCAGCTAGATTTGATCATGAAGCTCATTACTTTATTTCGAACATCAGATTCCACTAAAAATACGTTCGTGAGGTAAATGTTTTTTATTTTTCAGACTTTTGACAACGACACTTTTTTACAATGGCATTGAACACTTTTTACACTTTTATGACACACAAAATGATGACAATTCACTAATAATGATTCTTTTTTATGATAGATAACTTTGACAATACATATTTAACCTGACTTCAAACTTAATGACTCGTAGAGCACAGTTAACACCTACATATGAATAATTGAAGATTTAGTTATAATATAATGACTAATTTACTCAAAACATGATCCCTTGACAAATAGTAAGACGAGTTCTAAACTTTATACATAGGAAAAATAACCTGATTTTAATTGATAACACTCTATAATAAGACAACACATACTAGAGATAAAATACAAGACTATATAAGTCGGCTCAACACAAACATATTGACCAAAACAAAACATATAAACAAGAAAATGACCACTCGTCAAAACTTCACATAATCACACAAAATACGGAATGAGGATCTCGTAGAGCTAAGTGCACACGAAACTGCAGTTACTATGAGAAACTGATAGGTATGCATGGAATGTTTCCAGTCACCAAATCAGTAACTACTTGCCAGGTGTTATCTCAAGTTGAGAATCGAAGAGTATGATAACATCGACCACTGGTATATGATCAAATACGCATCTGCCTACAGAATTGGTTGGTTGACGTCTATAGAGGAATGATCAAATTCGTTAATGGATGCATATCTAACAAAATGCATACAATACTCAAGAGATAAATACCAAAAATTTTTTGGCTGTACAATCTCTACAATTTACAAATATGGAAGTGAATTGTGGTGGTGTTTTAAATGATCGATCTCCTGGGGATGTCCGTAGCTGAGTCTCCAAATAATGGAATGTTGAGCTGAGTTAAAGCAATATTATCCAATCATACGCAATTGACAATTTGACGGACGGGATTGCCGAATGGATGTCAAGGAAATCTCGAACAATGTTTTGCTGCAGAGTAAATGATACACATAAGTGCATAGATCTGATATATTCAAACCCTTCACGTGTATACAAACCTTCTTGTGTATGGGTATAACCTTAACTATTAACTTAAACTAATCTAGAATGTCACATACTAAATTATTCCATACACGGGGAAACCAAAGAATAGTAAAGGAGATGTCCATTACACACTTTCACAGTTCAACCCACTCTAATAATTTTGTTGTGATACCAAATAAAATCTATGCAGAAGATTTATTATCAAGGATACAAAATAATAATTCTTATGTCTATATTATCATTCATACGGGAGATGTACAAAATATATAGGATGACACGATCTTATTATGGAGGAGGTTACTAACAAATGTAGCCATAGTAAACCTACTCAAACTTATTTAAGTAGATTGTTACAACAACGACAATATATGTACACACTAATCACCTATATTAGTGAGTTGTTTATTAATAACTTCACTATTACAATAGTAATTATATTTCTACATTTACATAATTACTAACACCTCAAATATAATGTAAAAATTAATTTCCTAACATCAAGTACAATGAAGCGCGACAAAGGGCAGTTGACATAAACACTACTATCGAGAAGAATGATGACTAGAGAAGGTTTTTAGACCCCCATAGAAGATGAGGATTCATAGTATCATGTCCTCCTGACATTGGGAAATCACAATAGAGATACCCCATCAGATTCTGATGAGAGTGCGTCAGAGGAGAGAATGAGAACCGTGGGAGCGTATCTGACCTAGCCTAGCTATCTAGCCCTTGTGTAAGGTGTTTCAGATCCAAAGGTAGTTATTGAAGGGAATTGTAGTGAAGGAAAGCATACAACATCTCCACGTGGGAAAGGATATACATGTAGATATAATTTCATATTAAATCAAGAAGTGTTGCAAACTATGGACGCACACATGAAAACATAGCAAGAGCCAATGTTTAGAGTATTTTTGGGGTATTTTTTATAGGCGTGTCATCAGGACAAAGAATTGGCACGTAGACCATTAGAAGAAATACTATAGGAGTTACTACAGTGCAGACAATAGGTTTCAAGTTTAACACCACAATTGGGACACAAGGGAGTTCATCTATAGGGCCAATAGGCTGCGGTAGGTGGCGCAGAAGGCTCAAGAGGTTCAGGACACCCACCATGCAGAGTAAATCCTAGTGGAGATTTAGGATCTGAGTCTGGTCTTAACCCAAGGAAGGGTCTGGAACCATCTCTGAACTAACCTCAGAAAACACCACCTCAACAAACACAACATAAAACACATCAAGTCTACTTTGATATGCCTATTCACTTTCTAGAGTATAGAGGTATGGAGGATTATGCTAAGCATGTGGACAAGTGTGAGTTGTTATGGAGAGCTAAGGGGATCATAACCTCTGATAGAAAAGAAATCTAGTTTAGCAATCCACTTCAAGGGCGCACACATAATTCGTATAGAAATTATGATCCACACTAGACCATGGTGGATTATGAAGCTTTACACATAACATTTTTGGTTGAGTTCCACATTCTAGAGTTTGAGTAGTAGAGTATTAGCATGGTAGACACCTAAAATTAGCACCGTTAGTTCCCATGTCTGTGTCCCACTAGCACCTCTTCATTATCGCATCTAATCCCTACCCTAAGTCATATAAAATCTAAGTCATTACCCCCTCATCTTTATTAAGTACATCAAAATCAACATCATCACCATACTTACCTTATATAAGTCCACATCCCTCATTAATTAATATATTACTTTCATAACCCTTCATTTTTATTCGTTAATTAATTAAGCACAAAATATCATACCTTAGGTTATATACTTATAAACCTATATCCTCCCATTAATTAATTAATACCCCTCATAATCCTAAGTCACATCTACACTCACCCCCACGTAAACCCTTCTTACATTAGTTAAATCCTAAGAAATCATCTAGAAATATTCCTAGGTACTAACTTAGAAAAATCCTAAACAAATCATATCCATTCTATATCTCCCCTAACAAATATCACACCTCTGTGAACAAACCAACAAATTATAGTCGGAAATCATAACCAAAAACTTTTATTTAGCAAGTTGTTCCATCTATTGTCTCACAAATCTTGAACAGACTGAAATTATTGGTGATTTGGTCAATCGTTGATGATTATTTAAGCCTATTTTCTTCCTTCTCTTGAGGATCACCAACTTCAATTCTCAAGTTCCAGATTATCTCACAGTCTCCCAGACTTGTCTTAAGACCTCTTCCTCATGGCGTCTATATCCACATTTTTTTTGTATTATATTCAATCACTTTCTTCATTAGTCTAGGGAAGCTTTAAATCAAATAGTCCTCAAGCATCTCCAGTTCTTCTCTCTCGCATACTTGTCAACTTTTCAATCTCTCAAAATCTCGACATCAAGAGATCCTCCCCCAACCTTTAGAGGCCATCCAAACTTCCAGCATTCAGTTTCTCTTCTTGTACCATTGGAGCCCATTCAAATTATATCAACGTTATCTCTACATATACAATCAACTAATCTTCCAGGTGATACTATTATCTCACCTTCATCAACAAAAATGAGGTATGTACCTTTATTTTATGTTTTCAGTTCGTTAATTCACTAATTACAATAATGTATCTAGATTTTATCCGGCATTTTATAAGTCTTTGTTATTTACATAGTAATCATCGATGATTCCCTCAATCACCAACGATTGGCCCCAATCACCGTCAATTCATGTCTATTAGACCCCTTTACTATTGCATCCTACCTTTCTGATAGTCAGACTTTAATTTTGATCAACACTCTGCCTCTGTGAGTGTCTTTCTGTCACATCAAGCTCTTTTAATCCATTTACAACACTTTATCTCTCATCCAAAACAAACTTAACATCTTACTTGCCTCTGTGAATGTATGCACCTATCTAGACACTAGCCTTTTCCATCATCTTGCCTTTGCAGGTGCTTGTCAAACCTCATTGAGCTCCTTTGATCCCTCTATCGCATTTTATCACTTATCCAAATTAGATACATAATCACACTCACCTTTGTGAAAACATACATGTCTATATCATTACTCCTTTGAGCCATACTATGATTCCCAAACTCCCTTTAGACCAGGAACCACCATTAGATTAACATATAGCCTTGGATCACATCATTTCCTTTTCCTTTGCATTGTTGGTTATATCGTATGTTATCATTTTTATCATCTATTATCAATTCACTTTATCATTTTTCGATTAATTTCTTAAATGCGTACTGACATCCTTGCAAGGAAGTCCATTAACTTATTGGGGCTGGTATTTGCCAGGAAATATGCCTTATATTTGTTTAATCACATCTTTTGTAGTGTTTTTAATTGCATATTTCTTTGTAGGAAAGGAGTTGGTACCATTATTCCACAAAGCGCAACATTAAACATCGTCCATCGACACTCACAGGTATCGCTAAACCCCGTCATTTTGAGGTTAGGTAAATTTTACTTTCTTGCTTATTATTTTAAGTTGAAGAGGTAATATTTATTCATAACATCTTATCTCACCTGGTGGGACCCTCTTCCTTATTTCTTTGTTTCATTTCATCAATAAAATAGCATATTTTTTATTTTCCTGATTCTCTGTGTGATAATCACCTATGATTTAGATAATCACTTGCGATTGGGTAAATCGCCAGTGATTTTTCTGTGTGCTTTTCATAACCTCACATTTTTCATTTTGTTTCTTTTTGTTACTTTCTATTTTTTATTTTTTCCTAACCTGTTTGCAGTTACTGTTTCTGGAGAGCTTATCTGTTGGATTATTGGATTGCTTGCTTTAAAAATTGCTAAAAATAAAAAAAAAGGAGTGTTTAGCGGTAAGTCCTATAACCTTTCTTTTTGTTTCCATAATTGTATTTTGATTTTTTCTCCTCATCAAAATCCACATTTCATTTTGGGTTTTAAAACAAACAACTACATCCTTCTTGCTTCATATACCTTTAATTAGGAAGGTAAATCATTTGCATTCAATCTATTTTTCCTCACACACAACCAAACCACTTAAACATCAAACCGCATTCAAACAATTCCTACCCAGGTGGATACCTACTTGGATTTGATCTCTAGAGAGGAGAAGACCTGACTTGGTGTTCTGGCCGAGTATAAATAATTGTATGTCAGTATATTGGCAAATCACCTTTTACCCTTATTGTTGTGGGACTCATGAAGTGAGGGGGTAGGCCCTAATACCACGCCTGTATCAGCATCAAAAGTACAGATTTGGGCCTCATGCATACCTTCAGGGTATATCAAGGAATCCATCCAAAACATTCCTGAAAGCATCCATAGAAAACAATTTCCTAGGACCTTCGTTAGTCCATCTTGTACATTTCAACCTTTTCTTAAGATAATTTAAAAAAAAACTCTTCTGCTTGACTTGTCTGTTAAATTTGTAGATTCTCTTAGGGATCTTTGTGTGTACTATTGATCAATTAATTATCATGAATCAAATCTCCTACGTCAGTCATATCCTTCATAATCATTATGCATCATATTTGCAATCATCTTCAGTTTCTTCATCTGATGTCTCTACATCCTTTGTATCCTAATCAATTTCAGGATAATCCCTTATGCAGGATCTAACCCTTCTCAATTTTATCAACCTATCATGTTATACGTAATCCTCATTTATTTCTAGCACATTCCCACAACCATCTACATCAACCTTTCTGTCCCCTATGGACCATCTACATATCAACCAATCCAAAAATAATTTACAGCAACACCATTCAACAACCCTACGGGTATCCCTCACATCCTTCTTCTCTTCAAACTATCAACTTCTCAGCCCATGTCAAGTGCATCATATCAAGTGGTCTTTTCCACATCCCTTCCTTCATCTCAAATCTTATCAAAATTTTAATAGCCTCCAACTCTAATCTAATCAACCTATCTCAACTTCAATACCTCTCTCGATACCTTAGAAATTTCAAATTTACATGCACATATACTCCTTCTCAGACCCAATCAGCCTCTCTCATTCAACAACAACAACCTATCCAACATCTTTACACAGTCTCCCCATATTTCTTCATCACAACCTAATTTATAATCAGTACCTTCTCAAGACCACACCTTTATCAACTTCCACATCAAACCCATCTACAACAAAATTAGCCTACTTTCATATTTTCATCAATCGCATTATCCTCCATGTTAATCCCTCCACATCTTAATTATTCCATAAACAATCCTTTGTAATCCTTTTCTAATAGGTTAGATAATTTAGAGTATCCTTCTAGTAAGGGATCCTAAACATGTCCTCACTTATGATGAGGTTTGTAATGAACCCATTCATCTATCAGTACCGTTTACATCATATCATCTGCATTGGGACCTGCCCAAGTTTATAATGTTCCATGGGCATGGAGGACCCTCAACAACACATTCTATCCTTTAGAAATTCATGTTATCTTATCATCCATGATCAAGATCTTCATGCTTATAACCTTTCCTATGTCACTGGAACGGGGCTTGCCTTGGATTGGTATAATTCCCTTCCTCAATACTCATCTAGTCTCCATCACGCAGCTAGCCATGTTATTACTTGATCATTTCTCTGTTAATTTTACTCGTAAAATCACTATCTCTGACCTTTCTACTATCAAACAAACTAAAAATGAATCCCTTGTCTGACTTTGTCACTAGGTGACAAAGCATTATCAATCAAATGATCCTTTCTCACTCCTACAAACAGAACTAATCAAGTTTTTTTCTCGATCTTGTTCTCCTCACATTTCATCTACCATTCAGATCCATACATTCCAGACCTTTGATGAAGCATTCCACCATTTCCAAGAAGTTAGAAATCCAAGCCCTTGAAGAAGCCATCTTGATCCTCAATCTCCTACACATGTTCCATCTGAATCCCCTAGGTCTTCCTATGATTCAAATCAGACTACACATGATCTGATTCTCTTAGGTCTTTCTACGATAATAGAAAAAACTACACATGATGACATTACTTTGTCTTCCTGACCTAACACCCTCAATATGAATCAGTACATATAGATATTGTACATCCTTCTGAGTCATACCATCAACATCTATTACACACATTGATCTCCCTCATGAGGAAGACCGGTTCATCACCAGTGCTTCCCCTTGAAGACTCAAAATCCCTGAATCCTCTTTTCAATGATCCTCACACATTGACATTGCTTGTGTCCATTATTCCAATCATCTTATTACCTTCTTTACAACCCTTAGATTCCACCTTGGAAGTTGTTACTAAGGAAGCCTTCATAATTAAAGATCTTGATATCTGATCCACTTCATTGAACTAATCAGAAGAACTAGAAAACTCAAATATATATCCACCTCAATCATGTCTAGAGGCAATAACTCCCCTTCATCTGAATCAGAACCAATCATATCCCCAGCACCTCACTTACGTCACCTAGCCTAGAATCTTTGTCCTGAATCAAATGCTATCTACAATCAAATACCATCACATCCACAGCCTCACCCTCATCATCTTACAGTGAGACCTTATCCTCTATCTAAAGCAAGCATTACAGAATAAAAATCTTGTCACATCCACCAGCATCATCCTCATCATCCGTCATTGTAAAACACCCTCCTTTACCTAAAATCAACATTACAAAATCAAAGCACACATCATCTAAGGTTCAAATTTACCATCGATTTTGGGACCCTACATCCTTTATCACAATCTAAATCTATCAAATCTACGTAGTTTCACCCTTACCATCTATTTTGGGACCCCATCCTTTATCTCAATATCAGATCACACAACCATACGTCCATTTCCCCTGTCCTTTATCTAATCGTCCCCTCCGTCTATCCCTCTTCGTCTGTAGGGACCTCATCCATCATCTCGATTATATCAATCACACATTACACTATCCTTCTTATCAACCTCAAAACATCCCTTTGATGTTTCAACACCATATGACATCTACAAGTCCACCCCTATCCAAAAATAAAACATGTCCTACTAAGCATTCTCATAAATCAAAATCAAAATCAAAATTCATTAATCCAAACCCCCAAAAGGGACTTATACCAACATCCTTGAGAGGCTTCATGCAAGCTTCTCTTATCACATTACCACCCATCAAAACACCTAACCCACATACTCAGAAACCCACATGGTATGATCAAAACAAAACATGTGCCTATCATAGAGCCCAGGTCATAACACAGAGAGTTGTAAAGCACTAAAAGCCATAATCTAACGACTCTTCCTTATCGATGACCTTATCCCAAAAGAAGACCATCCTAAGCCATCATCAACATTGTCCACCCTCATCAATGTCCTTTTCGATATCTGTAGGACAAGGGGACATCCTCATTCTACCATCAGTAAGCCTTTGTCATAAACCTATCGTTAGCACCTTCCTTTGAAGGTTCATCAATCTTGTCACCATCTTCCATTGAAGGTCCATCAAACCTTAACCTTCCATTGAAGGTCATCCTATTTCATTAGCACCTTCCTTTGAAGGTCCATCAAACTCATTCGTCACCTTCCATTGAAGGTCTGCCTGTCAATCGGTAGTACCTTCCTTTAAAGGTCCATCAAAGGGCATCAGCACCTTCAATCAGGGTTCGTCAATTTTGTTAGCACCTTCCTTTCAAGGTCCGTTAAACTTGTCACCTTCTTCGAAGGTCCCTCAATCTCATCAGTAACTTTCATTGAAGATCTCTCAATCAATATTGGTGCCTTCCCTTAAAGTTCCTTCAACCTATCAATGTCCATGCCAAAGGTATGATTTTCGTCATCATCTACACTAAGTCACTAACAGTGTCCTTACCAACATCAGCAACCAGGAGGTCATCATCAAACAAATCTCGAGAAACCTTTTTCATTTATTTTCTCATCACCTTTTGTTAAAGGTCTTCATCTCATTAATGCATCTTCCCACCTACATGAACCTAGAATCAACCATACATGAAGAAAAGGTAAAACCAAAGATTCATCATACCCCTTCTCATCAATCCAATCCAATTTTTCAACAATCCTTTTACCAAGGGCTCCGTTATTTACCATATACTCAATCAATCAAGATCAAAACTTCCATCATCCTAATCCCATGAAATATATTCCTTTTAACACATGTCATCTCTATCCACAACATTATGTTAGGAGGGATTCATCTCTACCGAAGACTTTGAAAACCTTTTTACACATGTCATTCTCGTAGCACATCCTCATCAACCTACCTAATCAAATCAAATCAAAATGTCATTACATTAGAAAGGAGTAAACGTGGAAATTTTCCCCCAAGTGGGATCATCCATATAGATATGGGTCAACCTCTGAAATGCCTTGCACTTGTGGCCTTTCTACTACTAACACATCCGTTGTCATGACAAAAGTCACATCAAAAGATCTTATTCCACCATCAACCAGTCATTTTATCATTGTAATGATTTGAAAAGTATGTGGTTCTTATCCGTCACTATCCTCAATACACCTTAAAGATGAGCACCACAACTATTGTTCATCACATCTTTCACATGGGTAAGTTCCTCCTTTAGCAGGAACCCAACAATCATTACATCCATCTACCTTATATATCAACCAAAAACATGTCTTGGGGCACACATGTGTAGTCTGTGTACACATATTTTCCCCTCCTTGAAATGGTCTATTAGGGTCTTGTCCCTCAGCTCAAAATAAAGTCAAAAATATCTATGGATGCTTCTTATCAAAAAGTATTTAATAGACTGATCCCTCAAAGGAAAAGCTACCATCAAATTCATAGACAGATCCCTCGAAGGACAGACCCATATCCATAAAAATCAAAAGTCAAAAATCAATATTGTAGACCATACCCTCGAAGGATGGCTACCCATGTAAATAAGGCTTCCCGCATTGATCAGCCTTCAAAAATATTAAATATCAAAAGCATCCAGGAAATCTTCCTTTGATCAACTTTCCCATAATAGCAAACTTCCCGCATTGATCAGTTTGCTTCAAAATCAAATAATGTAAAGTTGGGGCATTTCCCTATGAAACCATTGAAAGGAGAACCTATTCTCCCATTACATTCTCCCGCAACCTACATATGTCATCCCTTCTCATGTTCTAGGAAGGTACATATTTTCACTTCATCTTTATGTCCAAGATCCTAAGTGTGACTACCCATTGTTAGTCATATGTTAACATTTTTTGTAAAGGCCAAAAGTGCAAGCATCTTCATTCTGTTGCTTCCCATCACATATGTATCAAATCTAGTACAAAGAAATCAATCCATGTTTTGGTCTTTGGTTTTGATAAACATTAAGATCACTTTAAAATCAATATCAAATACACATCATATCTAAAACATAACTCGGGCACATCGACATCTATCTAATATCTATCATATCAAACATCTACCCACATAATTCTTAACACACCTCAACACTACATTGTTATTTCTAAAACATCACATATACTCAGAAAATCAACATTTTTCAAATAGATGCCTCCTCGGGCACTACACATTTGGTCACCGTCATGGTCCCCATCTAGTCCTCATACACCCACTTTTTTGGAAATATCAAATTTTAGTCCTTTGACCTCATCAAATTTTCATTTTTTCACTCATCATTGGTAATTCATATGTCTATAGGACACAAACCCTTTGTTCCCCTATAACATGACTTCCCAATTTTGAAATCCACCTTTGTGGAAATATCAAATTTCAGGTCCTTTGACCTCATCAAATTTTCATTTTATCTATCCTCATCGGTAAGTCATATGTCTATAGGTCATGAACCCTTTGGTTCCCCTATCACTTGACTTCTCGGTTTCGAAATCCACCTTTGTGGAAACATAATTTTTGGTCCTTTGACCTCATTTTATTCCTCATCATCTGTAAGTCATATGTCTATAGAACAAAAACCCTTTGGTTCCCCTATCACTTGACTTCCTGGTCTCGTAAGCCACCTTTGTGGAAGCAACAATAATCATTCGTACCAAGGTCCTTTGAATCAAACTCAATACGATGAAAGTAATTCATAACTTTACATAAACCTTTGTCAAATGATAAAAAATATCATATATCTATAGCTCAATGACAATGAACCCTTTATAGGCAAGGAATAAAAATCTAAGAATCAGTCAAGGTTGTAGATCAAACCATAAATCAAGGAAAGAACTAGTCATCAAATAACTAGTCAATACCATAGATTTAGGAAATAACTAAACATCAAGGATCTATTCAATACCATAGATCAAGGAAAGAACTATTGGATAATATTCCCATAGTATCTAAATAAATAAAAATAAATATCCACACACATAAGTGGGTGATGATAAGTTAAAGATAAATAAAGTACAACATGAGATAAGGTAAATACACTTTAAGCATCTGTCACAACATTAATTTTCTTTGTTAGATCATATGTCTATAGGAAACGAACCCTTTGGTTCCCCTATCACTTGATTTTACGATGACACTTATCTACCTCGTCTTGGGGCATTATTCCATCATATCTGTTATCTTTTCATCTTTCTCTTCCAAACTAGTGATTGATTCCTTTTTAGGTCATCAATCCCTAGTTTGAGGGGGGAACACCTTATCACATGATTCTGCATCCCTCACTTCCATCACATCTCATTTTTTTCTCATGGCTTGTCTAAAACCACTCAACAAAAGGGGGAAAAATGTAGACACCTAAAATTAGCACCGTTAATTCCCATGTCTGCATTCTACTAGCACCTCTTCGTTATCACATCTAATCCCTACCCTAAGTCATATAAAATATAATTCATTACCCCTCATATTTATTAAGTACATCAACATCAACATCATCACCATACTTACCTCATATAAGTCCACATCCCTCATTAATTAATATATTACTTTCATAACCCTTCATCTTTATTCATTAATTAAATAAGCACAACATATCATATCTTAGGTTATATACTTATAAACCTATATCCTCCATTAATTAATTAATACCCCCCATAATCCTAAGTCACATCTACAGCTCACCCCACGTAAACCCTTCTTACATTAGTTAAATCCTAAGAAATCATCTAGAAATATTCCTAGGTACTAACTTAGGCAAATCCTAAATGAATCCTATCCGTATCCATATCTCCCCTAACAAATATCACACGTCTGCGAACAAACCAACAAATTATACCCTAAAATCATAACCAAAAACCTTGATTTAGCAAGTTGTTCCATCTATTTGTCTCACAAAGCTTGAATAGACTAAAATCTTCAGTGATTCGGTCAATCACGGACAATTATTTAAGCATGTTTTTCTACCTTCTCTCGAGGATCCCCAACTTTCAATTCAAGTTCTTATATTAGCTCATTAGTATCCCAGACTTGTCTTAATACCTTCCTCAAGGTGTCTACATCACATTTTAGTGTATGTATTATATTCAATCACTTTCTTCATTATTCTAGGGAAGCTTTAAATCAAGAAGTCCTCAACATCTGCAGTTTCTTCTCTCCTGGGTACTTGTGTCAACATTTTCAATTATCTCAACATATCGACATCAAGAGATCCTCCCCAAACCTTTGGAGGCCATACAAAATTCCACCAGTCAAGTTTTGTAGTCCTTTAACCTGTCAAATCTATCTCTTGTCTTCTTCAAACACCATTGGAGCTAATTTAAATTATATCAACATTTTGTCTACATCCTATAATCAACTAAGCTTCCAGGTGATACTATTATCTCACATTCATCAATTACAATGAGGTATGTACCTTTATTTGATGTAGTCATTTTATTAATTCATAATTACAATAGATTTATCAATCTTTTATCCCGCATTTATGTAAGTCTGTGTTAATTACATAGTAATCACCAGTAATTCCCTCAATCATCAATCAATGATCAACCCTAATCACTAGAAATTCTTGTATGTTAGACCCCTTTACTATTGCATCCTTCCTTTCTGATATTCAGACTTCAATTTTGATCAACACTCTACCTATGTGAGTGTCTTTCAAGTCGCATCAAGCTCCTTTGAGTCATTTGCAACACTTTATTTTTCATCCAAAACAAACTTATCATCTTGCTTTCCTTTGTGAGCATATGCACCTATCCAGACACTAGCCTTTTCATCATATTTCCTTTGCAGGTGCTTTTCAGACCTTATTGAGCTCCTTTGAGCCATCTATCACATTTTATCACTTATCCAAATTAAATACATTATCACACTCACCTTTGCGAGCACATACATGTCTATATCATTTCTCCTCATGAGCCATACTGTGATTCCCAAACTCCCTTTAGATCAGGAAACACCATCATATCAACATATAGCCTTGGACCGCGTCAGTCCCTTTTCCTTTTCATTGTTGGTTATATCATGTGTTATCATTTTATCATCTGCTATCAATTCACTTTATCATTATTTTATTAATTTCTTGAATGTGGATTGACATCCTTGCAAGGAAGTCCATTCACTTATTGGGACTTCTCTTTGTCATTAAATCCATGCCATATATTTCTTTAATCTCATCTTGTGTAGTGTCTGTGATTGTAGATTTCTTGGCATGACAGGAGTTGGTACCATTCTTCCACGAAGTGCAACATCAAAAATTGTCCATCAAAACTCACGGTGTAAAAAAACTGTCATTCTGAGGTTAGGTAAATGTTACTTTCTTGCTTATTATTTTAAGTTGACAAGGTAAGATTTATTCATAACAAGCATGCAAAAGGACATTCAACAAGGTCTATCTAAAAGTGTGAGGGAGTATGATGCATGATTTGAAATTATCTTGTCCAATATCTCTTATGATATTCATCCAAGCCAACATGCACAATGGTTTTTTGAAGGATTAGTGATGTCACTTCAAAGATATTTATAACATAAGACATATGTAGATATGCACAAGGATTTGGAATAATCGTTACATGCCAAAGAAGTTAGGAGTGCAGATAATGGATTAAATCCTTTTTTTGAGACACAAATAACAACTATGGCTAAAAATTTGGAGAATCTCTCTGCCAAATCAACACTTGAGACATGAAATGGGTCATGGTGTACTAATTGTGAATTTAAAGGACATAGGAAGGATAGCTATCCACATAGGACTGTGCATGCACTATTACATTTTTGTGAGATTTTTCACAAGAATCACAATGTCTTGAATTTCCCTCTCTTTCAGTACGTGAAGATGAAAAATATCTCTATGAATTTTAATATATGTGATGCACATACCCATGATACAAAGGATTTCTACTTGATAGACCAAATTCATGAGGCATGTGAAACTGGATTAAGGCAGACCACTATGGTAAGTATCTCTCAGGTATAAGAAGCTCAGCCTAGTGAAGGTGGGTTTTGAGGTGGCTACAGGAGTAGGGGCCAAGGTGGTAGAGGATGATTCACACGCATGAATTATTACACTTGTGGATCTCCAAATCATTTCCAACATGAATGTCCCTAGAAAGGGTTATGTGCATATTGTGGAAAATAACATAAGGTTGAGGAATTTTCAAACCTCTATGAGCATATGTGTAAAAATAAGAAGAAGCTGAAGGACAAGGCCACGAGAATGATCAAGGTGCATTACGCAAATACTAAACAGTGGATGCCAAAGAAGATGCATGATCTTGAGTTACATCTTGTGTTGGATACTATGTGTGAAAAATCAATGCGTGTGCATAAGCCTCTTAAAGCTAAGCTACTCATCTTGAGAGAAGAGAATATGCATGCCAAGTATCTAGATGTTTCTCATCAGAAGGAGGTATATCAAGAGACAATGAGGTGATTAAAGATCTACATAGTGAGATACTATACTTGAAGGAACAGGAACATGATAGGGAACATGCTAAGAACAAGCTAGACCCCCTCTCTCATTTCTAAGAACTCCTCTCCCTCTAAACTAAATCATAGCATTATTAAGTCTTAGGTTTTAATTTCATTTATTGAGCTAGTTTGCTTCACCATTGTTTCACACACCAAGTTTTTAGAGTAAATGGGAATTGTTGATGGTGAATCACAACACCCCTAAATGTCTGCAACTTAATGGGTTGAGGCTCTCAGTGTGATTGCATAACATGGAGCTTTTCCCAAGTGTGGGACCTTGTGAATCGGGAAAGCTCTCCGGATGAAGGCCGGTTCCTATTCCTCTATTCAGATGCACACATAAAGATGTAGAGGGTTTACTCAAAAACCTAATCTAACTTGCCAAGGAGACAGGGTAAGAAGATACATAAAAAAGAAAACTAAACTAACAAAGGAGATGCACCAAGGAATGAAGAAACATCTGTCTTACCAATAAACACAAACCCTTAAAATGCAATGCAAGATCATGCACAGATAACCAGATTTGTAGTGAAAGATCAGGAAGATGCAAATGAACACAGAGAGGGTTGAGAGTCATCCATAGACATGTATTATTTTCTCCAAAGATTGATATAATACACTACAAAATACCAGGAGGAAAAGTTGCATTACAGTTTTAGATGAAAGGTTTGAACTCCACAAATTCACCTACCAAAGAGAAGAAGGGAGGGGCAAAACAAGAATGTCCAACCTTTAGAAAGAAGCCGCTCCTTACAATTTATAGGAATAATGAGAGAGAAAAGAGAGAGGAATTCCAAATCTACCCCAACCACCTCCAGGTTATATTTAATTCATCTCATTATAGCGATAGGTGAGAACCCTGCAAACCCAAAAGATGGAGAATTGTATTTTGAATTTTTGAAGAACTTATTCTCACCTAATTAAATATATCTAGTCATAGTTGGATAGAGGACCTCGTAATCTTTCTGAAAATTCCAACCTTGCGTGAATCCGAGCTCCCTGTGAAAAATTATGGCCTTTTGAATATCTATGTCAGGGTTTGCTTTCTGTCGAGGTGTCAACGCTCAAAATGTTGTGCCTCCTGAAGATGAACCTCGGCACATCCATCCTCATGTTAACCTATTTTTAAGTGTGCCATAGGCGCTGAAAATGTGGTGTCGACACTTTGTGCCGTGCGCCCCCAACCTGCACCTTGGGCGCGAATTTTGTCATGTCGACACTCTGTGTTGTGCGCCTCCAACCTGCACCTTGGGCTCGAATTTTGTCATGTCAACACTCTGTGTTGTGTGCCTCCAGCCTACACCTTGACTATTGGTGACGCAATAAATATCAGGCTTTGAGTTTCTTTGATTTCCATATTCTTCTGTTTGTCTATATTTACCCAGGGGGAGATATATATAACAGGAATAACCATTGGCCTTGAAGCCATTAATGGTGAGATCCCATTTTCTCAAAAACACAACTGATTGCTTAGTTTCCTTACTAGGCACATTATTAATAAGCTTTCAAAGAATAGAGGTTCACTAATTTGCATAATTTGATTGTTTGTTTACATCTAATGCATGTAAAGTAGATTACCTTGTTTACTTCTTATCAGATGGTCCATTGAGGGACTTTGCACAAGGCTTTGGGGTCTCTTGACAATTCTTGCCCCATATCCATAGCCTTTTCAAAATCTTTCATTGAACACATTTGGCACGCCCGGTGGGACATGAAGTCCATCCTCCATTAATGGAGGCTTATTTCAAGCTTTTTTAGCCCATTTTTAGCTTTTTAGAACAAATTAGCTTGTTAGTTGATTATTTCCAATTCTTAAAGGGGGTAAATATGCTTGATACATAGTTAATTTGTGGGTTAGGGTCAGAAATATTTTCCTTGAACCAACAAAAAATTTGTTTGCAGTTGAAAATTTCCATTTCCATGTTTTTTGCAGGTTTTTTGGGGGGTGCGCGTAGGTGTTTACGAGGGGTGCGTACACGTTAAAACCCTAGCGTCTCCATCGAAATAGGAACGTACCTGTCTGACATTCCTTATCACTGTAAAATTTTCCTTTACAAGGATGCACACGTGTCTCCATCTCCTGGCAAGTGTATCTGCCTCTCTAGCTATATGTGTCAAATGCTTGACTGTGAAAAAAAAATTTGTAAACTTCACCTCTACAAGGATGTGCACACATATTCGTCATATAGAAACTATATCCACCTCTCTAGCCACGTATGCATAATAGGGTTGACTGTAAAAAAAATAAATTTTTTTTCTCTACTTGGGCACGTACATGTTAAAACCTAAGCGTCCACATTATTTTGTAAGCGTCTCTGTCAGTTTGCAAGTGTCTATGTTTTTAATATATTATTTTTTTATCACTAACTCTTGTCTGTAGGCATATACACTGGGTTAGACATGTACCTTTTGGTTGGGGAGCACTGGTGTCAGTTTGAGCACGTAGGTGTCGTTGTAAAATTGAAACTTTTGCTATTAACTGCAAAAACCTTCTTTCTAATCTTTGCTGCAGATTTATAGGACAAACAAGTTAAACAGAGTTTTTTCTTTGGTCTTTTGGTTTGCATAGTTAAGTTTTTTTCATTTTTTTGGCCTAAAAACTAAGTTTATAAAAGGTGTGTATGCTCTCTCCTCATGCCTTAAAAAGTGATCTTGGAGATCAAAAACACTTATACCAAACTTATATCAAATGCTAAAAAACACTTGTTTTATAAAGGTTGAAGTAAGAATTTCATGTGATTTCAGTATAATTTTTCACGTTACGTATGCTCTTCCTTCCCACCTTTTGGAGATCTTAGGAATCAAAAGCAAAGTGAAAAACTCTCTTTTTTAAAACATCAACCTACGAACTGGAAAATTACTAAAAAATTGTTGTCTACAGGACCTATCGCTTGTCAAAGAAAGGTGTCAAAAACTAAAAACACAAAACTCTAATACAAGTGTTCTTACAGGTTGCCAAATGGTGTGCTACTTAAAACCACATTAAGTTAAGCAAGATAAAAAAACACACCATAATCAGAACATTGTATTGTAGGTTTTGAAAAAGGGTATGTCCCTATCTGCTCAACTGGAACATAACCCCATTAGCATAATGCCTTAAGCTACAACAATGGGGGTGGTTATAGGAACCCTAAAGTAGTCCACCACTGTGTAACCCCATGGATGAAACAGGAAGTGCTCCGCTTACCCACTTGATTAGTTTTCCTTGTGAGATAGAGTTACAAGTTTTCCCTATTGTGACCCTATTAAAATTACACGATGGATGCATTTACTGCCCACTGTACTTGAAGGGGGAAAATCTGAGATACTCCCAAACTAGTCATTGTGACTTTTTGGGTAAATCACCCCACTCATGGATAAATTTTTGACACCTAATTAAGAGAGATTATTAGGAAAGCCATTTGTTCTTGGAGCCCACTTTACTAGTCCTTGTTGCATCAAACTGTCATGAAGTGACAACTCGTTTGGGATCTAAACCTTATTTTTTGAACAAGGCAAAGAACCCTTGTGAGTTTGATCTAAGTGTCTTTCATCACGAAACTAAACTACGTCCCACTTTTTGCTTAGTTTTATTCTTTTCTTCAGATGAGGTGAAGCTCGACCTAAGTGGCATTTGGTTTGTTTCCATCTTTTGATCAAATACCCTTGCGTTCTCACCACCCATTGTTCGGGGTGAGAAAAGTGCATACATTACGCATTTTTATCAGAGATAGTTCTCGTCACTTTTTTGTCTGTTTACGTCCACCATGTTTGCGGCTGGGTTGTTAAACATCTAAAGTGTGCGGGTACGCTTTTTGTATCTTGTATAAAATTCCATCCACCTTGATTTCAAGATCATCTTCACCGTTGTGATTCTAGTTCATCTTTTGTCTCTTCTTGAGTTGATAATTTTGTTTGCATCCTAGACATACAATTTCAGTACTTACATCACGTTCTCACTTTGTGAGAAAATGGTATAAGTCCCCTTATTACGCGGTTATGCTGCTCACATGATTAAAAACTCCTTATTATACTTATAACTTGGTTTCAGTTTCGGCACCATCTGAATCTTCTTGAGAAGTGTTGGTAACACTTTACATATATCATAATAAAGTTTTCATGATACTAACACCTTGCTTGCTTGGTTAATGTATCACGATGACGTTGTTACGCTATATCTATTTGTAACTTCCATTTTTTTAGAAGGTTTGGCTTTTATCGGCATTCAAACTAGTTTCAAGTATACCTTATCGAGGGACTGCATCAGAATCACTTCAGTACTTGGGCTTTGTTAGAATTCCAACTCAACCTACACATTGGTACATCATTGTCGTTATTTGTTTTTAGGGCATGAGTTTGGTAATTGAGTGATTATTACATTTAGGCATGCATATGAGTGTTTCTTGATAAAATCAGCTGCATAACACTACATCTAGGGTACATTGTGAGGTATTTTAAAATATCACCTTGAACGGCTTATGAAAACCCACACATTAAAAAGATGGAAGCTAAATCAAATGAGCATGACTTAGGAGAAAACTCATTTGGAACCTTCCCTTTTAGCGGAAACAATTTAGCACCTCTTTTTTCTCAAGTCAAAGATATAGAGGCATTAATTGATCATAGTGGTGAAGAGTCAAACTCTTCCAGAGAACAACAAAGGTTAGACCTAAATAGATTTTATGAACTCCTATATTATAATAAAGATCAAGTACTCGTAAGAGTCTTAGCATTAGGAGCTAAACTTCCGCATGAGCGTGAAGAAGAAAAAAAGGTCATTAATCCTAACCTAGGAGAACAAAGATTTGTCTTGGATACAGATAACCCTTTTGACGTGGGATATGCTTCCACTTCTAGGAAACATAAGGCTGTTGTTGAAGGAGAAGCATCACGGAAACCTTGCTTTAAAGCTTCACGTAAAGTAAAAATTGAGAGTGAAACTTCCCCTCCAAAATTTGATGAAGAAGAGGACCCCCTGGTTGAGGAGAAGATCCTCCAAAGACATATTTTGAAGTTAAGCCAAAAAATAGCAAACCTAGGCTCTTCATGAAGAAACATATACAAAGACAAAGACAAAAACAAATTTAGTGCGTTTCAATTTGATCCATACACAGACTATACTTTCAAGGCGACTCAGCTAGAAAGACCAATGTCACCTACTAAAGAACAACTCATTCAGAAAGAGTTACAATCAATGAGAGATACACTCACTACGTTACAGGAGGGAAACATAGGTCAAAATAGGAAATATTCATATGAAGAACTATGCCCTTACCCATTCAATAAGGTCATGTTACAGGAACCCTTCCCAAAACACTTTACCATTCCCAAGTTCGATAAGTATAAATGGAAAAGTGATCCTCGAGATCACATAAAAGACTTTTATATGGCTTGTCAGGAAGTCGCATACAACGATAACTTTTTAATACAAAATTTTCCTCGTAGCCTAGGATCCATGGGATTGGAATGGTTCTATAGCATACCTAAGGGATCCATTACCACTTGGCCCACATTAGCAGAAAAATTTGTACGACATTACTCCTATAACATGGAAAGTGACATCACAATGAACGGTTTATGCAATACAAAACAAAAACCCAATGAGACCTTTGTGGGCTTCTTGCAATGATGGCGAGGGTTAGTAAGCCATTTCCCTTGTTCATTACCAGAAAAATAGTTAGTGAGCATATTTGTTCCTAACTTAAACCCTGAAATAGCCTTTCACTTACAAATGCATTGTGGCTCAAACTTCGAAGAAGTCATACAAAAAGGTGGTCAAATTGAGAAACCTCTCATTTTCAGGGGAATGCTTAAACACACCACTAAAAGCAAGCATGAAGAAAAATCCATAGACAAACCTAAATTCTTCAATAAAAATAAGCATGTCGTTGGTGATGGCATTACCAACTCTAAGAGAGTCCAAGCCATGTAGACAGGTCCACTTTTAAAGCTTTCACAAGGAACTTGTCCCAAAGAGCCTACTAAACATACATTTATGTCACTGACGGAGTCCTTATCAGCCATCCTAAAATAATTAGATGGTGCAAAAATGGTGGCGTACCCAACTACGACAGTAACCAACCCATAGGATGCTCCCAAGTCTGTTTGGTTCAAAGACCATGAATATTGTGACTTCCACCACGTCAAAGGACACAAAATAGATAGGTGTTTGATACTGCACCATTATGAACAAGACCCAATTGAAGATGGTAAGATCATTGTAGATTCTCCCCCTAAATCAAGGAAAAATCAAAATGAGAAAATGGGTATCTACAAAGAACCTTTTCCTTACCACGCAGATAAAAAGAAAAGGAAACCAAATCATGGGCAGGCCTCTAACGACTATAGAACGACCACTTATGCTTATCCTACTAGAATTAGTCCCTTTGATTCACTTATAGGATGTATTCGTGCATCTAATGAACATGTCAATACTATCAAAATTTTAGAGAATTATTACGCAATGGGGATGATACGTACTCGCCTAATCATACCAAACCCCATGCCTATTCCTAAAGAAGGTCAGTATAATCTAATCCATCAGCTAGAGAAAACACATGCTAGGATATCTATCCTTGATCTCCTTAAGATCTCTAATGCCCATAAGAATATACTGTACAAAACTTTACAAAATTCAGGGATTTCCACAGATGTAGATCTCACGAACCTTCAAGCCATGATTGTGTAACTAGAATCCAATGATCATATTACTTTTGATCATGCTGTAATCCCACATTATAACCTAGAGCATAACTTACCCTTGTATCTCGAAGTGGTGGTTACTCATCACAAAATCAAAAGAGTACTTATAGACAGTGGATCTAGTCTAAATATTTGCACATTGAAGTTGGTTAAGCAGCTAGGCCATTCAGAAGAAGAGCTGAGAGCTAAGACTATCACAATCATGATGTATGACGATGAAGAAAGAGAATCAGCAGGGACTATAGTAGCTCCCATGGAGGCAGGCCCAACCTGTCATGACACAGCATTCCATGTCCTTGACTTGGACCTTCCATACAACACGCTCATGGGGTGCCCATGGATACATGCCATGCAAGTTGTTCCATCCACTTTCTATTAGTGCATCAAGTTATATCATGAAGGTTAGGTGGTTACTATTTTGGGTGACCCAGAATCATTCACTCATTGTAGAGCATTGCATAGTTTTTTTCATGTAGCTTATGAATGCCCTTCTGTAGATGTGGTTGTCCCTCTACAAACAGAGGATATGAAAAAATGGATAGATTCAGAGTCCCTCACACCTTTCAATCAAGAATTTCCTTCATTGGTCAACTCGTTCACTTCATGGGAAGCAACATCGGAAAAATATGGCCCATATAAGCCATTTAATCTAGAATGGGATTTATTGATATCAAACTTATTAGTATCCCCCAGGACAAGGGGTAAGCCTAATTTCTAGTTCAAGAGCACTCATGAAATATGTTCCAAACCATTGGAAAAAGTTGTCCATAGTGGTCTCCTATCTGAGGAGAAAATGTTAGAAGACCCTACCAGTAGAGTGCCAGAAGGCACCATGGCTTTATGCAATCAAGCACCTCAATATGTCAAAGGTCCTTGCATGGTGTTTGTCATGGGCTATAGTGGGTTTGGATGTGGCATTAATGCACAAGGTTGGTTAGAGCCTATCCCCATCCCTCAGTTTAAATCTGATAAACATGGTCTTGGAATAAGACCTCATAACACTCTACCTTCTGAGAATGATGCCACTTCTTCTGAACGTAAGAATGCTTCATCTCATCCTGATAGTGACGTAGATTCTTAATGTAGCCTATACGAGGATCTTGCCTCCACGAACCTATTCCCAAATTCTTCAGTCCTTACCTTATATGAATCCATCCCCTTAAAAAAATATCCAGTAGACCTTGTATATCCTGAACTCATAGATTGGGATCAACAACTTCACGTGCCCCTCGATTTCTTTGAAAATGATAAGGCATTTGTGGAGTTCATGTTAGTCAGAGATTTTATTCCTGCTGGAGACCACAAGAAAGGATTTAAGATTCAACTGGACACATGTACCTACTTTGGAGAATAAGTAGAGATGTGTGCCCGGTTGAATAAGAAAACTATAAATCAAAGTATAAAAGTGGTAGGTACTTCTGAGAAATCTGGCAAAAAGGATAAACAGAGAGCCTATAGTGACAAAATCTTTTCTGAGATTGTAGATAAACAGAACGAAGAATCTAAAGATGAAGTGATTTATCCATTTAGATATGATCATGAGTTACCATAGGAGGCCGATCTTACTCTTCCCCCTGATCCTACATGGATGGAAGATGCTTCTAAAATGTTGGTTGAGGAAACAATCAACATCAACATTGGTTTAGAGGAGTAGCCTAGAATAATAAAGTTGGGAGCTTCACTCTCATCTCAGGAACAAAAGACCTTTGTAGAGCTCTTAAAATAATACGTGGATATATTTTCGTGGACATATGTAGATATGCCTGGTTTAGACCCCGAGCTAGTTGTGCACAACCTCGTTGTGCACCCAGATGCCAAACCAATCAAGAAAAAATTGAGAAAGATACATCCCAAAGTGGTTCTCTTAGTCAAAGAAGAATTAGAAAAGCTATTGGCTGCTGATTTTATTAAACCTATTAACTATTCATAATGGATCTCTAACATAGTCCCAGTACAGAAAAAGCTTATGGGCATAAGGATCTGCACTAATTTCCATGACATTAACAAAGCATGTCCAAAAGAAGATTTTCCTCTACCTAACATTGACATGATAGTTGATTCTACAGCTGGTTATGAAATGTTGTCCTTGATGGATGGATTCTCAGGTTATAACCAGATATGAATTGCAAAGGAGGATCAACATAAGACAACATTCATCGCCCCTTGGGGGACATTTTGTTAAAAATTCATGCCCTTCGGGCTCAAGAATGCTTGGGCTACTTATCAGCAGGCCATGACAGTTATATTCCATGATATGATAAGTGACATCGTGGAGGACTATGTTGAAAACATCATTGCAAAAATTAGAAAAGGACACCCTAGAGTATTGAGGCATATTTTTTAGCGTCTGCAAGAATATAAGGTTCGCTTGAACCCTAAGAAATGTGTCTTCAGTTTCTTATCTAGAAAACTCCTAGGGTTCATTGTTTCACAAAGAGGGATTGAAGTGGACCCTACAAAAGTCACGGCTATCACAAAAATGCCACCACCTACCACTCTCAAGCAACTAAGGAGTTTACAAGGTAAAATTCAGGCAATCCGCCATTTTATTTCACAACTTGTAGATAAGTGCCACCCATTTACCCATTTTCTAAAGAAAGATGTCAAATTCAATTAGGGACCTGACTATCAGAAGGCCTTTGCATTACTTAAACAGTACTTGGCCAGCCCCCTGTACTCATGCCACCTACCCCAAATGAACCTCTCCTCTTATATATTTCCACTACCTAGTTTGTTATTGGTGCATTTCTTGCCCAATACAACTTCGACCATAAGGAGAGGGCGGTTTACTATCTTAGCCGCACTTTGATCGCATACGAGTTGAATTATCCTCAAATAGAAAAGGCCTTCTTGGAAGTTGTCTTCACATTCCAAAAGCTTTGCCATTATCTCCTGAATAATAAAACCAAGCTCATATCCAAAGTTAACCCTCTCAAGTACCTTTTATCCAAACCTTCCCTCATAGGCTGAATGGCTAATTGGATCATTCTCCTGAGTGAATTTGACATTGATTTTGTAAACCAAAAGTCTTTGAAAGGACAGGTACTGGCTGATCAATTGGCAGAAGCGCCTCTCCCAGGAATGAAACCTTTGTGCTTAGATTTACCATATGCGTCTATGATGTATATTGAAGAATCTGAAGAGTGGCAAGTCCACTTTGATGGATCTTTCACCTTCCATGGATCTGGATCAGGAGTGGTCCTCATCACCCCAACAGGCGATGTCATACCACAAGCATTCTGACTCAGATTCCCATGCATAAATAACATTACAGAGTACGAGGCACTCATCGTTGGCCTCAAGCTAGCTATTACATGGAACATCAGACAACTAAGATTCATTGGGGACTCTCAACTTATCATAAAGTAGGTTAACGATGAATACAAGGTTAAAGATGAGAAACTTATACCATATAAAAATATGGTAGAAACCTTGAAGGAATATTTCACAAAGGTCATATTTGAACAAAAAATGAGGTCACATAATAGATCCGTAGATGCTATGGCTACTATTGGGTCTCTCTTACGCAAAACACCTAAATAAAGTAAAATTCCTTTCTTCGTGGAACATTTACAAGTAGCAGCATATGATATGCCAAAATCATGTTTAGCATGTGAAGTTGTTGGTCCTTTATCCCCTTGGTATGAACTTATCTTCCAATACCTATAAGATGGCACGCTTCCACTTGACACCACCCATTCTGAAAAGAAATCCCTTATTCACCGCATAGCATGTTATACCCTCCTAGGAGGCACCCTTTATCATTGTGGCTACGATGGGAATCTACTTCACTATTTGGATGTTGCTGATTCTATCCGTGCTATTAAAGAAGTACATGGTGGTATTTGTGGAGTGCATACTAGCAGCATGGTCTTAGCTAAAAATCTATTAAGGGTAGGTTATTATTGGCCTACCATGGAATCTGATTGTTGTAACTTTGTAAAGAAGTGTGAACTATGCCAAAAATATGAAAATTTAATACATGTGCTAGCACAAGCCTTATAGCCTATTACAACGCCTTGGCCATTCTCTAAATGGGGTATGGATCTCATAGGGAAGCTCCATCCTTCTTCATCAGATGGTCATACTCACATCATCACTGCCACCAAATAATTTACCAAATGGGTAGAGGCTCCCCCTCTTACCTATGTCATCGGTGCATAGATTTCAAAATTCATCATGAAACATCTCATATGCCGATATAGGATCCCTTTGGCTATTATAACTGATAATGGTAAATCCTTCAAAAACAAAACAGTTAAAACCTTGTGTCAATGCTTCCATATCCAACTCAAGTGGTCTACCCCCTATTACCCTCAAGGTAATGGACAAACTGAAGCCAATAATAAAACCCTTGTGTGGATTATGGAGAAAATGGTTGGTAAAACCGGCCGTAATTGGCATCTAAAGATACATCCCACCCTCTGGGCCTATCGTACCTCCATCCGCACTCCTACTAGTTCGACCCCATATTCACTTGTCTATGGCATTGAAGCCATCATACCTCTAGAAGTGGAGCTTCCTTCCCTGATAATATCTCTCAGAGACTACCTAGATAAAGATGAAGATTACATAGTTGCTCGACTAGCAGAGTTAGAACTATTAGATGAAAAGTGTATCAGAGCATTGAATCACTTAAATGTCTATCAAAACAGAGTGTTTAGAGGATACAATAAGCGCATCATTCATCGGGAATTTGATGTAGGTGATTTATTCCTCAAAGAAAATCATAAGAAAACCATCAAGGACAGAGAAAAGAAAGGAAAGTTTGAGGCTAACTGGTTAGGTCCTTATGTTGTAATTGCAAAATATGGATCAAGAGCCTACAAACTTGCATATTTAGATGGTGAAGAGCTTCCAGAACCTATGAATGATATGCACTTAAAGTGGTTCTACACTTAGGCATGATGAGAATATCAATGAAAAAACTAAAAAAATTGGAAAAAACAAAGAAAAAACAAGCAAAAAAATAGAAAAAATGAGAAAAGTAAAGAAAAAGCAGGTCGTCCTCATGTGAAAACCACGCAATTGTGGTATAGTGGGAAAGTATTTGAGTGAAAACTAGTTTTTGGCGCTCAAGGAAGATTTTCTAGACACAAGTTACTCTTACGGAAGGACAGGTAATCATTACCACTTTTAGATACAATTTTTTCTGCTAGGTCTAGGAACCCTACTAGGACCACCTTTGTCTTGTCATGATCTGGTTTGTTTGCTCTTGTATCTGCGTGGAAGACAACACCTTTGTATACTCCCATCTAATGCTAAGCATGAAAGTACCATTGCCATCTTCTTGCACATACGCGTGTGGCATTCTTCCTTTTGTATATTCCCACATCATGCTGGGGGCATCCATGCTTCTTTGTTCTTGTAAATTGCTTTCAAAACATGACCTTGAAAAATACAAAAACATTTGGAAAACGATACACAAAAAAATCTAAACATATGGAAATTGCCCATTTTTTAGGGATAGTGCCACATTCACCTCACAACGTTATCCTAGGAACACCTAGACAACAATGGAAAAATGTATCTGCGAAAACTTATCTTTTTAGACAAACCCAAAAACATTAGAAAATATGTCAATGCTATCCCCCAAAAACAAAGTAGTGCTTTAATTACTTTTAGTTGTTGGTTTGTATAGTTTTGGTGTGTTTAGTTTGTTGAATTTTTGGTTCTTTAGATGGATCATTTGCTTATCTAATTTTGAATCTTGTCTGATTTAAATTGTGTATTGCATTACATCATTTGGAGAAATCTCATACTTGTAAACGATTGTTGTAGATTTCTTTATTTGTTATGTGCGTCTTGTAAAGTTCATTTTTACTTGCTTGCTTAAATTAGATCTCATTTTTATCTCTTGTTAAGTTTTTGCATGTGTTTGTTTAGTAGTAGTTTGTTGTATGTGTATATTTGTTTAGTTTTGTTAACTTTTATTGGTGTGTTTTTTGCACAGTTGTTTGTTATCACATCTATCGTATATCATTTCATCACATTTCTAACATCATCCAATACATCATATATATACAAAAAATGCTTAAGTATTACATCATGCATGTATGCTAAGCTAATCATCACATATCGTATCATCAAATGGGGGCAAGAGGGGTTGCACATAATCACAAATCTATCCCTCCACATGCCAATATCATCTAGTATCATCCCAAGTGTTAGAATACAAACTCAGAAAACAAATAATGAATCCAAAACATGTGGTGCTATATACAAATACATCATCAAAAATGAAAACAGGAAATATACACATTTCTAAATCTAAGGTATGCCACATACATGAAGGAAAGAGAAAATTATACATCATAAATCCATCATAGAATGATACATAAAATTTCCATATATACATATATAATTGTCCAGGTCAATACTCAAAATGATACATCATCAATACAAAATGCGATCAAAAAGGGGCATGCATAAAAAAGAATCGAGCCTTCATTAGGGGGCATCATCAAAATAATGGTATACACAACTACACATCAAAATCATCCTTCATAAGAGGCATGTGTACAAGATATCTATACAAAAAATAAAATAGAGCTCAACCAAAGCTCTCGCCCTCGCCAGGGCTCACAGGTCTATCATCTGGTCGACGAAATAATGGTGGCTGCAGTGGACCTGCACCAAGGGTCCCACCAAACTGTTTGGATGGTCCATGTCCATCCAACTGCTCTAGTAGGGGATTCCTCACTGATCTTACTAAATGGCCTAATCTCCATGACCTGAAACCTTTCGCACTCGTATCTGATTATCGAGATAATACCACTCACTTCTCTGAGGGAACTACCCTGAAGTAGGCAGTCCTACAAAATAAAGCCTCGCCACCGAGCCTCGTAGCATCACATATCAAATCAGCATCTCTAGAGGTGAGGGCTAGCTGAAGGAAAACATCGCACTCACCTTTCACCCTGCCTGTGTCAGCATGAGCCTGTCTAGAGGCAGCAACCTCTCGATCTCTCTCTATAGTAATCACCTAAACCTGGGCTCGTGCCTGATCCCTCTGTGTCAAATAGCCCTTTTACTGTGCCTGTGCATGGTCACTCTGGGAAATAACTATTTGTAATTGTGTCTATGACTGGTGTAGGAGGCTCAATATCTGAGCACCTTGTGCAGCCATCTATCACATCTGACTCTGCCATGAAGCACTATCACTACCCTGAGTGTCCTGTGCTCTAGCCTGGTCCCTCTCTGCTATCAAAATTTATACCTGGGTAAGGGCCTGATCTTTCTTTACTGTGAGGTCCTGTACCTAGGCCATCACTATTTCTCTCTCACCAGCCACATGTAACTATATAGTAATAGCTGCTTGTAACTTTTGTTAAAGAGCGACTCCCTGCCCACTAGCACTGTTACTCTCTGGAATATCAAGTGGTGGCCCCTGCTCTAGAAGTACCTGCTGAAGAGGGGTATATATCCCCACCGGAATGCCCACTAGGTGTAACTCTATATCCATAGCCCTGTATACCTATCTTGGCCTGGGCCTAAGGCCTTGTCCCTATGGCTGCCATGGTATGGGACCATGGCCCCTACCTCTAACATGGTGGTGTGCATCGAGCCCACCATCTTCATCATCATCATCACCATCACTATCAGCTCAACCAGTAACTCCACCATCACCACCGCTAGGAGGCCCCAATGGAGGAGGTCTCACACCGATGTCATACACCACTATGGAAATACTCAAATGACACAAGGGCACACCATGATACCATAGCCCATACTCTGGCATAGTGCCTGAATCTCTGATTTGCCACAATGGTACCCACATAATAGGTACCACATGTCGAAAACTAGACAGTGATCTGTCAGGGGAAATCTGTGGACCCATATCAAAACTCTCTCTGGCTCTGCGAGCATACCATCTGTCTGGCCTAGGAACATCCTGGGTAAGGCCAAGCTGCCTCTAGCACCGATCTACTATGTATAGCTCCCGCATATAGCTGTGGCTGCCCAAGATAAAATTATCAATGGTAATAGTGCTGAGCTATAAACCATCCTCTGGCCACTTGAAATGTCTATAATGGATCCATACAATAGAAGCCTGTAACAACTCATCCAACTCGTGCCTGTAGTGGTATGTAAATCCCATGAATGGTTGCACAACATCCCCTGCCGGGACCCAGCCCATCGTAGAAGGCTTGTTGGGAGCTCGAACTCTCATAACACCTAAGGGGTGACCGATACCAATGTGGTCCCATGCCCAAATATGTAGCAAGCAAGCAGGTCCTACCATCTTCTGACGGTAGTATGTGATCAAATGAAGGTCCTAGTATAGATGTGCTAATATGTACTGACCCCAGCAGTAGGTCTATCCCTCCACCAAACCAAGAATCACTCCCAGGGGTCTATGTAGGAAGGAAGCACCAGTCTTGTCAGGGAGTAGAACTTCACTAACAAAAGCCATCATATAGACCACTAATCGATCTAACTCTAGATCATCTATACGTCAGGATAATCTGATAGACATCCCGCACCGTGGTATAGTAGGAACATTGAACAAATGTATGATATGACGCTGAATATCGTTCCAGTGGCTTGTAGTCTCAATAATTTGTCCCTAGATTGAGACCCACATGATGCACCATACATCCTCCAAGCTAATGGTAATCCCCCCAGTGAGGAGGCAAAAGCACTAACTCTCGTTGTGCCATCACTCTACTATGGCTGTCAAGAGGCCGTGGTCTAACATAATCTGTGGCATCTCTGCCACATGAGTCAACCCCGTAGCATGTAAAAGGTTTTCCAATATCACTCTATCATCATTGTTAAACTACACCTCTATCACAGCTAACTAGCCATAGCACTCGCAAGTCTGAAGAACGGGTAACATATGCTATAAAATCAACGCAAGTGTTAGGCATCTAACATTTGTATATATTTTTCAAAGGAAAATTAATTCTTTTAATGCATCTAACTTACTAATTATTATTTTCTTCTAAAATAATCTCACCTGTATTCTTCTATACTTGGTAATTTTCTAGCCAGTTGTCTTTTCCCCTTTCATTCTAGCACCTACGTGCCTCCTTTGGCACTTGCACACCCTAAAAGACGCGTACGCGCCCTTGTAGATGCATCCACACACAACCCCCTTCTTTTCTATTTGGCACAGGCCATACAGGATGCATACAGACCTAGCATGAGGCCTATGCACCTACTTCGACATGCATCCATGCGCGTGGCCAGTCAAAACCCTAATCGATGCATACACACCCCTTCTAATTTTTTTACGGGTACACGCACATGTACCTGCATTTCCTAATGGATACTTGTGTCGGTACCCGCTTCTTCCAAATAGGTACGCGTATGCGTCCTAGCCTCCCCATGAACAATTGCGCATGCGTATCCATATCTATTTTGATGTATGCGTGTGTGCATACCTGTCAAGAAAATGCATACGCCCACGCGCATGCGTCAAATTTCATCCTACCTACCCTAGAAAATGCTAAAAAAGACCATAAATGTGTAATTAATAGGGAGGGATAGGCCACTCATTAAAGGTCCATCCGCTTGGTCCTGCATGTACTCTCGGATGTGATCTGCATGCCTCGTCCTCCTCGGTATCCTCGCCATCTCAATCTAGGGCTATCGCTCTCACTCACGGTAAAAATTTGCAAGAGCTCTAGTAGAAATGAATTGGTCGTGATTGTTTTACCGAACCTGGGTGGGTATATTAACCCGTCGCGATGCCCCTAAGGCATGTTTTCTCTTTCTTGATCATTCTAACCTTCCTCTACCCACTATGATAATTATTTTTGTATTAAAATAATTTTTTTTACTAATTTTCACACTCTGGGGCACTTCGTGACATCCAACGGTCACTTCTCCATCAGAGACAATTTACGAATCTTTCAAGTTCCCTTTTCTCATCTTTTCCTCTCTTTTTCAACTATTTTCCCCCGTCGTGATAATTACTTACTAATTTATTTAAATAAATTATTCTCGACCCATTTTTCTTCTTGTGGGACTATATTCTGGCTTTCTGACAGCCTTGCCCTCCCATTATCACCCTCACACGTACTTTTAGAACATCTTTGATCTTTTGAAATTCTTCTGACTGGTCAAAAAAATTCAAAAAATTCAAAAAACCAAAACATTAAAATATTTCAAAAATGGCTCTAAAAACTTGGTAAACCATTCATCTATGGCTGAAATCTATGTCTCTCATTTGGAACTCATCCCATATCTTGCTCACATTTTCAAATATTTTGAAGTAACAACTCATGGATCATATGAACCTTAAAATCATCTACAAAAGCTATGTTGCTTACTTCGTCTGTACTCTAGGGCACTATTAGTTTCCTAGTACTGTTTTCATCGTGCACATTTCTATTTCATTGGACCGAAGTGTCCTCCATTTTTTCCCTTTCATATACACATTTCTTGAGGTCTCATCCTTCACCCTTTTCATTTTTCATAACATTTGGGAATATATCTTGATAACAAAATCTTTGTGCAACTATCTTGAATGTTGTTGGTTTCAGTGTGTGTGATTGTACTTACATCCCTACTAGGTGCGATTGTTTATTTCTCATATTGCATTGCATTCATGTATGTTACATGGAGTTGACGGTTCTTATCACATAACGATTGTTTGTATCTTGGATTTTCATGTCACTATATACATCCTTCATATGCTTTCATTTTAAATAAGGACCGATGATGAGGATTCTAAGTCAAAATGACGATTATGCATTATGATGTAAAACACTAGTTGGAGGATAGCTCAATATCCCTTTTTTTGTTATTTTATCATCCATTTTTTCCCTTTTTTCTCTTCTCTATTCGATTGTCGATCGAATTCCTCTATCACCCCATCAACACTCAAGGGGGCATCCTTCATCCTTCATCCTATTAATTTTTCTTCTACCCCTTCAAATTTTTCTACTCATTTATGCTTGTCTACTTTCTTTGAAGTTACGTAGCTTACGTCACCCCAAAGAGGGGAAAATTTAGACACTTGTAGTTTGGCCAAAGGACTATTATTCCTAATATTTCCCTAGCTAATCCTCTTCCTGCAAGATGGAAACACCTCATCAGTTAGATCTATCTAACTCCCCTTGTTAGACCCTTTTGTGGTCTTTTTCCTCTAATAAGTCAATTAAACAGGCTATTATAGCCTCCTCATGGCTAAATCATCTTCTTTTCCACCTCTATTATCTCCCTAGAATATCAATCCACTTCATTGGATTGATCAGATCTTTTAAAACCCTCCCAAAACCCTAATTTATCTCTAAATAGGGTTAATTAGCCTAACCTAGGTTAACTAGTCCTAACCATGGTCAAACCTCTCCTAGACCACTTATGGAATCTTTTTTATTCCACATGCACCAAAAAGACTCTCATTATCCCAAATGAAAACTATAAATATGGCTAGACCCCCTCTCTCATTTCTAAGAACTCCTCTCCCTCTAAACCAAATCATAGCATTATTAAGTCTTAGATTTTTATTTCATTTATTGAGCTAGTTTGCTTCACCATTGTTGCACACACCAAGTTTTTAGAGTAAATGGGAAGAACCATTGGCCTTGAAGCCATTAATGGTGAGCTCCCATTCTCTCAAAAACACAATTGATTGCTTAGTTTCCTTATTAGGCACATTATTAATAAGCTTTCAAAGAATAGAGGTTCACTAGTTTGCATAGTTTAATTGTTTGTTTACATCTAGTGCATGCAAAGTAGATTACTTTGTTTACTTCTTATCAGATGGTCCATTGAGGGACTTTGCACAAGGCTTTGGGGTCTGTTGAGATTTCTTGCCCCATATCCATAGCCTTAGCAAAATCTTTCATTGAACACAGGTTAGTCCCATGGTAATCAACATCAAGAAAGATGGGAGGATTAGGATCTGTGTAGATTATAGGGAACTTAATGCTTCATGTTTCATAGATCCTTTTCCTACACCTTTCAAAAAGGAGATACTTGATGGAGTTACAGGATCGAGATCTACTATTTCACTCATGGGTTCTCAGGATATCACCAGGTGTGCATTGCACATGAGGATAAGGAAAATAACACCTTCAGAAATGAATGGGGAAGTTTTGCATATATTATGATGCCTTTTGGATTAAATAATGCACCAATAGTATTCTTGTGCATAGTTGTGTAGGAATTTTATGACTTCATCCATAAGTTTTTCAAGTTTATCTAGATGATTGGATTGTCTATGGGCTAGTCAAGGATCATTGCGATAACCTGAGGCTCATGTTCAAGAGGTGTAGACAGTTAAGCATCTCTCTTAACATTAACAAGTGTATCTTTGCTACACATTTTGGCACTTTTCTTGGGCACATCATTTGTAAGGATGGAAGATTGAAATAATTTTGGGATTAAAAGAACCTGCCAATCAAAGTGAAGTGAAAAATATCTTGGGGCATACTAGTTATTACAAAAATTTTATCAAGGGATATGCAAAGGTTGTCATGCCCCTAGAGGAATTGCTCAAGGCCAAAGGAAATTTTTATTGGGGTGCCACACAGTAGAAGGAATTATACACATTAAAGGAGAAGCTTACCACAACACCAATCTTGCTCTTCCCTTCATGGAGAAAACCTTTTCATGTAGATGTTGATTCCTCTAGCATGGATATTGGTGCAGTATTGGTGTAACTAAGAGAGGGAAATGTGGTTCATCCCATATGATTTACAAGTAGAAATTTGACCCCAACATAGCATAATTATACTATGACATATCATGAGGCATTGTCCATAATCTACGCACTTCACAATTCCAACAGTACTTATTGACCACATCGTTCATCTTCTATATAGATCATATTGCATTAAAGTACTTGGTTAAAAAACTTTTTTTACAATGGTGCATCTACCAATGGATACTTATTTTTCAGTAATTTGATTTCAAAGTTGTATTCAAGCCAAGCAAGAGAAATTTGGGACCTGATCACTTATCAAAGATTAATTCTAGAGAGGACACACAGAGTATTGAAACACTATGCCTAATGCAAAATTGTCCAAGTTGAACCATGCACCAGCATATTTGGAGGATATATTCATATTATTACACATTGGCATTGTGCTAGAAGGAATGAAAACATTTGAGAAGAAGTGGATTGCTATTCGACTTGTGCCCTATCAACTCATTGGAGGATACTTGTATAAAATGGGTCACAATGAAGTCTTTCACAGGTGTGTTATGGAACATGAGCATGAAGCTATCATGGAGGAATATCACAAAGGTATTGTAGGAGGGCATTATCCAAGAGATGTAACTTTGTAAAAGATCCTTCTAGCTAGCTTATGGTGCGAGACATTGTACAAAGATACCAAGGCTTTTTTCAGAGCATGTGATCACTGCCAGAGGATTGACAAGTATGGGAATAGAGATTAAATTCCTTTGAGACCTATAACAAGCGTAGAACCTTTTGAGAAATGGGTTGTTGATTTTGTAGGACCTATTGCACCACTCGCTCACAAGATTGGGGTGCACTACATTATCACATGTAATGATTACTTAACCATGTGGGTAGAGCCTACACCTAAAAAATATTGGACTACAACTATAATAGCTAGGTTCCTTTGGGAGAATATTATCAGCAAGTATAGATGCCCTTTGAGCTTAACAAGTGATAGAGGAACTCATTTCTTGAATGATAAAATTATAATTCTATTGGAAAAATTTATGGTGGCACATGATAATACTACTCTTTATCACCCTTAATCAAATGGCACCACTAAAGCTTTTAACAAGATCTCAGGTCAAACACTAATAGATATATGTGATGTTGGAATAAACGTTTGGGATGACAAGGTATCAACTATTCTTTGGGCATATAGAACCACCTATAAATGGTTGAACAAGGTCAAACCCTTTCAGTTGGTGTTTGGCATATAGGCTATTTTACCTATGGAGATTTTATTACCATTCCTTCCTATTGCACGCGCATGTGGATAATTGGAAGAAATTTCTACAGATGAGCGCATTGATAAATTGATGCAACTAGATGAGTGACACGCCATTATGCGTTGTATCTAGAAGATAGAGAAGGAAAGACATAAGACTTGGCATGGCAGGAACATTAAGAACAAGTGTTTTTTAGTTGGAAAGATGGTACTTCTATATGACTCCAAGTTTTTACACCGCCTAGGGAAGTTGAAGGTCCACTGGCTGGGACTCTTTGTCATAAACAAGATACTTGAATAAGGCACATATCAATTAAAGGCGTTTTATGGCACCATGTTTCCCAGTTACATCAATGGGAGTATGCGGAATCCCTACTATAAATAATCTTTTGTATTTTTGTAATAAGGCAATATTGCCACTTAGATTAGATTTCTTTTTATGTTTTGCTTTTGCTTTGTTTTATTTTTGGTAATAATTATGTTCACGTGTACAAGATGACTATTTATAGCTGAGATGATGCGCAGATGACCACACTTAGTTTAGTGTGGGATGAACTAGGTATGAGTGTGCAAAAAAGAAGTCATTTTGTATTGGGACTTATGGTGAAAATGGTGTAGATGTGCGCACGCCAGTACAAAGGGAGGATGTTGGTTAAAGGTTCGTGAAAGAAAAAGAAAAATATGTTGTATGTATTTAGGAATGATTGGGTAGTTGAAAGAAATTACTCACATATGAGGATCATGCGAGAAAGGTCTGTAGAGTGTAACGCATGCAGGGAATAAAAAATATGGATTAATTGATGTATAGGACAAGGGAAGATGGGTTACAGTGTAGAAGAGTGCACACAAGGATGTCTATAGTATAGTAAGGAGTGGCGTACTAGAAGGTTATGACTTCTACATGCGGAAGAAAGAAGGAAAAAGTGTAGAAAATGAAAAAAACATATTTAAAGTTGTATTACGGAAGTAGGTGAGGAACAATAAATGTGATATAAATTTGGAAATATATAAAAGGGGTGTCGGAGAGAGTTCATTCTTACCTTACCTTATGAAGAGATCGAGAAATTGAAGAACAAATAGAGTTTGATGTTATGTGAATTTGAGAATTTGTGAACTAGATTGAGAAATTCACGGTCTATTTTAGGAGCTCCTTCAAGTGGAATTTCAGAGTGTGGAGAATATGTGGAGGATCAAATTTATTGTGTAAGGGTTTTTATTCTGCGGGTTAGGGTTTTCAGAGAAGTAAAAATGTTCATAGGTGAATTTAGTGAACAAAACTGGAACTATGACATGAATTTTTTAAATGTGATAAGAACTCAATGCAAGGGAGGAAGGATTGGAATATTGACTCGGGAATATGAGAAGTACTGGTACTCAACACCTAGGTCACACTATACTCAAGCAAGGTTGTCATTTAAAGTTTGAAGTGAAACAATGGCACTCATAAAGGCATATATCGTATCACTTAAGGGAAAAGGAAAGGGAAAGGGAAATAATCCCAAAGTGGAGGATGCACCGGAGGATTGGCTTTCAGAAATGTAATACCCAGAGGGGATGATTGTGCGGAAGGCATGGGATTCACACTTGATAAAGTGAAAAGTAAGTGACTACCACCATATTTCATATGAAATGATCACAAGATAGAGAATTAAGTAATACGAAAGATAGATGAGAGGACTATGGATGGAAAATTGATCTATGACGATAAGGTGTAGAAAGAATTAGAGAGCACGTGAGTTCTTTAGATCTATGAGCTACCTTTATTTGGAAATCCTAAGCACCTTTACTAATGGTGGATATCACGATTTCATGAGGACTATTTCTATTTTGTGGGTAGAAGGTTGTGCCTCACTGTGCAGCTGATTGGGAGAATCATAGTTTTGCATAGTTTGGGACTTGATATGAGAACCAACTTAGAGGATGATGTTGAATTGGAGGCTACGACTATTTCCTTGAAATATCATAGGGGAGATATCCCAATGGAAATTGGTAAAATTTATGACACAAATATAAGAGTTGTCATGTGCTTAGTTATTTGTAAGTTTGGAAAATCAGATAGATGGACACAGGAAAAAAAAAGGTGGCTCCATATTGCACAAAATATGGATAGTAAAACTACATACAACATTTCCTCCTTCATTACTAAAGGAATTATTTAAAAATCATATGTAGGTAATAAGATAAATTAGGGTGTCATCCTCCTATTGATTGTATTTTCAGAAATTGGGGTTCCATATGGGCCGAATGATAGTATGTGGAAGTATCCCACATAAATCGAGTCCCCTACAAAGAGTTTTTCTAAGTACAAGTGTGATGGCATCAATAATGTATGAAAACTTTGCATGGATAGATGGTACATGAAGATATATATATATATATATATATATATATATATATATATATATATATATATATATATATATATATATATATATATATATATATATATATACATATATTCTATTTTTAGATATATTTTACAAGTGCACAAAGGGAAAATCTTCCCCAATAGAGTCACCAATTTTTTTTAGTGAAATAACTTATCGCAGGTAGATTAATGGTTTTCACCAACGATCATGGGGCTAGGCACCTTCTTCTTGTGTATGGGGAGGCTTCCATTTATTGAATGCAATGACTAAATCAAATGGTGGGGTAGCCATTAGGATGGGGATCACATAAGAATACTCCATTAAACATGTGGAAAAGTGTTTGTACAATGTACACAGGAGGAATTTTCTTGGAAAGAGGTAAATGGAAGTAGGAAAATAGAAAATTGGGTTAACATTGGGATTAGGAACTTGCATATTTTCACCAATATTAACCAAAGTTGGTCCACATTCAATAGGAATAAATCAACCATGTAGGAAATAACAAGACTAATAAATTAGAGACACAAAGTTCTATGGATTCATTAACCAAAGACACAAAGTTCCTTATTGGTTGTAAAAGATTACAATGCTTGCAAAGTTGGAAAGTAGAGATTATGGAAGAACATAAGAAAGGAGATAGAAGAATGACATTTTTTTCTTGTAGTAGTAGTGATATAACTACCAACAACTAACAACAATTAAAAAATTCTATCCCCTTGTAATGGAGAATCCATTCCAATTTATAGCTTACAAAATGTCTCTTCCTCTCCTCCATGTGACTTTTCATCTCAACACCACTTGTGACCTTTCAAATTCCTTAGGAATGAAATTAATTCATTTTCTTATTTTTGAAAAAGTAACTTTTACAATGCAACATAAATCCACTTAAGTGTATAAGATGAAAATGTGAAAAAGTACATTCCCAATGAAGAAATAAAATGTTATAGAGAGGGAAAGGGAGAGAGGAGAATGCAAAGAAGTGGAAATTGGGAGACAAGAAAGCTTCATGTTGATGAAGAAACTGCTTCTAATGGATCATTGAGGAAATGCTTCATGAATGAGATTATTTTTCTCTGACCTCCAATTGACTAGAAACACTAAGACTACAAACTCCCCCTCATATGAGATGTGGACACCTTCTAAAGAATTTAACAAGTGTTTAAAAACAATAATGTAAAATATGTATTGAGGTGGAAACATGATGATGTTCTTTAATCACAAGGTAGGAGTTAGAACATGGAGATCACTACCTTACTCCTCTTGGCCTCTAAATTATCCTCCATGAAAAATATGTCTCCTTTCTAAATGAAATCAAATGCAATATGCTCAAAACATTTTCTTACTTTTATGTTACTCATTGAAAAAGGTATTCTCCTCGAGATAGAAGGATTTCTCCCTCATTCAACTCGAAGTGCATATTGTGAAACCTTGAGTTTGTCCAGTCACCGTGATTTTCCATAACTATTCCAAACATATCTGGGTGTTCTTTCATACACATGAGAGGCTCAACATCCTTATCTCTTGACCAATATCCTAAAACTTACTATTTTTAGTGAGCCTTAATGTATAAGTCTATTTTTAGTCATTGGTTACTCAATTTGACACTTTTTCATTTTTCCTAAAGTGCAAAGAGAAATGACAACTCTGATAATGATCCATTTACAATAATTACTATTTATAGAATATCAGGGTTAGGAAGGATTACTATTTTTAGAAGTGGGTCTTTTTGATGTCATAAAGGAAAGACAGTGGTCTCAAAAGATTTTATTTCATAAGGATGATTTGATCCAATTTTTAGAGGATTTCAATTGCAAGAATTCCGTAGATCTGAAAAATGGGTTTTTATTTCAGGAAACAATGTTTAGAAATTAGAAATAATGTAGAAAACTATTGGATTCAAGGTTGGGATCATCTAAAAGGATTTTTTGAGAAGGATGTGATATTAAAATCTCACAGGGATCGGAAAAGGGGTTTGGGAGATATAAGTAACTTTCCATTTTGGTATATGAGGTCTCTAACACATTTTTGGCAACATAACAACAAGGAGAGTGAGATTTAGGGGAGAAATGAAGTTTTATAACTGAAAAATGGTGGATTATTTGAATATTAATATTTTTTAAACTCACTTTTACACTTCAACACGATCTTGACTCAAACATGCTTAACCGGGGTTGAATGAGGGTTGATGTGGTGAGAGGGAGCACATTTTTGTGTCCCCCTTTATGCCTAGATTTGGATCACCTAAAAGATGGATTAGTTTATATGAAATTTTCAAATAAATCCTACTAAAACAAAATAGGATTATGTTTAAATTGTGAAGAGAATGACAATTATGGTTTCTTTCATTGAATAAAGTGAGTAAAACTCTTCCAAATCTAAACTTAAACCTACACATAAGTACACTTGAAAAATGTTAGTTTTTTTGTGGTTAGGGGACCTTCCTCGATCATATACCTAACTTTTTTAAGGATATAAGTGAAATTTTATTTATTAAAATGATAAATCAATAAATTAAAATGACAAATATACCTGACTCCGATCACATGAAAATCACACGGAGATCACAAGAAAATCATAGTTGTAGTTCCTGACTTTGTTGAAATGTCGCTAGAACAGTGTTCCAGAAATTTTTATTATTCCTTTGTGCTTTGCTTTCACTTCTTCAATACCTACAAAACTGAGATATGCAAGTAAGAGAGAAATAAAACACAAGTAAATATTTAGTGTACTAAGATTTAGGGGTCCAATATTTGTTAAGAGAGGATCAAATGATGTGAGAGAGGCTGATTTTATAGATTTGGAGTGAATGGGGGAGTGGGACACATATGGGTACAAAGATAGGGTCCATAGTGAATTGGCCATGCACATGGGTAGGTGGGATGAATAGAATTAAATGTGAGTGGGTGAGGGTTAGTAAATGAGTGGCAAGGTGTCTTTTATCTCTTTTTGTGGGATTTTATATTTTTTATTTGATTTTGTAGGGCTATTTGATTTTTTATTATTATTATGATTTTTTTGGTATTTTTTGAATAAGAAACCTTATGCATAAAGTGTGTTTTTTATTGTCTATATATTTCCCCATTTGGGCTGCATGTTTTAGAAGGAAAAATACAACACAAAAAATTGAAGATGAGATGGGGGTCATCTAACCCTATGATAGTGGTTTCCGTAGTCAAATGCTTAGATGGTTGACTGGATAGATAGGAACCTAGAAATGTGATCGATTGGCCACTTCAATGGGATTCTATGAAGGGATCGATATGTTGAATTCATAAGGTGAAGCCTATAATTTCAATTAACTATGTCATAGAATCGACGTGAAGCATATTTAAATGATTCCCTCATCAAGTAATAGTTTTGAGAGCCATAAGCTGCCTCGACGTAATGTGTGAAGAAAAGTGGTGATTAAAGATGAGAGAAAATGATCTATAGTGATGGCTTACTAAATAAAAGTGATGATAGGGTTTCCCTAGTCACGTGTAGAGGAGAAATGAATTATGGGTATATACAATAGTGGATGCAAGTGATAGCAACAAGTGTAGAGATTTTGTGAGTGGTGATAAAAAAGGTAGAGTTGGGTAAGAGCGAGTTGAGTAAATTAGGTAGTGAGATTAGTGATGTGAGAAAAGATAACTGTGAGCCATGTGAGATACACGGTGAGATGTGAGATCCAGATGATTTGAGAAAGATAAATTTGGTTTGGCGAGCATTGTGGGCAAGGAAAAAAGCTACATGAAGAGAAAAGTAGTGAGCTAGGTGAGTGGCACTATGAGTTGAATGACCGGCGCAAGCTAGCCAGGTAGGGTGACCTAGAAGCAATCTAGGAGGAGTGAGTTGGGGGTGAATGGGCCAAGTAGGGAAATCTAGGGGCGAGCATGCTAGGTAAGGTGAGCTAGGTGAAAGTTGGCCAAGAAGGGAAAGTTGGGGGTTAGCTAGACAAGTAGGGAAAGCTGGTAAGTTAGGATTGAATGGGTGATTCGCATGAGTGATTCGTCGAGCTGGTTGAGGGAAGGGGTGGCTTGCGGGGAATGGTTGAGAGTTAGGGTGGGGTAGACGAGTGTTGAGTTGCAATGGTGACTATATTACAGGTGGAGGTCAAAGTGTGGGAAAAGTGGTAATGGGTTCGTGACTACGATGGGAGAGAGGGAGGTAGCGCAAGGGAGGAGGCTGCAGTGATATTAAGGGGTTAACAAGTGGTGGCAACATTGAGAGGGAGTATGGAGGTAGGGTGTGAGTCACATGCATAACCCATTAGAGATTGGAATTGGTAGGGTAAGTGGTATGTAAAAAGGAAAGGGGGTGTGGGACAATCGGGGGTCTCGAGCGCAACCCACGGCGTGAGGGGATTATTTATTGGTGGGGAAGGGTTGGAGTAGTGGGTTATAGGTAAGTCACAGTAGAGACTTAGAGGAGAAGAAAAGGTAGTCGCAAACATTTTGGAGTGGGGAGTGACATAAAGGAGTGGGGAAAATGATCGAGGGAGGAAGTAGCAAGCAGAGCATGGTGTGGATTAGTAAGGTAGAAAGCAACAAGGGGTGGCCACAAGTTTAGGAGGGGTGAAGGGAGAGGGTGGGAGGTGTGTTAGGGGATGCAAGCCTAGAGAGGAGTGTAGGTTGTGGGGTGTGAGATAGGAGCTAGCAGATGGTTGCACTTACGACCGAGGTGGGTGTGTTGGTGATAGTCCAAATTCTTTGGAAACCTCTTTCGGAGGTAGGAGCAACTAAAATTTTTCCAGAGAATCCAAGTCCCAAAAATAATACATAGGTTACGAAGAAACCTAGAGTGGTTTTTAGCTAAAATATAGAGGAAGTGGAGAAGTATGGTGGAGAATAGATACCACGGAGTCCCCCAATCATCTAAAATGTAGAGAACACAAATGAAGAGGTGTGCGATGTGAGTGAAGAAGAAGGGCCAAGGAAGAATGATGAGGAAGAATGCCATGGCGATCCATTTATAGATAATACAAGTGGAGACAAAGAGGTTTAAGAAGAGCATGGTGTTAAGCACAATGAGGAGGAAGAGACAATTAAGGACACAATTGCAAGAGAGGATATAGGAATGGGGGAAAAGAGTGACATGCTTCACTCTATCGCATAGGAGGTACCAATGGGGAACAAAGGAAAGGGAAGAAAGTGAAGGAATATCTCTAGGGCCCCCTATTACAGTATAATGATGACCTTTCAAAATTCCTAAAGGAAATTTTTCGGAGCTTGATGGCCATAGAATATCTCTTCTATTGGTCATTCTTTTATAATAATGAATCCCTCCCGTGCACTAGGAGGATGCTCTCTTAGGCATTGTAGTCCCACATAGAATATTTGGTGTTCGAAGTGAACGTAGAATATTTATCAGAAAGTAGAGTGTATAATAGATATTGTCACTACTGCATACCCAAGCCTTGTTACAAATTCCAAGGATAAATATGAGACAGTGCTATATTATTTAGAGGACTTGGCATGGATGCTCTCATGTGAGAGAAGAAAGGGTACAAAGCTAAAAGCTGAGGAGATAGCCATATAGAAAAAATCTGACACGGAATACATAGAGGCACATCTTGCATAGTATGAGGTGTTAGTTGTAAAGGCTAAGGAGCCTGTGTGAAGAGAAGAATTTGTTTTTGAAAATTTTCAATATTTTGATTAGGTTGTGAGCGTACTTAATGCCAATGATAGGGTAGAGTTTATATAAATCTGGGAAAAAATAAAGAATAACAAGGCCGAGCGGGAGAGGATGTTGGCTGAAGTAGAGAAGAATAGGTATTTAATAACATCTCTCAAATCCACACTCAAAGATAGATTAAAGGAACTCTTCCCCTAGTCATGCGCAAAATGGATGCGTTGGATGATACGACTAAATAGCTAGAGAAATTAATGGTGGAGTTGAAGGGGAAGATTGATAGGCTAACTCCTATAGAGGTACCAGATATCGTCAATGTTGTGCTAGTCAAGGTGACAAAGGAGTTGGAAGGCTGGAGGGAATTGGATAAAATTTTGGATAAGGAGTTTTTAGGGCTCCTTCCACCCAAGAAGGCATAAATTTTTGATTTTTTTAATTCTTTTAGTACAAGCTATACTCTTATTCTTTCATTGAATAAATTCTTCGAGTCAATACTTCTGAGGACGAACAATATACCTAGTGTGGGGTAAAATTGGTAGGGAAAAGTTTCTAAGTTTTGATGAATCACAAAGGCTACACACAAGCAATGCATGTGTAAATAACGAAACAACGCACAAGGGAGTGTGCATAGTTGGGAAGAAAGATGGCATGCAAAACTACACACACATGTGAAAAAGTAGGGACTTAGAAATTTTCCTAAATCGGGGCTAAAAATAGAGTTGGAGTGTCGAGCAAGAAAATGGGCCAAATATAGATAAAATCAAGATGACTTAGTGGTCAAGTAAGGGCTATAATTGGGAAAAGTACATGTAGATCAAGATAAAGCACACACATGGGGATAACTAATAATAGGATTAAAGCATGTTATATTTAGGTTGGTTTATTAATAGGAAAATCATGTAAGATACTTTTGGATGCACGCCTATTATTAGGAATGTGCATGTGGCGGTGAAGGGAAAATCCCCACCCCTATATATATTTGATGTGTTTCTTTCTTATGGAGAGACGAGGTATAACATAGTGTTTATGTGATGATGTAATGGTTCAAGTCTATAGATGTGTGTGAATGATCTAGTGCATGGATGTATTGAACTATATTATAATCAACTTCTTGTTTATGTATTTATTATGATGTTTTCCAATGGATAAATGATGATAGTTTGTAGAGTTATGTTTAGATATTGATTGTTATTATCATTATGCTTATTTCCTTACTATATGTGTTTCCAATTACCATGTGTGTAATGATTATTATGCATGAATGACTGTCTTGGTTATGAATATGGTAAACAAGCATGCTAACATTCTGATAAGAAAAACAAAGAAAGAACTTGATGGTTTTGCACAATTTGGGTCAACATCCAGATATGTCTAGATGAAGTGTTAGTGCTCATAGCTTTATAGTGGTAAACAAAATACTACATATCTTTTATCCCTCCAAGGGTGATCATCCTTTACAAACCTCTTACACTCCTTTTCCCTATGTCCAAACTCATTACAAGTGAAACAATAACTATTGAATAAAATTTCATACCTTGAAGCATTGGGTTATCTTATAGCTTTGTTGTGTTCTTTGACATCATCTTTGGCTTTAACTATTCCATGACTTGATTCAGCATGTTTTTCATCCTTCTTTTATTCAACTTTGAAGCCCAAACTTATTTTATCACTAGAATGATTTTGGTTTCTTAAGAGGTCATCTAGGTTGCTTGTACTCTTCTCAAACTTCAAATTCATTTTCAGTTTGTCTGAAGCAAGGTCTAATATTGATTGCAAATTTTTCATGCCCATAATAAATTTGATGCACTCATCCTCTTTAGTCTTGAGACTAACAGTAACCAATCCAAACTTAGATATACCTTCATTTTGAATCTCCATAGTATATAGCTCCATTGAACTTAAGACCTTGATTTGGTGAAATCTCTTCTCCCATTCTGATCAACCAAACCTGTGCTCCAAGAGAATATCCTCTTAAGTGATTAAACTTATCCAAAAGGACTTGCTATGATAAAAATTTTTGGAAGAAAATTGAACTGAGGGGGGTTGAATAAGTTATTTAAACCCATAAACAATTTCATATTAACTTGCATGCACCATTAACATTCAACCATTCATTAGTGTGAATTAAAAAACATGAAACAATCATCCACATAAACAAAACCAAGAGAGAGTACACATGAACATAAGATATAAGTGGGAAACCCTCAAGAGGAAGAAAACCCACTAAAAATATACTTATATTACACAAATAAAATAAATTTATTGAAGCACCAACTTCACATGGAGCACCAACCCCTAATTTTGTAGAGCACCAACCCTACAAGGAACACCAACCCCTAATTTAGTGAAGCACCAACTCCATAAGGAGGCTACAACCCCCTAAGATGATCAAGAACCAACTCAACCACCTTTAGAGGAAGATATTTGATATATTTTTTCTACCAAAATTGATAGTGATCACTAATTCAGCCCACACACCTTCAAACACTATTCAACTTCTCTCTCCTTCAACTCACTCTATCTTGATCTTTCATGGACTAATTTTTATTCAAACCCTTGCAAAACTGATTTTTAACCTTCTTCATAAGTTTTCACACATACTAATATCTCTCGTAATTCCCTCAGTCCACTTTCAATTCCTCATTTAGGTGACATTTTTCCTTCTTTCTTCACTAGGTTGTTAAAAAATGAACCAAAATAAGAACTTTATATGCTTCTCAACTCAAAAACATAACATAGGTCAGTATAGAAAAATATATCGACTAATAAAAATTAAAAATATAACATTACATTCATACACATTCATAAAATGGACCCATGTAGGTTGGTCATGCACCAAGACAACCAAACAAGCCAAAATAGCCTCAAAACCCCATCACCTGACTCATCAAACACCTCCAAAATCATCAACATGCTTTTAAAAGCCTCCAAAGGCATCACACATGTCAAATATATTATAAAAACATCATACATGCTCACACATTAACTTACACCAATCATTTTCTTCATAACTCTATCAATTAGGCTCATTTCCTACTCAAAGCAGTTACTTCCATGAACTAGTCTTCACCAAACATGCTCAAAACCACACCAAAACACCTTAACTATGACATGTAACCACTCATTGGAAATAAAATGAAATTTATAACACATCCATGCTTGGTATACCTAAAATAATATCCATCAATGCAAACCACACCTACTTTCCTCTTCACCAAACTGAACTGCCCAGAAAGCAGTTTTGGAGACTCAACTAGTTTACACCTAGTCTGTCACTTTAAAGACCTCTAAAAGCATTCAATAGGAAAAAAATTAATCCCTCTTCACTCTCCAGTGTATATCAAACATCAGATAACATGATACTTCTACATAAATCTTCTCACCAAAGCAATCCTAGCCCGAAACAATCAAATTTTTTCTTCACAAATTGAGTCGGTTCACATAGCAAAACACGTCATCAAGAGACAAACCATATACCATTAAAAATATCTCTTAATCTAATTTATAAAACATCTTACATTTCCTTCCAACTCCAATTTTAATTCCTTCAACGAAGTCAATCTCTGAAACTGCTGAAAACTACAATTTTATGCCCAAAGACTAGTCTTCATAAATAAGGCACACTTTTCCCTCTAGGACTTAAACCATGACCTAAAACTATCATGGAAATATAGTACAACTCTTGTGGAAAGGTAGGAGGATGACCAAGATAAAAATACTTGAGGTGTTATTCCATTTACAAGACCTCATAAAATGTGCATATCAGATGTGTTTGTAAGTGGTGGGAGATGTGAGGGATGTAAATTTTAGAAAAGAGGTCAATTAACTCAAATTCTGGGAAGGGGAATGAAAGGTGGTGAATGAGAGTATGCCAACATGAAAAAAAATCAATGATGGACTCATTATGAGACTATCGCAACATTTGGAGGAAAATTAAGGTTATTTTGGGTGTAATATGAATAAAGAAGTGTGATAAGAATGTGTCAACCATATAACCCAACAAGTGAAAGTAGGAAGGTGTGAAGGAGAAGAGTGTCATCATGTTGAATGAGATGGAATGCATAGTGGAATAGATGCAAGTGATGTTGTAGGTCCTTGGTGCCATCAAAATTTTCAAATGTGGGAAAATTGAAATGTGGTGGATATAGTTGGCATGGTACCATGGGTTGAATAGGCTCATTACAAATGGCATGATAAGTCAGTGCGAGTGGAATTTCCCCAGAGTGTTGGAAATCAAGCTTTGAAATGTAGTCAAGATGCTGTTGGTATAGAAAATTAGGATGTGAATGAATGTGTAAATGAACATAAGCCATAGGAAATGGTAATCACATGAAATTTGAAACACGAGCGGAAAAAGTAGCAAGATGGTATGAACAGACAATCCCAAGTGAGTCGCAATTGCAACTAAGTATAGTAAATATGAGATGGAGAACATAAAGCATAAATGTGTGAAATATGAATTTGGAAGGTTATAGATTGGTCCTAATTACACCTAGATCTAGGAAAAATATGGGATGAAAAAATCGTTGCACAGTCATAGTTACAACTAATATTGGGAAAATTAGAACTCATAATGCATGACAAAAATAGATATGTCAATGTGAGAATGTTTTGTGAAGAACAAAATTAGTCGCAGGTATGACTCAGAAATAATGGTTTTAATGAATGTAGTGATGTTTATTTGTCTTAAGGTGGAGTATGGGATTGGTTTTTTTTTCTTCCTATTAAAGGATCTCTCTAAATATTAAGGGTTATCTTAATGAGATCTATACACTAGAAATATTTCTAATTGTAGGATTTTATTTACCCACTTGATTAACCAAGATGGATTTTACTTTGCTCGATCAACCAAACTGATACCATCACTAATGATAACCTTGACTCTAATCTCACGGGGGTACTAGTCAAGTAGGTGGGGGTACATATTTTGTTTTCCAGATCCCTCATGGTGTCAACTACTTTTGGGTTATCATGGTACTCCTCACAATGATTTTTGGGGCTTATGCCCAAGCACTTCCCATAGTTATGTGGACATGTATTTACCCTTATCCAAACATGCATTTAGTATGTGTTAATTCTCGATTCATTCCCTTAAGAAAAATAAATGTTTTTTTAGTTTTTTTGTAGAAAAAACTTTACAACACAGTCACAGTTGCGACTCCCATACAACCAGATTTTTACTTTTTTGTTATAAAATCACAACCCAGTTGCAATTGTGACTGGCCTGAAACCTAAATTTTTTTATTTTAGCAAATCTACAAAAACTAGATGTTATATTTGTAACAGAAAAATTATAAAAGAGTAAAAACAAATTGAAAAGAGTATAAAACCCTAAATGAAACATTTTTAGATTCAAAAAATGAAAAAGAGTTACCCACAACCAAAATGGTCTCACCATGGTCATCAAAATGCATGCCTAGATTTGGATCACCTGCAAGATGGATTAGTTGCTATGAAATCTCCAAATCAATGTTGCTAAAATAAAATAGGCTTATTTCGCCATTGTGAAGAGAAGGAAAATTATGGTTTATTTCATTGAATAAAGTGGGTAAAACTCTTCCAGATCTGAATCTAAACCTGCACACTTGAAAAATGTTAGTTGTTTTTGGTGGTTAGGGGATCTACATTGGTTAGATCCATAACCTTTTTAAGGAGATAAAATAAATTTTATTGATTAAAATGATAAAATAATAAATGAAAATGACAAATATACCTAACTCAGATCGCATGACACTTGAAGTTGGGATTCACCAAAAATCACACGGAGATCACAATCCAATCATAGTTGTGATTCATGCATGTGTTGAAATATCACTAGAACAGTGCTACACCAAGTTGTATCACTCATTTTTGTTTCGCTTTCACTTCTTCAAGACTTGCAAAACTAAGATATGCGAGCAAGAGAAAAAGAAAACTCAAGTATATCTTTAGTGCAATAAGAGTCAAGGGTCCAAGAGTTGTTAAGAGAGGATCAAATGATGTAGGAGAGAGTGATTTTATAGATTTCGAGTGCATGGGGGAGTGGGACACATATGGGTGCAATGACAGGGTCCATAGTTGATTGCGCATGCACATGGGTAGGTGGGATGGATAGAATTAAATGTTAGTGGGTAGGAGTTAATAAATGAGTGATGAGGTGTCTTTTATCTCCTTTTACTGTGGGATTTTATATTTTTTATTTGATTTTGTGGGTTTTTTTGTTTTTTATTATTATGTTTTATGATTTTTTTGGTATTTTTTGAATAAGAGACATTATGTGCAAGGTGTGTTTTCTAGTGTGTATATTTTTTCTCATTTGGGTTGTGTATTACATTAAGTAAGATGTAGTGTAAGAAATAAAGACGAGATGGAGATCGTCTAATCCTATGACATTGGTTTCCGTAGTTAGAAGATTAGATGGTTGAATGGATAGAAAATAACCTAGAAATGTGATCAATAGGCCACTTCATTCAGAGTTTGTGAAGGGATCGATATGTTCATTTAGAGAGGTAGAGACTTTAGAGTCGATTGACTAAGATGATTAATGATTAGATGTCATATAATCAATTAGAAGGGTGTTTGCATGATTCCAAAATGTATGCCTAGATTTAGATCACCTGCAAGATGGATTATTTGATATGAAATATCCAAATCAATGCTACTAAAATAAAATGGGATTATGTCACCATTGTGAAGATAAGTACAATTATGGGTTTTTTCATTAAACAAAGTAGGTAAAAAATCTTCCAGATCTGAATCTAAACTTACACATAATCACACTTGAAATTTTTTAGTTTTTTAAGTGGTTAGGGGACTTGCCTCGGTCAAATAGCTAGCCTTTTTAAGGAGACAAAATACATTTTATTGATTAAAAAGATAAAACAATAAATGTAAATCAGAAATTTACCTAACTCAGATCGTAAGACAATCACAATTATGATTCACTAAAAATCACATGGAGATTCCAAGCCAATTATAGTTGTAATTCCTTCCTCTGTTAAAATGTTTGTAGAATAGAGTTGCAATAATTTGTATTGTTCCTTTGTGCTTCGCTTTCACTTATTCAAGACTTGTAAAACCGAGATAAGCAAGCGAGAAAAATCAAGTATAGCTTTAGTGCACCAAGAGTGACATGCCCAAAAGTTGTTAAGATAGGATCAAATGATGTGTGAGAGGGTGATTTATATATTTGCAGTGCATGGGGGAGTGGGACACTTATGGGTGTACTGATAGGGTCCATAGTGCATTAGGCATGCACATGGGTAGGTGGGATGGACATAATTAAATGTGAATGGGTGAGGGTTAGTAAATGAGTGGTGAGGTGTCTTTTATCTCCTTTTTGTGGGATTTTATTTTTTTATTTGATTTTTTAGGGTTATTTGATTTTTTTATTATTATGTTTCATGATTTTTTTAGTATTTTTTGAATAAGAGATCTTATGTGCAAGTTGCATTTTCTAATGTTTATATTTTCCCCTCTTTTGGGCCACATGTTGCATCAAGCAAGATGTAGCACCAAAACTAAAAATGAGATGGGGGTAAACTAATCCTATGATGGCGGTTTCCATAGTCGTGGGCTTAGATGGTTGATTAGATAGATATGAATCTATAAATGCAATTGATGGGTCACTTTATCTGAAGTCTGTGAAGGGATCGATATGTTGATTTTGCAAGGAAGAGATTATATCGTCGATTGACTAAGATGATTTATAATTGGATGTAATATAATCGACGAGAAGGGTGTTTACATGATTCCCCCTCAAGTGATAGTTTTTGGAGCCGCATGCTACCCTATTGTAATGCAGGATGAAACTTAATGATTGAAGATGAAATAAAATGATCCATGGTGAAGGCATACTGAATAAAAGTGATGACAAGGTTTCCCCAATCATGTGTCTAAGAGAAGTAGATGATGGGTATGTACAATAGTGGATACAAGTGACAATGATGACTGAAGAGACATTGTGAGTCATGAGAAAAATGGTAGAGGTGGGTAAAGGTGAGATAAGAGAGCTAAATGACAAGTTGATTGATGTGAGCAATGAGTGTAGCAAGCCATGTGAGCTAGAAAGTGAGGTAGGGAAGGGCGATTTGGGTCGGCGAGTAGAAAGGGAGAGGTGGCTAGCTATGTAATGAGAAAAGTGGTGAGATATATGAGTGGCATGGCAAGTCGAATCAGAGACATGAGCTAGGAGTGATTTGGCCAGGAAAGGTGAGATGGGGGAAAGTTATCCGGTCAGGATGAGCTGGGAGGAATGAGATGGGGGGTTAGTTGGCCAGGTAGTGTGAGCAAGGGGAAAGCTAGCTAGAAAGGGAGAGTTGGGGTGAGATATCCAAGAAGGGAAAGTTAGGGGAAAGCTAGAGAGTTGGGATTGAGCGGGTCAATCACATGAGTGACTTGTCAAGTTGGGGGAGGGAAGGGGTCGCCATAATGTACACCTAGATTTGGATCACCTACAAGATGGATTAGTTGATATGAAATCTCAAAAATAATAATACTAAAACAGAAAGGGATTATGTTTCCATTGTGAAGAGGACAATTATGGTTTCTTTCATTGAATAAAATGGGTAAAACTCTTCTAGATATGAATCTAAACTTGTACATAAGCACAATTGAAAAATATTAGTTGTTTTTTGTGGTTAGGGAACCTACCGCAGTCATATCCCTAACCTTTATAAGGAGATAAAATATAATTTATTGATTAAAATAATAAAACAATATATGAAAATGATAAATACACATGACTCAGATTGGAGGACAATTGCAGTTACGATTCACCAAAAATCACATGGAGATCGCAAGCCAATGATAGTTATGATTCCTTCCTTTATTGAAATTTCGCTAGAAAAGTGTTGCAACAAGTTGTATCATTCCTTTGTGTTTTACTTTTATAGACACAAAATCATGCACTTACTACTATTTATTATGTTGCCAAGTATGGTGTTTTATATATGGATCTTGAGTAAGAAAAATATTCACTATGGCATACTTCCTATTCCATCTACTTGTGTTATTTGTTTCTATTAATTTTATATTCCGCACTTGTCACTTATACACCCAGTTTTGGTCAGGTCATAGGGATCATGTTTCTCAATCTTCACACATTTTTCATCAGTTTTCTAAGGAAAATAGCACCCAAGAGCTCCTATCCATCTTGGGAGCACGTGCCCTCTTTATTTTTGATCTTATTTTTGACATTTGAGGTTGGTATTTTTTGTTTTCCCTCTCATATCCAGAGGTACTAGTCGGTATGTCAAGTCATTAGTGTCGAAATTCAAACAAGAGATCCCTATATAAACACAACATACATACCATTAATAATAGTAGGAAATGTCTATCAAGGGCTATCTATCTGCATATCAAAGGGACTGCATCTTGGGCTTATTACTCTACATACACACAGCATAGGAAGGGGAAGTTAATTTTTCCATCCACACATTTTCATTCTATCTAGCCATCGCCCGCTATCTTGGCTTCATCAGCGGGAGGGAAACCTAGGGGAACTATTGCACAAACAAACACATAGAACTATATTGGGTATGAGATGTAGTGTAGTGCTCGGTCGTAAGTTCACTCATTTAATAGCTGAGGACAGTCTGAACCCTCATTTTGTACATTTATTTTTTAGGATTTGATTTAGTTTGAGGGTTTTATAGGAGATTATTTTTGTTGCATATTTACACATACTTCAGTGATCCAATTGTGATACATAGGTGATCAATGATGAGCAAGTGTGAAACCCTTGCAATAGTGATGAAACCAACTTTTGACCTTTTTAGCAGACTCTAGCTCCCCACATAAAAGGAATGATAACCAAATCATGCCAAGCCAAGAACACAAATGTTAATCAAACATCACAATCAATAAGATAAAAGTAATACGCCAAGATAAATTTACATAAACCTTTGCAAACAAATGAGCAGCAATATCATATATTATTATGGAACTCGATGAAATATGATGAGAATGGGCCTTACTTATATAGGCAAGGAATAACACTCTAAGAACTAGTCAAGGTCGTAGATCAAGACATAAATCATGGAAAGAATTAGTCATCAAAGAGCTAGTCAAGTCCATAGATTTATGAGCAAACTAGACATCAAGGATCTAGTCAGTACCATAGATCTAGGAAAGAACTAGTCAATACCATAGATCAAGGAAAGAACTATACTTAACAACTAGATAATATCTCCCAATATCTAAATAAATAAAAAGAAATATCCACACACATAAGTGGGTGAGGATAAATACAATAATGTACCTAGGTGAACATGATATAAGGTAAATACCTACTCTAACACCCCCCCTCAAGTGAAGCTAAGGGCTAAAGTAGAAGTGGCATGTCCACAGTATGAGTCCCGGAAACTAGGCTTGATGAGGTACTCATGTACAATATATCCATGAAGAAATCTCAAACCAAAAGAAGGAAAGAATCCTACTAGAAGGAAAGAGAAAGAAGAAGAAGAAGGAAGATGTTCTCACGAACACCCCCCAAGAACAACTTCCAAAAACCCAAGAATTCCACGCAACTCAAGGTAACAAGGTGATGCAAAAGGCTTCGTAAAGATTTCTGTAACCTACTGCTGAGTCGAAATGTACTCCAAGAAAAGAACTCCATCCTGAATGTGCTGACGAATGAAGTGGATGTGTATCTCAATATGCTTGGTCTGATGGTGCTCAACTGGGTTGCGAGAAATGTGAATTACACTTTGGTTGTCACACCAAAGTACAGTCGGTGAATCTTGTGGGAATTCAAAATCTGTCAAGAACTGGCGAAGCCAAAGAATCTACTGACTCGCTTTAATTGTTGCCCTGTACTCTGCCTCTGAGGATGAAAGTGCAATAGCCTGTTGCTTTTTGCATGCCCAAGCAACTGGAGAAGAACCAAGATAGAAAAGATATCCAAAAGTGGAACACCTGTCATCAATAGAACCTATCCAATCTAAATCTGTATACCCAACCAACTGAGTAGAGCCCCTAGTGTAGTGTAGGCCAGAGTGGGAAGTGCCATGCAAATAGTGAAAAATACTTTTAGCAGCTTGTCAGTGACTACTATGAGGAGAATGTGCAAACTGAGATATAAGCCCTGCTGCAAATGAATTATCAAGGTGAGTATGGGTCAAGTACATGAGACTCCCAACCAATTTCCTATACAATGTAGGATCACAAAGTGGTGTGGTACATGTGGATGTAAGAGTAACTCCAAACTAAAAAAGGAGATGGACTTAGCTTACAATGAGCCATATCAAAGCACCTAAGAAGATCATGGGTGTACTTTTTTCAACTCAAATGAATCCCTAAATCTATCTGAGAAATCTACAAACCAAGGAAATAATGCAATAGCCCAAGATCTATCATGTCAAACTATGTAGAAAGAGCCCTCTGAATACTCTGAATGTGGGAAGAAGAACTTCCAGTAAGTAACAGATCATCAACATACAAGACAAGTATCACAATATCCTCACGAACATGTTGGAGATACAATGTATGATTGGAGTGGAAACAAACAAAACTAGTAGATAGAAGAAAAGAATCCATCTTCTCATACCAAGCCCGAGGGGCTTGTTTAAGACCATAGAGAGACCTTCGAAGTCGATAAACAAGAGAATAATCCTAAGCAAATCTAGCCGACTGCTTCATATATATTTCCTCTTGTAGATATCCATGTAAGAAGGCATTCTTCACGTCCATCTGGTATACAGGCCACCCTTGTGATGTAGCAATAACAAGTACAAGGCGTATAGAATCCATCTTGGCAACGAGTGAAAAAGTCTCGGTGTAATCAATACCTTCAACTTGTGAAAAACCCTTTGCAACAAGACGAGCCTTATACTTGTCAATGGACCCATCAGCTATGTATTTGGTTCAGTATACCCACTTACACCTAACCATCTTTCTTCCTTTAGGAAGAGATACCAAATCCCAAGTATTATTCTTCATCAAAGAAGAATACTCAGCCGTCATCACATCATCCCACTCCTATATCCCATGAGCCTTTGAAAAAGACTGTGGATCCTTAGAAACTGCCTAACACAAAATTCTAGAACCTATAGAATGTGCGTGATGATGCCTAGTGGGAGGAAGATCCTCTATGAAAGGTGTTGCCTCAAAAAGTGTAGTACGAGCCCACTTAGGCATAGTGACAACATCAATGGGAATAGGATCCTCAACGATATCTATAACCACCTCATCAATATCCTCAAATAAAGGATCCTCAAGATGAGATGAAGAAGAAGAAGGAATGGAAGAAGATGAAGAATCATGAGGAGGGAAACACTCATCAAATTGAACATGTGTTCGAAAAATAACATCATGGGTATCAGGATCTAAAATACGATAAGCTCTTATGTCCTCACAATACCCTACAAAGGTCAAGGGTTTACTCTTCTTATCTAAAGATTTCCTTTTCTTCTTTGGCACAAAGGCCCAAGCATGGCTTCCAAAGACTTGAAAAAAAGAGACATTTGGCTTAGTGTTGGACCAAGCTTCCTCTAGAGTCAAATGCTCAAGTGCTCTATGTGGTGTGCGATTCTGAGTATAGTTAGCACAATTAACTGCTTCTGCCCAATAAATCGGAGGTATATATCTAGAATGCATCATACAGTTAGCCATTTCTTTCATAGTTCTATTCTTCCTTTTTCCTAAGCCATTCTATTGTGGAGTATGAGGAATAGAATGCTGGTGAATAATGCCTTGATTTTCTAAAAGTCAGAAAACTCATTGCTGAAGTACTCCCCCCCATTATCAGTATGAAGGTTCTTTATGCTACTAGAAGATTATTTCTCGACTAAAGCTTTCAATACTTTAAAGTGTGAAAAAACATCACTTTTTTAGTTGAGAAAATAAACCCAAGTACGCCTCGAGAAATTATCAATAAATGTAAGTGCATATTTAGCTCCATTGAAAGATAGGGTAGGAAAAACCATCAAGTCACTATGCACAAGCTCAAGTGGTGAAGAAGCTCTCTTAGATAAATTCTTAGGAAAATGATCTTGGTGTTATTTCCCTAATGCACAACCATGACAAACTCCCTCAAGACAAGAAACTCTAGGAAGACCATCTACCATACCATGAGTGCTCAACTCCTTCAAATATCTGCAATTGAGATGTCCAAATATTTCATGCCAAAGCTTACTCTCTGAATTTGCATGAGAAACCAATCTTGTCCCTATAGAAGAAGTGTCATCAAAACCCTCAAAGTGATATAGTCTAAAACTATGATCAACAATACCCTAAGCAACCAGTGAATGAGGCTCCAACAAAGTTCGTACTTCTGCTCCATGTGGTGTAAAAGTCACTATTTTTTCTTGACCAGAATGAAAAATTTGATATACAGAAAGTAAATAGTGCATCTTGGATATTTCTACCATCAATTTGTATATCACATTTTCCCTCAACAGAAAGAAAGGAAGCATCTCCAACCTCAATTTTGGAAGTAGAACTCAAACCTAAAGAAACAAAAGACTCCTTGGAAGAAGTCATGTGATGAGAAGCACCATAATCTATAACCCAACTTCCTGCAAGTGGTGATTGAGATTTTCCAACAACATTAAGTGATTTTCCATGTTGATTAGAAGGAGGTGGAGTGGAGATAGAAATTTTTTGTTTCTTGACTGCATCCTCTAAGGCTTGCATTCGCTTATAACACCTATGTTCTTCATGATTACTACCCCCACAAAAATATCATGAACGGCTAGACTTATTCTTGGATTTAGAAGACTCCTTGGGTTTTGAGTTATTTTCTTTGGGTTTAGGAGCATTTTGAGATGGAGAAGGTGTGGATTTGGTTTTACTGTTTGGTTTTCCCTTTCCCTTAGGATTAGATGCAACTAAAGCCTTTTGAGAGGTGGAAGACTCAAGGTGAGATTATTTGGATTCTTCCCTAGTAATTCTTTCACAAAATGTTTCTAAGTTAGGCATTTTGAATGTGTCACCTAGGGCATCCATGTTAGAGAAAAAGGTAGAAGAAAAATTTGGGAATGGTCCTCTCAACTTGGATAGAATCAAGTAAACACACTCTTCATCTTTCTTATCTCTTCCACTCCCTTTCAACTATGTCAACAAATGCTTGAACTTGGTAAGATAGTCTATAATTGTTGGAAAATCTTCAAGATTAAGAGAGGTGATCTCAATGTCAAGTTGCATGGCTCTCATATGATCCACCTTACCAAATAAATCCTCCAATTTCTCCCATATTTTGAAAGGAGAGTCACACTTTTCCAAATGAAACAAAATACTATCACTTACATAAGTTCCTATCAAACCCATACACTCATCAAATTTGCACTGGTACTGAAATTTCTCATATTCTCTAGTGAAAATTGGTTGTTCTTTAGAAGTTAAAGCCCATAATCCTTTCCTCTTAATTATTGTTTCCATTCAATAACCAAGCAATGCAACAAAATCCCCAAGCAATGCAACAAGAGCCCCCCAGATTTTAGCACTTTATAATGAGTGCGTGTTACAATATGGCACTTTATAATTATAGTGTAATTCTCAAAATAAATATTTCCAATGGAAAGAGCATGGAAAACAAGAACTTTTGCAAAAAATGGTACTCAAAACCGAGTTACCGATCAAAAGTTAAAAGCTTTTCAATATTATGCTCTACTATTTATTTTAGTTGCCACTAAAATAAAATAAAATGCTCTTGCCTTCACCCCAAAAATGAAATGAAAGGGGGCTAGAGGTAAGCACATACTAGTAGGAATCACAAGCTTTAAGCCCTCATATGACCAAGGGCTAAGAATTTCAATGGGTGCCAATACACCCACAGAAATAAAAACTCAGATCCAAACTCAAAAAATGTGAAAAACCCATAAGCGATTTGCTGGTTTTCCTCCACAATTGACACAAGTCCCGAAGCAAATAGCCACAGTTCTCTACACAAAAAAAAAAGTAAAAAAAATGACTACCTCCCGAAATGGTCGAGTTTACAATCGATCTTAGGGTTTTGCCACCTTCCAGATCCAATGGAAGCCTATGTTTATTTGCAAAATAAAACTTACATACGGTTGTCAATAGCAATCTCCAGCTCTGATACCAGGTAGTAAAGCGCACCAGCCCTGGAGTAGTACTGGGATGAGTGACCTCCCGGGAAGTCCCAGTGTCATTGCCTCCTAATGTTGTTGGGTCTGATTGGGTGTATACCCGACTCCATCATGTGGGAGGGTGTTGGCGTAGCAACTGTTTAACATGATGAGATCCCTCTTCACCACCAGTGCGACCTTTTGGTGTGACAGCAAGTCATGCAACTCTGATACCATAAAAGGAATGATAACCAGATCGTGCCAAGCCAAGAACACAAATGCTAATCAAACATCACGATCAATAAGATGAAAGTAATTCACCAGAATAACTTTACATAAACCTTTGCAAACAAATGAGCATCGATATCATATATTATTATGGAACTCAATGAAATACAATGAGAATGAGCCTTGCTTATATAGACAAGGAATAACAATCTAAGAACCAGTTAAGATCGTAGATCAAGCCATAAATCATGGAAAGAATTAGAGAAATAGACATCAAGGATCTAGTCAATACCATAGATCTAAGAAAGAACTAGTTAATACCATAGATCAAGGAAAGAACTATACCTAACAACTAGATAATATATTCTAATATCTAAATAAATAAAATGAAATATCCACACACATAAGTGGGTGAGGATAAATACAATAATGTATCTAGGTGAACAAGAGCTAAGGTAAATACCTACTCTAACACCACATAGGTCGAGGGCACCCGCATACGCCTTCACCCTTCCTCAGGAGCCCGTGTCTAGATATTCCCAACATATCTACTTTTTTTAGTGTGATTTCGACATTCTGAGTTACTATTTCATCAATTTGTCTAGTCCAAATACACTTTAGGATAAGCGAAATAAAGTTAAGTACCATATTTTCTTCATTTTATTTTATAATTATATCAAGCAAAATTTCCTAGCACTAGTATTTCATTGTATATCATTATAGAAGATTTTTGCATTCCTATTTTAATAAAATAACCATATTTTATTGAAACATTTTGGTGAACCAATAGCTTAGAATTCCTTGCCCTAGGATCCACTAAAATCCTAATTAATAAAATTTTCTCTTCTTCTCCTAGGTAATCTATTCATCATGAGAGTGTTCACCCTATTTATGATGAGGTTATTGAAGCTGAGCTTAGAAACATATATCACAAACCTCGTGTTGATGATAATATTCAAAAACAACTTTTGGCCAATGAAAGCAACATTCCTACTAGTTTTTTCATTTCTTCTTGCAACATTGTTTTCCCAGAGTAAAACATTTAATGTTGTACCCATTGTTATTCATTTAGCACTAGGACTATTTCACCTTCTTCTATTTCTGTTGAAACTATACACTATTCTATTATCTATTATATGCTTCATTTTGATTGTGATACTATAGATAAAAATCATAAAGAAAATGTACATGTGCATAATGTTGTCTCTCATACTAGTTAGGATGATTGTATAGCTACATCTCATACTCCTTGCATTTTTGAAAATGTCTCCAATCATTGTAAAGATATATCTCATTATAGTTCTTATCCTATTACATTTTATGTTGATGATATGCTTGATCAAATCCTTTCATGTGAATCTTTTTCTGATACTGATGATGCACATGTTAGTAACGATTCTACTTATCTACATACCGGTGAATGTGAATCCCCCACTCCACTTTCATCTTCTTCTAAGATTGTATCTAGTAACATACATGTTGATTATTCTCCCTCTATTTTTTCATCTCATCACGAATCTTTCGATGTTATTCCTAATACTGCTATTTACATTACATGCTCTTCACCGCATATTACTTCTTCCACACCTACATCTAGTGTGCATATAGCATTGGTATCCTCCACTACGTACATTCCTATGATCAACCATAATGGCAAGATTCAACCACTCAATACACTATTCACATATTTTTTCATACCTTCACATGTTATCTTATCACTCATGCATGTTGTTGGCCAATTAAAATTTCAGGTCCAATCTCTCACTCTTGAAAGCAAGGCTTATTATGATTCTATCGATAATAATTCTTTACATGGTAATCCAATTCCAAAAAATATTCACAATTTAACATTTCCTAAGGATTTCATCAGGACTAAATTTTCATGCTTTGATGGTACTGACAATCCATACTTGCATCTCAAACATTATCATTTAGATATGGCTTCTAACTCAAATGATCGATTATTGCTTACAGTCTTTCCTTATAGTCTTATTGATGATGCTCTCTATGTTCAATGAAAGATTTTGCAAAGGCTATGGATATGGGGAAAGAACTCTCAAGAGACCCCAAATCCTTGTGCAAAGTTCCTCAATGGACCATCTGATAAGAAGTAAACAAGGTAATCTACTTTGCATGCATTAGATGTAAACAAATAATCAAACTATACAAACTAGTGAACCTCTATTCTTTGAAAGCTTATTAATAATGTGCCTAATAAGGAAACTAAGCAATCAGTTGTGTTTTTGAGAGAATGGGAGCTCACCATTAATGGCTTCAAGGCCAATGGTTCTTCCCATTTACTCTAAAAACTTGGTGTGTGCAACAATGGTGAAGCAAACTAGCTCAATAAATGAAATAAAAACCTAAGACTTAATAATGATATGATTTGGTTTAGAGGGAGAGGAGTTCTTAGAAATGAGAGAGGGGGTCTAGCCCTATTTATAGTTTTCATTTGGCAGAATGAGAGGATTTTTGGTGCATGTGGGATCAAAAAGAGTCCACAAGTGGTCTAGGAGAGGTTTGACCATGGTTAGGACTAGTTAACCTATGTTAGGCTAATTAACCCTATTTAGGGAGAAATTAGGGTTCTGGAAGGGTTTTAAAAAATCTGATCAATCTAATGAAGTGGATTGATATTCTAAGGAGCTAATAGAGGTGGAAAAGAAGAGGAAAAGAAGAGGATTTAGCCATGAGGAGGCTATAATAGCTTGTTTAATTGACTTATTAGAGGAAAGAGTCCACAAAAGGGTCTAACAAGGGGAGTTAGATAGATCTAACTGATGAGGTGTTGCCATCTTGTAGGAAGAGGATTAGCTAGGGAAATATTAAAAATAATAGTCCTTTGGCCAAAGTACAAGTGTCTACATTTTCCCCTCTTTGGGGTGATGTAAGCTACATAACTTCAAAGAAAGTAGACAAGCATAAACGAGTAGAAAAATTTGAAGGGGTAGAAGAAAAATTAATAGGATGAAGGATGAAGGATGCCCCCTTGAGTGTCAATGGGGTGACAGAGGAATTTGATCGACAATCGAAAAGAGAAGAGAAAACGGGGGGAAAAAGGATGATAAAATAACAAAAAAAGGGATATTGAGCTATCTGCCAACCAATGTTTTACATCATAATGCATAATCGTCATTTTGAATTAGAATCCTCATCATCAGTCCTTATTTAAAATGCAAGCTTATGAAGGAGGTGTATAGTGACATGAAAAGCCAAGATACAAACAATCATTATGTGTTAAGAAAAGTCAACTACATACAACATACATGAATGCAATGCAATACGAGAAATAAACAATCGCACCTAGCAGGGAAGTAAGTACAATCACACACACTAAAACCAAAAACATTCAGGATAGTTGCACAAAGATTTTGTTATCAAGATATATTTCCAATTTTTTTGAAAAATGAAAAGGGTGAAGGATGAGACCCCAATAAATGTGTATATGTAAGGGAAATGATGGAGGACACTTTAGTCCAATGAAAAAGCAATGTGCATGATGAAAACAGTACCAGGCAATTCATAGTGCCCCAGAGTATAGATGAAGTAAGTAGCATAGCTTTTGTAGATGATTTGAAGGTTCATATGATCTGCGAGTCATTACTTCAAAATATTCGAAAATGTGAGCAAGATATGGGATGAGTGCCATGTGAGAGACACAAATTTCAGCCGTAGATGAACGGTTTACCAAGTTTTTAGAGCCATTTTCGAAGTATTTTAATGTTTTCATTTTTTGAATTTTTTTGACCAATCAGAAGAATTTCAAAAGACCAAAGATCATCTAAAAGTATGCACGAGGGTGATAATGGGAGGGCAAGGCTGTCAAAAAGCCAGAATATAGTCCCATAAGAAGAAAAACGGGTCGAGAATAATTTATTTAAATAAATTAGTAAATAATTATCACGACGGGGGAAAATAGATGAAAAGGAGAGGAAAAGATGAGAAAAGGGCACCTGAAAGATTCATAAATTGTCTCAGTGCGACGAAGAAGTGACTGTTGGACGGCACGAAGTGCCCCAGCGTGTGAAAATTAGTAAAAAAATTATTTTAATACAAAAATAATTATCATAGTGGCTACAGGATGGTTAGAATGATCTCGGCAGAGAAAACATGCCCTAGGGGCATCGCAATGGGTTAATATACCCACCCAGTGTCAGTAAACAATCACGACCAATTCATTTCTACTAGAGCTCTTGCAAATTTTTTACCATGAGCAAGAGCGATAGCCCTAGAGTGAGATGGTGAGGATAGCGAGGAGGATGAGGTGCGTGGATCTCATCCGAGAGTACATGCAGGACCCAGATGGACCTTTCATGAGTGGCCTATCCGTCCCTATTAATTATGCATTTATGGTCTTTTTTAGGGTTTTCTAGGGTAGGTAGGATGAAATTTGATGCATGCGCGTGGGCGTATGTGTCTTCTTGACGGTTATGCACACATGCATGCGTTAAAATAGATATGAACTTGTATGCACAACTGTTCATGGGGAGGTAAGGACACGTACACGTACATGTTTGGAAGATGCAGGTACGCACACGCATATCTGTTAGGAAATGCAGGTACGCGTGCACGTACCCGTAAAAATGTTAGAAGGGTCGTGCATGCATCGGTTAGGGTTTTGACCAGCCACGCACATGCTTGTGCATCAAATTAGGTGTGTAGGCATCATGTTGGATGCATATGCATCATGTATGGCTTATGCTAAATAGAGAAGAAGGGGGTTGTGCATGTATGCATCCGTAAGGGTGCGTACGTGTCGTTTAGGGTACGTAGGCACTAAAGGAGGCACGTAGGTGCTAGAATGAAAGGGGAAAAGACAACTGGCTAGAAAATAGCCAAGTATAGAAGAATATAGGTGAGATTAGTTTAGAAGAAAAGAATAATTTGTAAGTTAGATGCATTAAAAGAATTATTTTTCCTTAGAAAAATAGATAGAAATGTTAGATGCATAACACTTGCATTGATTTTGTAGCGTATGTTACCCATTCTTCAGACTCGCGAGTGCTACGGCTGGTTAGCTATGATAGAGGCATAGTTTGACGATGATGATAGAGCGATATTGGATAGCCTTTTACATGTTATGAGGTTGACTCATGTGACGGAGATGCCACAGATTATGTTGGACCACGGCCTCCTAACAGCCATAGTAGAACGATGGCACAGCAAGAGTCAGTGCTTTCACCTCCCGACCAGGGAGATTACCATTACCTTAGAGGATGTATGGCACATCATGCGGGTCCTGAGCTAGGGACACTATATCGAGACTACAAGCTGCTGGACCGATATTCAGCGTCATATCATACATTTGTTCGGTGTTCCTACTATACCATGGCGTGGGATGTCTATCGGACTATCTTGATGTATAGATGATCCAGAGTTATACTGAGTAGTGGTCTATATGATGGCTCTTGTTAGTGGAGTTCTACTCCCTGACAAGACTGGTGCTTCCTTTCCACTTGAACTCATGGGAGTGATTCTTGGTTTGGTGGAGGGACACACCTACTACTGGGATCAGTGCATATTAACACATCTATACTGGGACCTTCATTTGATCACATACTACCGTCAGAAGACGGTAGGACCTACTCGCTTACTACAGATTTGGGTGTGGGACCACATTTCTATCGGTCGCCCCTTAGGTGTTCTGAGAGTTCGAGCTCCCGACGAGCCTTCTACGATGGGCTGGGTCCCGACAGGGGACAATGTGTGACCATTCATTGGAGTTACTTACCACTACAGGCACGAGTTGGATGAGTTGTTACAGGATTCTATTGTATGGAGGCCTTATAGACATTTCTAGTGGCCAGAGGATGGTTTAGAGCTCAGCACTGCTACCATTGAGCATTTTATCTTGGGCAGCCATAGCTATATGCGGGAGCTATACATAGTAGATTGTTGCTAGAGGCAGCTTCGCCTTACCCAAGATGTTTTTAGGCCAAACAAATGGTATGCTCGCAGAGCCAGAGAACATTTTGATATAGGTCCACAGATTGCCCATGATAGAGCACTGGCTAGTTTTTGACAGGTGGTACTTGTTATGTGGGTACCACTGTGGCAGATCAGAGATCCAGACACTACACCAGAGTATGGGCCATGGTATCATGGTGTGCTCCCACGTCGTTTGAGTATTACCAGAGCGGCGTATGACGTTGGCATGAGACCTCCTCCAGTGGGGCCTCCTAGCAGTGGTGATGGTGGAGTTATTGGTGGAGCTGATAGTGATGGTGATGATGATGATGACAATGGTGGGCCCGATGCAAACCACCATGTTAAAGGCAGGGGCCATGGGCCCATACCACAATATCCACAGGGACAGGTCCCTAGGCCCAAACTGAGATAGGTATACAGGGCCATGGATATAGAGTTTCCCCTAGTGGGCATTTCGGCAGGGATATATACCCCTCTTCAACAAGTACTTCCAGAGCAGGGGTGACCACTTGATATTCCATAGAGTAGCAGTGCTAGTGGGCATTGAGTTGCTCTTCAACAACAATTACAGGAAGTTATTGTCAAGTACAGTTACATGTGGCAGGTAATCGAGACACAATGAGGGCCCATGTATAGATTTTGACAGTAGAGAGGGACCAGAGTAGAGCACAAGCCACTCAGGGTGGTGATTCTGCTTCATGGTAGAGTCAGATGCGAGAGATGGCTACATAGGGTGCTTAGATATTGAGCCTCCTACACCAGTCCCAGACTCAAGTGCGGATGGTTTTTTTCCCATAGGGACCATGCACAAACACAGTCACAGGGCTATTTAACATAGAGGGATCTGACACGAGCCCAGGTGTAGGTGATTACCGTAAAGAGAGATCAAGAGGCTACTACCTCTAGACATGCTCAGGCTGACATAGGAAAGGTTACAGGTGAGCGTGATTTTTCCCTACAGACAGCCCTCACCTCTGGAGCTGGTGATTTAATACGTGATGCTACGAGGCTCAGTGGAGAGGCTTTATTTTATAGGACTGCCTACTTCAGGGCAGTTCCTGTAGAGCAGCGAGTGGTACTATCTCGATAGTCAGATACAAGTGCGACAGGTTCCAGGTCGAAGAGATCAATCCATTCAGCGAGATCAGTGAGGCAGCCCCTACCAGAGCAGCTGGCTGGACAGGGACCATCTAGACAGTTTAGTGGGACCCCTGGTGTAGGTCCACTATAGCCACCATTATTCCATCGACCAGATGACAAACCTGGGAACCCTGGCAAGGGCGAGAGATTTGGTTGAGCTCTATACTCTTTTTTGTAGAGATATCTTGTATAAATGCCTCTTATGAAGGCTGATTTTGATGTGTAGCTGTGTATACCATTATTTTAATGATGCCTCGTGATGAAGGCTCGATTCTTTTTTATACATGCCCCTTTTTTATGGCATTTTGTATTGATGATGTATCATTTTGATTACTAACCTGGATAGTTATATATGTATATATGGACATTTGATGTATCATTCTATGATGGATTTATGATGTATGATTTGCTCTTTCCTTCATGTATGTGGCATACCTTAGATTCATAAATGTGTATATTTCTTACTTTCATTTTTTATGATGTATTTGTATATAGCACCACATGTTTTGGATTCATGATTTGTTTTCTGAGTTTGTATTCTAGTACTTGGGATGATACTAGATGATATTGGCGTGGGGGGATATATTTGTGATTATGCGCAACCCCTCTTGCCCCCATTTGATGATACAATATGTGATGATTAGCTTAGCATACATGCATGATGTAATACTTTAGCATTTTTGTATATATATGATGTATTTGATGATGTTAGAAATGTGATGAAATGATATACGATAGATGTGATAACAAACAACTGTGCAAAAAACACACTAGTAAAAGTTAACAAAACTAAACAAATATACACATACAACAAACTACTACTAAACAAACACATGCAAAAACTTAACAAGAGATAAAAATGAGATCTAATCTAAGCAAGCAAGTAAAAATGAACTTTACAAGACGCACATAACAAATAAAGAAATCAGCAACAATTGTTTACAAGTATGAGAGTTCTCTAATGGATGTAATGCAATACACAATTTAAATCAAACAAGATTCAAAATTAGATAAGCAAATGATCCATCTAAAGAACCAACAATTCAATAGACTAAACACACCAAAACTATACAAACCAACAACTAAAAGTAATTAAAGCACTACTTTGTTTTTGGGGGATAGCATTGACATATTTTCTAATGTTTTTGGGTTTCTCTAAAAAGATAAGTTTTCGCAACTACGTTTTTCCATTGTTGTCTAGGAGTTCCTAGGATAACATTGTGAGGTGAATGTAGCTCTATCCCTAAAAAAGGGGCAATTTCTAGATGTTTAGATTTTCCTTGTATCATTTTCCAAATGTTTTTGTATTTTTCGAGGTCATGTTTTGAAAGCAATGTACAAGAACAAAGAAGCGTGGATGCCCCCAGCGTGATGTGGGAATATACAAAAGGTAGAATGCTACATGCGTATGTGTAAGAAGATGGCAATGGTACTTTCATGCTCAACATTAGATGGGAGTATACAAAGGTGTTGTCTTCCATGCAGATACAAGAGAAAACAAACTAGATCATGGCAAGGCAAAGGTGGTCCTAGTAGGGTTCCTAGACCTAGATGAAAAAGTCATATCTAAAAGTGATAATGATTACCCGTCCTTCCGTAAGAGTAACTTGTGTCTGGTGAATCTTCCTTGAGTGAAAAAAACTAGTTTTCACTTGAAGACCTGCCCACTATGCCACAATTGCGTGGTTTTCACATGAGGACGACCTACTTTTTCTTTACTTTTCTCATTTTTTCTTTTTTTTTTGCTTGTTTTTCCATTTTTTTAGTTTTTTAATTGATATTCTCATCATGCCTAAGCATAGAAATGCTTTAAGTGCATGTCGTTCATAGGTTTTGGAAGCTCTTCACCATCTGAATATGTAATTTTTTAGGCTCCTGATCCATATTTTGTAATTACAACATAAGGACCTAACCAGTTAGCCTCGAACTTTCCTTTCTTTTCTCTGTCTTTGACTATGTTCTTCTGATTTTATTTGAGGAATAAATCACCTACATCAAATTCCTTATGAATGATGCGCTTATTGTATCCTCTAGACACTCTATTTTGACAAAGCTTTAAGTGATTCAATGCTCTAATATGCTTTTCATCTAACATTTCTAACTCTGCCAGCTGAGAAACTCTATAATCTTCATCTTTATCCGGGTAGTCTCTGAGAGATATTCTCAAGGAAGGAATATCCACTTCCAGAGGTATGATGGCTTCAGTGCCATAGACGAGTGAATATGGGGTCGCACCAGTAGGAGTGCGAATGGAGGTATGATAGGCCCAGAGGGCGGGATGTATTTGTATATGCCAATTACAGCCGGTTTTACTAACCATTTTCTCCATAATCCACACAAGTGTTTTATTAGTGGCTTTTGCTTGTCCATTACCTTGAGGGTAATAGGGGGTAGACCACTTGAGTTGGATATGGAAGCGTTGACACAAGGTTTTAACCATTTTTTTTGAAGGATTTACCATTATAAGTGATAATAACCAAAGGGATCCCGTATCGGCATATGAGATGGTTCATGACGAATTTTGAAATCTGCACACCGGTGACATAGGTAAGAGGGACAGCCTCTACCCATTTGGTAAAGTATCCATTGGCAGTGATGATGTGAGTATGAGCGTATGATGAAGAAGGATGGAGCTTCCCTATGAGATCCAGGCCCCATTTTGAGAATGGCCAAGGCGTTGCAATAGGCTGTAAGGCTTGTGTTGGCACATGTATTAAATTTCCATATTTTTGGCATAGTTCACACTTCTTTACGAAGTTAAAACAATCAGATTCCATGGTAGGCCAATAATAACCTACCCTTAGTATCTTTTTAGCCAAGACCATGTCGCTAGTATGCACTCTGCAAATACCAACATGTACTTCTTTAATAGCGTGGATAGAATCAGCAACATCCAAACAACGAAGAAGATTCATGTCATAGCCACGACGATAAAGGGTGCCTCCTAGGAGGGTATAATGGGCTAGGCGGTGAATAAGGGCTTTCTTTTTTAGAATGGTTGATGTCAGGTGGAAGCGTGCCATTTTGTAGGTATTGGGAGATAGGGTCATACCAAGGGGATAAAGGACCAACAACTTCACATGCTAAACATGATTATGGCATATCATATGCTGGTACTTTGTAAATGTTCTACAAACAAAGGCAATCTTTCTTTCTTCAGGCACTATGCGTAAGAAAGACCCAACAATAGCCATAGTATCTATAAATCTATTATATGACCTCAATTTTTGTTCAAATATGACCTTTGTGAAATATTCCTTCAAGGTTTCAACCATATTTTTATATGGTATAAGTTTCTCGTCTTTAATCTTATATTCATCGTTAACCTAATTTATGATAAGTTGAGAGTCCCCAATAACTCTTAGTTGTTTGATGTTCCATGTAATACCTAGCTTGTGGCCAGCGATGAGTGCCTCATACTCTATAATGTTATTTATGCATGGGAATCTGAGTCAGAATGCTCATGGTATGACATCACCTGTTGGGGTGATGAGGACCAATCACTGATCCAGATCCATGGAAGGTGAAAGATCCATCAAAGTGCACTTGCCACTCTTCGGATTCTTCAATATACATCATAGACACATATGGTAAATCTAAGCACAAAGGTTTTCATTCCTGGGAGAGGTGCTCCTGCCAACTGATTAGCCAGTACCTGTCCTTTCAAAGAATTTTTGTTTACAAAATCAATGTCAAATTCACTCAGGAGAATGATCCAATTAGCCATTCAGCCTGTGAGGGAAGGTTTAGATAAAAGGTACTTGAGAGGGTCAACTTTGGATATGAGCTTGGTTTTATTATTCCGGAGATAATGGCAAAGCTTTTGGAATGTGAAGACGACTTCCAAGAAGGCCTTTTCTATTTGGGGATAATTCAACTCGTATGCGATCAAAGTGCGGCTGAGATAATAAACCACCCTCTCCTTATGGTCTAAGCTGTATTGGACAAGAAATGCACCAATAGCAAACTAGGTAGTGTAAATATATAAGAGGAGAGGTTCATTTGGGGTAGGTGGCATGAGTACAGGGGGGCTAGCCAAGTATTGATTAAGTAATGCAAAGGCCTTTTGACAGTCAAGTCCCCAATTGAATTTGACGTCTTTCTTTAACAAATGGGTAAAAGGGTGGCACTTATCCACAAGTTGTTAAATAAAGTGGCGGATTGCCTAAATTTTCCCTTGTAAAATCCTTAGTTGCTTGAGAGTGGTAGGTGGTGGAATTTCTGTGATAGCCGTGACTTTTTCAGGGTACACTTCAATCCCTCTTTGTGAAACAATGAACCCTAGGAGTTTTCTGGATAAGACACCGAAGACACATTTCTTAGGGTTCAAACGAACCTTATAGTCTTGCAGACGCTAAAAAAAAACACCTCAATACTCTAGGGTGTTGTTTTCTACTTTTGGATTTTGTGACGATGTCAACAACATAGTCCTCCATTATGTCACTTATCATATCATGGAATATAACTGTCATGGCCCATTAATAAGTAGCCCTAGCGTTCTTGAGCCCGAAAGGGCATGAATTTGTAACAGAAATTTCCCCCAAGGGGTGATGAATGTTGACTTATGTTGATCCTCCTCTATAATTTGTATCTGGTTATAACCTGAGAATCCATCCATCAAGGACAACATTTCATAACCAGCTGTAGAATCAACTATCATGTCAATGTTAGGTAGAGGAAAATTGTCTTTTGGACATGCTTTGTTAATGTCACAGAAATCAGTGCAGATCCTTATGCCCACAGGATTTTTCTGTACTGGGACTATGTTAGAAATCCATTCTAAATAGTCAATAGGTTTAATAAAATTAGTAGCCAATAGATTTTCTAATTCTTCTTTGACTAAGAGCACCACTTTGGGATGTATCTTTCTCAATTTTTTCTTGATTGGTTTGGCATCTAGGTGGCTCGGTGTCCAAACTGGGCATATCTGCATATGTCCACATGAATATATCCACGTATTATTTTAAGAGATCTACAAAAGTATTTTGTTCCTGAGCTGAGAGTGAAGCTCCCAACTTTATTATTCTAGGATGCTCCTCTAAAACCAATGTTGACGCTGATTATTTCCTAAACCAACATTTTAGAAGCATCCTCCATCCACGTAGGATCAAGGGGAAGATTAATATCGACCTCCTATGGTAACTTGTGATCATCTTTAAATGGATAAATCACTTCATCTTTAGATTATTTGTTCTATTTGTCTACAAGCTCATCAAAGATTTTGTCAATATAGGCCCTCTGTTTATCCTTTTTGCCAGATTTCTCAGAAGTACCTGCCGCTTTTTGTACTCTTGATTTATAGCTTTCTTATTCAACCGGGTGCACATCTCTGCTTCTTCTTTGAAGCAGGCATAGGTGTCTAGTTGAATCTTAAATCCTTTCTTGTGGTCTCCAACTGGAATAAAATCTCTAAGTCCCATGAACTCTGCAAATGCCTCATCATTTTCAAAGAAATCTAGGGGCACGTGAAGTTTTTGATCCCAATCTATGAGTTCAGGATATACAAGGGCTACTGGATATTTGTTTAAGGGGATGGATTCAGATAAGGTAAGGACCGATGAATTTTGGAATAGGTTCATGGAGGCAAGATCCTCGTATAGGCTACATTGGGAATCTGCGTCACTATCATAATGAGATGAAAGCATCCTCATGTTCAAAAGAGGTGGCATCATTCTCAGAAGGTATAGCGTTATGAGGCCTTATTCCAAGACCATGTTTACCATATTTAAAACCAAGGGATGGGGATAGGCTCTAACCGGCCTTGTGCATTAACGCCACATCCAAACCCACTATAGCCCGTGATAAACATCATGCGGGGACCTTTGATGTATTGAGGTGCTTGATTGCATGAAGCCATGGTGCCTTATGGCACTCTACTGGTAGGGTCTTATAACATTTTCTCCTTAGATAGGAGACCACTATGGCCAAATTTTTACAATGGTTTGGTAACATTGTTGGTGGGTGCTCTTAAACTAGAAAATAAGGCTTACCCCTTATCCTGGGGGATACTGATAAGTCTGATATCAATAAAGCCTATTCTAGAGTAAATGGCTTATCTGGGCCGTATTTTGCCAATGTTGCTTCCCATGAAGTGAATGGGTTGACCAATGAAGGAAATTCTTGATTGAAAGGTGTGAGGGACTCTAAATCTATCTATTTTTTCATAGCCTCTGCTTGTAGAGGGACAAACATATCTGTAGAAGGGCATTCATAAGTTACACGAGAAAAACTATGCAATGCTCTACAATGTGTGAATGGTTCTGAGTCATCCAAAATAGTAACCACATGACCTTCATGATATAACTTAATGCACTAATGGAAAGTGGATGGAACAGCTTGCATGGCATGTATCCATGGGTGCCCCAGGAGCATGTTTGTATGGAAGTTCCAAGTCAAGGACATGGAACGTTGTGGCATGACAGGTTGGGCCTACCTCCATGGGAACTACTATAGTCCCTGTTGATTCTCTTTCTTCATTGTTATACACCATGATTATGATAGTCTTAGCTCCCAACTCTACTTCTGAATGGCCTATCTACTTAACCAACTTCAATGTGTAAATATTTAGATCAAATCTGCCGTCTACAAGTACTCTTTTAATTTTGTGACGGGTAACCACCACTTTGAGATACAAGGTTAAGTTATGCTCTAGGTTTTTATGTGGGATTGTAGCATGATCAAAGGTAATATGATCATTGGATTCTAGTCACACAATCATGGCTTGAAGGTTCATGGGATCTACATCTATGGAAATCCCTGAATTTTGTAAAGTTTTGTACAGTATATTCTTATGAGCATTAGATATCTTGAGGAGATCAAGGATAGATATCCTAGCACATGTTTTTTCTACCTGATTGATTAGATTATACTGACCTTCTTTAGGAATAGGCATGGGGTCTGGTATGTTTAGGCGAGTACGTCTCGTCTCCATTACGCAATTATTCTCTAAAATTTTGATAGTATTGGACATGTTCATTAAATGCGCAAATACATACCTATAAGTGAATCAAAGGGACTACTACTAGCAGGGTAAGCATAAGCGGTCGTTCTATAGTTGTTAGAGGTCTGTGATCTGGTTTCCTTTTCTTTTTATCTCTGTCATCAGTAAAAGGTTCTTTGTAGATACCCATTTTATTGTTTTGAATTTTCCCTGATTCAAGGGGAGAATCTACAGTGATCTTGCCCTCTTTAATGAGGTCTTGTACATAATGGTGCAGTCTCAAACACCTATCTATTTTATGTCCTTTGACGTGGTGGGAAGTCACAATATTCATGGTTTTTGAACCAAATAGTCTTGGGAGCATCCTCTGGGTAGGGTATTATTGTATTTGGGTACTCCACCATTTTTGCACCATTTAATTGTTTTAGGATGGCTGATAATGACTTTGTCAGTGACGTAAATGTATGTTTAGTAGGTGCTTTGGGATGAGGTCCTTGTGAAAGCTTTAAATGTGGACTTGTATGCATGGCTTGGACTCTCTTAGAGTTAGTAATGCCATCACCAATGACATGTTTATTTTTATTGAAGAATTTAGGTTTATCTGTGGATTTGTCTTCATGCTTGATTTTAGTGATAGGTTTAAGCATTCCCCTGGAAATGATAGCTTTCTCAATTTGACCACCTTTCTCTATTACTTCTTTGAAGTTTGAGCCACAATGCATTTGTAAGGTGAAAGGCTATTTGAGGGTTTAAGTTAGGAACAAATATGCCAACTCACTATTTTTCTAGTAATGCACAAGGGAAACAACTTACTAAACCTCGCCATTGTTGCAAGAAGCCTGTAAAGGTCTCATTGGGTTTTTGTTTTGTATTGCATAAATTGTTCATCGTGATGTCACTTTCCATGTTATAGGAGTAATGTCATACAAATTTTTCTACTAATGCGGGCCATGTCGTAATGGATCCCTTAGGTATCCTATAGAACCATTCCAATCCCATGGATCCTAGGTTGCAAGGAAAAAGTCATATTAAAAAGTTATCGATGTATGCAACTTCCTGACAAGCCATATAAAAGTCTTTTATGTGATCTTGAGGATCACTTTTACATTTATACTTATCAAACTTTGGAATGGTAAAGTGTTTTGGGAAGGGTTCCCATAACATGTCCTTATCGAATGGGTAAGGGCATAGTTCTTCATACAAATATTTCCTATTTTGACCTACGTTTCCCTCCTATAACGTAGTGAGTGTATCTCTCACCAATTATAACTCTTTCTGAATGATTTTTTCTTTAGTAAGTGACATTAGTCTTTCTAGCCGAGTCACCTTGATAGTATAGTCTATGCATGGATCAAATTGAAACTCACTAAAAAAAAATTTGTCTTTGTCTTTGTATATGTTTCTTCTTGAAGAGCCTAGGTTTGCTAGTTTCTGGCTTAACTTCAAAATCTATCTTTGGAGGATCTCCTCCTCAACCAAGGGGTCCTCTTCTTCATCAAATTTTGGAGAAGGGGAACTTTCACGCTCAATTTTCACTTTACGTGAAGCTTTAAAGTGAGGTTTCTGTGATGGTTCTCCTTCGACAGTAGTCTTATGCTACTCAAAAGTGGAAGTATATCCCACATCAAAAGGGTTAACTGTGTCTAAGACAAATATTTGTTCTCCTAGGTTAGGGTTAATGACCTTTGTTTCTTCTTTGTGCTTGTGCAAAATTTTAGCTCCTAATGCTACGAATCTTGTGAGTACTTGATCTTTGTTATAATATGGAAGTTCATCAAATCTACTTAGGTCTAACCTTCGTTGTTCTCCCGAATATTTTGAATCTTCTCCACTATGATCAATTAACATCTTCGTATCTTTGACTTGAGAGAAGAGCGGTCCTAAATTGTGACCACTGAATGGGTAGGTGTTGAAAGGGTTTTCTCCCATACCCTGCTCATTTGATTTGTCTGCCATTTTTATGATTTTAGGCATCACTAGCAGATGTTTATATGTAGCTAGCATAACCCCCAAGTGTATGTTTTTCTGCAAGCCATTCAAGGTGATGTTGGAATTATACTACAATGTATCCTAGATGTAATTTTATGTAATCATTTTTATCAAGGAACATTCATATGCACACCTAATGTAATGACCACTTAATTTTTTGTCACCAATTTTATGCTCTAAAAATAGATAGCGACAATGATGTATCAATATGCAAGTCAAGTTAGAACCCCAACAAGGTCTAAGCACTGACGTGATGCTGTCACAGTCCCTCGATAAGGTATACTTAAAATTATTTTGAATGTTGATGAAAGCCAAACCTTCTGAAAAATGGAAGTCATGATAAGATATAGCGTAATAACATCACTGTGATACATTAACCGAGAAAGCAAGGTGTTATTACCATGACAACTTTATTATGATATATGTAAAGTGTTATCGACACCTTTCAAGAAGACTCATATGACGTCGAGACTGAAACCAAGTAATAAGTATAGCAAGGATTTTTTAATCATGTGAGCAGCGTACGCGCAATAAGGGGACTTATACCATCTCCTCACAAAATGAGAATACGATGTAAGTACCAAGATTATATGTCTAGGATGTGAACAAAACTATCAACTCAAAAAGAGACAAAAGATGAACCGAACACACAGTGGTGAAGATGATCTTGAAATCAAGATGGAAGGAATTTTATCAAAGATACGAAAAGCGTACCCGCACACTTTATATGTTTAACAACCCAGCCGCAAACATGAATGGGCGTAAATGGACAAAAAAGTGAAGAGTACTATCTCTGATAAAATGTGTGATGTATGCACCTTTCTCACCCCGAACAATGGGAGATGAGAACACAAGGGTAATGATAAAAATATGGAAACAAACCAAACATCACTTAGGCAGAGCTTCGCCTCGTCCAAAGACAAGAATAAGACTAAAAAAATGAGATGTAGTTTAGCTTCATGATGAAAGACACTCAGATCAAACTCACAAGGGTTCTTTGCCTTGTTCGACAAACAAGGTTTGGATCCCAAACGAGTTGTCACTTTGTGACATCTTGAATCAACAAGGACTAGTAAAGTGGGGCTCCAAGAACAAATGGCTTTCCTAATAAGCTCTCTCAAATGGGGTGTCACAAATTTATCCACAAGCGGGGTGATTTACCCAAAAAGTCACAATGACTAGTTTGGGAGTATCTCAGATTTTCCCCCTTCAAGTACAATGGGAATTAAATGCATCCATCGTGTACTTTTACTAGGGTCGTGATAGGGAAAACTTGTAACTCTATCTCACAAGGAAAACTAATCAAGTGGGTAAGCGGAGCCCTTCTTGTTTCATCCACAAGGTTACACAACGGTGGACTACTTTAGGGTTCCTGGAACCACCCCCATTGTTATAGCTTAAGGTGTTATGCCAAAGGGGTTATGTTCCAGTTGAGCGGATAGGGACGTACCCTTTTCCAAAACCTGTAATAAAATGTTCTGAATATGGTGTGTTTTTAATCTTGTTTAACTTAATGTGGTTTTAAGTAGCGGACCATTTGGCAACCTGTAAGAACACGTGTATTAGAAGTTTTTTGTTTTTTGTTTTTCAACACCTTTCTCTGACAATCGTTACGTCCTGTAGACAACAAGTTTTTAGTAATTTTCTGGTTCGTAGGTTGATGTTTAAAAAATAGAGTTTTTCACTTTGCTTTTGATTCACTAAAAGGCGTGAAGGAAGAGCATACGCAACATGAAAAATTCTACTGAAATCACATGAAAGTATTACTTCAACCTTTATAAAACAAGTTTTTTTGAGTGTTTGATATAAGTGTTTTTGATCTCCAAGATCACCTTTTAAGGCATGAGGAGAGAGCATACACACCTTTTATAAACTTTAGCTTTTAGGCCAAAAAATGAAAAAAAAACTTAACTATGCAAACCAAAAGACCAAAGAAAAACTTTGTTTTTAACTTGTTTGTCCCATAAATATGCAGCAAATACGAGAAAGAAGATTTTTACAGTTAATAGAAAAAGTTTCAATTCTTACACCGACACCTACGCGCACAAACTAACACCAGCACTCCCCAACCGATGGGTATGCACCTAGCCCAGCGTATACACCTGCAAACAAGAGTTAGTGAAAAAAACCAGTATATTAAAAACACAGACCCTTGCAAATAGATAGGGACGCTTACAAAAATAACGTGGACGCTTAGGTTTTAACATGTACGCGCCCCAAGCAGGGAAAAAAAATTGTCATGTATTTTTTACAGTCAAACCTATTATGCATATGCGGCTAGAGAGGCAGATACGCTTTCCAGATGACAGATATGCATGCACATCCTTGTAGAGGTGAAGTTTACAGTTTTTTCAGTCAAGCACCTAACGCATACGCGACCAGAGAGGCACATACGCTTGCCAAGAGACGGAGACACGTGTGCATCCTTGTAGAGGAAAAGTTTACAGTAATGGGGACTGTCAAACAGGTACGTACCTGTTCTGACAGAGATGCTAGGGTTTCAATGTGTACATGCCCCATGTAAACACCTACGCACAACCCCCAAAAAACCTGTAAAAAACATGGAAATGGAAATTTTCAACTGCAAACAGGTTTTTTGTTAGTTCAAGGAAAATATTTCTAACCCTAACCCACAAATTATGTATCAAGCCTATTTACCCCCTTTAAGAATTGGAAATAATCAACTAACAAGCTAATTTTTTCTAAAAATCTAAAAATGGGCTAAAAAATCTTGAAATAAGCCTCCATTAATGGAGGATGGACTTCATGTCCCACCGTGCGTGCCAAATGTGTTCAATGAAAGATTTTTGTAAAGGCTATGGATATAGGACAAGAACTCTCAAGAGACCCCAAAGCCTTGTGCAAAGTTCCTCAATGGACCATCTGATAAGAAGTAAATAAGGTAATCTACTTTGCATGCATTAGATGTAAACAAACAATCAAACTATGCAAACTAGTGAACCTCTATTCTTTGAAAGCTTATTAATAATGTGCCTAATAAGGAAACTAAGCAATCAATTTTATTTTTAAGAGAATGGGAGCTCGCCATTAATGGCTTCAAGGCCAGTGGTTCTTCCCATTTACTCTAAAAACTTGTGGGTTTGTGTGCAATAATGGTGAAGCAAACTAGCTCAATAAATGAAATAAAAACCTAAGACTTAATAATGATATGATTTGGTTTAGAGGGAGAGGAGTTCTTAGAAATGAGAGAGGGGGTCTAGCCCTATTTATAGTTTTCATTTGGGAGAATGAGAGGATTTTTGGTGCATGTGGGATCAAAAAGAGTCCACAAGTGGTCTAGGAGAGGTTTGACCATGGTTAGGACTAGTTAACCTAGGTTAGGCTAATTAACCCTATTTAGAGAGAAATTAGGGTTCTGGAAGGGTTTTAAAAAATTTGATCAATCTAATGAAGTGGATTGATATTCCAGGGAGCTAATAGAGGTGGAAAAGAAGAGGAAAAGAAGAGGATTTAGCCATGAGGGAAGCTATAATAGCTTGTTTAATTGACTTATTAGAGGAAAGAGTCCACAAAAGGGTCTAACAAAGGGAGTTAGATAGATCTAACTGACGAGGATTAGCTAGGGAAATATTAGGAATAATAGTTCTTTAGTCAAACTACAGGTGTCTACACTCTCCAATGGTACACACACCTACCTTTTGGATATATTAGAACCCATTGTGATATGGAATAATTCTTTCTCCAACGTTTTATACTTAACAATGGTCCTAGAGTCACACATGATCACTTATCTGGATTACATCAAGGAAAGATAAAACCTATTATTGATTATATTATGCATTTCAATGTTTGCATGCATAAGTTAGTCTTCTAGCCCACCGATTTAGAAAATTAGTTCATCTTTTTTCGTGGCCTTGATTCATGCTTTAAAAAAAGTGCTTGCAAAATGACACATGTGAATCATTCACATTATTATGTTATAAAGTCATTAATCTAGAACAATATTTCATTGTTACACATGATATAGTTATTTCTGTTACTATTGCATCACCTAGTTATTCTCCTCTTCCATATGTTAAGATTCCTCTAAGTTCTCCATCTCCTCATCTCTGCAAGAAATTTCATTCTTCTCCATCGCATAAGCATCCTTTGTCTCCTCCACCGTGTCAGGCTCCACATAAGGCTTCTACATCCCCTACTTGGGAGCCATTACAATTTTCTCATGTTGTTAAACCTCATGATATTTTGCATGGTTTTATTGATAAGTGCTTGATTCACTTTCCTTCTAATCAACATCATCCTCCTCATCACTTGCAATGTCAACATGACCATCCTTATTTCAACTATCATCACATCAATAGCCATCATGATAGTAATTGTTGTTGCCCTTCATGACAGATTGCACCAATTAAAAGAAAATGGTTTCATTTCCTTTGGATCTCACTCTTGTGAGAGGTCTATGTATCCAATTCCATGCAAGTAGGTTGTTACTCTAGCTCATTTTATCCTCCATGCGATCGCTTCTAAGGTCACAGTTTGTCCACCACCACAGGTCATTATTCATGCTCACACTCCAGCTCATTCATTTATCACTGTACCCATCTCATCCTCCGCACAATGTTCCTCCTACACATTAGCTTCCTAATATTTCAACATCTGTGCTTCCCACCTCTACATCTCCCATCATTTACATCATCTCATTGGCCATTCAGTTTGTTTCATACACTCATGCTTTCTTCCATTGCACATGCTTCCACTTATCCATGCCCGCTTGGTATTTTGTAGGTATTTTTTTTCACCTCGTCACCCGATGATGTGCACTCGTGTTATTATGGTTATTACATGACTATTGAGGGATGTGTTACAATTATAACCTCATTACATTCTTTGCACTACACATTATATCGATATATCTATCTAGCGTACACTATTATATCACTTTCTCGACAATTCCCTCATGTTCTATAGTTCATATGTGAATACTAAGGGTTATTATATAAACTAGCTTCATCCTACTACACACACATTGGGGGGCATCGCTCTTTCCCCCCTCTTCATCTTACACACAATATCATACATTCTATATATGTATTTTTTCACATCATCTCATGATTCATTCATTTTATCTATCATGTTATACATCACATACATCTATTACCATCACATACTATATATGTTCAGGTATATATACAATCAAATTATCACTCACTATCATCTATGTCACATAACCATTTACGCAACATAAATAAAATATCATACATCAATATATGAACATCAATCATCACATCATACATCAATGACCATCAATACAACACAACTATGCCAATTTTCTATATATATATATATATATATATATATATATCAAAATCATATTTACAAAAAATCCAACATGGGGGACAAGCCCCTATACATCGCTACATCAACACATATCATACATCGTCATCACTATAACTATATAAAACTATGGGAGCAATAGAACTAGATGCTTTAACGCTCAATCTACGCCACTAGTCATGGCCTCTGTATCTCTCGACATGCCTCCATAATACTACCTGACTGCTATGAAAATCACCTTTGCAAGTCCACATACTACATAAACACATCATGAACTAAGGCTTCTCCTCCTACCACCTCCCTAGCTCTCTGAGTCTCTTCCCACACCTCATCATGCTCGATCAATAACACGATACATGTCATAGTTGTTATCGCCCCTGGATCGAACAAGTGTGCATGCTCACCCGTAATGGTATCTATTTTCTTTAGCATACCACCTCCAATAAACACATCCATAGGAACATTCCACGTCAATGTGTGGATAGATGTATCAACAATCAACAACCAATACACATCACTTGTATCTATATATCGACACATTATTTAATATACACAACAACAACACTTAATCAACTAAGTAACAAACCACAACTAGAACTATACTCATGCTATGTTATCACTACTGCCACACTATCACCACCAAGGGAAGCTTCCTGCCCCTCTACTCCTCCAACTAGAAGTTATTTTACTGTATCTAAAACAACTGGATACAGTAGTACCCATTGGTACATTTCCCACCATGCACTATACACCTTGGTACACCTCACGTCATCCACCTAAATAGGCCATATGGCTACATCGGACTCATATGGACCAAGAGGTACTAATTGTGACCATATGGGCCCTAACATGCTCTAACCCTCCTTGATGCCTTCATGGCTCTCACCCATACATATGCCTCTCGAGGGAACATCTTGAGCCATACAAAACTGTTGTGATGCATGCTCTTCATGGAATACCTCGGTTACCCCTAAAAACTAATCCACTAGACACATAGTTTTCCAAATACATTGTAGCTCCACTCCATCCTCTAGCCATCCACCACAATATCGATATGGCCTCCATATAATGACCCCTAACCACATCTGATCCAACATTGATCTATAAGTATCGGGTCCATCCTCCTACTCCAAACACCTACCCATCTCGCAATGAATATATTTGGTCTCACCTACTCTGCATGTGGCCCACCAAACAGCCTCAGTATCACAATGTGCTCATAAGCCCACACATATAGTAATGTGGTGGTTCCTAGTCCACCCAGATGTTCCTTCTATGTGAACCTGTATATGTCCCTCTACAAATGTTTTAATCCACATTGTTTCCATACATATATAGTGTCATCCTCCTCTATACGATGACAAATATCATGCATATTATACAATATGCCTACACCACTACCCTCCACTGTTACTAGACAAAGCAATTCACAACTGTAATAAATTTCTACAATCGTAGAACACTTGATCTCAGTATGACATCCAGGATAATGTGTGTCTCAGTTTGTACTCTTGTCCCTGTAAAATACCACCTAGAGTTTCTCGCATTTTTCTTTAAGCATCCTCCACTGGTCATCACCTGGACCCTCTCACCTAAAACTGGTAGTCGCAATATGTGATATACATGCTCCAAGGTCACATTCATCTCCCCGGTAGGTAACCAAAAAGTACACGTGTCCGCACAAAACCTCTCACATAATGCAATAATCATCATCATATTATGGGGCACATCCCCCATCCTCACTATGTGCTGCAAGCCAGAACAATCCAAGTATATCCCACTCATCATCCAATAAACCTAATCCCAACAATATGCCTAAATGATGACCACCATGGAACTCTCTCGAATGAATATCCCTCTGCACAACCACAAAACACCATAAAAACATGGCATCAACACCTCGCATACACATAAATACACCTAACACTACAACCAAAAAACATCAATTTTCACATTTATCACACTCTGAGCTGAAAACAAGCCTTCTGGGTCACCAACTGCCTAGGAGCAGGTCACCATCACCTACATGTCTAGGTGTTGGCATCTCAAAAGGTCGTTAATGCCTTTGCCGCTATTTCCCAGCGTAAAAAATGCATAGAAACTTAAAAATGCAAATTTCACAAAAAATCATGAAAAATAACTCATTTCAACACATTTTTTGAAAATAACCATACTTACCAGCTCAGTTGTCATATTTGACACCACAGTTACCACCACCATCTCAAACCAACTCAATCATCTATGCTCTAACTTGTGGCATCTTCACACACTCAGAGCTTTAATTCACACTCAATCAAAGTTTAAATGAAATCAATAGTCACTTTTCACACTTACTATGTATAACACTTTTAATAATTGTTATATTACTATGATCATTATTTGCACTCATTCTTCCAACTAATACACATCACACAATTTCACTCAAGTCTTGAGCTTCCCTACTTCATTTCCTATCCCATCTACGTCATTCTTTGTAAAATTTTTCCTTCTATCATATTGAACACATTATATGGCATTATATTTCAATCTTGCACATCTTCAACATAATCTACACACAATTTTGTGAAATCTACTATACATTCATTTCATTTCACTATTACATCATTGCATATCTACTTTTGACTTAGTGTTCAGTTCCCACCATCACTCTCCCTTTTTCCAAAATGGGGGGCATATAAACAAGGTCACCCTATGATCACACCTCACATTACTACATGATCATTTCACATATCAAATTTGTCATTATAAAAAAATTTCTCACATTATGTGACATTTCACACCACTTTCTAGTCAATTCCCCCTAATGACCTAATTTGGGGGTAATAAGTGAAAAATATATCCATGAGTAATCTATCATACATATTCAATATCAATGCAAATTTTCTACTTCTTGAATCAAATCAACCAATCAAAACAACACAACATATTTTACTATCTCTCCCAAATGACCTAACTTGGGAGCTACACCACTTCATTATCTTTCCCAAATGACCTAACATGGGAAAATCACTTCACATTTTCTATCGACTTCCAGATGACCTAACATGGAATCCATCAAAGATATTATATATCATGACACCTTGGAGTGGGGGAAATGAGACGCCATTTCCTTTCCTATACTTCTCCTATATGGGTTATTCTCATTGTTGGATCTAAATGAAAAAAATTATTCTTTTAATGTCTGTAATGGCTAGACCTTTTCAAGGATGTAGTTAAAGTTGGAGGGTAAAATTAGACCTCTCTCCCTACACTCTTCCTCTGGTGGTAAGATGCCCAAATCCTCAGTTTTTCACACATACAAAATTGGGTTGGGAACTGATCACTCCTTACCCCAAAAAATCTCCATCAGTGAAAAAATTGAAAATCTGCAATCACTCAAAATCAAAATCATCAATCTCACTTAGTGTTCCTACACAATGGTTCATCATCTCTCTTTACGCCACATGGATTGACACATCGATCCATGGTTCACCACGCTATATGTTCTTATTATGCGTGCATACTTCTACAATAGGGCTTCTCTATACTTCTTTCAGGTATGTTCCTTACTTCCTTTACAACTACTTGAATTTCATTCAAATAGCATAAAGGGGTGGAAATATAGACACAAAATCATGCACTTACTACTATTTACTATACCACCAAGTATGTTGTTTTATATATGGATCTTGAGTAAGAAAATTATTCACTAATGGCACACTTCATAGTCCATCTGCTTGTGTCATGTTTTTTCTATTGCTTTTATCTTTCACACTTGTCACTCATACACCTAGTTCTGGTCAGGTCACATAGATCCTTATTTCTCAGTCTTCACACATTTTTCATCAGTTGTCTCTGAACACTAGCACCCAGGACTGCACTAGCACCCAGGTGTTCCTATCCATCCTGGCACTCATGTCCTCTTTATTTTTTATATTATTTTTGACATTTGAGGTCTTACTTTTCTATTTTCCCACTCATATCCCAAGGTACTAGTTGTCATGTCAATGGGTAATTAGTGTCGAAATTCAAGCAAGAGATCCATATATAAACACAACATACATACCATTATAATGGCGAGACAATTTATATCAAGGGCTATCTATCTATATATCAGAAGGGATTTCATCTTGGGCTTATTACTCTACATAAACACTACATAGGAAGGGGAAGTTCATTTTTCCATCCACACATTTACATTCTATCTAGCTACCACTCTGCTATCTTGGCGTCATCGGTGTGAGGGAAACCTAGGATAACTATTGAACACACAAGCACATAGAACTACATTAGGTCTGAGATGTAGTGCAGTGCTCGGTCGTAGTTTCATTCATTTGACAGTCGAGGACAGTCTGACCCCTCAATTTGTATATTTATTTTTTAGGATTTGATGTAGTTTGAGGGTTTTATCAGGAGATTATTTGTGTTGCATATTTATAGGCACTTCAAATATCCAAGTGTGACATACAGGTGATCAAAATGACGAGAAAGTGAAAACCCCTAGTGACAATAGTGCTGAAACCAAATTCTGACCTTTTTGGTAGTCTAACACCCATAGAGGTCTAGGGCACCGGCAGGCGCCCTCTGCCCTTACCCAGGCACCCATGTCCAGATATTCCTGAAATCTCTTCATTTTTCTGAGCATTGATTTTGACATTCTAAGTTGTTGTTTCATCAGTTCAATCTAGTCCAGATACACTTCGGGATAATCGAAATCAAGATAAGTACCCTATTTCCTTCATTTTATTTTATAATTATACCAAGTAAAATTTCCTAGCACTTTTGTATTTCATTGTATATCATTATAGAAGATCTTTGCATTCATATTTTAATAAAATATCCATATTTTATTTAATCAGCTTTCACTTCTTCAAGGACTTGCAAAACAAAGATATGTGAGCAAGGGAGCAAGAAAACTCAAGTTTATCTTTAGTGAACCAAGATTCAAAAGTCAAAGATTTGTTAAAGAAAGGATCAAATGATGTGGGATAGGGTGATTTTTATAAATTTGGAGTGCATGGGGGAGTGGGACACATATGGGTACAATGATAGGGTCCATAGTCTATTGGGCATACACTTAGGTAGGTGGGATGAACAGAATTAAATGTGAGTGGGTGAGGGTTAGTAAATGAGTGGTGAGGTGTCTTTGATCTCCTTTTTGTGGTATTTTATATTTTATATTTTCTTTTTTAGGGTTATTTTATTTTTGTGATTATTATGTTTTATGATTTTTCGGTGTTTTGTAATAAGAGAGCTTATGTGCAAAGTGTGTTTTCTAGTTTCTACACCCTTGTGTACATTTTTTTGTTGGGAAAATGTGAGGGGCTATCATTAGCTAAAAAATACACCATGGATCATGGCAACATGAGGAAAGGGGAATTCATTTGAACAGGATGCAAATTTTATGTTTCACTAGGGGCAACAATTGCGTTTTCCAAGCTGTGGAAAGAAAGACCTCATGAGGGAGCACACTTTTGTGTCCCCCATGCCTCTTTTTATCTTGGGGACAATCCAAGGGGACACAACATGCTCAAAAATGTGTCGTGTGGTCCTGAGAACATGAGAAGGGGGGAAATTTTGACTAGACTCGAGCTTGCACCTCTAACACTCACAACCCTTGAAAATTTTTTTTAAGTGACAAAACTTGCAAAATGAAGGGGGAGTCAACTTTTATGTCCCCCATGTCCCTTTATATTTTTGGAAAAAATCCAAGGGGACACAACATGCTTTAAAATGTGTCAAGGGGAAGTTCATCATGAGAAAGTGGTTTATTTTTTCTATTGTGCTCAACTAACCACTTAAGTCATAAGTTTTAAGTGAGGGAAAACATAACATGCATAGAAGGAGCACATTTATTCATCCCCCATGTCCATTTTCACCCTTGGGAAAATTACAAGGGGACACATACGCTTGAAAATTTCACCCAAGCTTGTAAGCAATACTGACATCATCATCCCAACGTGAAATTAGAACATGCAGCTTGCCTTTTTTGCCCCAGGAGAAAACGTGCATTTTAGAGGTGAAATCTTATATGATTTTGACAATAAATCATCGAGTTCATTTTCACTATTTTCAATACTTTATTCAACATTTAATTTTTTTGGCACCATTCACCCTTTTAGCATGAAGGAGCGAGTAGCAGTGACTTGAGATATCACAGAAGATATTGAAGGCTTAGAAAAAAAATTGATGTTTTCATCATGTGAAGAATTATAAGATATTTCCAATTGAGTGTCTTATGATCTTAAAAATCCTCCTAAAACTCCTAGAATAATCATAACAAGGTGAATTTATCCATTGGAGCCTTTATTCCTTGTTCCCAAAATGACCCAGTTTTTCTTAACTTGATCCCTGATATAAATTATCTCCACATATTTTCCCTAAAATACCTCAAATAACATAATTTATTTCATGTACGAATTCCATATGGCATGATTCTTCCCTATCAGCTTTTAGAGGATGTCGTTATGTATTAATAAGGCTAAAAATAACCAATTTAGTGCTTTGGATAACACTATTCCACCTCAAAACTTAGTCTAATCATGAAGCCATAATGGATCTATTCCCCTACACATGAAACATACTTGAAAACCATGTTAGCACTTTCCTCTCATCTAGGATGAGGGTGACAAAAACTTTGAGTGGCTATGTGAGCTGATGGGTTGGCTAGAGGAAGGGTTCACAATGACCAGGAGATAGGTCTTCAAATGGTGGGCTTAGTTTTCATGGCCAAAATTTTCAATTTTGCATGCTAGAAATTTAACATAAAAACAACGAGCTAAGAATATTTCATACAAATTCTGATGTAAACTTTGTGAATATTTTAATCTTTCTAAAAAAATGATTTCAATTCTTTATTTCCATTGGGGAAGGGGATCTTCAAAATGGATTTGATCCTACCATGATAAATAGATATAACCCTTTCATAGATAATGTTTCCTAACATTCTTACCTTTTTTGACATTTAAGATACACTTCTTTGGATTTAGGGATATGTCACACTAATGACATCACTACAATACTGCACATAGATGTTTGACATGATCAACCTGGTTTTTGGATAATATTGTAAGGTCATCCATGTATACAACAATGAACTTGTCATTCAAGTATTTCAATGCAATGTCCATGACATGCATAAAATTTGTGGTCAATATTTATCAATCCAAATGACATTCTTTAGTAAGAAAACATACCCCACTTGGTGGTCAAGGCCATTTTGATTCGATATTCACATAGCACTATTACACGGTTGTAGCCTGAATAGCCATCCAAGAAGGACATAATCCATGTACCATTTATAATCTATATTGCCTCATCAAGGAATGGTAATGGGTATCTTTCTCAAACATCTTATTCATATTGTGTAAGTATACAAAACGATGGATTTCCCCACTTTTTGTGAATGGGGACAAGATTTGTGATCCAAATTGAGTATTAGAATGAGAACAAGATTCATGTATGCTTAGTATCTTCTGCACCTCCTTCAATATTATATGTTCCAATAATGCATTGATTGGCCTCTATCTCTATTGGAATAGATTTACACATGGATAGAATGTGATGGTGTGTGTCAAGATATAAGGGTTGAAAATATTCAATTCATTATATCTCCATGTGATGCACCAATTATTCCTTTTCCTACGGAGTATATGATTCCCCTAGGATCACATTCCTTAGATCATTACAGTATCCCAAGTTTTAGGACTCATATTGTGTGTGTCCTGGTGGGGATACATCTACTTATTGTTTTATGTAGTGATCATTATCAAATAGCCTCTCTAAGGCTAAAACATTACAAGGCATGTCATTTTTATTTAGGTTTAAAATCCCATCCTCATCACATGGCTCTTCCTTATCAAATTCATCTATGATATCTGATTCAAAATGTTCAGAATTAGAAAGAAATTCAAGGATATTCTTGTAATCATTTAACAACTAAAATTTTCAATATTATCTAGGATGAATCGGTTGAAGACCAATTCTATTAAGAAATTCTTGATCCTTGAGTTTTGGATTATCTCAAAAAAAAATTCTACATAAGATAACATGTTTGCAACACTATTTTTATTGCATGGTATAGAACATATGATAAATGCATCAAATTATTTGACCAATTTCTAATGTGGTTATGGTATATGGAGAGGCACTTGTTATGGTATGTGTATTGGCTTCTTACTTTCCTAGATATCAATTGTAAATATTTGAATTCCCTTAAGCATTTGGTATGTTTCTTTGGAGAAAATTGCAAGCCATGAATATTCACTTTATATTCAATGAAATTATTAGTACGCGGGAACTAAATTTTTTATATTACACAATACCTTTTTCCTCTATGGTTGATCAAATCAACTCCTACACCACATAATTGTTTATCTTTGGATCCATCAAAATGAAAGGTCCACGTATGTTCTTCAATTTTATTCTATTCTTATAGCTTTGGAGAAGTTATCAAATGTTCTTGTTTTAGAAATACAAAGTGGAAAAAAATTCATGTGATTCAATTTCATGAAAATTGTGGCCATGTGAAAGCATGAATATGTCATTGTTATGAGAAATCGAGTGGATTTTTTACACATTCTTAACATTTGTTGCTTTTGTAGATTGATCATCCATGCAAATTAAATTATTGTTTGTTCTTGATCTTAGAAAAATGTTATCAATATACATTAACCACGTTAATATAAATATAATCAAAACATACTTGAAAATTAAAATGCATAAGGTATTACCAATCATTTGGATGAAAATGGAAAAACCGCCAACCATGCGGTCAATCTAGTGGGAAATACACTTAGGTGTGTGATTGGAATCTATAGGTCATAGTTTGAAATTTTAAAAGTATGGAGGCCATGATATATTTCATTTGGATGAAGGTCATATCCTTCTTAAGGTGTATGCATAAGCTTCCTTGAAAAAATAATAATTTGAAAGGGTATCGCGGGATGTAGAGACCTTACTCATCTAACTACCTCTTCGATTTAAACTCCATAAATTTGAGTCCCCATATGATTTAATGTAAATTGAATTAATTAAATCTTATTTTCAGAGTAACTATTATAATAAATGATGTACAAATGTTAATATATAGTAAGACACAAGTAAATAAAGCATGTGAAATATGAAACCCTAAGCAAGAAGGAGAGATAGGGGACTTATCTTAATTTCTGAGTGAACATGAAGTGATCTAGGAAGATGAAATACTGGAATAGACTGTAGGAGAGTGTCACAAAGGCTTGGCTGGAGGTTCTAAGATCTAGAACTATGTCAGACATGAGTGCCCATGGGAGGATAGGAGAACTTAAGTGCTAGTGTATAGATCTAGGCACTGGTGTTTATGTGGGTGCTCTAGATCTACGTATTTTTTAGTGCTGGATAAGTTCGTTGTTGGTCCCCTGTTTATCACTTTGGATTTGTTTTCTGATTTGTGACTGTACTTGTAACCTATGCAAGAAATAAGTTCATCTGCACATACCCACAAACCACATCAAACCTAAAAATGAAAATGCATAATGGGGAGATACGATGACCCTAGGAGGTCACCCGAAGAGTGAACTTATGACTGAGCATGCACTACATCTCATACTCCATGTAGCTCTTTTGTGTGTGTAGAAATGATGCCCTAGGATGCCCTTGTGTAAGTTACACAAATGATAGCAGGCTAGATCTAGAATGTAGCAAGATGTATAGAATGTGTGGGATGAAATAGAATAGAACTTCCCCTTCCTATGTTGTGTATGTAGAAGTGATGCAACCTTTGTCCCTTGTATGAGTGTTAGATGGATGCCTTTGATGCTCTTGTGCCTTTGAATGCAAGCTTAGGTGGTAGTATGTAATGCTTAGTGTTTGGTCCCTCATTTTGAAAACATAACTATGTATTTATATGATTCCCTTGTTTGAATTTCGTAATTGACAACTGAAAGGCCGACCCAAAGTGATAAAAAGTAATTAAGAAGCGAAAGGGGTCCAAAAGGATAAGAAAATGATAAAGAGGGACAAGGAGCACCCAGGAGGACATGAATGCCTGTGCTAGTGTCTAGATTGGGTGCTAGTGTTTAAGGCCATAGAAAGATAAAACAGTTAAATGTCAAAAAGAGTGCAAGATGTATAAATCCAATAAAAGTGTAGAAGACCAATTAAAAGGCTAAAGGGAGTTGTCAATTACTAGTTTTCTTGCTTAGGAATCATGTAAATGCTAGCATGCTTTTAGGACCTAGAAATGTACCCAAGTGCATAGATTTTGTGTCTACATTTTACCCCCACTTTATGTTGTTGAGTGAATACTCGATAGCATAAATTAGATAACAAGATGTGTACCTTATGATCCTGTAGAGAGTGTGGAAAATAACGTGTCGAGTGGACAAGTGAAGCGTGAAGTGGACAAGTGAAGTGTGGAGACTAGGAAAAAGGGAAGTGGACCCTAGGGGTGAAGTGTATGCATAGCTTGTACCTATTGTTGTGCTTGTATTTGCTGATGTAGGTTGCTTCTTGTTGTGTATTAAAGACTGGACCTACAAAAGAAGAATGAAAGAGTAGTCAAAGTCTTGTATATGAAAAATCCGAGTAAAGCATGTATAAGTATGTAAAAGTGTGAAAGTATGTAAAAAGGAAAGTGTGCACCTGATGTATAAGAGTGTAAAGATAGAAATATGTCCTGAAATGCTGCAAAGGGTGAGTTTTTTGGGAGATCTCACATCAAGAGTAAGTTTTTTGGGTGATCTCATGCCAAATGTGAGTTTTTTGGGCAATCTCATGCCACACGGAGAAGAGTGTTGGGGAGAGAGGTCTAGTTTTACTCTCCTTCCATGAATACTTCCCAAATGAGCACCACTACAGATGGTACATCCTGTGTTGTTCCATGTGTTATTCTTGTATTGTAACTAATTGTAGGAGATAGAATGCATTCTGTATTTGGAGAGGCAAGTTCCTACTACTAGAGAATTGTTGTAAATACTGTTGAAGACTATGTTGTACTGAGAAAATTTCATGTTTCTAACCCCCGAGACATTAGTGCCCAGGGGAGGACAGGAGCACCCAGGTGCTATTGTCTGGGTATGGGCACTAGTGTCCATGTACTATGTGTGAATTCCAAGTCTGATTTTGTACTATTCCATGACTGTATACATGTGTTGTTTCTGTACTGTGCTGATCTAAATTGTAGCTTCTGAGTTATTGTAGGGGTGATTTTTTCACCCAATGTATGCCCCCTCTCATTTGGGGTGCATGCAACATGTCTGTAGGAGAATGTGGCCCAAAGGAGAGGACCTGATGTTGATCTGAAGTGGATACCTACAGGGGGTAGGGGATGTGCTTGGTAGAAACCAAGGCACATGCAAACAAAGTAGGATAATAACAAGTATTAGTAGTAAAAGTAGCTAGCATGCAATAGAAGAAATGTAATAATCAAGTGTGAAAACAATATGGACCACAAAAAATGGGTTTCATACATGGGACATCACTCATAATGTCACAAGACAATCAAGGCTGAAGTGGCCAAAAGCATACAATGATCATACAAGACATAGGGCATAGCCCGCAAACAATAGAAACAATAGTAAAAAGATCGTAAGGAAAATGTATCAGATAACCATGGTTGTATATAGTCCTGCAAGGAAAATGCTACACATGAAGCACCCATTAGCATGTTAGAAAGATAAATAGTATGTCAAAGCATGTATATATCAGTGAAAAGTAAAGTAACTATAATGAGTAGTGAATAATGTAGCAATAGAACCTGTAATGTGTAGAATGTGAGAGTAGTAAAAGGTAGATGCCCCTAGGAGCCTCGGTGGGACTGGTAAAAGATATAGTGCCAAGCATCATGCATCATGTAAGGAGCTGTAAGAGATTTACATTCACCTAAGATACCAAGTGAACACGCATGTGTATATGATAAATATAATGACATACTGAGTATCTATCTAACAAAGTGCAACATATAAGTAGTATAAGCAAGCAAGAGTAAATGCAACCAAGATATGCAAATGTTATGATGGTGTGATGGCATGGTATGCAAGATGTGAAAATGGAAGGATTAGTGTTTCCCCCCAATGGATGTGCATGAAATGAGGTTCATTTATAAATGCCCCTCAGTAGTCAAGAATGAACCATAGAACAAGAGTGCATCATCAGGAAATGGGTTTTTCACGTGCGAGTAGATGCTAGAAAATATATGTCATGAAACACATAGAACTGTGAAGTGTGTAATGCAAGGTTCAAGGATGTAGTGTGCCCTCAACAGTCAAGTGTGAATTGTAGCATGAGAGTGCATCATAGGGTAATGATGGTACAAAATGTGTGTACCAAGAAGTGAGATGCTAGAAAATGTAAACATGGAAGCACGGAGCATGAAGTAGTAAGAGTAGACACTAGAGAAAATTGATAATGCTAGAAGGGGGGAGAAAGATGTGATGCCCCCAAGTGTGCAAGGAGTGAAGACTATCTGATGATAGTGAAGGGCGAGGAAGGCCTCCACCTGATATTTGAGGAGACAAAGGCATGTGATAATGATCTAAGGTTGGTGGTGTAGGAGAGTAACTATGTGCATGTAAATGAGACCAATGTGAATAAGGAGGTGGAGAACATCTGTGAGAAAGGGCTTCCAAGTAGGGGACTTAGGCCGACGAGGTGGAATAATAACCGATGAGGATGACAAGGTCAAGATGTAGGTCGTGCATGAATAGGAGAACTAGGTGCAGAACTAGATTTGGACTTAGGAGGCACATGAGGCCACATATGAATAGGAGGTAGGTGTAGGAGTGGACCAGGATGTGAGCCATGCAGGAGGATGAAATGTCTTGGCTGATGCACAAAGATCATCATGAGTGGGTTGAGGCAACGATGTGTGAGGTGGAATACCTTTGATGGTGACAACTTGTTTGTTATGGAGGAACTTGAGACACAAGTGATGCATGGAAGGGATAGCCTGTGTGGCATGGAGCCAAGGAAGACCTAAGAGCATGTCACAACTGAATTTTAGAGGTAACAAGGAATGGTGTAAAGATGGTAAGAGACCCAACTGTGATGGGAAGAATGACACAACCATAAGAATTAGGACCCATAAATGTAATTAATGATGTTGGGAATTGAATATCTACAAGAAGTGCAATGGAGCATGCATTGGTAAGAGTTGATGGATAGACCATAGTATTATTGATAGCATAGGTGCCAACAAAAGCATTGATATGTAATGAATCAGAAGAAAATGTAGCATGATAATCATGATTTGAAAATGTAATGACTATCAGGTGGCACATCAGCAGAAGCAAACAAGGAAATCAAGAGGCCCCAATGAAGGAGGAGGCACAACATGATAAGTATGATTTGTAGAAGAATCTGTAGGTTGTTTGTCATGGTTTGGTAAAGGGTCTTTAAATATTTTTAGCTTTTGATTATCATTGACCAACTTGGAAGTAGATGGTGCAGGAAGCTCGATGGAGTTGTTATCAATAAGATCTTGAATTAGATGTCTAAGTTTGAAGCAATGATCAGTGGGATGTCCAATGCATTGATGGTAATCACAACATGTATTTTCATCATAGTTACCACCATGGGTGAGAAGGATCTAGATTGAGTGGTGGTGGAAGAGTAATAAGATTGCTTTCGATAAGCTACAGTAGTAGGAATCGAGGAGCGTAAGGTAACTTAGTAAATGTATGATCGAGCTTGCACTTGAAGTGTGGTAGATGGAGAAACAACATTGATAGTGGCCTTAGCTTCAGTAGGCTTAGGGGATGGCTTGAATGCAGATTTAGCTTGAAATCTATTAGAGGATGAAGAAGTATCATGATATTTCAATTTTCCCATAGATAAAATTTTCCTTCATGCATCTTGAGTGTATGACATAATTGATCAAAGGATGGAGAGGTCTCAAATATGACACTCTCTTGAAGTGGAGGTAAGATACTTTGAACAAATAAGATCTTGCAATTCTGAATCAGCTAGTACATTAGTCATCTTGGCAAGGTTGTTCTTATATCGTAAAACATAGTCTGTGAGATGCTCATTAGATCCTTGTTTGATTTGAGCTAATTGGGCATAGATATTTTAGTACCGATATTGATAGAAAAGTGTGCAAGGAAAGCATCAGATAAGTGTGTAAAAGAAGTTACCGAATGAACAGGTAGATCATAGAACCAACGCATAGCGTAGTCTTGCAAACTTCTAGGAAATAATTTAGCTAGTAATGTATGGTCATCTACATAGTCAAGACATGCCACATGGAAAGATCAAAGATGCTCCTGAGGGTCACCATGGCCATTGAAGGTGGGAAGCTTAGGTGTAATGAAGTTAGGAGGAAGTGGATAAGCAAATATGGTGGGTGTAAAAGGGGTGTGAAGGAGTAATGAGGAATCAAGAGATGGAGAGGAACGTGAAGTAGCCTGTTGTAATTGAATGATTTGAATTTGTAGATCCTGGTATAAAGAAGCTAGGTCATGGGTGCCTGAAGAGGAACCAAGTTGTGTATTGGAGGTATTGGGAGTAATGAGGGGAGAAATAGTTGTACCAATAGATTAGGAATATTAAGGGGTTGTGTGGAGGCCATGGAAGATGAGGAGGAACCCACAAGAGGGTGAGAGGAACATCTCAAGCATGTTTGGAGTGAGTAAAGCATTTAGGACATGGGAATATGTGCAACATGGTCGCGTAAAGCAAGACAAAAATTAGTGAGCTTTTCTAGTTGTTCTTGATCAACGTTAGTGTCCTCATCATATGAATGTTCACTGTCAGAAGTTTCAATGTTTTCAAGAGGGATATTGTTATGAGTTAAGAAAAGGATTATCAGATTCATCCATTGATATAGAGAACTTACAAACAAGATGGAGGAAGCTCAATCTACTCAAAGGAACCAAAACAACCACTATGGGTGACGGGCATAAAAAGAAAATTCTAGAAGGAAGGTAGGGTTCGAGCGATGGGGTTCACCAAATGATTTAATGTAAATTGAATTGAATTAAATCTTATTTCATAGTAACTACTATAATAAATGATGTACAAATGCTAATATACAGTAAGACACAAGCAATAAAGCATGTGCAATATGAAACCCTAATCAAGAAGGAAAGATAGGAGGACTTAGCTAATTTTTGAGCAAACAGGAAGTGATCTGGGAAGATGAAATACTGGGAATAGACTAAGGAGAGTGTCATAGAGGCTCACTGGAGGTTCTGAGATCTGGAACTATGTCAGACAAGAGTACCCACAGGAGGACATGAGTGACTAGGAACTAGTGTCTAGATCTGGGCATTGGTGTCTATGTATGATGCTCTAGATCTAGATCTTTTCGGCATCGATAAGCTTCATTGTTGGTCCTTGTTTGTTACTCTAGATTCACTATCTAATCTGTGACTATACCTATAACCTGCAAGAAAGAAGTTCACCTACACATACCCACAAACCACATCAAACCTAAAAAGGAAAATGTAGAATGGGGAGTTCGGACTGACCCTAGATGGTCACCCGAAGAGTGAACTTATGAACCGAGTGGTGCACTACATCTCAGACTCCATGTAGTTCTTGTGTGTGTGTAGAAATGATGCCCTAGGATGCCCTTGTGCAAGTTACACAGTGATAGCGGGATAGATCTAGAATGTAGAAGATGTATAGAATGTGTGGGATGGAATAGAATAGACTTCCCCTCCTATGTTGTGTATGCAGAAGTGATGCAACCCTTGTCCCTTGTATGAGTGCTATATGGATGCCTTTGATGCTCTTGTGCCTTTGGATGCAAGCTTAGGTGGTAGTATGTAATGCTTAGTGCTTGGTCCTTTATTTTGAAAACATAACTATGTATTTATATGATTCCCTTGTTTGAATTTTGTAATTGACAACTGAAAGGATGACCCAAAGTGATAAAAAGTAATTAAGAAGTGAAAGGGGTCCAAAAGGATAAGGAAAAGGATAAAGAGGGACAAGAGCACCTAGGAGGACAGTAAGTTCTGGCACTAGTGTCCCAACTAGGTGCTAGTGTCTGAGGCCATAGAAAGATAAAACATTCAAATTCTGACAAGAGTGCAAGATGTATAAATCCAATAAAAGTGTAGAAGACCAAGTAAAAGGCTAAAGGGAGTTATCAATTACTAGTTTTCTTGCTTAGGAATCATGTAAATGCTAGCATGCTTGTTGTCAGTGCATATGGTGATTTTGAGATATAATATGTTTTCCAACACCATCAACTAGGACAAGATATCCTACTTTAAACACTTCGACATGGCCACAATATCCTTATTCCATTAACATATGGAATCCAATGTAAATTCATGCACCACTTTTGTTGCCTAGGTGATATGTTGTTCCAAACCAACATTATGCACCCTCTTCACCTTCCACAATAATAAATCTGGAGCTTCCACCTACCACATGAAAAAAAAAATCATTGAAAATGTAGACACTCAAATTTGGTAAGTTACACTTTGGTAACAATCGACTGCTCAAACGTGCACCCGCATCTCAGATCTCATAAGGGCCGAGGTGTTTAAGACTATGATGGAATTGTCCCCAAGTTGTGGGACCTTACGCACTTGGGACAGATCTCCAGAGAAGGCCGGTTCCTCTATATATTTCTACTGCTACTGCTACTCTTAGTGCTAAAAAGGGGAAACTAAGCTAATAACACAAAGGGACTAGGGACAGAAGGATGACATGAAAAGAAACTACACTAAAAGGTGATAGCACCAAAAAAGAGGGATTAACACTATATGTTCTAAGCTAGAATGAAAGGGAATGCGTGAAAGGAGGTTAGGCACGAGTAGCATAGAGAAACACGTATTCACCAGACCATTCTCATAGAACACAACTAAATATGGAACTATAAGGGACCTGAAATGGCACAGCCAGCACACAATGCAAAAGAAAAGGCAAGGAGAAAGAATGTACACACATTAGGACAGAGAATTTTCACATAATGATGCTTCTATTACTTCTAGAAATGCACAGAGTTGTTACAATGATGAGGGAGGTTGATATCCACATGTAAGAGCCAAATATAGAGGTATGCAACTCAAAATAAAGAAAATGTGGAGTCCTTAGAAAAACACGTAAGGATCCAAAGTGTCCAACATAACAAACGAGCCTTGCTCTTACATTTATAGATGAATCCATGGAGGAAGAAGGGGAGAAAGAGGGAAAATCTGAATTTGAAACACAACCACTGACAAGAAGCATTCAATACCTACAAATCCACGTGGAGATCTATGAAATATGCTTCCATGTGCCTTTTTGGTGTGTTAAAGAAGAAAGGATGGTAGATCATATCGAATCGGGTGGTTGGAGAAATCATATATGATTATTAATGCTTAGAAAGACATTTTCCCATTTATCACCTACCAGATCTGCCAAAATTTGAATTTGAATTTCTGGCACTATAGCTAATGTCAGTAGTTATCTAACAAGTTCAGGCACATGCCGATCTGAGCTTTGTAGCAGAAGATAGGGTTGTCAGAAGATGTCAGAGTCATCAGCACACGTAAAACACACGTCATGCACGGATTGGCTAAAATGATGGCCAACTGTGAAAATATTTTTCATTTCTGCCACGTGTCGATCATTGATTTGTTGCAAGGATCCAGCACCCTATTGGCGTGCTTCGACTGGTTACACCTGACATAATCAAGCATGTTAGAAGATGACCTGGCATAGAAGGGCGCAAAGGGGGGTGCGAGGATGTGCACGGAAGAATGAGGCATGGGAATAAGATATAAGGAAGGTGCGTAAGAGCGTGCGCAGAGGGAAAATGAAGCAAATTGGTGAGTAGAGAATGCATGGTCAAGGCACAACTATTACAAAGTAATGGGAATGACGCGCAAGGGGGCCAGGGACTTAGCTAATAGAAGTAAGTGTGGGGCACATGGTAAGGGAAGAAACTAATTAGGAAGAAGGTGAATGCATGCAAGTTGGGCACAAGGGAGAAGTGGAAGGAGAAAAAAGAAAGGGGCATGCAGGAAACTACTACCAAGGGAACGTGCCAAGTGATCTTGAGCGTGCGCAACACTCCAATAAATAACATAGAGCTAGAATGTGTATGTGAGTTACCCAAATTGGTAGGAGAGATATTTGGATAAATAGTTTTGGTGACTTTTGGGGCCATCTTCCTGCTAGATGAAGAATATCAGTAGCCTGAAGCATCCATTGGGCATGGAGTATGCTTATGCAATTATGAAACTTCCCCTATAGTCACTTGAAGATCGTTTCTTGACTCTATTCTAAATATTACAAATGTTGAAAGAATATCTACATTCTGGAAGCAACAAAAGAGCGCGTGCAGGAAGTATGTGAGAAGAAAAACTATGTACAAACAAATAATGTCCATGTAGTGCACTTATAGGAATTGAAACTTCTCTAATATATACAACATGATGTAACAAACTTAATGGAAGAGTTTGAGATAGATCCCATTTACTGGGATTTGCAGTGCGTCTCCATCAAGATGAGTTAACTCGAAAGATTTAGCTTCTTTAAAGGGAAGTGATGATGTATGGGCCACTCTAAAGTGCATCAAACTTTGAATGGAGCCCTGGTTTAGCTCTGTCAACATCCCATTTTAGAACCAAGTCCCCAACTTTGAAAGCTTGAGGCCTAGCCTTTCTTTCAAACCATTTCTTTGTTGCTTAATGATGTTGTTCTAGCTTAATCATGGCAGAGTTTTTGAGTTCTTCAAGATTAACCAACTCTACCATTCTGATTTCTCTTTGGTTTGTGCCTTCAAATTCCAGCTACTGGGCAAGCGTTAACGAATTCAGCTCTAGTTTCAAAGGAAGGGTAGCCTCCTTTCCATAGAAAATATTGTAAGGTGAAGTTTCTATTGCCTTTTTTAATGTGATTCTATCTGCACATAGTGCGTGCGAGACCTTTGTATGCCACTGTCTTTGGCTGATGTTCATTGTGCGCTTCATGATTCTGATCAGGTTCTTGTTTTCTTGATTTTACCAGATCATTTCCCTGAGGGTAATAGTTGGAATAAGTCTTCAGGTAAATGTCTAGACTTAGAGCCCAATCATTGATTTTATTACCAAGGAAAGGCCTTTGCATTATCAGAGATAATGGTTTGAGGAATGCCAAACCTTGTGACTATACCTTCGAGAAAGTCAAGGATGACTGACTCGGTTGATTCCTTAAGCGCAACAGCTTCTGTCCATCTGGTAAAGTAATTTGTAGCTATCAACACCCATTTATGTCCAGCCCTTGAAGGTGGATTGATCATGCCTATGAAGTCAATCCCCCATTGTGCAAAAGGCTGATCCGCTTGGATTGGTTGGAGGGGAAGCACTGCCAATTTTTCTTCCCTATAAAGAAAGTGCATTCCTTGCATTTTGTGACCCACCTGTGTGCATCTGCGAACAGGTAGGCCAGAAGATACCTACCATTATGATCTTGATTACTGTATTTTTGGCAGAGAAGTGTCCACCATAGAATCCATCATGAAATTCTGCTAACACTTTCAGTTTGTGCGTCGTTGATACATCTTAACAACATGCCATCAAGATTTCTTTTGAAGAGAAGTCCATCAATCAACACATAAGGGATAGATTATAACCTCAGATGTCTTCTCTTTTCTTTGTTTAAACCAGGAGGGTAAGCACCCTCAGAAAGGAATGTGATCATGTCCTTCATCAATTCAAGCGCACTAGGGTCTGTATTCTGTTCAAGTTCTGCACACGGAAGGTCTTCATCCAAAAATAATGAAGCTTCAGGTTCATTCCGCGCATCCTTGGCAATCTACTTACAGAGTGTGTTACCTCTCACCAGCTTTGTGGCCTTAATAGTCACATCATACTCCATGATTTTGGTCACCCATCATGCTCTTTTCTCACTGATTTTTTCTCCCATGATGAATTCTCTGACAGAAGAGTGGGAGACTAACACCCTGATATGATTGGTGGTGAGCATAATTTTGAATTTCTTGAGCACACGCATGATGGTGAAGACTTGTTTCTCTGTGTGATTATATTTTAACTCATAATCCTTCAGCATCTAGCTGAAGAAAGCCACTGGTTGTTCCATCCCTTGTTCATTTTCTTGTGTTAAGAAAACAACAATACTTACATCAGTGCCATAAGCATAAGGATGAAATCCTTTGAATAATCCAGATTGATAAGTGTTAGCACGCAAGAAATATCTTGCTTGATTTTGTTGAAGCTTTCTCTTCCTTCTGATGTCCATCTAAAGGCTTTTTCCTTCTTGAGCATCAAGGTGATGGGATGAACTAGTCCTGCAAAGTTAGGGATAAAATGCCTAACAAAATTGATCTTGCCAAGGAAGGACTATAGGGCCTTTTTGTGTGCACCGGCAGGGAAAGAGATAGAATGGCTGAAACGCACTCAGGATCAATTGCGATGCCATCCTTTGAAACCACATGGCCCAAAATCTTACCTTGCACTGCTACAAAATTATACTTCTTGGGTTAAGAGATACCCAAATTCTCCGCATCTCTCAAAGACTTTCTCCAGGTGCGTCATATGATCTGCTCTGCTTTGAGAAGATTGTTATGTAATCAAGGTAAACTAGGATGAACTCATTGATATATCCTTTGAAGGCAATATCCATAGCACGCTGAAATGTGGTGCCCGCATTTGATAGACCAAAGGGAATTTTATGATATGCATATGTTCCCCATTTGGTTGTAAATGTTGTCTTGAATTGATCCTCTTCCTTGACTAGGATTTGGTTGAAACCTGAATACCCATCTAGCATGGAGAATCTTTGTGCACCAACCACAGTCTGTAGAATCTGCTCCATTAAAGGCAAAGGATAATGATCCTTAGAGATGCCTTATTCAAATCTCTAAAATCAACACAAAGTCTGATTTCACCATTCTTCTTGTGTACTGGAACTAGATTTGCGACCCAAGTAGAGTATTTGATAGGAAAAATAATTTTTTCCTCAATGAGTTTGGATAATTCCTTCCTCATGAGGGGTTCTATCTTTAGGATTGACTAGCCGCTGCTTCTATCTAACAGGATTGATACCAGATTCAAGGTCAATGGAGTGTTGAGAAACACTTGGATCAAAACCTCTGAGGTCTTCATACTCCCATGAGAAGATATCACTGTATTTTTGATAGAGAGATATGAAGGGCATGTTTTTCTTCATATGCACAAGTCCTGTTGAGCACCAACTCTTTCCCACGCGCAATAGTGACTGAGGAGCAATCTTCTTGTGTGGCGCACATGTATCTTTTTCACCCTTGAACTCATCATCAGCGCTGAACATTTTCTCTAAGGTGACCATCCCTTTAGGAAACTTTTTTTTCTTCAGCTGTATCACTTGGTCACCATAGATGTCATGCAAATCAGCTTGCATGCTTTATGAGAACTCAGCTTCATTTTGGATAAACTAGATCTACGTGTCATTGCCAAACACTTTCTAGCTGCTGTTGTTATCTAAAATGGATGGCCTGATCACCATCTTGATGTGCTGAGCATTTCCTTTGATAAATTCCTCAGCAGGAGAGAACTGTGAACCTAGTGCGGAAATCTGGTTAGATTTCTTGTTCATTCTATGCAGAACCACCTACAAATTAAGAGCATCAAAGCTCTCAAGGAGGTCCCAAAAGCTATATTTATAAGCTTTGAGAAGCTTATTCTTTATCTGGCACTTTTTGCTAACCTGGTGGATGATCAATTTTGTGTCCCTAAAGATCTGCAATGCCTTAATTTTCTTCTTCTCAGCAATGAGCAATCCATGCACCATCGCTTCATAATCTACCACATTGTTAGACCATGCAAACTGTAGCCTATGCACAAAGAATAATTTATCATCCTTAAGGGAAATGAGAACCACTCCTACTCTCACGCCATTTTTGCTTCTGGATCCATCAAAGTACAACTTCCATAGACTAGGTTGAACTTTTTCTTTCTTAAGCGTGTGTAGCAGCATAGTGTCTTCTTCTAGAATGTAATAAGTACCAAGCCCAGTTTCATAAGCTTCCGATTCTTCAGAATAAGGATCAAATTTATGGTGTCTTTCCACCCATTCATCAAGCACCAGGTCAGGAACAGGGGGTGGAAGAGACTACTCTTCAGGAACTAAAGCTTGTTCTTCTTGGATTAAACAGTTGGCTTGGAGAGGGGATGGGACATATGACTCTACATGATAGGAAAATATAGGCTCATCTTGTATGTAAATCGGGTACCATACCTTGTCTTGAGTAGCATATGAGACCAATTAGAAGACAAGTAACCACCCACTTTAGTAGTAAATTCTCTTGATAGACATAGGGAAAACAAAGGAGGCAGATCAATGATTGACACATCTTGAGTAATTGTTAGGCTTGGATATGCATGGAGGGTTAACTCAAGATCCTTGATGAATCCTAAGGTAGTGACAATTGAACCATCAAGTTACAGGACTCCTTTAGACAAAGGGCTATATTTCAGACCTAAGACATCAACTATTTTCTTAGGCATAACAAAAGTACTAGCACCTGAGTCAATCATGAAGTTATGCACTAGGTGTTTTCCTATAATCAAGGACATATAGAAGGGTGGGGTTTTAACAACTTTACTTACTTGTTTCTCCTCTTCTTGGAAGATATTGATAGAAGCGTGTGGCTTCTACATAGTTAGATCAGTGAGTGGGAGTTGCACTAGAGCTTCATGCAACATATCCCACTGAGATGGGATGGTCAGGGCATCCCACATTGTGACATTTATGTTTGTTCTCTTCATCTGGTCAACAATGCTAAATGGAAGGCCCCCTGTCTTATGTATTTGGGGAACAACATCCCTTCTTGACTGTTAGGCATGGAATCCTAAACTTTAGCTAGAGTAGAGGCTTGACCTACCAAAGGAGGGGCACATGCTACTTCAGAAGGAGCTTTATACAGGGCCTTCTGCATAGGGATTTGAGCACCTTTACTTCAAGATGCCTTGTCTGCTTCTTTCTTCTTCTAGATATCTTCTTGTGTTGCTGGGATTGTGACCTGTGTGCCTAATTCTAACATTCTCTTCTCATATCTTGTGTTATCCACAACTTGGGTGTGAGGTCTATTTGTATCTTCTACAGCTTGGTTGATTACATAGAAGTCCTTTGCGCCAAAGAACATCAAATTTGTCTCTAGAGGATATTCTGGTCTTTCTAGATTATCTGCTTCAGGGGAACTTGTTGAAGGTTCATAGACTAAAGCATTCTGGATCATGAAGGATTGAGCGCACACATCATTGGCACAATGATATTGACTATGAGGCATGTTGCAAGGGAAGCACCATTCTGACTCTTGTGCCAAATTGTTCTGAATCGGAAGAAGCGCTTGACTTGCACTAGGTGCTGGAAGAGAAGGCACGGGAGGAACAACTTACAAGGGTAGATCTGGATTAGGTAGTCATTTATCATTCTCCTTTTTGGGTGCGTATCTTTGATTTCCATAATGATTCCACCAAGGATGATTACTTTGGCCATGCGTCTGATTGAAATTGCCTCTATAGGCTTGCGCTTGTTGCTTTTCTAATGATATGACCTTGTTTGATAAATTTCTAATCAAGGCCTTCAATTCTTCATCTTCCTTTTACTATGATGGAGAGTAGGATGTTGAGGCAACTGGTTGTGTGCTTTGCTCAGGAACAAGAATAGGGGCCACAGAAGGCTGGGGCACTTGTGACATTTCTTGGAACAAGGGCATAGGTAGTCTAGGAGCCAAATTTCCCGCCTAAATAAGACTATTTTCTACCCTTACTGCAATACTATAATCAGTTGGTAAAGTCCTACCTCCCATGGATTGGATCATAACTGAAATGTCCTTGTTGAGTGCCTTCAGATAATACAGGAAAGCATGTTAGGATGTAGGTCTTACCACAAGAGGGATTCTGTCCCAAGTCTTCTGAAACCTGATGTTGAAATCAGTCATCTTCTCATTGGGTGCCCTCCTTGTTGTCGTTAGTTTCTCCACCAAAGATAGGTGATCTAACTTATCTTCAAAGTAATTACAAAGAGTTGTTCCCAGATCATCCTAGGTGTTAATTGATCCAAGTCTCAAGCCTCGGTACCATTGAAGTGCTTTACCTTTGAAAGAGGCTGTAAGCAGTCCTGACTGTCACATCATCATGTGTGATCAGATAGAGTGAACACACATTTTCTATATCTTGGATATGCTCCTGAGGGGTGAATTGATTCTCACCAGTAAAGTATGGAATACTCTTGAGCATGTCATTTAGCATATCATGTTGTACAGCCAGCAACAAGGGACTCCCTCCAACAAATTTTGCAAAGTTCCTAAGTGGAGGAGGTGGATGATGCATCATTGCAGGGCGCATAGGTTATCTGTTTTGAGGAGTTGAGTGGGCACAGTGCGCTGGAGATAGAGATGCACGCATGGGATTTCTAGAACGGACTCTTCTCAGGGATAGCTGGAGGTAATCAAAATAATCTTCATCTACTGCACTTCTTCTTATATGCACTCTTCTCATGAAAGGCACTCAGGGCTACTGAAATAGAGATCTTAAAATGTTGGGAGTCACCAAATGTGTTGAAATGAGCCTCCAAAGGCTGAAATAATAAGTCCACACACCAGAACTTAGAGATATGAAATTTGAGATTTCAATGTTTTTCCCACCGGGCGTGCCAAAAACTGATTGGTTTCTCAAACGTGCACCCACGTCTCGGATCTCGGAAGGCCCGAGGTGTTTGAGACCACAATGGAACCATCCCCAAGTTGTGGGACCTTGCGCGCTTGGGACAGATCTCCGGAGAAGGCCAGTTCCTCTATTTATTTCTATTTCTACTGTTAATGCTACTCCTAGTGCTAAAAAGGGGAAACTAAGCTAATAATGCCAAAGGACCAAGGATAGAAGGATGATATGAAAGGAAACTACACTAAAAGGTGATAGCACAAGAAAAAAGGGATGAACACTATCTATTTTGAGCGAGAATGAAAGGGAATGCGTGAAAGGAGGATAGGCACGAGTAGCACAGTGAAACACGTATTCACCAAACCATTCTCATGGAACACAACTAAATATGGAACTGCAAGGGACCTAAAATGGTACAGCCAACACACAACGCAAAAGAAAAGGAAAGGAGAAAGGAATGGAAACATGTTAGCATAGAGAATAGTCACAAAATGATGCTTCTATTACTTCTAGAAATGCCCAGAGTTGTTACAATGATGAAGGAGGCTGATATCCACATGCAAGAGCCAAATCTAAAGGTCTGCAACTCAAAATACAGAAAATATGGAGTCCTTAGAAAAATGCGTAAGGATCCAAAGTGTCTAGCATAACAAATGATCCTTGCTCTTACATTTATAGATGAATCCATGGAGGAAGAAGGGGAGAAAGAGGGAAAACAATTTTGAAACACAACCACCGACAGGAAGCATTGAATGCCTACAAATCCTCCTGGAGATTTGTGAAATATGCTTCCCCATGCCTATTTGGTGTGTTAAAGAAGAAAGGAGGGTGGATCATATTGAATCGGGTGGTTGGAGCAATCAAATCTGCTTATTAATGCTCAGAAAGATGTTTTCCCATTTCTCACCTACCAGATCTGCCAAAATTTGAATTTGAATTTTTGGCACTATAGCTGATGTCAGAAGCTATCTAACAAGTCCAGGCGCACACCACTATGAGCTCTATAGAAAAATATACAACTCTCAGAAGATGTCAAAGTCGTTGGCACATGCAAAACACGTGTCGTGTGTGGATTGGCTGAAATGATGGCCAACTGTGTAAATATTTGTCATTTCTACCACGTGTTGATCATTGATTTATTGCAAGGATTCTGCACCCTATTGGCACGCTTTGACTGGTTACACCTGGCACACTCAAGCATGTCAGAAGATGACCTGGCATAGAATGGCGCAAAGGATGGCGCGAGGACATGCATGGAAGAATGAGGCATGGGAAAAAGACAGAAGGAAGGCATGCAAGAGCGCGTGCAGAGGGAAAATGAAGCAAACTGGTGAGCAAAGAATGCATGTTCAAAGTGAAACTATTACAAAGTAATGGGCATGACATGCGAGGGGGCCAGGGACTTAGCTAATAGAAGCAAGTGCGGGGAGCACGGGAATGGAAGAAACTAATTAGGAAGAAGGTGAATGCGCGGAAGGTGGGTGCAAGGGAGAAGTAGAAGGAGAGAAAAGAAAGGGGCACATAGGAAACTACGACTAAGGGAACATTCCAAGTGAACTTAAGTGCGCACAACACTCCAATAAATAACTTTGAGCCAGAATGTGTATGTGAGTTACCCAAATTGCTAGGAGAGACATTTGGATAACAGTAACTCTTGATTTGGCTATATACTCTTACTATGATAAATACAAGTCCTCCATTCCTACATAACACTTTTTGATTTTTTTTGTTTAGCTTCTTTATCCTTGCACACTAACATGTTGGCACATTCTAAGAATAAAATACACAAAGTCAATAGAAAACATCAGTTTATCAGCTCCAAACTTCATATGGTATATTTATTTCTCCAAGTTAGGACCATACAGTTTGGTCAAGAATTTATATCTAGACCTGACCCATCTATACAGTCTTATACTAACATGTCTTCTAACTACACTTTCAAATTAATATCTTTCTTTAGTTCTTATAGTTCATTTGGGTCGACCTTTTTTAAACAAATCATCTATGGAACCTATTGGTGTAGGTGGTATTTTTCTTCACTTATTTAGTGTTATTCCACCTCACTAGGTGAGTCATCTCACATAGGTGGACATGGATCTAGGTGTCATCTTAGTTATGAAAGATTCTCTTACAGAATTTTTCATATGTGTAAGTGTGTCATAAGAGTTACATTCCCATTTGGGAAAGCAACTCCTCTTCTCCATTATGGAGGAATATTCTCTTACATGGGAGTTACGCATTCGCTCCCCTATATGTACACCACCTCTTTTGATCTATGTGAAGCCTAAGCCAAGCCAATCCATTCCATTCTACTCCATTTTTGAATCTTGAGCTCTCATATGCATGCACATTGCTTTATAAAGCTTGCTTACTTTAATCTCACAACTCCTACACTTTGATGAAGTGCAACTATTCGATGTGTGTGAATTCCTTCCAGGTGTTCACCCTTCACTCCTTCATGGTATTAGAGCTAGGGGACTGGAATCACGCTGCTCGCCCTTGTTGATCCATTGTGTAGTTGCTTCTGCAAGGCTCACTTTCTGCATGTGCCTTACTTGCATATTTTCATATTCTTCTGGTTATTTTTCAGTGGTTTGTTTTATGTGCTCCTTGCTTACATTACAGGTTGAAGTGGCTCGGTATTGCGCATCGCTCGTTGTTTGGTGACTTGGGTCATGTTTTTTATCACCAGTTTCCAGTGCTTCTGTGAAATCTGAGCCACTATCTACCTGAGAACTCACTGAGAGACTTCCGCTTAGCCTTCTCCATGCACTGCATTCCTCAAGCCTGTCTTCACTTCACCATCTGCATATGCATTCTTGTGTGTTTTGCTGAGTTAGGGGCGGTGGTGAATCTGTTTTAGGATCCTGATTGCTTCATTGTGGGTTTGCATGAGGACATCTGTGCTTGGTCTTTGTGTTCACTGGTATGGCTATTGGCTTTTTGTGCTCATACTTGTCTTGGCACCTCAGACTTGATCTCTAAACCTGCATGGTCATGGTTATCTCTGCACAACTGTTATCGGTGGTATCAAGGCACACAACTTAGTGTTTTTGTTCAGCAACACATGGTTCTGTGCATTGGGTTTTTTTTATCCATTGTTGATTATTACACACCACAGCACGTGTAGTTTGAAATTGGTCCTGCTCTCTGCTCAACCATTTTCTATTGTCTATTCGCATGTGGCTTCATCAACAGTCACTCCTTCTGTGGGTTTTATCTATGTCTCCCTGCTGTAGCTTGTGGATTCATTTGACCCAAACACGTGACAACCTGCATCAAACTTGGCACTATTCAGGTGGTTGATATCACACCCCTCCTCACACATGGAGCTTGGTAATGGCCTTCTCATCCTAATTAAATCCTTTTATGTTTTAAGGTAAAAAAATATTTATTTTGGCTTTAAATAAGCTTGGGTCTCCCTTTTAGTATTGTTTGGAGGTTAAAACAACCCCTTTTTAATGTTTTGAGGTGAAAAACATTTATTTCATGGCATTGTAATATTTTTGGGTTCCAATTTTACTTGTATCATTCCCTTCCTATGCATGTCGAAGACGGAGGGCAAGTTCCAGGGTTCATAGGAGGCTAATTCCCCCTTGCAAGCAAAACAAACCCTTGCTAAAATTTGATGTCGATTCCCATGAGCAGTCACATGATACTCTTTGCACTCATTTCAGGTGCTTTTTTAATTATTTTGCAAAGTTCATTGGCATTTTCCATCAGTTGCGGGAATTGTATTTTTGCTATAAATTTTGACTCGTTGCTCGCTTTTGAGCGCTTCTTTAGTCAAAGTTGCATGGTTTCTCGCAAATTATGTGATGACATTATTAGTTTTTGTAAACACACTACTTTATAAAGTGCCACATTCTGGGGGGGGTTCACTAGTACTCTTGGGCCTTGCACTACACGTAGACGCATTATCGGCCAAGTCTGACGTCTTGCTTTTGTGCACCTTGCACTTTTGATTCTGCATCATGGAGGGTGCTCTTTCTAGACTTGAGCGTCATAGGATATCTTTACATCCTCTGCCACTTCTCACCGGGAGAGGGAACTATTCAGCTTGGCATGCTTCCATGGAACATTACTTCACTCATGAATGTCTTTCACCCTTCTTACTTGGGCCAGTTCCTGCACCCACTGATCATCGTCATCTGGAGGACTTCCTTGACACTTGCGACCATGTTTTTGGTCACTTGATGATACATGTCTCCAGATATCTCTGGTTTCACGTGGTAAACTCAGATCCACCCCACCATGTCTAAAGCATTCTTCAGTCCCTCTATGGAGACCCTTCACATAGTGTCACCATTGTTGTTGATGCTGATCTAGTCATCTCCTCATCTTCTTTGTGTGATGACAGTTCCACTGACACAGACTCACTTGGTTCTACTTCTAATGACGAGGATTGTGCACCCAGTTCTGATGTCAAGAGTACTACAGAGGACTCTTCTCCTCCGTCTCTCACTATTTCAGAGAGTGTTGACACATCCCACATCTCATCAGATATCGAGTAGTCTCCTATTCAGTCTCATACAGTCATCACAACCACCTCTTTTCCACCTTTAGTGTGCGAGGCCCCTTCCACTCATTTACCTTCATTGGATGACTCATACCTATCAGACATTTCTCTTCTGTTTGTTGAGCTCCCTCATTGGGACGAGTATTTGCCTGACCTCAGTTGTCTTTTCACAGAGTACACTTGTGATGTACTACAGGTTCCTCATCCATCTACAGGTATTTCAGAGGAGTTCATTATCTCCATTGTTGGGAGTGCCCCTTCTGGGACTCTTACTACTTCCACTTTTCCGGAGACCTTCATTGATCCACCCTTGCTTGTGGATCCCTCTTCTGTTGTGCGGGTTCTGTTACCTTCACATCATTTGGACATCCTTTATGCGGGTGTTCACCCTTCACACTCTAACAGTTCTGCACTCATGACATTACCTTTGGTTCCTTTGCACTCACTTGCTAGACCTATGTCACACTTTTGTGGACCAGACTCAGAGTTCTTTGTGTTGCTACCTTTAGTTTCCTTTACGGAGTGGGTGGACTTACAACATGGCATTTCTGTCCTTCCTAAGGGAAGGCACATAGTTTGGTGTGGGTGGCTCTTCTTCAGTCCAGAGGCAGAGGATCTCGTCATCAACATTCTTCTGGGAGACCTCCTAGAGCTGCAGAGTTCAGATTCGTCTATCGCATCTTCTACATTCCTCTTGTCTCCCTCTTCTTCTCTCTTCTTCTTCTTTATGAGAGATTGCCTCTTTGTACATGGGTACCTTTACAGGATCGTCTATGGCCAGGACCCATCCTTAGCATCTTTCTTAGATTAGAGGGTGGACTTGTCTCTCTTTTGGGGGGGAGTTTTTCCCACTGGGTTTTCTCCTTTTACTCCACTTTTCGAGAGTTTCTTGTACGTGAGTACCTCATCAGGCTTTGTGTCGGGACCCATTTCTCTTTTCTGACTTGCCCCTCATCCTAAGTTACGATGAAGGGGGGGTGTTGGTGTAGGTGGTATTTTTCTTCACTTATTTAGTGTTAGTCCACCTCTCTAGGTGAGTCATCTCACTTAGGTGGACATGGATCTAGGTGTCATCTTAGTTATGATAGATTCTCTTACAGAATCTGTCATATGTGTAAGTGTGTCATAGGAGTTACATTCCCATTTGGTAAAGTAACTCCTCTTCTCCATTATGTAGGAATATTCTCTTACATGGGAGTTACACATCCACTCCCCTATATGTACACCACCTCTTTTGATCTATGCGAAGCCTAAGCCAAGCCAAGCCATTCCATTCTACTCCATTTTTGAATCTTGAGCTCTCATATGCATGGACATTGCTTTACAAAGCTTGATTGCTTTAATCTCGCAACTCCTACACTTTGGTGAAGTGCAACTATTCGATGCACGTGAATTCCTTCCAGGCCTTCGTCCTTCACTCCTTCAAAACGACAAATAAGTAAGTAAACACTACCTCATTTTCTAACCTGGAACTCCTACAGAAATGCACTAGAGAAATCAATTCATACACTTGCAATTGACACCCAAAGATCCCTAAATCTCGCACTATCACATCTGAAGTCATTAGTGCAACACTCACATCAAGTCTAAATCTTAAAACTAGGTCAAGGCAACCATATCTCTCATCTACAAGCACTCAAACATCCTCTCTCTCCAAGTATTTTAACAAGAGCGAATTCAAAGAAAACATGGTCAAAACAAGTGTCAAATCTGATTAATATATCTAGATATCACATGATAGGTAGAGAATGACATGTGGTTTAAGGTCTCTTCAGAATAGTGCCAATGTTGGTGGTACGTGAGGGTGCTCACAATCCTTATAATATTGATTTTGTAGGACTCTTCATTCATAGCTAGGGTTTTAGATGATGATCAATTCATATAGACAACATTGTTGCATGTGCGATAACTAGGGTTTAACACCGACAGACAAATCTAGGAAGGCAAGAACCACATAAAGCTATAGAAGTTGAATCAATGTGGGTCCAAGACCGTACAGTTTGGCTAAGACCGTATGCTACAGTTCTAACAATTTGGTATGGCCCCGACCTAGGTGATTTTACAATCCCAATTCTAGTTCTGAAGGTCATTTGGGCTCATATTACCCATTTCGAGCAATGTATGGTCCTAGATCTCTCCAGAAGTCATTTGTAATCAGTTAAGTGCCTATATATATTTGTTTTGTATTTTCTATTGTATGTTAGGTTATGAATATATGTTACATTCTTTTCATCTGATCTGAGTTACAAATATGAGTTATTATTTCTATTGTAATATCTTTGTAAGATTTGCCATCAACTATAATCAAATCTAAACCTAATTAAATTGACCTAAAATATAATTAAGGATTAAACAGAAAATAAATATTTGATATAAATTTCTTTATTGTAAAACTATATTTATATGGAAAGTTATTGTATGTCTATTATATAATATGTTTCTTTCATTGAACATTTTTATAGTTATAGTATTTTCCTTGATAATGGGAACACTGTTGAATTTTTAATGCGAGTATATATATACTTTTGTAGTACATTTGATAAATATAAAAAAACAAAAATTTATTTTATTAAGTAGCATTCCTATTTTTTATTTTATTTATATATATAAATGCATGCCCAAAAGTAATTGTATGTCTAATTATATAATATGTTTATTTCATTGAGAAATTATAATTATAGTATTTTCTTTAATAATTTTGGGGCACCATTGAATTTTTAATGAGAGCTATATAGATATTGAGTTACTTTTGTAGCATCTTTGATCAATATGGAAACAAAAAAGGGAAAAATTATTTCATCAAACAACATTCATATTATTATTTTATTCAGATATAACCGCATGTTTTCACGTACAAAGAAGTCGAGTCCTTGTTAACATAGCTGATTTCTGCCATGAGTTTTACCATGGATTTTGTGAATTTTGTTCCATTCAACTTGGGCGTAATAAGTATACACTAGAATTAATACTTCAAAATAAGTATACACTAGAATTAATACTTCAAAATTTGTGTATCCCAATGCGTACAACCTACGAGGACCATGACATAAGCAAAATGCCAAGAAATGTTAATGGTTGGCCATATCAAGGCTTGAGTAACGATGCTCTTGCTTTGAAGTTAGAGCCTAAGAAGGCCACGTCATTCATGTAGAGGCATGACAAAGGGGATGATGGTATTTTAGTTGATCATGGAAGAGGCATGAATGTGTTATTTTGAACATGTGTTTGTGTGTACCAAGCATAATGTGTTGTGTTTATTTCGAACAACATACCTTATCTACACTTCTAAGATATGGGTAACGATTTTGATTTATCACAACAAAATGTTCTCATCATCTTCATCTGATTTTGGTTTCCCACAAATAACAAAGACACATTGCTTATTGTTGGTGATATTGATGGTTTATATGATTATATTTTGCATGATTTATGTGGGTATTACAAACAACTAAGAAATATTATGCTTCAAAGTTCCTAGTTCCTTTGTGTCCCTCTCAATGTGTTTATGGAACTGGAGGAACCATTACTAATCATATTTGGTATGGAATGAAATGAAATGATATATATTTTTTAATTGCATCGACGAGATCTAACGGCCAATGCAACCTTAACCTTTAAAGTCCACAATATCTCGTCCATGAACAGAATAAGCTCCATCAATTATAAGATTGTGTCCATTGATGTACCCAGCCTCATCAGATGCCAAAAACACAAAAGCATTTGCCACATCATCGATAGTAAGCCTCTTCCCAGTAAAGGTGGCGCACCTCTCCATTTCATCCTCAAGAACCTCCTTAGGACACGTCCCATGGGACACCTCATCAAGCCACTCCTCAATCATCTTCGTCACAATCGCATAAGATGACACTGCATTGACACGTATGCCCACCTTCCCCAACTCCACTGCCCCACTCTTCATCAATCCCACCACTGCATGCTTGGCTGCCATGTAACCGTATGACGCATTGTCCGTCTTGACAAGCCCCAACACACTGCAATTGAAAAGAATGCAACCCTGCCCACGTGGCATCATGACCCTAGCCGCATGCTTCATCCCTAACATGGACCCGGTAACATTGACTGCCATGACTCGTTCCCAAGCATCCAACTGGACTTGTGTGATGGCGTTTCCGTGGGGATGCAACATGCCAGCATTGTTCAACATGATGTCCAGTCGTCCCTTCTCCTCCACGGCTCGATTTACAACCCCTTCCACGTGGCTTTCCAGTGCCACATCACACTTGACAAATGAAGCGTGGCCGTGAAGCTCTTGGCAGACTTTAGTCCCCGACTCCTCATCCACATCGGCAACGTACACGTAGGCACCTTCTGACACAAATTTCCTCGCTGTGGCTGCACCTGTGCCGTTGGATCCACCTGTAACAATTGCCACCTGGCCTTCCAATCTCCTCATCCTATACCAACAATTATAACAACACTAAGATTGAATTTCCAATTACTGTATAATATTTATTTAAAATCAACATTTCATAATTTATGATGAATCATGGATTGTGATCAATACATAAATTTAGATAAATGTTCCATAACTTTTACAAAAAAATATGTTTATTTCCATTATTATTAAAATTTAAAATAGTAACTATGTTTTCAGGTAGTTTTTAATTATTTTTTGGTACAGATTTCTGGGGTTGAGCTACTTTACTTGTCTATGTTTCCCAATCCACAAGTAAAAATGTTCCAAACAATCGGAATTTGAACTTAAAGTGCCTGTGAAATCAAAATTTGTTGACGGCTAACTAAAAATTTCAATTATTTACATACAAACTTGCATGATTTCCTCACATAAATACTAAGAAATTATATTTATAAAATGATGGATCTGTTAATTTTTTAGAATGTAATTGTGTATAGCAGCATTAATTTTATCAGTCATATAAAATTAAAATAGTCCCAAAAATCAATTTTTATCAGTCATACGAAATCAAAATCACTTAAAGTTTTTTTGGAGACATCTGATAAAATTGGAACGATACAGAGAAGATTAGCATGGCCCCTGCACAAGGATGACACACATAAAATCACCTAGAAAAAAAAGTCAAATTTTTATCAATCACATACATTCAAAATCACAATGGAAAACGGTGCATAAACAATCAATTTCCAGGCCTGATTCACTTCCAAGTAAAATAATAAGTGTCTATAAATAAGATCAAAAGACAAACAACCTCTGCTTTTCCATGATAGCAATCTCTCTTCCCACGGCTCAGTCTAAACATTACATGAGTTTGCAAGGCTGACTGGTCAACCAACCAATGATAAATTCACTCCAAAAAGTGGTAAACAACTCACTGATTGGTTGACCAATCAGCCTTACAAACTTGTGTGATGAACTCCCACCAACTGCTAATCTAAACAAAATTCTTAAACAATGCAGCAACGTAAACAGAAAAAGCAGAAGTGGTCACCACTCACCGAGGAAAGAAAACAAAATTTATACCTTATTGGAATAACTCTGTAAATGTTGCAGCAGCTTCACACGTCTATGGCAGGTTTCTCAATTTCAAGCCTGGGCGATGTCTGGATATTTAAAGAGATTTGTAAAATATTTGATTTCTTGTCCAATCGGGAGTTAATGCCCATTGGAAAACTTGAGAAGTTTTTAAGAAATTATTTTCGTCCTTTTTAAGTGATTGGTCTTGGCACTCAAAAAGTATCAATCTTTGGTGGATTCTTTGTAAGCTAAACAACGTCATCACTGAAATAATAATATGCTTAGATATTTAATTTAAGTATTTTGATTAAATATTTGAGAATCGGTTTTTTTGGTAGATTCTTTGTGAGTCAAATCACGTCATATTGATTATACATTTAATTTTAACATGTGAAATAACTGTCCCACTCGAAGGAAAAGTAGAGGAAAATGGTTACTATTGTCTGATCTCCACACTGCAAAGTCATGACGAGATGTCGGATCATTGTCTGTTGGTCATGAAAATTGAGAGAAAATGATGATTCCGAACCACATTTAATATTCCCACTACAAATACTGGCCATTAGTGGGGATTGAACATTATGTTCCCACATGCTAGACTCTTTCCATCTCACTTTATTTTTGCAATGTCATTTCACTAAATCAATATAAGTATAGATTAGATCAACAAGCCACCCAAACCGAGAAGTGGTGAGGTCTAAGTAAAAAGTTGTAAAATTGAAAATATTATAAGGTGAGACTATTATCAATGTTATTAATAACTTTGGTTCTAAATGTTGGGAAATTGAAAATGTTGTAATTAGAGTATGATGGTTTTTAGATATCAATTATTAGTTGAGTCCTTATTGTTATTGAGAAATGAATACACTCATTGATTGTTTGGTTAATGTGGGTGTCAACTAACTATATTTGATTATCAATAATTCAGTAGATGAATGGATAGGTTTAGAGGATTGTTAGATAGGGGACCCCCGCATCCAACATCCTAGACTTCCATCTAAACTCTTATTTTCAAAATTATTTCGTGGCATGAGGCTTAATCACGAACAATAATTGGAGGTATCAGGCACAACTTCTTTTTTGAGGCAAATCAATTGGCTTTATATTTCTATTGCCACATTTCCTCCCTTCACTACTAATGATAGTTTCCTCATGTCAGGGGTTGGTGATGTGTGCATAAATATTAAAACATCTTCTCATTCTCTTGGTTATAATATCATGATTTACTAAATGTCATCTTCCTCTGCATGTAGCTTGCACGACATGCAGAGGATGATGAGAGCCCAATTTTTCTTTGTATTGGGAGAAGTGAGAAATGTTGTCTCACGAATCCATTTCTAACCTGGAAGACTGAAAAAGGTGTTTGTAATTCAATTTGGGTAGATTTACTAGGCGATCGCAACAATGTTGTGTGGGGATAATATTGAAATGGAAATGAGAAGTAGTGTTGATCATTGATTGCCTCTATGTTTATGAACAACCTCTCACACTTTCTCATTGGTAAGGAGGTTGTAAAATACGTGGTTGAGCATTGTGAGGGAAAATTTAGGTGGATATTTGGATCTTTAAAATTCACTCATCTTCTAAAACCAAAGTATTTCCCCATATTTAGAGTTGATTACAAAGGGATTCTCTTGATAGCATTGTTCGTAAAACTTGAGAGCCATGTTTTTCTTCTACTAGAACATGTGGAGAAAATGTAGGATTTTCTCCAGATTTTCGCATTGCTGGTATTTTCATGGAAGTGGAGAGCATTCCCACTTTGGATTTTAATATTATTTTCCATCAAGTTTCTATATGTCCCCAAAATTAGAATGAAATATACCTAATGTGGTAGTTATAACATTAAGGAATCTCATGAGATTTACCATTTTTTTGTCCATAATGGCAGTTTGGATGGGCTAAAAGGGATTTGAAAAATGGAATGGAGGGTGGTTATTTAGGGGAACACAAGTTAAGGGGACATCTAATGGTCATCCATAAAATAGGATCTCTCACGATGCTTTATCTTCCAAGGATAATGTGGAACATCACAAGGAGAAAAGGCCCATAGAAAGTCATAGGGAGAAAGGGTAACATGGGATGATCATGATAAAAAAATTTAAATCAATTAAAATTAGAAGAAGGGAATAGGGTAAGAGTGGTTGAAGGAAGATACATATTATAATTGAATATATTCAATCTACAACAATAGACATGGAAGTAAAAGAAAATAACTTGAGAATCCAAATCAAAGAGGCCAGATAATCTTGGGTACAAGGAGAAAGAAGAATGACATACAAGTAAAGAGAGGTCATAGAGAGACATGATAGGCTACAAATATGATATGAAATATATATACACACGATAGGGATGTAAAGTAATGGAAGAATATCCAAAGGATGATAATACCAACAAATTGGAAAAAGACTTCCTTAAAGACCAATTGTAATGGATAAGGGTATCCCATTAGGAAACATGATTGGTAAAGTGATAAGAGGAAAATGGGACAAACATATTATAGTTATCATGAAAACATGGAATATCATAACATGATAGTAAGGAACAAAAGTTTTCTAGGGGCATACAATTCTACCTAGACAACACCTAGATGAAGGACCTAACCCCTGTTTATTAAGAAGAGAGAAGGAGATAATGGGAAAAAGTGAAGGCAAAATGCAAGAAATTGGCATAGTTAAAAAATACAAAATCCCAAAACAACCACTAAATGATATATAATAAATAGGGACTCAACCCCCTCAAAAGCACTTTATTGAGGTAAGATAGAATTGTAGAGGTTACTCTTTGAGGAGAGTAACTACGTTATATTTATTTTCATTTGATTCAAAAAAATTAGGAGAATGGATGTCATGAAGATTAATAAATTTAACTGAAAATAATGCAGCCACACATGACCCTTCAAATTACTATATAAAGTTTGATTAGTGTGACTAATGTAAATATAAAGGGAAAGGAAGAAGAGACACCAAATTACACATATTGAGGATTTGTACTTTTCGATTCCAATATAAATTTCATCAAGATTTTAAGTGGGAATTATAATTAATTTTTAAAAAATTGTATAAGATATTGAATCCAACATTGAATAGGTGGAAACAAAAAGGGGTATAGAAAATGTCATAGTGCAAATGGGTAGTTTATATATATGGTAAAATAAGGGGTATTTATAATTAAAAGTTGTATTGGTATGGGGTGTTAATAATAGAAGATTGAGATGTAGATTTGAAAACAAGGGTATTTTTTTTAATCCTAGAAACACACATGATAGGCCATAACATTTATATAGAGAATCATGTGTGCATAATATATTTCACCAACACCCCCTAAGTACAACTTAGGAAAGTCATACAAAAAAAGGGGGCTTATATTCCTTTGAAATAAGTCCTAACAATTAGGTCTAATGAGGTACCCATGTAGAATAAGGGAAAAAAAACCAACATATTCATTGAAAGGTGCTAAGATTTGCCACAAGGATATCCAAGAAATAATTAAAAACGCCCAAAATGAATGGAGAATTATTAAGAAATTAAACCAAAAAAAAAATTACACACTAATAATATGACATGTTGTAAACACAATGTTCATGAAAATATATATCATATAATGGTCCATCATAGGAGGTTATTCTAATTTATGTAATTTACAATTAATGGTGCATAATCATAACAAAAACATTAATACTTACAACAATGATAAATGATAGCTCAAATACATAAGAGGATATCCAGATGTGCAGACAAGAGAAATAGATTAATTTGAGACTAAAGATGTTTCGTTTATAAGACTGAAGATGGAAAATAACCCACTCTAGGACCATATAAATTTTGTACAGTCTTTCCCTAATTTTATACAGTCGTGACTGGTACTGTATGGTATTTTACCCTTTTGCAATGAGGGTCTTAACTTTTTATTCCCTTTTCTTGTCTCAAAATTTACATCATTGTATGTCATCCTTGTTCACACAACCTATAATGAGCTGTAAAAAAGTGAAAACCCTACATTCCTTAAAAAAACATTTCATCAAAGCATTAGATAAGAAAAGGATAAATCATGTGTATGCTGAGGGTAGAATACCCTTATAGGTCAACCCATACTAAACGAATCCAAGTGTTGCACTACATTCCCATGAGCGAGATCAAGCCTCGTGTAGTTTTCCTAGGTTTAAATGTAAGTGTAAATGTGATCTAAGAGAATCCCTTATGAGTGTCTACATGTCACTTAACATAAAGATATTGGTAGACTAGCTATGGAGTAAATAATGTACCCAATGTAATATTAATGTGATGTAGTGTGCTTCAATTGATAGACTAAACCCTTTAGTCCCTTAAGTACCTTTTCCAATGTATGGAGTGACTTTTCTCTTGCTAAGACATGGCTCTAGGACCTTTGCATGCTTATAAATGGAGGAAACTATAATATTTGACTTGATTGAGGGCTTTATACCTATAATATTGGTTGCTCTAAGTGATGTGAAAATACTATTGGAAGATTTAGGAGAACCTTGAAATTTTTTGGATTGATATTTGCAATAGGATCTTATGAAAGTTATAGGTGAGTAATGTGATACTGAATTTCTTATTTAGCATTTTGTATGTGAAATATTATAATAAGGCCAACCGTAGGAAGATGAAATTATCCATTTTAGATTTTCAAATTGAAAGCAGAGATAGATGATACAAAGAGGAAGGACTATACAAATCAATCAAGGTTGTAGTCCATTTTATCCCTAATTGTATGGTGTTTCTTAGGTAATTCGTGAATCAAAACCAAATGTTCTAGAATGATACCTAGAGGTAATTTACTTTATTAGTTAATAAATAGTTCTTAAAGGAAATACATAGCAAAGTGTGGAGATGAGTAAGTCAAGAAAGTACAAGAGAGATGTATTGATTGGACTTAGTATGTGATAATTATCCTTGCAAGGGAACATAGGAAAAAATTTCATTGCCAAAATATAAATTACCAAATTTGAGTTTCTACATTTCCCCCCTTTTTAAGTGTGTAATTGAAAATTGCATCTTAAAGGAAAAAATATTTGCATGTGTACACAAACTTTGTATTCTCTTGATATTTTTTTCTGATGTATTGGTGTTGGCATGATCCATGGTGAAACCTACAATACAGAGTGTATTCAATGTCTATGATAGAAATTGAATCATAACTCAGAATGTAAATAACTCATGTAACTTTTGAAAAATTGAACTTGCAAAAAGTAAAGTAAAGGAGATGAAAAAAATGGAAAGAATACATTTTTTCATCCTATAGAGGGAGGATATCTCATTTTTGTTTACTTTGGATACTTGGAGTTGTTACCAAAATGCCAAAGTATTAGAGTTATCAATCACTAATTGTGCCCAAGAAGAAACTGGGTGTTGAGTGCATGCAACCCAACACAAAAGAGGAGAAAGGAACCGAAATACCATATTAAGAGAGAATATTATATATCAAAATATTGATATATTTCACTACAAATTTGAAAGATGAAATCAAGGACTACCTTTGAATTGAACTTAGCCTTTTTGATACCTTTTATAACCCTGTAGACCACACAACTACATATAAATGTAAGCCCAAATTTTTACATAAACCACACAGTCAAAAAATAATGGATGTACCATGCACCCATTATTTGTTGTACAACTAATATTGAGTGTTATAAATTCTAAGATAACATAGATGAGAATAAGACAAATGTCCCCAAACCATGTTTTTATAATTGTATCTAAGTAATGTACCAGTGAAGAAATGAAGTACTCATGCCCAATTTATAATGAATTTTATTATGTCATATGTGTTTGAAGTTACATCAAAATTATGAAAATAGTTGTAGGATTCTAAAACAATTAAAAAATTATGAGAATATACCCTTATCCAGGAACATCCAATAGGGTCAAGACTATATTATGTTCTTGACCATAAGTGTAGGGTTTTGAGTAGTATTAATTTTTGCCACTTTTTAGTATTTGCACATATTTCTGAGAATTTTTACCAGGTTAAAACATGTTCATGTGTCTTGTAGTATGCATGTATCATATGTAAATGTATAATATATCCCAATGAATTCCCCCTCTTTTAAGTCACATGTCATAGATCAATTAAGTACACAGCTCAAAAGAAAATATGTATACCCAAGTTAGATAAGTTGTATAATCTATGTTGGATCACATAGAAGGATGGAATAATGGCCACCATTGGGAACCTATACCTATAAAATGGGTTGTGCATGTTGGATACAATGGCACATAGATATAGAACATGCAATATAAAACAAGAACGAATAGCAATAGTACATGTACAGAGAAGTAGAAACAATACTGTAGAGATAGTCAATCAAGATATGATGAGTAATATCATAGAGAATAGTCACATGAATGAATAAATCTGAATATAAGGGACACCCATGGTATGAAAAGGAAAACACAATTGAAGGCGCTTTAGGAAACGTACCTAATAAGGGTCCCATAAGAAAGAATGTTGAACCCATACAACGGAATAGGCTTAGGCCCTATGAGTGTCAAAAGAGAAGAAGGATGCTCATGTATAATCTATATAGTAATCACACTATGTATCATAGAAGATCATATATGGAAATAAACTTGATGAATAGTATGAACATATAGGTATCTATCAGTATTAATAGGAGAGACTGACAATGTTTGAAGTGACTTTTTTCTTGTTAAGACATGGCTCTAAGACCTTTGTATGCTTGGAAATGGAGGAAGCTAAACTATTTTACTTGGTTGAGTGCTTCATACCTATATAATTTTCTTCTCTAAGTTATGTTCAACTACTTTTGAAATATTTCGTAAATCCTTGAGTGCATTTGGATTGATATTTACAATGAGAGCTTATAAAAGTGTCAGATACATAATAAAGTGATATTGAATTTCTTATATATCCTTTTGTAGGTAAAATTTTATTGAACCTAGGAATATAAAATGATTATTTTTAAGACATTAAAATTTAAAAGAAGAGTTATAAGATATAAATATGTAGGACCGTATAAGTTGGGCAAGGCCGTAGTCCATTCTAGCCCTAATTGTGAAGTTTTGCCTAGGAAGATTTTGATGTAATACCAAAAGTTATATAATTATTCCTAGAGGTAATTTATTACTTTGGTTAATTAATAATTCTTAAATGAATGACAAATCAAAGTGTGGGGATGAACAAATCATGAAAAAAATAGAGAAATGTACTTATTAAACTTACAATGTGAGCACTTATCTTAGTAAGGGAACATAACCAAACTTGTCATTGTCAAAAGATAAGTTAATTTTTTTTAGTATTTACAAGAATAAAATCTCTCCAAAAAAACAAACATTTTACAAATGTATTATGAAAGTATAAATCTATTATTTACCCATTGGTATACTATTCCACATTTTCTAATAATTGAATATACAAAGAATAAAAAAACTTATATGCAAGATCAAGTTACCCTTTCCCTATTGGCCACAAATGGGAACATGTTAGGTTGTGGAGCCTATTTTCATGTGTGAAAGTTTTGAATACTGTACACTTTCCATAGTTGTTTTGCCGGGGTTTAGGGCTGGGTCGGGCCTTGACCAGGTTTTGGGTGCGACAGCCCCCGGTAGTAGGGGTTCGAGGGCACAACCCCTGAAAAAAATTAGTGCAAATTCACAGCACCCCCAAAATGACCTATGGATATACTTTTCTAAGGCAAGTCATTTGGTGTGAATGCACAACATTGAGTTTTCTCCAAGGTGTGGGACCTTGCAAGGTGAGAAAACTCTCCAGATTGAAGCTGGTTCTTACTCCTCTGTTTAGGTGTATGCATGCAATTCTTGCAGAGGTTCTGATTCAAAATTCCTACTCTAAAACTACCAAGGAGACAAGGTTGAGAGAAAACATGGAAATGGAAACAAAACTAAGCAAAAACAACAGAAAGGTGATACACCAAAGGAGTGATGAACTCCTTGCTTTGCAAAAATAGACACAAATCATGAAGATGCAGCAACAAAACATGCACAAATTACCAGAATGCAATGAAGGATCAGAAGACAATAATAACTGCATGAGAGGATTGAAAATTGATCACAAAACATACATTATCATGCCCAAATTTGATACAATACGTTCCATTGGCAAAGAGGCAAAAAACGTGTTACAATCTCCATGGGAGGTCTGAAACTCCTTCAAATCCACCTGCTAAGGAGGAAAGAAGAGCTTGCAGAAGCAAGAACATCCAACTTTACAAAATGAGCTAAAAACTGGCTTTTAACCATGAAGCAGAATGGAAGAAAGGAGAAAACGCGGGAAAATCTGATTTGAGATCTCCAACCACTGACAAGATTCATTAAAATGGCAAGGGTACCTCTAAAATCCACTTCCCAATGCATTTTCGAGCCATGCAAGAGAAGAAATTTCCCATACCTCATTAAATCTGGTAGATGGAAATCTGATTTTTTCTCTTTTCCAGTGCCAGAGACGTTTTTTCAAATTTTCTCCCACGAATCTTCACCAAAATCCAAAATTGAGGGGTCCAACGTGTGGAGAATTTCAACAGATTTCCAATGATATAAAAAATGCAAAAATCTGAGCTCTGGATCAAAAGATATGGCCCTCTGAAGATTTAGGGAAAAAATGGTGAAAAACAGAGTCAAAATTCAGGTCGGCGGGGTCAAACTTTAAAATTTTCCCTTTTGGAAAATTTTCCCAAAAATCTCCTGCACCTCCACCACTCCGCTGACATGTGTCTTTCCCAATTCGTTGATGGAAACATGGGCTCAAACTTCACTTTTCTCCTTTTGATTTCACATTGGGAAAATTTCCCAAAATTTCCCCGCGCTCCGCTCTTCCGGTGACACGTGTCGGCTTCTGGTTGCTTGGCGGGGATGCGCTTCAACATTTGCCTTTGCCCCTTTCTGCAGGTTTTGGCAAATTTCGCCAAAACCTTCATGCGCCTCCGATTCCCGCCACTGACACGTGGACACGTGGTCGCCTTCCATTTTTCATTTTCTTCCGGGCTTGCAAAACAATTTTGGATTTTTAGCCTTCGCTAAAAGGACTTTTTCTCCATCCTCCGCGGGCCTGCGGGCCAAAATTTTCCTTTTGTGCCTCCGCCAACTCTCTTGGCAAATTTTCCAACTTACCTCCGCCGGCCCGACCTCCGCCACCACGTGGCACCATTTCATTGGCCGCGGGCATGTCTAGGGAAAATTTCCCCAAAAAACTCCGCCGAGCCATAACTTTCAAAAATTACAAGGAGTTAGGAGGAAAATTTTACCTTTCTGGAAAGGTGAGAAAATTCTCTATCTGATGAAGCCATTTCCAGAATATTTTGAGTGCCTGAAATGTGTGAAAATTTTATATTGAAGCACAAGGAAGGAAAGAAAGAAGGCAAGTTAGCCAAAATAAGCAGGGGGCTCATTTTGGATAACAATTTTGGTGACTCAGAGGGGTCATCTTCCTGCTAGATGAATGATCAGTGGCCTTTGAAGCATCCATTGGGCATGGAGTCAAGCCTGATAAACAATTCTGATCTGAACTATGAAAATCTGACCTCTGAGCCACTTGGAAACCCACTGAAACTTGGAGTTGTTTTTCACCAAAATGCCACTGAAATGGACTGTGCAAGAGCAACCAAAACAACACCAAAAACTATGTACAAAACTGAAAATCATACATACCCCAAATGGATATGCAGAGTGTGCACAAGCACTTCTTCTGCTGAAAGCAAACCTACCTACTCTACTCTAACTAGAAGCAAAGGTAAGCTAAACAAACCCTGCAACTGGTTGTGCAAAATAGCTTCCTTTCTTCAAAATGGGCAGCCATGCAAATGATTTGGAGCTGAGTATGGCTGGTTGGATGAGTGAAAAATCAACAAGAAGCTGGTCTTCTACCCAAATTAGCAAGGTGTCAACTGAAAGCAAATTGAATACCTCTTTTAGTTGCTCTACATTTGGATTGAAGAGGTATGGCAGCTGATCCTTGGTACTTTGATAGCTCATCCTCATGCTTAGAAGCAAGCATGACTAGTTTTGACTTCTCCTTTGGCTCCAATGAAGCCAAATACCTGATTGGGCAAGGTTTGATCCATTTGATATGCCCATTGCTCTGATTTTCAACTCCAAAAATGGAGTCTTCTTGTGGACCTTCTTGGATGGATGATGTGGAAGAGGTGGTGAAAATCTTTTGCTCTTCCCCTTCCTTTTCCCATGAAGTACATGGAAGATATAAATCTTCCAAACTTGGTTCCAATGAGCTATCACAAAACACAGGCTGCTGTTTTTCAATGTTCTCCTTTGTGGCAGCAGGCTCTTGATGTTGGAGAATGAATGGTGGAGAAGAGAATGTTGTAATTTCAGTTGGCTCCTCCTCAAGACATTCCTCTAAGTCTGATAAACAATCAAACTCTTCACTGTCCCGCTGCAACAAAGCTTTTCCCTCTTGCATGGTGACCTCCAAATCTGCATTTTCTTCACCATGTGTAGCTTCATTCTCAAACATGAAACTTGTCAATTCGAACTCATCCAAAAAATAGATTTTTGGAGAGATGAAGTGGGAGAGAAACATGAAATTTCTTGTGCCTTTTGCTCACAATTTGGACCTATTTTGTTCACCTCCATAATGGCTTCATCAATCAAATCAGCCCCTTCAAATGAAAGCAAAAATGTATCAATAATGCTTCCTTCTTCTGCTGTTGCAAAAACTGACTTGATCTCATCCATTTGCTCCTCAAAAATGGGATTTTGAGCTGGTTTTTCTTCCTCCATGATGACTGATTTTGCAGTGCAAATTGGATCAGCATTCTCTTTGGGCAAAGTGCCAACATGGACACCCAACTCATCACCAACAGACTGCTGATTCTTTTCCTCTTGTTCTTGTTCTTCTTCTGCTGCAAACTCAGCCTCAACCACCACCTTTTCTTCAACTCCAACCTCCTCTTTAGGCTTCACCATCAAGGGGATTTTTGTAATCCTGAATTTGAGAGCCCAACTCTTCAGATTTTCTATCATTTCTTCTCTGTTGGGTTCCTCTTCTTGCTGTTCTCCTTGACTGGTCTTCTGATTTTCATCTTCCCAACATGGATCTGGGAATGCAAGAGGATGGATGGGTTGTGACTCAATTGATTTTGTAATTTTTGTGTGGTTTTGGAGGAGGTAAAACTTCTTGTTTCTTTGGAGGGAATGGCTGTTTGGAAGGGAAAAGAGTAGAGAAATTGAGGTGGGATGGGAGACTAGGAGATGGAGAAATGGGATCAACATTTGGGGCAGCATATGGGAAACTTGAAGCTTGACACTGCTGAAATGATAAAGCTTGAGAGGGTGAAAAAGAAAGACAAGGAGTTGTTGAATGACTTACCCATTGACAAGGTTGATTCAGACTTTGTCTCATATGCTTCTATCTCCTCAATCCATTGTGCAAGTTGGGGCAGCATTTCAACCATGAAGTCTAGCTTCTCCTGAGGGCTGTAGTGTCTTGGAATAGGGCCTCCCCATGGACAGGGTGCTCTGAAACCAATCTGAAATGCCTTCATTTGTGCTTGAGCCCTTGATTGCACCATGTTTACCTCCATCTTTTGGATCTTCTCCAACAAATTTGCATTTTCTTCTTGACTGCCCTCACAATCTGCATACCCTTGTGCTTGACATGCTTCATAGCCAAACTGATTTTGGCATTGCTCATATGGATATGCATACTAGTTTTGAATTTGATCAAAATGCTGATCTGGAGGATTTGAGAAACATGTTGGAGGTGGGAAACATTGCTGCTATTGTAAATGTGAATCCCATGATGGAAATGAAGTCATGATTGCACAACTTCATGGAATGAAAGAAAATGGAAGAGATGGAAGGAAGAATGGATGAAAAATGAATGAAAATGAATGAAAAGAAAGGTCTGCAACTTCAGAGATGGGTTGTTTACCAGATGGAGTCGCCAGATGTGCTTTTGAATATGCCTCCAAAGGCTGAAATCTTCACAGGAACACACCAACCTACAAAAATATGAAGTGGAAGACCTCTAAGGTCCCACTGGGCGTGCCAAAACTGTTAGTGCAAATTCACAGCACCCCCAAAATGACCTATGGATCTGCTTTTCTAAGGCAATGTCATTTGGTGTGAATGCACAACATTGAGTTTTCTCCAAGGTGTGGGACCTTGCAAGGTGAGAAAACTCTCCAGATTGAAGTTGGTTCTTACTCCTCTGTTTAGGTGTATGCATGCAATTCTTGCAGAGGTTCTGATTCAAAATTCCTACTCTAAAACTACCAAGGAGATAGGGTTGAGAGAAAACATGGAAATGGAAACAAAACTAAGCAAAAAAACAGAAAGGTGATACACCAAAGGAGTGCTGAACTCCTTGCTTTGCAAAAATAGACACAGATCATGAAGATGCAACAACAAAACATGCACAAATTACCAGAATGCAATGAAGGATCAGAAGACAATAATAACTGCATGAGAGGATTGAAAATTGATCACAAAACATACATTATCATGCCCAAATTTGATACAATATGTTCCATTGGAAAAGAGGCAAAAAACGTGTTACAATCTCCATGGGAGGTCTGAAACTCCTTCAAATCCACCTGCTAAGGAGGAAAGAAGAGCTTGCAGAAGCAAGAACATCCAACATTTACAAAATGAGCCAAAACTGGCTTTTAACCATGAAGCAGAATGGAAGAAAGGAGAAAATGCGGGAAAATCTGATTTTGAGATCTCCAACCACTGACAAGATTCATTAAAATGGCAAGGGTACCTCTAAAAATCCACTTCCCAATGCATTTGAGCCACAAGACAAGAAATTTCCCATACCTCATTAAATCTGGTAGATGAAATATCTGATTTTTTACCTTTTCCAGTGCCATAGACGTTTTTTCCAATTTTCTCCCATGAATCTTCACCAAAATCCAAAATTGAAGGGGTCCAATGTGTGGAGAATTTCACCATCTTTCCAATGATATAAAGAATGCAAAAATCTGAGCTCTGGATCAAAAGATATGGCCCTCTGAAGATTTAGGGCAAAAATGGCGAAAAATAGAGTCAAAATTGGGTCGGTGGGGTCAAACTTTAAAATTTTCCCTTTTGGAAAATTTTCCCAAAAATCTCCTGCGCCTCCACCACTCTGCTGCACATGTCACTTCCCAATTCGCTGATGGAAACATGGGCTCAAACTTCACTTTTCTCCTTTTGATTTTTCATTGGGAAAAATTCCCAAAATTTCCCGCGCACTGCCACTCCGCTCTCCACCGCTCCGCTGACATGTGTCGGCTTCTGGTTGCTTGGCGGGGATGCATGCTTCAACATTTTTCCTTTGCGCCTTTATGCAATTTTGGAAAATTTCCCAAAACCTTCTGCACCCTCCGATTCCCGCCACCGATGGACACGTGTCCTTCTTCATTGCTCGACGGGCCTTCTAAACTTTTCTCCATCCTCCGCGCATGAGGCTACCCCTCTATGAGCTGCAGGCCAGTTTTTTCCTTTGCACCCTCCGCCAAATCTCTTGGAAAATTTTCCAACTTCCCTCCACTGCCCCGACCTCTGCACTACCATGTGGCATCATTCTCATTGGATGCGGGCCTGTCTAAGGGAAAATTTCCCCAAAAAACTCTGCCAAGCCATAACTTTCAAAATATTACAAGGAGTTAGGAGGAAAATTTTACCTTTCTAGAAAGGTGAGAAAATTCTCTATCTGATGAAGCCATTTCCAGAAAACCTTTGAGTGCCTGAAATGTGTGAAAATTGAAGTTAAGCACAAGGAAGGAAAGAAAGAAGGCAAGTTAGCCAAAATAAGCAGGGGGCTCATATTTGATACTCATCCGCATGTTTTATCCCTTATTTCCTAACAGAACATGTGATAGGCTTCTATAGAGATGAGATCTATTTACAATGGTGGTATTTAATGCTAGTGGAATTAAATGTAGACTTATCATATTTGAAGCCTAAAGACATGCACAAGGGATACTTAATATGGTTAAGATAAATTAATATTAGTGCACATAGAATATTACACCAACACCCCCTTAAGTGTAATTGAATATGCCTATACATAACCAGATGGATAATAATCCTCTAAAAATGGGTCCCAAAAATTAGGCATGGTGAGGTATTATTTACACCTTAGTTATATTTTAGGTTTGGAAAGTACACAACACTAAAGTGGATGTAAGTATTTGCAACAAGTAGATTATCCTAATCGAATTAGCTTCCAACATAAATTATACACACTTAGAATAATGAATTTAAAATGTAAATAATTGAAATGGTTAATAAACGATAAGTGCATTCTAAAATACACAAGATGATGATAAAATTAGCTATTTAGGGTAGGACAATGAGAATCTTGATGTGTAGGATGGTGAAACAGGATGATCTATAAATTTAGATTCTGCAATGGAAGTTTTGAAACTAAAAAACCCAATTATCATCTATAAAATAGTTTCTTTCATGATGTTTTGTCTTCTTATGATAGTTTGGAGCATCACAAGGATATAATGCCCAAAAAAAATCCTTGAGGAGAAAGGAAAACACAAGCTCACCACGATACAAAAATACTTTAAACCAATTAAAATTAGTAGAGGGAAATGGGATAAGAGTGGTTGAAGGAAGATACATACTACAAATTAAAGAGATTCAATCCATAATAGTAAACATGGAAGTAAAATAAAAATAACTTCAGAAAACAAATTGAGAAGAATTTCATAAAAGTAAAGAGAGTTCATAGAGAGACATGTCAAGATGTAAATAAGAAAATAAATGGATAGATGTGATAGAGATGCAAAGTAATGCAGGACTATAGAAAGTATGATAATACTAGAAAATTGTAAAAGGGATCCTTAAATACCAATTTTAATGGATAGGGTTTGTCAACACCAATCTGGAACTCTGATAATATTTCACTGGGAACTCCTCGTGCTATGATTATTTCAGTAATGCACAACTTTTGGTTTGGTAGTAGTAATATGGAAACACAATAGGAGACATAACACAAGAATACCATATACTATGACATAAAAGAATGATGAAAAATCTGAAACACAACTGTAAAATATATTATTAACATGAAATTGGTGCAATCTCACCCATGAATTACTCCAAGTGTTACCAACTCCACTTTTTTCCAACAATAGTTATGGGATAAACTTCACAATTACTCATCTTGGTGGCTTCCTTAACACACATTCACAATGAATCATTTATTCATAAAATAATTATGACAACTTTATTATATGATAAATGAGATGGGGTGGCCTCTCTATTTATAGAAATTCAGGCTTATCCACCCAATCTCTAGGAAATATCTTCCAGCTAATTATATTCCATGCCTAAAATCTTACCTTTACATGTAGGCTTATCTTTTAAGATAAGATATACATTATCATCTCACATGGATTGCACCTTTATAGATATTACACAAATTTACTCTACAAAATATTTATGACATCACTCCTTGTCATTATTACAAATATAATATTTCTAATTCTAAATCAAGTAGACCCTACTTATCCTAACTTTGACATTTTAATATTAACAAGACCACTTACAAAAAATATTTACTTTTTACCACAACATTCCTATTGTAAGTTGATTGTTACCATACTATACTTTATTGGCGGCGACGTACTTGCAGTTTCGTTATCTTCTAGTGGACGCTACTACTAACTATACTTAACAACACCTTATTCCTAATATATACTTTAAGGAAATAGAAATCATGGAGGAAAATTTTAGTGTCGACATCTTCCCCCTCCCTAGCTTCTACTCCATCCTCGGAGTAGACTATTATGGACATTTTGAATATGGTGCCTAGAAAATCTTTAACTTGTCGTGGTTGACCCATTTCATAATGGGAGTACCATCCAATTCTTCCAGACGATATGTACCATTTTCATACACAACTACTATTCTATAGGTCCCCATCCATTTGGGAAGAAGTTTTCTATGCCTAATCTTTTGTATCGGGAATCATATACTAGGACTAAAGCATTCACCTGAAATGGAGACAAGAGGATATTTTGATCAAAGTATTCTTCTGCTTCATTTTCTTCTTATAGCTTATATCCTTCACTATGTCCATCATTTCCTCTAGAAAATGAAGATGTACTAACATTTCCTTTACCGAATCACTTTCATCCATCCTTTCATTCTTCATAACTCTCTCGGTGGGAATATCAAACTCAATAGGAAGAACAAGATCAATGTCATAAGCCAACTGAAATGGGGAGTATCTTATTGCTGACTTTGATGTTGCCCTATATTCTCATAATTTTACATGAATCCTTTTATCCCACTTATGTACCTGTAAAGTTGTATCTTTTGCTAGGATTTGACACAATACATAATTTGTTCGCTCCACATGTCCATTTGTGTTTGGCTTGTAAGTTGTTGCCATCTTGTGCTTAATAGAAAAATTATTTACTAGGGCTTCTACCACCTCATTACTGAAGTGGATTCCTTGATCTGTTACAATTTCTAATGGATAACCAAATCTGGTGACAATGTGTCCATACATGAACCTTGCCACTTCATCCATGGAAGTTTTTTTCAAGGGCCTAGCTTTAACCAACTTGGTTAAATAATCTGTGGCAACTACAATATACTTATTTTGGCATGGGGTAGTTGGAATTAGACCTACAATATCTATTCCCCACTTTTCAAAGGGACCAAGTGGAAGAATAGCGCATAATGGAGCTGATGAAGTCTTATGGTTCTCATGTGTTTGAAAAATACCACATGTCTTACAATAATTATAACAATCTCTAAAAAGAGTGGGCCAGTGATAACTTGCATCCAAGATCCTTCTTGTTGTAATTTGTTTAGATAATTTTCCTCCACATGTATCATTGTATAATTCTTCTATTAGCTCCTTCCCTTGATCACGTCCAACTTCCGTCTTGTATTTCCCATCAAGCCGTATCTGAAATAATACTCCATTCATAATAAAATATGGACTACTAGCTTGAGTAATCTTCCTCTTAATCTTTGCATTGGCACCATCAGGAAACTTGAAATCATTCAGATAATTCCAAATATCTATGTATTCACTAGGGATTGTGTCAAGGGATAACAATTCTTTATTTGGGAAATCATCATCATCACAAGATGAACATAAACCATCATATGCTTGAGAGAGTGCATCTGTATTGACATGCTTCTTTCATGGCCTATCTATAATATCAAGTTCAAATTCTTGTAGCAAAATTATCCATATTGTTATCCTTCCTGATGGGTTAGGCTTATTTACAGTATATTTTAGATCCTGATGATCTGTTACAACTATAAATTTCTACCCTAGCAAGTAATTTCTAAACTTCTTTACAACAAAAATGATAGCTACAACCTCTTTTTCAATTACAGTATAATTTACATCAGCACTGCTCATTTGTCTACTCCCAAAGTAAACTGGATGATCATTACCATTTTCATACTTTTGGCTCAGAGTACTCCTTATTGTTGCATCTGAAGCATCAGTATACACAATGAATGGCTTTCTCTAGTCTAGATTCTTTAAAACAGGTGAAGACACCAAATCTTCCTTTATTTGTTCGAAAGCTTCATGCGCCTTCTTTCCTGGTTCATAAGTAACATCCTTCTTCAAGAACTGGGTTAGTGGCTGTGAAATCTTTGAGAAATTATTGATGAACCTTATATAGTAACCCATGTGGCCTCAAAATGATCTCAACTTACTTCTATTCATAGGAAATGGTAACTCTTTGATTTTTGAAACTTTATCAGGATCGATACCAATACCATCTTTGGATATAACATGCCCTAAAAAAATTCTTTTAGAGAATCTAAAGACACACTTTGTAGGGTTTAGTGAGGCTTGTGCTTCATCTAACCTTTGAAATGTTCTCCATCTAGTGAAAGTGGTTCATTTTACTCCCATAGATGTAAATTTCATCTAGGAATACCCTGATGAAGCTTCCAATGTAGGGTTCAAATACCCTATTCATCAAGCACTGAAAATTTATTGGAGCATTACACAACCCAAATGGTATAACTCTATAAGAAAATGTTCCCCAAGGAGTGGTGAGCGCAGTCTTCAGCTGATCTTTCTCTGCTATAAAAACTTGGTTGTATCTGCTATAGCCATCTACAAAACTATAACACTCTTGGCCAATTAATACATCCAAGATCTGATTTGAGAATGGAAGAGGGTAATGATATTTCTTTATTTCCTTGTTGAGATTCTTATAATCAACACAAATGTGTAGCTTCACATTCTTTTTTATTGAGATCACAATGGGAGAAACCCATTCTGAATTCTCCACAAAAAATATGAATCTTGTATCAAGCAACTTATCTATTTCTTCTTTTACAGTGTTGAAAAAATTAGGATTCATTCTATATGGAATTTACTTTATGGGTTTAACACCATCTACCAGCTCAATAGAATGTTCTACCCAACTTACTTGATGGATTTCCTTGTAATCAAAAGTGAATAAATGCATGTACCTTCAAAAGATTTGGAGGTAGGATTCCTTCTCACTCTCCATCAAATCATCAACAATATTTATTTTTTGGAGACGATCATCAATTTATTCTTTAGATTATTTTATGGGTTCATGAGTTGGTGTGTCTGGAAGGATATCCATGACCGAAACATCAACCTCAATGATAATAACTTTACATATAGTAAATCAATAAATTGCATAATATAACACAACACAAGAGATATGGGTAGGAAAATATTCCCAAATACTCAATATATGTAGAACAATACCCTTAAGGTAGGGAAACACCATACAATGCTCCTTAAAGAAGGAGTAACTCCACAATCTCCCAAGATGGGAATCCACTTTGAGGGGGACACCTCCAATATACCTATACCAAGTAGAAGACTCAACTCATACATCCATGACCCTCATAATGATACTCACATCCTTTAAATAAGATGGGTAACACCTAATCCCAATGTAGGCCGACCCATTACCCAATATAATTAATTCATATGTAAGCCCATATAACTAACTAATGGGATGTGTGCCACATGTCGACATCTCCATCAATCCATATACATTATAATATTATATCCCATGTGAACCCATACATATAACTAAGGGGATGTGTGCCACATGTCAGCATCTCCATCAACCCATATATATTATATTATCATATCCCAAGGTACATAGCATTGCCTCCCTCTTTGACATGTTTCGTCCCTGAAACATAAGAAGAAGTCATATAATGAGTGTGCTTTAAATTATTTCACACTTGTCGCCATGCTCGATCATCTAACCAACCATATGAAATCCTAGTGGGTGATGTTGCTCCAACATGATTCCATATTCTATTATGCTCATCTGATTCCATCCTAGTCCATATGTGTCCCTCCTTGGCATCCATGCATATCCATAATTATTATTCATGTGATTCCATGTCATATAATTATTGTTCCATTGATTCCATGTATAGCCAAAATTATTACTCCTCCAATTCCCTATATATCCATATAGATTTCTGCCCTTGTGTGTCCTCGCATGTCTCCATGACTTTTTCCTCTCATGATGATGTGGGTGTCTATATGGTGCAACCTTAGTATGCTCAACCTTATCAATCTTTTCCTCCACTTTCTTTTCCTCTTCCAACTTGTTTGCTATTTCTTTTTTCTCTTGAGTAGAGAAACTATTTTTTACTTTTTCATCATGTTCTTCATCCTCTCCTTCTGATTCATCCTTATTCCCTTCTTCACCATCTTCAAATTCATCTTCATGATCCAATTTTACATTATTTTTTTCCTTGCTAAGTGTGATATCTTGCAATGTAATTTTCTTTCTCTTGTACCATAATTTCATGAATTTCTTTTGCACATTAATATTAATTGTTCCCAATGTCTCTAACCAAGGATATCTGAGAAAAATATCCATACCATCCATATCTAAAGTATAAAAATCTGAATGTAAAACATATTTATCCATAGAAAGCTTTAAATCTTCAAAAACTGGAATATGCCTACCATCTATTTGAGATTCCTTGATATGCTTTGTTTACACATGTAGATTCTGAGCTACATCCATATTGATGAAGTTATATTTGTTGCTAGGGTTTATGGAAACAATTACCTTTTTTCTGTGAATGTACCCTTCAAACTGAAATATTGAAGCTTCCTTCCTTGGAGATGCACTATCGTGTGTAGCAGCTTCATCATCAACATTTTCTTCTTCTTCATCATCAACATTTTCTTCTTCTTGTTCTTCTTGTTCTTGTTCTTGTTCTTTAACAAAATTGTGTTTCTTTTTTGTTTCCCATCTAGCTAAGAAAATATCCTCCATTTCCTCCCAATCCCAATCCAATAGATCTATATCAAAATAAGAATACCAATGTCACGCTTTCCCACCAAGATGAAGATAAAAACTAACCCATACTAAACATCCTTCAAAATAAATTTGTTTAAATTGTATCCACCATTTTTTGCATCAATTTCCCCATTACCATAGAAAATTGGTATATCCATGATGCATAAAAATTAGGGTTTCACAAACTTACTCCTTTGACCAATATTTGAAATGATGATTTCATCAATCATTCAGCCTCAAATATGAAACCACAAAGAAGTAACCCCTACTGAAATTTTGAGAGATTTCTGAATATGTAAAATAATCAAAGAAAGATAGAAAATTGCAACTTGTAGGCCGTTTTTATGTAAAACCCTAAAAATCTCAATATATTCTTCAAAATAGATCCAAAAATTCTGAAATTTTTACCATAGATTTATGAAAGGAATTATAAATTATGGAAAAAAATTAGAAAATTAATTCCCAAAAATACAGCTCGTGAAGCAAATTTAGGCAAAACCATAAAAATGTAATAACTTCCACAAAATACCTCAAAACTTTCTAAAAATTATAATGTAGCTTTATGAAACCCTTTTGCAACTGTGGTAAAAAAACTAAGAAAAAATTCATTTTCCAAAATATAGCCTAATCACTAAAATTAGGGTTTGAACCCATTTTTTTTGCCGAAATCAATGCTCTGATACCACTTGATAAGAACCTTGCATATAATAAATCAATAAATTGCATAAGATAACACAACACCATATATATGGGGGGACAAGATGCCCAAATAATCAATATATGCAAAATAATACCCTTAAGGTAGGGCAACACCATACAATGCTCCTTAAGGAAGGAGTAACTCCACAATCTCCCAAGATGGGAATCCACTTCAAGGGGGATACCTCCAATATACCTATACCAAGTAGAAGACTCAAGTCATACATACATGACCCTCATAATGATACTCACATCCTTTAAATAGGATGGGTAACACCTAATCCCAATGTAGGCTAACCCATTACCCAATATAATTAATTCCTATGTGAACCCATATAACTAACTAAGGGGATGTGTGCCACATGTCGGCATCTCCATCAACCCATATACATTATAATATTATATCCCATGTGAACCCATACATATAACTAAGGGGATGTGTGCCACATGTTGGCATCTCCATCAACCCATATATATTATATTATCATATCCCAAGGTACATAGCACTCAATTTCTTCATCTTCTGTGTCCACTTCACTGGTACTAGAATAATTAGAGGATGTTCAATCATCAGTTTCATCACTTGAATCCACAGGTACTACCTTATGATGTTGAGGGATCATGTTTATCTTCACCCTCTCTTTGCCACATTCAAGTGTCATGAATCCTTCATTCCAGAAGTTTCTTGCATGAAATCTCCTTAGCCATGGCCTTTTCAACAACATTGGGTTTGCAATAGTATCATTCTTCATCACCTGGAATTCTACCACATTTGAAACAACTCCTTCTAGTTTAGTTTTTCTCTTATTTAATGACCTTAACATAAGTGTTGAGGGGTGATCAATTTTTAAACCCAACATATTCGTTACAGACTCGGTCATTGCATTAACTACAACACCTCCATCTACTAAGACATCATGAATTGAAATACCATTACATAATACCTCAGCTTGTGGAGCATAGGAATCTACCTCTGCTTCCAAAATAGTGACCTCAACCTCCTTTCTTCTGTGAGAATTGAGTCCACTTCGCAGCTCCCGCCTCTTCTTAGAAGACATAACAAGAATTTGACCATATGTAATATTTGCAAGCCTTTTAGAAAGATCTTCTAAGATGGAGTATGATTCTTGCCCCTGTGAAATCAAAAAATATTACACACCCAACTTTTTTCTCCTATGTGTCTTACTAGTCTCTCATTTAATCTTCTTAGGATCATTTCCATCTTGGTTATCTTTTTCTTTCTTTCTTTTTTATTACAAACACATATGCTTCATTATTTATGCTCCCATCTATTACATCAAAAGAATTTACAGGTGATTTTCTTTTATCATTATCTCTTGTACTAGATGTAGAAACTCTATCTAGATAATTATACTTATAATGACCCTTTTTATAACAACCATAACATACAACTTTAGATATATTTATTTTTGGACCTCTATCTCCTCCCTAGGAACTAAATTCCTTTCCTTGAAGAAGATTAATAGTTAACTAGCCCATCTTCCTGAAGAGATATTCATACTCAATAGATATACTAGGGGGAAGATTTGTGCTCACCGAGAATGGTTGTGGCTTCTGGAGAAAACGTGTTGGTGTAGGCTATGCCTTAGAAAAAAATTCTTTGGGCTCCTCTTCCATACTTTCTTCTTTCCTTCTTAAAATCTAATTTACTTATTCGAGGGTTACTGAGCTGTCATAGTTCACTTGTTGTCTGATCTCTGGCTTCATCCCAAGAATGAAGTGCTTACAAAGGATATTATCCACGCCATTCATCAACTCATCTGTTAATCCTTCCTTCTATATCTGGGCATTGAGCTTCCTTTTTAGCTCTAAAACATGAGCATGATAATCCCTTATCTTCTTTTTCTCTCCTTGGGCTAGCTTTGTGATATCGATCATGAGATATGTATATTTTTGTTGTTCACCAAATTCTTCAAGAAAACTTTCAGTTAATAAATCCCATGAGTTTTTAACATTATCACCTAGTGTTTCAAACCACCTAAGGGATGAACCATCCAAAAAAGTAAGGAAAAATTTAGTCCATTGTTCCCTTCTTATGAGGCCATTGCAAATGCAAGATTGTTTAAATTATTGAATGAAAGAGGGAGCATCTTCATTAGATTGGGATGAAAAAATAGGAATCTTTCCCATTTTCAAAAGTAACCATAGTGAAATACCAACCCACAAGTACAATCAGTAACACTTATGTGCACAAATAATTGGAGGCACTACAATAGAAAGTGATTTTACACCTTTTATAGTAAAATAGGAATGACCAAGGTAAACTTACATTTACTATGGTAAAACTTGACTTATTTAGGTAAAAAATGACTTTACTGTGGTAAACACTATTCACAATAAAAAGTGAAGTTACTGTGGTAACTACTATTCACGATAAAAAGTGAAGTTACTGTGGTAAATACTATTCACGGTAAAAAGTGAAGTTACCGTGGTAAATACTATTCACGGTATAAAGTGAAGTTACTATGGTAAATACTATGCATGGTAAAAAGTGACTTTACTATGGTAAACACTATACATGGTAAAAACAAGGTTACCCTACAAATGATTTATGACTAAGTGGGAATATCTCTCTAGAAAATCCACCAACAAGGAATGGTCCCAGAAATGGAACCAAAATTTCAACACCAATCTGAAAATCTAATAATATTTCATCAGGAACTCCTCGTGCTATGATTATTTTAGTAATGCACAGCTTTTAGTTTGGTGGTAGTAATTGTTGTCGCCAAATCACTGCACCCTCTGAATGACAAGAATGTGAATAGGACGTTAAGTGTGATTAGAAAAAATGGGATCACCTCTCAAGCTGTGGGACTTGGGCTAGAGGTGAACCTCCGGAGAAGTTTGGCTTCCTCTTCCTAAACTAAGTGTTGTACTAATCCTAGTGTAATAAAATGGTTATCTAGTCCTATGCTAACATTTTCATGGGTTTTAGGGAAAGAGATTTGCAAGAAATGAAACTATACTAGGGATGGTGATGCACCAAATAAAGGGTGTTTCCAGACTCAGGAAGGGTTTATTTGAAGAGGGTGTGTGCACCACAAGTCAACTTCACCTACTGCAACTTAGAGAGGGTATATAATACCACAGACTAGGAAGCATGTGTTCCCTTTGTTCAACTCAATCAGGAAAAACAATCTATCAGTCTTCCAGTGAAGAAATATGAACTTGAGAGGCGTGAAAAAGCACCACAACTCAATTCCATGCAATACTCCACCACTTGATGAGCACAGAACTCCAAGAACCTGCAATAAAAACTTGAACTTTCATAGTGTACCTGCAAGTATGAGAAAGGCACAAAGAAGTATAAAGGGATGAAAGGACCAAGATTAGTCACAAAACACACACTTTATTACATAAATAACATGCACAATGCATCATACATTCAGAAGAGGAAATGGTTTCCATTAGTCTTGAAAGGAGGATTGAAAGTTCTCTCAACATATAAGGACAACTTGTAAAAGAGTGAAGACTCTTGAAAAACACACACTTGCCTAAGATCTCTAACTTGTCCAACCTATCTAACCCCTTGGAATGAGCTTCCAACTTATATTTATAGAAGAAGTTGAGAGAGAGGAGAGAAGGATTCATAAATTACCTTCCTAAATTGAAGGCATGTGATGTATTTATCACAGTTGGTTGAACCACTTTGAGAAGCTTCCATCATGTGCCATTAATGCCCGGTCGACCTAATCTTCTTAATTAATTTAAATAAAATATTTTAATAATAATAATAAATATTATTAATAAAATATTTAAATACAAATATTAATTTAATTAAAATTAGGTGGGACCCCTTAAAACCGGTTTACATTGAAGGGGGTCTCTTTGTTCATAATCCAAAAAATATCCCAATTCGGTGGTTGGATCACCGAGCTAGGCGATGAGCTTCTCCATCGAGTTTACTCTCCACCACCATGACCGAGCTCCAAACTGAGTTTCATCCACCGAGCTCTTTTGAACTCATCTTGACTCCCATGCATGTGTGTACATTGACACCAAGCTTCTCGTCCTTCACTCCTTATTACCTGCTAACTCATCAAGCAAGGTTATTCATGTAGCTAAGCTAGTTTGAATGAGTTCTTCATTGCACTATGATTCGTTGAGCTGAGATCCCATGATGAATTCTCTCCTTCTTTCACATTGAACCCAAAATGAGCTCTCCATCGATCTTCTTCCATCTCTGACCTTCATAAGCCCATTGTTTGCATGCATAAGTCATATGTGAGCTTCCCCTATTACTATACATTGAGCTCTAGTCTCTTCTTACTGGGTTCCATTCCCTCCGACTTGGTGAGCTATTTGGGTCAACATTGAGCTCGCCATTGAGTTTTTACCAAAGCTACCAAGCTTTATGTATAGTCGAGATGTTTTCGAGCTCGTGTTCATAGGACTTCCTTTGGAAATTTTCCCGCAAAGTTTCCCAACTTTTTTACCACACGAGCTTGAGCTCGGTGAGCTTAATAACTAGCTCCATCAATTGAATCTAACATTTCTCTTTGAAACATGACTCCATAGCATTACACTAAGTAGATTGATGTAACTCAATCTGGCTGAGCTAAAAATTATCATTCCTGGACTCGAACCCAGAACAATACAAATTTGTTGCATGCTTCATCCTTGTCTGCAAGCTTGGTGATTTTAACTCGTAACCGAGCTGTAACGTGTCTATGAAATTCACATTTAAACCTCTCGATCTCTTCATCCCATTTGGGCTTGACTTGGCATTGAACACTCTACAATCCTCTATAATGTGTTCTTATTTGAGCTCAGAAATAATTCTTTGAATTTACGAGGAGTGTTACATTGAGTAGCTCGATGTAACTTAATCTGGTTGAGCTAAAAATTATCATTCCTAGACTCAGACCTGGACCAATGCAAATTTGTTGCACGCTTCATCCTTGTCTACAAGCTTGGTGATTTTAATGCATAACCGAGGTATAACATGTCTACGAACTCCACATTTAAACCTCTCAATCTCTTCATCCCATTTAGGTTCGACTCAGCATTGAACACTCTATAATCCTCTGTGATGTGTTCTTATTTGAGCTAGGCAATAGTTCTTTGAATTTATTGAGGAGTGTTTTGTTTTTTTGTGCATTGTCACCGATGCATCTGAGCTCTCCAATGCCTCAACCTTTTTTTTTTGTGGCCTACGTGACTTGGATTTCCCATATGTCAAGCTTCTCCATTGTCTTCACTGCCTCACCATCGAGTAATTTCTCCTTCACCACCATTCCCAATGTATATCACCGAGTGACTCAGCCTAGAACTTGGCCCATTCCAAGTCACTTATTTTCCTGACATCTGAGCTTACATCTCTGTCGACCAGAAAATCATAATGAATTTAGCTCACTGAGCTCTCTTCTTGACCCATCCATGGGTTTTCTTGATGATTATATCTTCCAGTTTGGCACTAATGAACCCTACAAAGCTAATCAAAATGAGTCATCGAGAAATCCGGTGATCGAGCCATTTTTTACTCGGTTCCCATCGAGCCTATTAATCAATCTCGATTTCCTCATAACACATGCTACTCAGCCATAAAAACCTAAAATTCCTCCACTGACAAGCTCTCAAAATGATCTCTCTATCGAGCTCTGTGTGAACTTCTATGCTGAGTTCCAATGAGGAAATTCCATAAAATTAGGCTATCCCTACTATTGATTCAAGATTTACACACCTGAGACTCAGCTCGTCTTGAGTCGAGCTCGACCCATGACTCCAACCATCACTGAGATATATGTTACCTTCAACTCAACACGTAGAGTTGTCTTTGAGCTCGTTGTGATCTCATAACTCCATCTGTGTGTCACATTTTTCTTACTTCGCACTTTGATGATCTTCGTCTTTTTCATCGAGCTATCTCTCAAATGCATCATCATTCCCTTATGTGTTGGGGAAAACATGTCGAACAATGAATTTACTTAGGGTTGAGTTATTGGTCGTGAAATCTGTAAACCAGATTAAATTGCAAAAACAAGGTGGAGCTTGCTGTGATTTTATTAATATAAAATGAAGCATTACAATCAAAAGAGAGAGATGCAATATTTATAGATATTGGACAGCTTCTATCCCTTCCACAATACATGCAAAAAATTATCCTAAACAAAGCAAAAATGCAGAAATAACATATTGCCCCTAAAAAGCTTCTACAGGAAATCATCCGAGAACAATATTCTAACTAAAGAACATCCTCCACAATCTAAGGGATGATAACAACATACTAATAATAAAGCTAACTAAAGTAATTAAATAATTACTTTATTACTATTACACATTAATCCACATATGGTGAATTAAGTGTTATATTATTTCTAACATTCCCACCCTTAATTCATCATACTCTGAAGTGAACATGAGAGAAATACTCTGAATGCCTCAAATTTAGGATGTGCAAGAGATTTTGTGAAGATATCTACACGTTGATGTTCTGTCGGGCAATGCTGAAGCTGAATGTTGTTGTTCTGAACATGTTCATGAATGAAATGTACTTGCACCTCAATGTGTTTGGTGCGTTCATGAAAAGCTGAATTCCGAACGAGTTTTATTACTCCTTCATTGTCTACATGTAGGATTGTTGGATGATCCTGTGGAATTCCCAATCCTTCAAGTATCCGTCTGAGCCAAATTGCTTCACAGACAGCTCCTCCTACTGTGCGATATTATACTTCTATGGAAGACCTTGAAACATAATTTTGTTTCTTGCTTCCCCATGAAATAGGTACAGATCCCAAAAAGAACACAAATCCTGAAGTGGACTTCCTGTCATCAACGTTCCCTGCATGATTTGAATCTGTATATCCTGTCAAGAAGAAGTTATCATTATTCTTATATTCTAGGCCAAAGTCCAAGGTTCCTCTGATGTATCTCAGTACCCTCTTTGCTACTTTCTAGTGACAAACCCTTGGTTCTTACATAAATCGAGAAATATAAATGACTACATAGCTGATATCTAGCCTAGAATAAGTTAAGTAAATGAGACTCCCAATTAATTGTTGATAAAGAGTAACATTTACTTGTTCTGATGGATCTGTGTGAGACAATTGAAGCCTTGTCTCCATAGGTGTAGCCATTGGTATACTATCCATCATTCTGAATTTCTCAAGCATTGTCTTGGCATATTTTAGTTGAGTAACAAAGATGTGATTTTTCCTTTTGCCATACTTCAAGTCCAAGACAATAATGAAGAAGCCCAAGATCTGTCATGTCGAATGATCGATTTATATCTTCCTTAGTTATTTCAATCATCTTCACCGAACTTCCAATGATGACTAGATCATCGACATATACTACTATGATCACTATCTCCCCCCCTTGCTTTTTGAGATAGAGATTAGGATCATATGGACTTCTTTTGATTCCATGTTTGATGAGATGCTAATCAATATTTATGTACCATGCCCTGGGAGCCTGTTTGAGACCATACAATGACTTTATGAGTCTAAATTCCTTTCCTTCTTTACCTGGTATGACAAAACCTTCTGGTTGAATCATGTAGACTTCTTCCTATAAATCCCCATTGATAAATGCACTTTTTACATCCATTTGATGAACTTTCCAACCAAATTAGTGCAGCTAGAGCAAATATCATCCTGATTGTTTTGATCTTAGCTGTTGGTGTGAATGTTTCTTCATAATCAATGCCTTCTTTTTATGCATAACCCTTAGCTACCAATCTTGCCTTGTATTTATCAATGCTTCCATCTAATTTTTACTTTGTTTTAAATATCCATTTGCAACCTATTGCCCTCTTCCCTGGTGGAAGATTTGTAAGTTGCCATGTATTATTCTTAATCAAAGAGTTGAATTCTGAATTCATAACATCTAACCAAGGTTTTGACTGCGGGGAATCTTGAACTATAGTGGGCTCACTTGATTCAATTACTGTACTCATTAAGGCTAATTTTACCTCATTTTGAGTCATACCACGAGTTCTAGGTCCTAAAGTGGATGTGTTAGGATCACTATCCAACTTAGCATCTCAAATTAGATTATTATACCACTTAGGCATACATTTAGTTGTTCCTGTAGATGGAGGAGTTGAATTATCCTCATCATCATTATCTTCATCAAGAACATCTTCTATTTTCTTAGTAGGATTGTTTTGTGAGTTTATGGAAGGATCATCTACTTCTTTATTCTAAAAAAACTCAACATCTCTACTTGTGAAAATTTTCCTTGATTTTGGATCCATTAACCTGTATCCTAAGGCTTCATCACTGTATCCCAAGAATATAAGTTGTTCTGATTTCATATCAAGTTTAGTTCTCTTTTTCTTAGGAATGTGCATACTTGCCTTGCATCCAAAAACTCTAAGGTGTTTTATAGATGGTTTTTTCCTTGACCAAGCTTCCTGTGGTGTTATTCCATCAAGTGCGGAAGTGGGAACTCTATTCAGCAGATAAACTGTTGTTTTTACTGCTTCTGCCCAATATGTTTTACTCAACTTGAGTCATTAATCATACACCTTACCATTTCCATTATAGTTCTATTCCTTCTTTCAACAACACCATTTTGTTGTGGTGTATATGGAGGTGCCATTTTCTGACGAATTCCATGTGTTTCCAAAAAAAGCTTTGAACTCATTACTGGTGTATTCACCCCCTCGATCTGAGCGGAGTGTTTTTTATTTTCTTACCAATTGCATTTTCACAAGCTACTTTGAATTTATTGAAAGTTTCAAAGGCTTGGTCTTTGGTGCAAATGCAGTATACCCACATTTTCTGTGAGTAATCATCAACAAAAAGCATAAAATATTGAAACCCTAAATGACTAGGTCTCATAGGTCTGCACAAATCGGTATGCACTAGATCAAGTTTACCATGAGCCCTGAATGTATTGATTTTCTGAAGAGAAGCTCTATGTTGTTTTCCTGCCAAACAATTTGTGCACTTGTCTATATTTTTCTTGAAATTTGGCAGTCCTCTTACCATGTTATTTTTTCGAAGTGTTTCAAGATAGCCAAAAATTACATGGCCAAATCTTCGATGCCACAAATGTGCCGATGATGTATCCTTAGCTATAAGGGCCTAATTATTGGTTTGAACAAAATCCAACTGAAACATACGACCCACACTAGAAGCTTGTGCAACAATGTTGGAGTTTTTAGACTTATCTTTGATTAAACACATCTTCTTTCCATATGTACAATCAAAATCCACTTTTAAGTTGTGCTCCAAAAGTTGACTTACTGAAAGTAGATTCTTTGTCAATCCATGAACATATAGAACATCTCTTATTGTGCACTTTCTTGATCCAAGAGGTAAGGAGATGTTTCTAATTCCTTGTACTTTGTACAATGAATCATCACCCAATGAAACAGATTCTTTGTTAGGTGTATTATTTAACTCTAAGAACCAATCATTTCTCTTGGTCATATGTCTTGTTTCTCCTGAGTCAACATACCAAATTTCCTATGGTGAATTGATTTCTTGAGTTGATTGTGCAGCAAATAGGAAGTCCTCATCTGGTAAGTTATCTTCTTGTTCAATAATGTTGTCGTGCTACGGTGTTTTCTTTTTCCACTTGCTTTTTCTTTGTCCTTGTTGTTTGTTTTGGTAACCCTGACTAGATTGTTGAAAATTTGGCTTCTAGCCACTAGATGCACCCTTTTGAAATGTGTTATAACAACAATCTTTTAAGTCATGTCCTTTTCTGCCACAAATCTGACATTGCTTTTGCTAAGTGTTCCCTTGAGTATTCTGTGGAGTATGTTGCTTTCCAGTTGTATGAATATGTTTCTTTCCCTTATGGAATGAAGAGAGGGCATGTTCCTCATCTTCTACAGGTTTTTTCATGGACTCTTCTTGTTGTAACATGTTCACTAACTCTTCAAAACTAGTAGTTGGACCCATAATGTTGAGAGTTATGACAAATACTTTGTATGAGGCTGGTAAAGCTCTCAATACAATAGGGACAAGAGATTCATCAATGACCTATTCTTCCAAATCTTGGAGAGATGATCTCAATATAGCAACACGCTTTAGAAAACCTTCAATAGACTCATTAGAATTTATTTTGAGACAATGGAGTTGTGTTTGTAATTGCAAAATAGCATTTTTGTTCTTAGCTTCATATACAGTTGCTAGTTTATCCCATGCTTCTTTTGCAGTTTCCACTTGATGAATATGAGGTTGGACATCATCAATTACACCAAACATAATTATAAGTTTTTCCTTTTGATTAGCACGATCAAACACATGTTGTTGAGCAATATCATTTTCTGGTATCGTTATTGAGCCATCAACTACACCAATTATGTCCTCAAATTCAAGTTGAATTTTAATTTTCATTTTCCATGCAGCATAATTATCTCCTCGTAGGAGTTGTGAATCAGGAAAAAAGAATTTAGGCGCATTGTTGGCCATTTTTTCTCAAAAGAAAAGAGAGATAGAGAATCAAACACGAAACAAATCCCCCTCAAATCAGTACACACCCCCCCCCAAACTTGATTTTTATTGAGTGTGGGCTCCTTTTTGGCCTTTTACAATGATTTTTCAACACTATCAACCATTTTTACAAACATCTTGTAAATAGAAAAAGAAAATTGCACCCCCCTTCTTGTTTACGAAAAATTAATATTTTCATTACAGCATGCTTAACATATCACCAAACCAAAAACTATAAATACAAGGATGAGACTTAGTGACAGGAAAAGCAGTGCAAGAGAAATTGTTAAAACAAGCAGTTTTGCATCCCTGTAGAGTAGTCTGGCTATACCAACAAAGTTGACATAAACCATTAGTTGTGCCATTTTTAATAGAGCACTATAGTGGCATATGCTGAAAACTACCCCTTAACTAGCACCGCTTTGAACTCCATGCAATATCATCTGCTGAAAAGAAAATTTAGTTGTGCCATTTGTAATAGATCGTCCACTATAGTGGCATAAAATTTGAAAATGACCCCTTAATGCAGACCATGCGCTTTGAACTCCATGCAATATGTATCTTTGTTTCCTGGATAGAATCAGCCTTGAATTTCCTTCGCCGCCCTTTACAAAACCCCATAGGCCCCACATACACCATAGATTCTACATTGGGATATTGGTTAAGACCAAACCCTGATTCATATGTAATTCTCTATCAATTTACATACACTAATATGTTTATGTTTTTGACCATTACTTATCGCACCAACATGACATAAGCATTTGGTCGAATTCAGACAATGTGAGAGAACCTTTTTTTGACAACTTGTAAACACCGTATCTCTATTATCCATCCAAATGATAGTATTATTAGAGATTTAGGCATACCGAATGTCAACATACCACTTATTAGTTCTATTGATTCTAAAAGTTCATTTCGAAGCTATTTTGTGATTTCCAAAAAGATGCCCCCAAAAGAATCATGTCTCCAAGAAACTCCTAAGAAATCAGAGCTGTTATTATGCATAGAGCTTCAAACCATTTAATGCTAATGAACAGTGATTTCCAGCAAAAGAATTGCCCCAAAAGAATCACTTTGTCTCCACCAGAAACTTGGAGAAATTTCAGTAGCTATCAAATGAAATTGCCACTTCTGGCATGTGGAGCTAGGGAAAGAAATCTGTCAAGAGGCATTTAATGCTAATAAACTCATTCTTCACCTATTTCCAAGCTTCTTATTCCTAACTTACTTCAAAACTTCCTACAAAAATGAACAGGGTCGAAGAAATATAAATTCCTTACTAATAGATTTATATTCAAGGAATTTAAATGGGCCGAAATAAATATATTCCTTACTAATAGATTTAGATTAAAGGAATTTAAATGACACAAATCAAATAGAGTAAAGCCATGTTGAGTAAGGACAATTCAACGTGATTGATTGAACAAATCATGTAGAGTAAATCCAATTCAATGTGATTAGTTGTCCACAAAGAAAATAGTGTCAAGTCAATTTAATATAATTGAATTGAATTATTTATGGACTCAAAGACTATATGTTTTGATGGATTATTAGGCCGAAGGCGTCCTCTACAATCTAAGTTATGATAACAACACACTAATAATAAAGCTAACTAAAGTATTAAATAATTACTTTATTACTATTACACATTAATCCACATATGGTGAACTAAGTGTTAGATTATTTCTAATAGGTCGAGTAGCTCGGGATCATATCCATGCATTTTACACTTTCCTTCCACATAGGAATAAATAAATACAACGACAATAGGACATGATTGGTTCATTCTAATGGTTATTGTGCATCTTTACAAAGTTTTTTTCTGGAAAATAGATATCATCACAATTTCACTTAGCACGGTACCTCCTTGGCTCGACAATTCTAGATAGTTGGCACCAGGGGGGATTAAGCCCTAGGCAGACTAGGCAACTGCCTAGGGCGCCACATTGACTAGACTCGAATGCGGAATCTCGACATCATTTGGCCATGTGCTATTTTGGTTGGATGGCCACTGATTTCCACTTCTCCACTATCGTAAGGAATCACCTTTTTTCCATGAATGACATAGCATTCACACTTTGCAAGTCCGAAAGGGGAAATTTGTCTCACCAATTCCATTATGCCCACTCATCATCTTGGCAAGATGGTACCTTTAATCTCCACAATGTCCTCGAAATCTCCTAACTTGCATGGGGATTTTTCCTTGGTTCACCAAGTGATTATCGTCGAGTCATCTTCCAAAATTCATTGAGCTCATTCCCCCATCAAGGAAGAACTTGGTTATCTGTATACTCTCTCATCGATCTATCTTCACTTCTCATGCCCATCAGTGAGTATCAAAAATCGTTGTCTCTTTCCTCAATTCACCAAACTTGACCTTCCATCATATGCTAATTCATTTCCTTTTCCTTTGCTGAGCTCAAATGAACTCCTTTGTAATTTCTACTTGACTCACTTTTCTCCTATAATTCGGCATTGTCACATCACAATGGCTCCTGCACATCCATACCTATTCCATCACTCAATTTGTGTTGAGCCACTCCTGACTTAGCCACCAATTTTTGAGCTTCCACTCGTTCAGGACATTTTCTCGCTTGTTGAGTTGGCCAAATTCTTAGCTTGAACCATTATGAGCTTGTTACTTATTCCACAACACAACTCGATCAAGCTAATTTTCTTGGTGTTAAACCCACTTCTCAACTCAAGACTCGGTTGATTCCTTCATCATACAAGTGAGCACGAAAGAGATCTCTTTCTTCTTGCCACAATGTCAAGTTTTTTCATGAGCTAGGCATTGAATCTTATAAGATATTTCCAAAACCGTTGAGCTCTCCATTGATCAAGTAACCCAATTTTAGTCATTCTCCATACGAGCTCAATAATATCCAAATACATTTCCATGCTACCTCAAGTTCGATGAGCTACAATTTCAAGTCTCCACATTTGGCAATAAAGGTCCAAACACCAAATTACCTTTCTTTCATTAATATCTTGTCGACTCTCTCAGTTTTTGCAACCGAGTACCTCCATGAGCTAGAACTGAGTTGAGCCTGAGTTGGTCCAGGTGAGCTCACTTATCAAATTATTAATTATTTAAATTGTGTTATCTTCGTGATGATCGGAAGTGAGTCCCTATGAGCTTATTCCCCAAAGTTATTAGGAGCTATTTTTCAGGGAGAAATATTGGATTCACTCGATGGAGCTAGTTATTAATCTCACTGAGCTCAAGCTTATGTGGTAAAAAATTTGGGAAACTTTGCGGGAAATGTTCTAAAGGAAGTTCTATGAACACAAGCTCAAAAACATCTATGACTATACATAAAGCTCAGTGGCTTCAGTAAGAACTGAATGGAGAGCTCAATGTTGATGTAGATAGCTCACTAAGTCGGAGGGATGGAACCCAGTAAGAAGAGACTAGAGCTCAGTGTCTAGTAATAGGGGAAGCTCACATATGACTCGTGCATGCGAACAACGGGCTTATGAAGGTCCCAGAGATGGAATATGATGCAAGGGAGAGTTTATTTTGGGTTGAACATGAAAGAAGGAGGGAATTCATCATGGGATCTTGGCTCAACGAATCACAGTGCAACGGATAAATCATTCAAATGAGCTTGAATGCGTGAATCAACTCACTTGATGAGTCAACGGGTAACAAGGGAGTGGAGGTTGAGAAGCTCAGTGTCAACGTACACACATACCTGGGATTCGAGGTGAGTTCAAATGATCTAAGTGGATGAAAATCTGTTTGGATCTCGGTCGTAACAGTGGAGAATACGCTCCATAGAGGAGCTGATCACTCAGCTCGGTGAGTTGGCTCGGCGAGCCAACCACTGAGTTGGGCTCTTTTTGGCTTATGAACAAATAGACCCCCCTTCAATGAAAACTAGTTTTAGGGGGTGCCACCTGATTTTAATTAAATTAATATTTTTATTTAAATATTTAATTAATAATATTTATTATTATTATTAAAATATTTTATTTAAATATTATTTTAATTAATTGAGAAGATTAGGTCAACCGGGCATTAATGCACACATGATGGAAGCTTCTCAAAGTGGTTAAACTAACGATAATAAATACATCGTGTGCCTTCAATTTAGGAAGGGAATTTATGACTCCTCTCCTCTCTCTCAACTTATTCTATAAATGTAAGTTGGAAGCTCATTCCAAGGGGTCAAATAGGTTGAAAAAGTTAGACATCTTAAGAAAGTGTGTGTTTTTCAAGAGTCCTCTCTCTTCTGCAAATTGTCCTTATATGTTGAGGGAACTTTCAAGCCTCCTTTCAAGACTTGTAATGGAAAACATTGCTTCTTCTGAATGTATGATGCATTGTGCATGTTATTGAAGTAATAAAGTGTATGTTTTGTGATTAATCTTGGTCCTTTCATCCCCGTATACTTCTTTGTTCCTTTCTCATACTTGTAGGTGCATTGTGCAAGTTCAAGTTTCTATTGCAAGTTCTTAGAGATATGTTCTTACCAAGTGGTGGAGTATTGCATGCAGTTGAGTTGTGGTGCTTGTTCACCCTTCTCGAGTTCATACTTCTTCACTAGAAGACTGATAGATTGTTTTTCCTGATAGAGTTTAACAAAGGGAACGCATGCTTCCTAGTCTGTGGTATTCTATACCCTCTCTAAGTTGTAGTAGGTGAAGTTGACTTGTGGTGCACACACCCTCTTCGAATCAACCCTTCCATGAGTCTGGAAACACCCTTTGTTTGGTGCATCGCCATCCCTAGTATAGTTTCATTTCTTGCAAATATCTTTCCCTAAAACCCATGCAATGTTAGCATAAGACTAGATAACCATTTTATTACACTATGAGTAGTACAACACTTAGTTTAGGAAGAGAAATCCGGACTTCTTCGGAGGTTCACCTTGAGCACAAGTCCCACAGCTTGAGAGGTGATCCCATGTTTCACAATCACACAAAACATCTTGTTCACATTTTGGTCATTCAGAGGGTGCAGTGATTTAGTGACAAAGAATAATTTAGAAACACAATAACAGACATAACAAAAGAATACCACAGACTATGACATAAAATAATGATGAAAATTTTGAAATACAACTGTAAAATATATTATTAACATGACATTGTTACAATCTCACCCATGAATTACTCCAAGTGTTACTAACTCCACTTATTTTCCAACAATATTTATGAGAGAAACTTCATTATTGCTCATCTTGGTGGCTTCCTTAACACACCTTCACAATGAATCCCTTAGTGATAAAATAATTATTACAACTTTATTCTATGATAAATGAGAGGGGGTGGCCTCTCTATTTATATAAATTCAGGCTTATCCACCCTATCTCTAGGAAATATCTTCTAGCTAATCATATTCCATGCCTAAACTCTTACCTTTACATGTAGGCTTATATTTAAGATAATATATGCCTTATCATCTCACATGGGTTCCACCTTTATAGATATTACACAAATTTAATATACATAAAATATTTATGACATCACTCCTTGTCATTATTACAAATATTATATTTCTAATTCTAAATCACGTAGACCCTACTTATCCTAAATTTGAAATTTTAACATTACCACGACAACTTACGACAAATATTTACTTTTTACCACAACGTTCCTATTGTACTTTGACTATTACTGCACTATAATTTATTGGTGGCGCCATACTGGCAGCGTCGTTATCTTCTATTGGATGCTATTACTAACTATACTTAACAGCACCTTGTTCCTAATATATACATTAAGGAAATAGAAATCATGGAGGAAAATTTTAGTGTCGATAGCTTATCCATCATGAAACATGATTTTAAAAGTGATAAAAGGAGGAAGGGACAAGTATATTATAGTTATCATGAAAACATGGAATACTATAACATGATAGTAAGGACCAAAAGGGTTTTAGGGGCACACAAATCTACCTAGATAAAACCTAGATTAAGACTTGACCCTTGTATATCAAGAAGAGAGAAGGAAATAATGGGAAAAAGTAAAGGAGAGAGTAAATGTAGCAAAATAGGCATGGTTAAAAAATAAAAAATCTCAAATTAGTCACTAAATCACATACAATAAATGCAGATTCATCCCCCTTAAAATCACTTAATTGAGGTAAGATGTGATTGTAGAGGATATCTTGGAGGAGAGTACCTAAGTTAGACCCATAGTATGGGAAAACACCTTATCATTATCACTTAAAATCATGAACATGATGGTTACAAAGTCCCAAATTTTTTAAGGGTGTAATAAAATATCAGTTTAGAATAAAAGGAATGAAATTGGAAAAGAGAATGGAGAAGTTTCATTAGTAATTGGAGAAATATGGTGCAACATTATTAAATTTGAGAAAGAAGCATATGGATGAAGATAACAAAAAATTTAACAACTACACTTGTTGCATGTGACTTTATGCTAAGAATTTTGAAAACATATATAAGAAACAAAACTTAGAGTTAGAAGACCCATATGCATTACTAAATAGTGAAATTTCAATATTTAACACCTTAGGGGAGGTCATGACAATAAGGAACTTTAATAAAAGGAAAAAAAACAACCATGCTCTCAATTTTAGAAACAAAGGTGTGGTAAAAAGTAATCCATTATGGTTAGAGGAATAAAAATGCCAAAATTGGGAAAGGACATCACAAGATTGAAGTGGAGGTGTTACGCAATATGTATTAAATTTACTTGGGATATGTAGTCCCCATGACATGGTTATATGTGTATAAAGTAGGAATTAACCAAAGATTTCCTCATCAACACATATTTACACTCCATAAGGATGGATCTGCATAAAACTAAATGATCAACCAAAATAAGTTTTATTACATTCAAAGAGAACCACACATAATGTTTACATCGTATAAAGGTATTTCAATGCACATGAAAGCATATGTAAAACCGATATGATGAACAATGAAGATAAGGGTACATATAAGAAAGAAAGAGATTCCCTTTCCTTATTGGCCATATAATAGTCAAATTTGATCTACATATAAAGAGGTGGTGTCTTATTGGATAACATTAAGGCTAGTACTTATCCTATTCTAATCATAAGAAATTTTACGTTTTTTTTTACTTATCTAATTTTAGAATATGATATCTAAGTTCACCTTAGAACCTGATTTCATAAACCCACAACCCTCTTTTGAATAATGAGATCATAAGAAGCATTCATAAGATCAAGAACCCTTCAATATAAGTATCAAATAGAATCATCCTTTTTATGTGATCATATTTAACAATTTGCATTTTAAGAATTTGAACAATGAATTTGAATTTGGCTTATGTTTTCAACCAAGCAACATGCTCTAACCTTTCTAATCACTATAAATTTCTAAAGCAATCATCTCAAACTTGGATCTTAACTTTTTAATTACCAATGGACACTCATGATATCAAGAAGACTCTATAACTTTGAAAGCATTCATTAATATCCATAAATAATTCTCAGTCACTTTAACACTATGTATATTTCTTTTTTTCACTTTATAGATGTATTGTATTCTTTTCTATGGAAGACCAAATATATTATCAATCATTCAAAATAATTGATAGTAGTTTAGTTATGCATCCCAATGACTTAACTTTGTTCACCACTTTTATCCAACTTATCTAACCTACTCTCTAAGATAGAATGTCTATTACTAATTATAATCCCAATTTCATTTCATTCTCATTATTTTTTAGTTATGAGGCTAAGAACATGAAACCAAACTCTATTACCTCATTAGAGTTAGTCCATCATGAAATTCCTTCTTTAGGATCAATTGGAGTCCATTGAAGAAAATTTCCTCCTTGATCCTTTAGTCTTGTGTCTTGTTTCTTTCTATGCTAAGGACCTAAGAATCAAAATATAAATACCTAAAACTACTTGATTTTAGTCATAATTTTATAATCCTTCTAATAGAAAGTGAATTGGACATCATTAGATCAAGATATTTCTCTTTACCTTCTTTATTTTGTCTTCCTTATACAATTAAGCATGTTCTAAGACATTTTTAGTGTAATTTTCACTAAACGATACCTCTTGAAACTCCACTAATCTTTTCAGACACTGTTTTCCACATTTAAGAGGGACACCAAGTTTTACCATTCAATTATTAGTGGATTTTATACAGTTCCTATTTTGGTTAGAGACATAATTAGGCCTATGAGGATTCACCTTGCTTACTTCAAGACTATCATAAATATCCTTCCCCTGCAAACATGAAACAATGTGAGAATTTTTTCATCATGAAGAGGGCCACCTTGAGACATTTTATTCCAATTTTTCAGCTTCTAAAACACTGTAATGGCCAATATATTAAAAAATAACCTAAACCCTAAATCAGGGTTTCTATGACCCCGATAGGGAGAAATTTGTTGTGTCTCTCTCTTCTGACATTTTTAAATCCCCAAATCGATTGATTTGTCTCTGAGGAATATTTTCTACAACTTTCCCAATTAATGACTTTCTCCTGTGAGTGCTTGTATAGGTCCGTACACTAAGGTTTGTTAGAATTCCATCACAAATAATAAGAACATGGGTAGCCTTCATTGTAAATTCAAGATATATCTTCTTAGTAATGACTTCAAGGGGAAAAAATTACCATTTTAATTCTATGCCAACATGAGTAAACTTTCTTCTTTCATAAACATATGCTCTAAGTGATCCTGCTATTATAGACTATAAGCTTTCTTTAAACCAATGCACAAATCATAGATAAAGTACGATGCATGCATAAAAGGTTACTCAATTGATCATTATCTTGTATAAACTAAAACATCAACATATAAAAATATTCTATAACTATAGACACTAAATCATGCACTTTGATTAATTATCTAGTCCTGATTGCATACTACCATTCATATGATTCCTAAGTAAGAAAATTACTAATTAACCCATGTCTTTGGCCATATTTTATTTCTTTCTATAGAAGAAAAATTGTGTTAGAATGCAAAACATGAAATGACTATGAAACCAATTCAAAATAAGATCTAACACAACTAATCAACTACCTTTGATAAAGCAATATGGAAAGAGGGAGAAAGCAATATACTTGTACTTACCTAAAAGTGGAATTCTCCTCCTTTGTTGATTAGATGTGCTCTTTGATTGCTTGTTGGATGATGAAGATTGTTTGATTTTTGCTTCATATTTGTGTGGACTGATTTGGGAAGCACCTCCCCTTGATTACTTGATGAATTCTTGATTATTGATTAAGGATGATAAATTGTAGATAGATTGGATGGATGAATGAGTGGATAAAATAACAACAATTTGATATGAATTTATAAGATGTGCTCTCATGGAGGATGAGTGCTTGATTATAAGTTGAGTAGTGGAGGATTCAATGGCTAGGATGAAGCCATGTTGGATTGAAATCAATGGTGGAGGATTTATGAGAGGTTTGGAGAATTATAGAATGGATATTTCTGGAATTTGTGAGGGATTTCCATTGAATTAATACTTCAATGGAATAGTGTAGATGCATTTGAATGTTTGAAAATGAGAGGGAGAAATCAAGAAGCTTCTAGATTTAGAAGCCTATAGATTTAGAGGTAAGGATGTGCACATGGTTAGGATTAGATTATGTTGACAAATGATGATTAGGGATGTGATTTGATGGAAAGGCTAGGTGTAGGGATGTATAGGGTAGGTGGTAGGTGAGACATAAGAATATTAAATTCCTATAAAGTTTAATGAAGGATTAAAATAAGATAATATGATATAATAATAAAATAAAAGGGGTTAAGGATGGGATAAGATATAATAATGATTTAAAAGGATTTGGGATGAATGATAAATGGTGATAAAATGATAAAGGGGTAAATATGATAAAATAGATTAAATAATAATAATTAATCTTACGATTAATTATTATATGGATGATGATGGGATATAATGAATAATATAGGTAAATGGGTTAAAATAGATTAAAATGGACTTGTAACGAATAAATTATGATGAAGCTAAAATGTGGGTCATGATTAATTTTAATTAGTCATGTAGACATTTTAGGTGTCTACACTTTCTATTGCCACCTTGGGTCTCACACCCCTTTTATCTCAGTAACTATTTTTATACCTTGGTATTTCTCACCCTAGACACCAGCGCCCAGCCCAGGACGTCAACACTAGGCATCTCCAATCTATTTGTACTTTATTCACATATTTTGGGTCATTTCTAGTTGTTTGAGCATCTTATATTTTTGGTAGTCGACATCTTCGGGGTTAATTATGAAATTAAAGAAAAGGAATCATATAAATATAAATTTATGTGATCATAATAAGGTACCAAGTACTAAGCATTAGCTATCACCACCTAAGGTTACATCCTACGGATATTCAAGAGCATCAAAGCATCCATTATAGCATTCATTCAAGGCAAAGGGACTACATTATTCTGCATCAAACTTCATAGAAGCAGAGTCTATTGCTTCCATGCACACATCTATTTCATTTCCTTACATCTAGATACTTTTCTCGTTATCAAGTGCAACACGCACAAAAACCACCTAGGGAACAATTCCACACACACACACATACACACACAGAACTACATTAGGTCTTAAATGTAGTGCATCGCTCAGTAGTAAGATAACCATTGTGATAGTTGAGGATAGTCTGATCCCTCATTTTCCATCTTTATTTTTTAGGATTTGATGTCTATTTGAGGGTTTTCTAGGTTCATACTTCATTACAGGTTTTGTGACCTCATATCAACCAAAGGAGAAGGACAACGAACACCTCGCAACCTGTGAAAGTTGGTTTTCTAAGCATTTTCTCAAACACATGTGCCTATTTCTAGTTTGTAGCACCCATGGGTGACCCTACCCCTTTCAGGGTGCCCCTATCCAACCTAGTCCTCCATATTTGCATTATTCCAGGTCTTTGTGTGAAACTCCTGTCATTATGTTCACCTAACCAACACTTTAGTACACTCCAGGGTTTATTGTGAATCAGCTAAGTACCTTTTTATCCTCCTTGTAATTAGGGTTTCATATTTTATTAATTAGTTTACTTGGGTATTATTTACGTACTTAGATTTTTTATTTATTTGCTGCTACAATAGCAATTAGATTAAGCATTTTTATAGCATGTTATCCACATTTATCTTAATCATGACACAAACAACATTATCCTAAAATGGCAAGGTATATCTCACATCGCTACAGATATCTCCATCATTAACAAACTTGGGGGCATCGGGATTACTTCCCCCTTCCTAACATCAATTGGTTACCATTTCTACTCATATGCTTTGTGTTTCATGTTTTATCTCTATGAGTATCATTACACACCCTTTGATACGCTTGTATCATCATTACCCGATGATGCACTCTCATGCTATAGTTCACACTTGATTATTGAGGGCATCCTTTACACATAAGCCTCACACACTACCCACATACTCAACACAACACAATCAGCACGCTTGCGATATATTCTTCCTACTACACGCATTCAACATAAAATCAAACGCACTTTACGATAGACCTCTCTTACATCACATGACATCTATTTCTTGCATGCAATCAACACAAAATTTTATACAATCTACACATCTACATCACACTACAAATGCAGTGATCTCACAACATAATTTTCTTTCGCAACCTACTTTACAATCGACATATTCTCTCTCTCTCTCTCTCTCTCTCTCTCTCTCTCTCTCTCTCTCTCTCTCTCTCTCTCTCTCTCTCTCTCTCTCTCTCTCTGGATCGCAATCAATACAAGACATTACACATTCAACGATACACATCACATACTCAACGAGTTCAAAATCAGTCTCTCTCATAGATATTTGACTACGCATAGTCCACAATCAACATATCTCTCACACAATCAACTTGAGACACTACCCTATGACGCACTCTAGTTCTAAGGTCCATACTCGACTGCTGAGGGTCTACATATCAAATGGACATCATCAAAATCACATTCTCGATCACTCAATCACTCACTCACATACACATTTACACTCTACAGTTTATGCTTTTACAATCACATATTTCTTATATACGCATTTTAGACCATTTCTCGATGATGCACTCTCATGTACAGTTCATTCTTGACTGCTGAGGGGTCATTAAAAAATGAACCTCACTACATATAATTCAATTCACACTCACTCAAGGGGCATGCTGATCCTATGGCATTCACTCTGCATTCCATTCCATCTACACTCCACAACATACTACATATCTTGGTTGCATTTACTCTTGCTTACTTATGCTTACATGTTCACTTTCCTACACATGCTAGATTGATATCTTATATGTCACTATTTGTTATCATACACACATGTGCATTCACTTTCCTTTCTAGTTGTGATCAAAGATTCTATAGATCCATACATGTAGCATGGATTCTTTGTGCAGTACCTATTACCATTCCCACAACAGCTCCTGGGGGCATCCACTTTCGTACACTACAGGTTTTATTTTTTTTTATAGCACACTATTATATCAAATTATGCATGTGTTGACATACTTTTAATCTTTCTAACATGTTAATGGGTGCTTCATGTATGATGTTTGTTTTTCATTCCTATTTTCTTCCATGGTTGTCTATTACATTACTGGTTCTTGTTTGTTAGTGTTTGCCACTATTTGTGGGCTTTTCCCTTTGTCTTGTGTGCATCCTTCTCTTCTTTTGGCTTAGTTGAAATTGATTATTTTATGACATCGTGAGTGATGTCCCATGTTTGCAACCCTCTTTTCGTGGTCACGTGTTTGCTTCTTGTGTCTTAGATTACACATTGTCTATTAGTTTACATTTTACATGCATGTTTTCTTGTACTAACATGTGTCTCCTAGCCACTTGATTGTGTGTGCCTTGGTTTGTACCAAGCACATTACCTCCCCCCTATAGGGCATAGTTTTAGCACATTGTTTGGTCCTCCTTTGGGCCACATTATCCTTAGTAACTTCGCATGCACCCCAAACGAGGGAGGAATCATTTGGGTGAATCAGTCACCCTACATAATAGTCTAAAGTCATAGTTCAAAACATCACAATACTTGCACGAGATAGTTATCAGTATTAGATATGGCTCAAATCCTTACTTAGGTCCTTATTGAAGCACATACACCAGTGCCCAGACCTAAACAGTAGCACCTGGGTGCCCCTGACCCTTCCTAGACACCTGTGACCAAGGGGTGGTTACACAACATTCTTAAATTCAACAAAGTGTTTGGTAGTTTTACACAATGACTTCTACAGGACACACAGTCCTTAGCACTTGGCATGCATGTCCGAAATTGTCTTCTCTATTTTCATGTTGGATCAAAAGTGTTTGAAACAAGTCAAATTTTTAGACATCATCTATAGTGGTGTTCTATATTCATGGGAAGTAGTTAAAGGTTAGAGGATGACACCAGAATATTCTCCCTACACTTCATCCAGTTCACTAGTGTTAGATCACCCAACAAACTTAGTCATGAACAACATCTACAGAATATTTTCTACATTTTTTTATCATCATGGATCTGGCGCACATGTTCCTTTTTCACATTTTTCACATTTTTAGATACTTCTTTACACGCTTTTTACACATATACATGTGTATTTGACTACTTGTTTTTTCTTCTCTTTTGTATGTCTTTCCATATGGGAAGTAATAGGCAACATCACTCAACACTGACAACAACATCACATACATCAAAATTAACATAAAAAATAGGCACATCGCCGACGTCTAGAACATATGTTTCTGCCCTAGTGTCATCATCTCATCACTTTTTACATTTTGTCATCTTTAGTATCTACTCTCCATCTTTTATATCACTCCACACTTTTCCTTGTCTCTCAGCATGATTCTCACCATTGATCTACATGGTTATCATGTACCCATCTCTATATACTTTATGTTATCAAGCTTTCACTCAACAACATAAAGTGGGGGAAAATTTAGAGATTAAATCATGCACTTTGGGTAATTATCTAGTTTTGATTGCATAATATTATTCATATGATTCCTAAGTTAGAAAAGTATTAATTAACCCATGTCTTTGGCCATATTTTCTTTCTTTCTATTGCCTCCTTGGGTCTTACACCCATTTTATCTCATTTAGTCTTTTATACCTTGAAATTTCTCACCCTAGACATCAGTGCCCAGCCCAGGACACTAGCGTTAGGCGCCCCCGTCCATTCTGGGAGCTCCCAACCTGTTTGTACTTTATTCACATCTTTTGGGTCATTTCTATCCATTTGAGCATCTTATCTTTTTGGTAGTTGGCCTTTTCGGGGTTAATTATGAAATTCAAGCAAATGAACCATATAAATATAAAGTTATGTGATCACAATAAGGGACTAATCACTAAGAATTAGCTATCACCACCTAAGGTTGCATCTAAAGACTATTCAAGAGAAACAAAGCATCCATTCTAGAATCCATTCAAGGGAAACATATTACATTATTCTGCATCACACTTCATAGGAGGGGATTCTATTGTTTTTATGCACACATCTATTACATTTCTCTACATCTAGCTACTTTTCTCACTATCAAGTGTGACACGCATAAGAGCCACCTAGGAAATGATTCCGCACACACACACACAGAACTACATGGGGTCTAAATGTAGTGCAACGTTTAGTCGTAAGATCACCATTGTGATAGCTGAGGATAGTCTAACCCCTCATTTTGCATCTATATTTTTTTAGTATTTGATGTCTATTTGAGGTTTTTGTAGGTTCATACTTCACTGTAGGTTTTTCAGGGAGCTCGGTGATCATTGCATGACCTCATATCGACCAAAGGAGAAGGACAAAAAACACCTCGCAGCCTGTGAAAGTTAGTTTTTTGACCATTTTTGTAGACATAGGCACTTATTTCTAGTCTGTAGCACTCGTGGGAGCCCCTGCCCTTTCTAGGTTCCCATGTCTAACATGTTTCTCCATATCTACATTCTTTCACGTCTACATACAACACTCCTATTCTATTCACCTGGTCAGCAATTCGGTACACTCTATGGTTTATTGAGAATCAGCTATGTACCTTTTTCTCCTTCTTGTAATTAGGGTTTCATATTTTATTGCTTAGTTTTCTTGGGTGTTAGTGTTGTACTTAATTTTTTATTTATTTATTGCTACGATTGCAATTATATTAAGCATTTTTATAGCATATTATTCACATTTTTCTTAATCAATAACTTTTTTGATAAATTAAGGAAAAATTCTCTAACATGGAGCATATATTAACATTAAATTACTTCTTTATTTATTCTTACATAGTCTTCATTTACAAAATACAGGCCTAGAGGCATTCTTCACTCCTTTACCACTCACACTTACTCTTGATATGACCTTACACTATTTTTATTTATTTAAATCTATCAAAAACCATCTCTACATTATAATATGTCTCTACCTAATCTTGAGCTTGAAAATAGACCAACAATATCTCTTTCATCCTTATCTCTAGCTAAGTTATTTCTCTAATGTATAGGTAGCTTCTAGATGAAACTTAAAATAAGATTTACTTTTACAATGAGTTTAAATAACTTTTCAGCCTATGACTAGACCTTTCTTAAGTATTTCAATCCTTTTGAAACTTTTTTCACCCTTAAAATCCTTCACAAGTAATTCCAATTTTTAAATCCTTCAACTTGGAGGGAAAACTCAACTATGTTAGTGATTAAAATAAAATGGAATTATATTAGCCTAATTTGATGCTAAAGGAGTAATAAATAAATAAAATAAAATGCAGTAAATAGACCCAAGAAAACTAAGCTATGAAATGTAAACCCCTAATGTGCAAAGAGGGTTAAGAAGGCCATAGTTGATTCACACATGTCAGGAGACTTTGTAGCAGTGGAGATCGGCTACATATGAGGAGAAAATGACTACACAGAGACTAGGGAAAATGCAAATCTAAGCTATCTGAGTAGACTTGAGCACCTGGAGAGGGATGGGGGTGCCTGGGTGCCCTGGTCTTAGATCAAGGTTCCCTAGTCTGTAGAAATGACCATGGAACCTCCTCTGAGGTGTCGTTGAATGATCGTCTGTGCTCACTCCATGTCATGTGAGTTTCACTAAACTTCGTTGGATGTCACTGTAAATCAGATATGGATGAGACACTTATAAAACCCCAAGTAAAGCATCAAAACCCTAAAAACGAAATATGCATATGAAGGATTAATATTTTCCTCAACTTCCAAATGGATGGACTTATCACTAAGCGTTGCACTACATCTCAAACCCAATGTAGTTCTAGGTATGTGTGTGTGGATATAGCTCCCTAGTTTCTCATGTGACAGTCGTACTTTGTGAGTAGCGATCAATAACTAGATGTATAATGTAAGTAAATGGTACATGGAATAGAATGAAATCCCCTTCTATGAAGTGTGATGCATATAAACCATCATTTCTCCCTTGTGATGGAGTTAGATGAATGAAAATGGAGAAATATAATCCTTTGATGGATGCAACCTTATGTGGAGATATTAATGCTTAGTGCTTGGTCCCTCATTATGGTATCTTAACTTTATAATAATTTGGTTATCTTGTTTTAATTTTGTAACTAACCCTAAAAAGGCCGACCACTAAAAATATGAAAATCTCACATGGCTAAAAAGTGCCCAAAATGTGAGAGTAAATTACAAAGAGGATCAGGGTGCCCATAGGGGACCAAGGTGCACAGGGCGTCACAGTCCTTGCTGGGTGCCCCAATCAGAGATAAGATGAATGTAAAATGAAAATACATACTGGGAAAGTGTAGGTGAAAGATTGGAAGTAGAAATAGAAAGCAAATAAAAATGGCCAAAGACATCATTTAATTAGTACTCTTTTCGCTCAAGAACCATATGAATAGTACTATGAAACTAGGACTAAATAATTATCCAAAGTATGTGATTTAGTGTCTACATTTTCCCCCACTTTATGTTGGTGAGTGAAATTCTTGGTAACATAAAGTATATAAAGATGTGTACTTTATATCCATGCAGAGTGATGTATAAAATACATCGAGGGACTAGACAAAGTGTGGAATGAAAAAAATATGGAACGTAGAGCCTAAAGATGCAACAATGTAAAAAAGTGATGAGAGTGAACCTAGGATGAAAGTTCGTGTGTAGTTGCCAATTTGTGTGATGTACCTGCATTTTATTATGTTGTGTGTGATGATAAGTGATGTTATTTTTATTGTTGACTACTTTCTTCCCATATAGATGGACCTACAAAGGAGAAGACGATCAAGTAGTCAAATACGCATGTATATGTGTAAAATCACGTGAAAAGAAAATAAGAAAGGAACTTGTGCACCTGATATGTGATGATAGAAAGGGTATCAAAAGGATCCTATAAATATCTATAAAGTGCAAGTTTTTTGGGCAGTCTCACACCACTAGTTGAAGGAGTGTAGGGAGAAAGGTGTGTTATTCTCCAACTTGTAACTGCTTCTCGAGAGGTGTGAAGAGATCTTTGTACTGTCTAGTTTTTTGGGTGATCTGATACCACTAGATGAAGAAGTGTAGGGAGGAAAGTCCATTGTATCCTCCAACCTGTAACTGCTCCCCAGAATGTTAAGCACAACATGTCCTATAAAATTCCTTATGTATGGAGTTATGTAGATTGGTCTGAACCCACTTTTTGTATAACCCATTGTGTCATGGATGAAAACTAAAAATTGAAATGTACCAGTACTGTGATGTGTAGTGTGTATAAACCCAAATTATTCCCCCCTTTTTGGGGGTGCATGCAACTTCGCGGATAGGAGAATGCAGCCTCCAAAGAGGACCAACCATGGAAAATGAAACTCTACCTTGCAGGGGGAAGGGAATGTGTTTATTAGAAACTAAGGAACACACAAACAAGTGTTAGTACGAACAAACGTGCATGTATTAGAAAATTATAAGCTACCTAAAGCAATGTGTAAGTTGGGATGCAAGTAAACACAAAATAAACCAACATAGGCCACGAGAAGTGGGTTGCAAACATGGGACGTCACTCACGATGTCAAAAGACACTCAAGGTTGTAGTGGCCACATACAAACAAATAAGTGTGTACAAAAAACAAAGGGCAAGGCCCGCATACAATATCAAATAAAGACAAGCATGTACAAACAACAAATATCCATGGTAGCAAATAATCCTGCAAAACAAATGTTGTAGTGTACGTAAGTGGATGCCCCCAGTAACCACTTTAGGACTAGTAGTGTTCCAAACATCCGTTATGCATTTGGAAGCCTTGTATCTCCTATCAAAACTAGAAGAATATGTGAACGTGCATGTGTGTATGGTAAAGATAATAACATACAAGATATATATCTAGCGTGTGTAGTAAGAAAAACATGTACAAGTAAATGTAAGCAATAGTAAATGTGACCAAGATATTCAGTATGTTGTGGATGGATGGAATGGAATGCAAGATGGATGATAGGAGTCGTGTGCCCCTCGAGCGAATGGAATTGTATGCAGTGAGGTTCATTTGTTTATGCCCCCTCAGCATTCAAGCATGAACCACAAACAAGAGTGTGTTATCGGGAAATGGTCGAGCTATGTGTTGTGTGTAGTACATTGTGGTGAATATGTTGTGATAACATGTGACATAGAGATGAAGTGTGTGTGATATTGTATCTGAAGCGTATATCACGAAAATATGATAGAAGAAGTGATGATTTATCCTAAAGCGTATATCAATAAATGATTATCATAATAGGAAATGGTGATGCAAGAAGAAGTGATGATGTTTCCTATGGTGTTTACCACTAAAAGATGATGGAATATGTGACAATTTAGCCTGTAATGCCCATTCGACATTTATTTTTATTATTATTATTATATTATTGTCAATTGTTATCAGTTTTATTATTATTATTATCGTTAAACTATTCTATTTTTTGAGGTTGTTTGTTCCCATAGTGGGAGCCTCAGTTCACGCAAATAAAGAGGATTCCCCATTGTGGCGCCATGGTTAGTTGGTTTCCTATGTTGCCTTCGAACCTCAAACCTCTATTCTATTCCTCTTAGTCGATCAGATCTTCTTCCATGCTTACTTCAATGGTTTTTTTTTTTAAATCAAAAGGGGAATCTGATTTGTCACCCACCACCTGCCATCCTTTATGGAAAATTTTTCCTTCTTTCTTTGGTGTGGGGGAGAAGATTACCTTGTTGGTGAGTGGGAGTAGTTGAGCTCCTGCCAAAATTAGTTAATGCAATTCTATTCTGTCCTCTCCGTATTTATTTTTCTCCCTTGTTGGCCACTGGTTTGTGTAGTGGGTTCTTATTTTTTTCAGCCTTGTTTTCTTTTAACCTGTCTGGTCTGGTATTATTCCTCCTTTATTTTATTAACTCCTCCATTATACCAACATATGGTAGGTTTGAAAACATCTCTTCTTGTTTTTTTACTGGTTGAGTGGGTTTCACTAGAGGGGAGTAGCTCTGCATTTGTTGAAAAGAAAATGAAACTTCATGATTGTTGGGCGCTTGTCTTTTTACAAATTTATTTTATTAAAATTTCTCCCTGGCTGTGGTTGTAACCTACTCACACCATTCATGGCTATATATGTGAGAAATTTTGGTGGTTGGTTGCACCTTCCTTTACTCTCTGGCTGCGTGAACTTTCCCTGTGAAGTATTTTGCTTGGGGGGTCATTTTTTTTAGACTTGGAAACTTCTGCTTTGCTGGGTGCCTAGTTATTAAAAGTTTTATTATTATTTTTGTTTTATTAAAAATTATGTCTAACAGTGTTGTAACCTACCCACACCCTTTGGGCTAGATGTATGAGAAAACTCAGTGGATGTTTATATGTCATTTGTAAGTTTTGCAGATCCTTCCTTGCCGCATACCCCCCTGTCTGTGCAAAAATGTGGCTATGCCAAAGCTTGATTGTTGTCAGATTTTGGTCCTCCATCAAGCTAAAGATGGGAACATTGCCAAATAATGCACTGTTACTGGAGCCTAGTGGACATTTCTGCTACCCAGGAGCTTATTACAGGCATCTAAACATTGTAATGTTCACTTTGTTTAACAATTTCATGGAATGAATTGTTCTCCTTTCTGAAACAACTTCTTGTTTTGGATGTATGGTTGCTTTCTTGAGTCGTTTGGTTCATGTGGGTTATTCCTTGATTGCTTCCCCGATCTTTCATAGTTCCTAAGTACCTTGTTTGCATAAAGAAAAGAAAAATCAAATAAAATAAAAGAGGGGTTTCCACTGCTTTTGCTCTCTTATTTTTGTTTTTATTATTTAATAGGGAGTTGTATTACGGCATAACATTATTGCATTCACCCTTTCCTTGGGGTGATCTGGTAGTGGGTTTTGGATAGTGTGAATGCTTAGCTGCTCTGTATTTTGGTATTTTTTTTATGCAAGGAGGCAGAAAAGTAATTGTATTTATGGCTCTTTTGGTACAGACTCGTCGTGCCTTAACTCAAAATCCTTTCAAATCACACGAGTTCGATAAGCTTTTCCTGATCAAGAGGCAATATGAATTTTATGAAATACTATAATTTTTGTTCCTATTAATAAGTGTTACGAATTCCTGTGATCTCTGCTAAGATGAGGATTCCGAGATCGAGCTCCGCTTAAGATAACTCCATAAAAAAAAATTACATACGAGATAGGTAATAAACTGATTATTACTAGCTTCATTGTCTGTAGGGTCATGAAATAAATTAAAGATTGCCACATAATTCATAAAAAGTTGATACTATCCTAAGCATAGCAAAAAAAAATGAACTTAAGGCAATATAGTTTGTATAAATGTGTTTGATCATTCAGTGCTATAGCTATAAATTTCAAGTAAAATGGATAAATTGGAAAGTAAATGTAGGGGTAGTTAATCTACTTCCCGACCTAGTTTTTTATTTAATAACGAGTAATTTGGGGGAAATGGTAAACAAATCCTAACCCTTATATTGTTGCATGAGTTTAGTTTTAAGGTGGAATATTTTTCCTTCTATTTCTTTCCTCGGGTATCACAGTTGGACAGTGATGACTTTTGAAAACTGATTCTTTTCTAATTGATATCAAATGATAAGACTAATAAAATAGTTCATATCAAATAATAATAATAATAAAGAAAAGGAAACTTGTTAGGAATTCTGAAATTTCTTGTTAGTTTTCTTAATTACATTTGGTTTTGTATAAAAACTTGTTACGGTGGAACTAGATATGTGGGTATTAATTCTTCTTGAAATGATCTTTTGTTGTGGGGTTTGAATGAAAACTCAACATGTGGTTCTAGGCACTAATTGTTAGGTTCTTGTTTAAAACTATAGGTCTCTCACTCTGCTAATCATGGCATGAGATTACCATCTGTGGATGAAAAGTGGATTGATTGGAACCTCGTTCATCTTTGGGTTCATTGTGCCTTAAATGTTTGTGAAGGATTAAGTCTTGTCTTTTGTTTACATATAATTATACCTTGGGTTTCTGGGACCTCTTGGAGTATCTGGATGAAGAGGAGTCTCCTTAGGTTGAACCCCGTAAGGGTAATACCTTGTCCTAAAAAATGTATGGTTTATGGCCTTCATTAAATAAATAATGGTTTTGGGTTTAAGTCGCGACTTGAAAGTGTCTATGTATATTTCAAAGGTTAGTTGGTTAGATTCAATCACTTATTATCTGACATATAGAATGTGAGTATAAATAATGTATGAGGAGATGGTTTGATTGTTTGGATGTGTACTATGGTTTGACTCTTTTGAGATCAATGAACACTAGTAGGTTACAGTCCATTAATGATTTCTTGTTGTTATGCTGTGTGTTTTCATCATCGAGACGTAATCTTAGTGGTCATAGCATCCTTTATTGATGAAAGATTGGGTCCTAAGGTATTGTTGTGTTTTTTTTCTATTCAATTGAAAATATGTTGATTTAGTGATTTGGATCCTTATTAAAATTTTGTTTTTTATATTAATAGAGGAATTGGGAATTAGATTTCAATCACATAATCCATAGGATTACATGATTGAAATCTCAATATTCTGGGCCCATTTTTGTTTTAATCTAGAAGGTCCTACCTTGATTGTTCGAGATACCATTCTTACTAGAATATTTGGCTTCCTCCATGTTGGCTAGTATAAATCTCTTTCTCGTATGATGCATTTGGATAGGATTACATGATTGAAATCTCAATATTCTGGGCCCATTTTTGTTTTAATCTAGAAGGTCCTACCTTGATTGTTCGAGATACCATTCTTACTAGAATATTTGGCTTCCTCCATGTTGGCTAGTATAAATCTCTTTCTCGTATGATGCATTTGGATTAGTGGTGTGTGCTTTGATGTTTTCTTGGAATAGAACTTTCCTTTCATGATTTTTTTAAATGTTATCTTAGTGTTGCATTTGTTAGTCTTAACATGCTCAGTTCTCGTGAACTGACTCAAGCTAATACTTGTGCAGATGGCTTGTGCATGTTGATAAAAGGAAATATTTGTGAAGGTTTCATCATTTGGTTTTATGTGTTCCTTGTTCAATGTCACATGTGTTGAGATTATTTCAATGGTGCTTTAAATGGATTTTGGAAGGCCTCTTGCCTTAGATGTTTGGTTATTGCGTTATAAAGTTGATTTTTCCTATTGTAGTAAGACTGTAATTATCTTTGTGAGAATTAATATTTCAATCTTCACTTTGTTATGAGCATTCTTTTGATAATGGTATTTATCATATCATGAACTATTATGGTTACTTGAGCTTGATCATGTTTGGAACCTTCTTACTCTCAGCCAAGTTCTATTGAATCTTGTGATTTCCATTTAGGTTGTGTGCCATGTTGAATAGAAAGGTTATAACCGTGTTCTTCTCTCTTGATTTGCACTGACAGCTTCTGGTTTTGAGTCATAAGAATTTCATGCTTTGATAACTCTCCATGGTCTTGACATCAGTGTAGTTCTATGTACATGTTAGTAGGTGGAAAATCCTCGTTTAAAAAGTTAATCAAAGAATTAAAAAATAGAAAATGAATTCATAAGTTGAATAAATAAATAAAAACAATTATAAAGATGTGTTTCTTATTGAATAATTTTAAGAGTTTCCAATTAAAAAGAAAGGAGTTTTCTACTAGTATAAAAGAATATACCATTGCTAACCTTAAGCTATGGATTAAACTTTATCCTCAGTATTGTGACACATTAAGTTTTGTGTTTCCTTTGTCGAACCTAATCAAGAAAAACTAAATGAGTTGTTACCCAAATTCAATTTAACTCTTAAGACTCATTAAAAGACCGGTTAATAACTAAATAGATCATAATGAAATAAATTGATCTTCTCTCTCTAACTGTTACCATGGTACCTTGTAGTCCTTGTCTAAGTTATGATAAAATTTAATTCTTGAACAAATATGATTATGGTTCTGAACCTTAACAATACTCCACTCCTTTTGATCTTACACTTGCCTCCTTATGCAATAGGAAGTATGAAACAAGTTTCAGTAGTGGGGTTTAGATAGATAGCCTTGTGGAATTGTTTACCTCCTTGTTTTGTAAACAAATTAATCAAGAAATTTTCATATTATAGGTGATCCTTAGGATAGTTACCTCAATAGTTATATAAAGAAAAGAAACCTAACCCTATAAGAAGAATGGTAAGAAACATATCATGAACCTTCTAGAACATAAGTTAAGAATTGTAAGACGTCTCTAGTAAATCAGTAATCTTAAGAAGGATTTTTCGCAGTGGGATGTCCTGAGCTGAACTATGTAATGTGGTTGGTCTTTTGCCATGTCTTGTCGTAAGAGAGAGTGAATTGTCCTTGATGGCTGTGAATCGTTCCTTGCGGCCCTTGCGGTCATCCTTGTGTCAAGTTGTTCATAGAGTTAGTTGTAACCTTGGTGATGGTATGTTGTGTTGTGTTATTTGTCCAAGCAAGTCAAAAAAAAAGTTATCCTATACTTTACTCTGTAGTATTAGTGTGTGTGGTTTTTGGGTCATTACATAGCCTTGGTATCATTACTAGACCGAGGTTCAATGTCTCTCGAACCTCTGGGAATGAGATTGGAGTTGTGATGGTGTTACATGATTTATGTATGGTGTTGCATGATGGAGGTTGATATTAGAAGAGTAATGTGGTATAATGCAATGATGTGATCCATGTAGTAATTGTGATATTGTGAAACGCACTGTGATGTGTATGTCACTTAGTGATGTATTTGTTATCATGTTGATTTGTTGAGGATGGGAATTACGTGTTCTCTCCTTCTTGTGGATTAGTATGAAGAGTTCAAGACTGTGAATTACTACTTGATGATGTGCCTGAATAGAATTCTAATGTGTGATAGAGTGTATGTGAGCATGGTGGCATATTGTAGATATGTGGGTTGAAATGCCGAATGATGTTGTATGACTATAAGATGTAGATGTAAGATGTAAGATGCAGTTGTAAGATGTTTAAAGATACACAATGTGTAGTATATAATGTGCAGTGTGTGGGTTTCACCTGTGTATAGTGTACCCTGGAAAATGAATGTTATGTTGTGATGTTACTATGTTCATACATATGTATGATTTGATGTAATGAGTGTAATGATTACATGTCATGATTTAGGGTCATACGGTGATGTGTATGAACCATATGTTGTATAGTGATTGCACTTTGGGTGCAGGGGGTGGTAAAGTGATGTATTACACCCCCAAGTGAATGTATGATTGTGATCCAATACCCTGTATATGTACCATACGTAAGATTTTATGGTAGTTATGTGTGTACCACCATCTATGTTAGTGATGTAGCAGTTAATGTATGTTGTGAACCTTACGCTAACCGACCCTGAGGGAAATCGGTAGAAGTGTATGTTGAACGAGTGAGTGCAACAAAATGGTGTAGGTGATGGAGATCAATAACTCGAGCTGAAATTCAGTGTAGTAGATAACAACAATGATGGTTTCCTCTCTCCCTATGTGGTTGTATGTATGAAACCGTATAAGTGTAATGGGCCTATGATTTTGTTTAGGACTAATAGAATGATGGTGGCGGGATAGATGGTGTGCAAGATTGAGATAGATGAGAGTTGTATTATTGATATGTATTTATATTTACGAGCCGAGGATCGATGTTCTGAGTGCTAGAAACTTTGAGTACCCTTGGTGGCCAATTATAAGGCCACACAATTCATTTCTAATGTGACATTATTATAAGTTGCATTTTATTTGTAAATTTATCTTTTTACTTTATTTTGTAAGGACTCTTACAGTTTTTCTTGATTGGACATGCTTTACATTTTTGGGCATTTCTTTAGTTTTCGTGGCATAAAACATGTGGATTTTATACACTAACTATGGCTATTCCATAATAATATTTTTCTATGGATGGTATACCTCCATCTACTCCATGGTTTTCATCTCGTAAATTTTAATTTGATTGTTATGAATGGTTCTATTTAAGTTACAAATGATTCATTAAGATGATATATTTGTACCTAAAAATCCAACTGAGGCCAAGAAACATGTCACATCTGTTAACTTCTTGTTCAACATGGTTGGACCTATGGACCCCTTCATTGTATGGGGATACACCCTAAGGAGTTATAGATATGGGACTATGGGTTTTTGAACCACATGTTATTATGTCACTTGGGTTAGGAGTGTCAAAACCCTATGCATCTTGGGCCATGGGGATCAACTTAGCCTCCTTGAGGAACTACGGGGTAGGCATAAGGGAATGCCAATGGTAAATTAGTTGATTATGGTCGGAAGGAGATGCTTGAGGGAGGCATAAGAGATTTGCACCACTGTATGTGTGACTGATGCTTCAGGAGGTATTGTGTGATGTGTTATGATGTTTTGGTCATGTTTTTATGAAGTGTTATTATATAGTTAGTGCAAAATCACAGTTGTGGACCCCCAAATGAGTCGTCAGATTTTTTTTTCTAAGGTAGATTCATGCCCTTGGTGCGATTTGCTATAACATTGAGCTATTTTCCCCAAGTCATGTAAAATCTTCATCTAGATGGGAAAAACTCTCCAGATCAAAGGCTGGTTCCTTTTACCTTTGTTTAGAGTGCATGCGTGATAAATCATTCAAAGGACCTATGTCATAAACCTAAGTACTATGTTATACCATGGAGGTATGCATGTTCCCTTCACAGGAAATTGAACTAATCTCTTGTGGTGATGGTGCCATCTTGAATGATGAACATTAGTTTTGTTGATAGACACAAACCAACAAAATATGTAGTGCCTTGTATGACCCCAGTAGGGTGTTGAATTAGTAGTTCATGTTGGACACCCACAAGAATGAATAAAATAAAATTCTACAACAATGAAATTTTAAAAGAACTAAAACTAAGAATAATGATAATGGAAGGAGACTAATGAAATAATGCAAGTAAAAGATAACTGCCAATCTTCACAGAACCTTGAAATTTAAATATTTCTACTAAATGTTTCTAAGGCCACCCCATGGCCATGCTTTAATCGTCTGAAATTTTAATCACATAGGGTGTAATTTTGCTTTTATATATTCCCTTGTTGCTTAGCACCTTTCCTCCCTTCAGTGTTATGTCGCATCGAGGATGATGCTTTTCTTAAGGGGAGGAGGATGTAATGCCCTGTTCGGCATTCACCTTCCGGTGCTTGTTGCATCCTTGACCCTTTTGCCGTGACATTGAGTGGGTGAGTTGTAGCATCCCATGGTCTTAGACATTGTCTAGGTGACTGATTAGCATCCTTCCTCCGAAGTCTATTCTTAGCACCCTTGTCTTCTTACTTGTTGTCTGTCGTGGGCCTTCTCGTTAAGACATAAGTGTGTTTTGATCACCTGTTAAGGGGTGTTCTCGAAGCGTACTTTTCTAACATTGGTTTTGGGTGTTGTTAGATTGTGCCTTAAATCTAGGAATCCATAATAATAATTATGTTTTAAAAAGAATTGACCTTGACTTGGAATATTGTGACTATAATTGATTTATTCTGAAAGCTGTTAGACGTAATAATTATAATAATAGATAGCTAGTTGTTGAACCTTATTATGTGTTATTATCGATCGACGATTATATTTCATTATTATTTTTAAATAATAGATTGTTATCGGAGGTATCATCCTTTGTTATCGTTAAACTATCCTATCTTCAAATGTTGGTCACTTCTATCACCGATGTTTGCATGGAAATGAGGAAGAGTTTGTTTTGTTGGTGGCACCAAATGTTGAGAGTTGTGTTCTACTTAATATTTTTTTAAGCAATTTGAATTCTTCAACCACCCATTTTTCTCCTGGGTCAACTGGGTTGGCTCACATATGCTCTGGGATTGTTTTAAACTACTAAATTTAATGATGTTTATGGTTTCATGTGCCACCCACCAACCTTGCCTCTCCATGGTTCCCTATTCCTGTACCATGCTTGGCGTGGAGTTGAGGGAATATAAATCTTATTGATTTTCCTTTTAGTTCCTTGTTTTGTGGGAGTGTGGTGGAAGAGTGTATGGCCACCTGCCACTATCATTAAAAATCCTATTTACTTTGTTGGAATGCTTTGTTTGTGCATACTTCCTTGGTAATTAATTTTGATTTGAAATCTTCTATGTCTTTTGTACCCACCCACAGTATTCTTCTCTCCATGTTGGCCGATTTTCTTGTGAATCAGGACTATGTGGAGTGAAGAGGCTTCTATGAAAATTCTATTTTTACCTGCTCTTGCCTTGGGTGCTGGCCCTTTGAGAAGTTGGAGAGGTAGGATTTTGTTACCTTCTTGTGCCATTGGTAACTTGAAGCTCAGAATCCTTGTGTTGGTTGGATGCATGGAAAATGTTTGGAGGAGATCTTGTGTGGGACTGCAAGCCTTACCTGGCTGCGTGAGTGTGGTGAAGGAGTATTTTTGTTGGGTCTGTTGATATGCGTGGAAACTTCCAACAAATACACTTTGCAGGCCGCTTGCAGTTGGAGGAAGAGGGTATGGATTGTGGTTGTCAATCCTTTGACTTCCAATAATGCCATTCGCAGGTTTGAGCCTCCTTCCTTGCTGCTTCTGCCTTACTGTTCCAGAATGTGGAGGAAAATGGAGTATAGGTGCTTTGAAAATGGAGAAAAAGGGAAAGGTTTCCTTTTATAGGAACTCGTGGCTCTTCTTGGGGTGCGACTTGGGGAAAATAATGTGTTACATGCATGTTAAATCTACTCCTTGTAATAGTTTTCTACCTTCTTTCAGTATCTTGAAATGAATATTCTTTCTCCTTGAATGACAAAACAAAGGTTTTCGATGGTTGTTAATTACTACCTGAGTGTGTTGGTTGTCTCCTTTAATCCCCTTCTAAACATTCATTGGTTTTGCATGAATTTCTCTCTCTTCCCTTTTAATGGCTTATTCCATTTCACATTGGTATAAATGGGCTTCTGAATTTTTATGTAAATTTAATGCAATCGTGGGAAAAGAGCTATTGTTGAGTTTAGTCTCTCGGTTTCAAAAAACCAAAATTGGGGCATGATTTGTTCCAACTCCCTCTGATCACATTATTTTACTTGGTATTTATGTAAATAAATTTTCTGCATTATTTAACTTGGGTGCACTGAAGTGTTGAGTATGATAAAGATATTGGGTGTTGTGCTTGGTTGATAATGAAATCTGGCATGAAGTTTTTTTTTGATTTACCATAATAACTATAAATTTGTGCTCTTAGTGTAAAACCTTCTTTGAGATTTTCTATTATTTCTATTATGATCAATATTTTGATAACTTAGGGTCTCGCCCAGATGCCTGGGATAATGATAATACTGTGAAATTACCGTTATCTGGAATGCACTATATATTTTTAAATTAAGAGGATTATCCTTGACTTTTTGTTTTGGGAAAAATCGTACTAGATTTTTTATAACCCCTCTTCTAGGTTTTAATATTGTGAACTTCTGGTTCACATATGGGGTAGAATCAACTACTGGTAAAATCATTGAGAGGATAGTACCATAAAATGGTATACGAGTAGATCTTGATTAAGGGAATAGTATTTCTATGGCTTTTATTGTCTTTGGGCTTAAATGCTATTTTCCTTAGCTTCATTTCTTGACCTATATAGGTCGATTTTTTGAATATGGATATGTAGCTATTTCTCATCAAATACACACAAGGGTTTGCATGGTAGTCACCTCCAGCCAGTCAAGTTGAATGCGTTAAATGTCATTCTAAACATATGTTTGTTGACTTTATTCTATACTTTTGTTGAAAGGTTGGGATACTATAGAATTTTCTTAAAGGGAATAGCTATAGTTAGTTTTAGGTACTTTCAAGTTATTTAAGGTAAATAATCCCAACGAAATGTAACAATATTTGTTGTGATGTCGTTAATACTGTGGTTTATGGGTGTCATATTTTACTTGGAATGATATGGTCTTACCAGAGTCAGTTATGGCATTGTGTGTTTCATTCTATATTTTTAAGAGGTTATTTTAGGGAATCACGTAAGTCTGTATCTTCTTTTACATTTGATTATATCAATTCCACTGTTTGAGTCCTCGATAGGATTGGAGAAAGTACGTGAAAAACTTTATGGTAATGATGTTACCTTGACATTTTTCGAACATCCTATTACCTCGTGGTGAATGATGTTCTTCAGGATTGGTAAATGTTTGACCTCTCAATTATGGATTGGCCTGGATGATTATGTGTTTTCGGTGGGTAGTATGCTTACCCATCTCAGGATAGTGAGTTGATACCCTTGTTTGTAAATTTTTTTGGTCACTAAAATTCCCATTTTGTGGCTTGGTTAAGGAAATCAATTTTTTTATATTTTATTGGATATTGTCGGAAGTATGTAAAAATCGTTAATGATTTTTGGGGTTACCCTTCCTTCATATAATTCATAGAAGTTGACGATTAGAATGAGGTTGTTGGCTGGTATAAATACTCTTTCTTGTGTGAAGCATTTTTTTTACTTCTGGGTTGTGCTTTAATCCATTCTTGAAGTTGGATGAATTGAGTATTGGATTTCAATCATTCCACTTTCATGATATTGTTAAATGTTAGCTTTCTATTGCAATGTGTATCCTTAACATGCTAATTTCTTGCAAACAGACCCAAGTTAATACTTGTGCAAATGGATTACGTGAGTAGATAAAAAGAAAGAGTTATAAAGGTTTCATTTGATGTAATTATGAAGTTTCTTGTGTAAATGTCAAATGTGTTGTAATCTTGTAATGGTGCTTGTAAAGGAGTTAGAAGGCTTCTTGTCTTGGATTATCGGTATTTGTGAAATAATGTTGTCTTTTACTTTTGAAGCAAAACTTGTGGTTATCTTTTTGAGAAATGATATTTAATCTTCACCTTGTTTATGAGCATTCTTTTGATAATGGTATTTATCTTTCATGAACTATTATGGTTACTTGGCTTGATCATGTTTGGCACCTTATTACTCTCAACCAAGTTCTATTTAAGCTTGTGATTTCCTTAAGGTTGTGTGCCACATTTAACAGAAAGGTTATAACCATGTTCTTCTCTCTCTCGATTTGCAGTGGTAGCTTCTGCTTATGAATCAGTAGAATTTCATTCTTTGACATTTCTCCATGGTCTTGACATCAATGTAGTTCTATGTACATGTTAGAAGGTGGAAATCCTCTTTCAAAAGTTAATCAATGAATAATAGGACACAAAATGAACTCATAAGCTGAATAAATAAATAAAACAATTTGGATTTGTGTTTCTTATCAAATAATTTTAAGAGTTTCCAATCGAGAACAAATGAGTTTTTTTACTGGTATTATATAAATATATCTACCATTTCTAACCTTAAGCTACAAATTAAACATTGTCCTCTTGTTGGGAAATGTTAATTAATTTTAAAATTAATATTACTATTATCTTTTGGGGATATCGCTAGATCTTATCTAGTACGGGAGTTTGAATAGAACACATTAAGTGTAATGCTTCCATATTGGGAACCCCTGTGTATCCCTCGAAAAACTTAATCAAGATTATTTTTAAATGAAGCTTTTATCCAAATTCAATTGAACTCTTAAGACTCGTTAAAAGACCGGTTAATAACTAAATAGATCATAATGAAATAAATGTATCTTCTCTCTCTAACTGTTACCATGGTACCTTGTAGTCCTTATCTAAGTTATGATAAAAAATTTAATTCTTGATCAAAGATGATTAGGGTTATGAACCTTAATGATACTCCACTCCTTTTGATCTTACACTTGCCTCCTTATGCAATGGGGGTATGAAATGAGTTTCTGTAGTGGGGGTTTAGATAGATAGCCTTGTGGAATTGTTTACCTCCTAGTTTTGTAAACAAATTAATCAAGAAATTTTCATATTATAGGTGATCCTAGGATAGACCTCAAGTTATATAAAAGAAAAGAAACCTAACCCTATAAGAAGAATGGTAAGAAACATATCATGAACCTTCTAGAACGTAAGTTAAGAATTGTAAGATGTCTCTAGTAAATCAGTAATCTTAAGAAGTTTTTCACAGTGGGATGTCCTGAGCTGTAACTATGTAATGTGGTTGGTCTTTTGCCATGTCTTATCGTAAGAGAAGAGTGAATTGTCCTTGATGGGTGTGAATGTTCCTTGTGGCCCTTGTAGTCATCCTTGTGTCAAGTTGTTCATAGAGTTAGTTGTAACCTTGGTGAAAACATCTTGTGTTGTGTTATGTGTCAAGCGAGTCAAAAAAAAGTATTCTGTACTTTACTTTGTTGTATTAGTGTGTGTGTTTTGTGGGTTGTTACAATAATCAAGCATAGATAACCAGATTCATAATGAAATACTAGATGAGAGAAAATGAGATAAGAAAGGATCTAAAATTGATCAAGAACATATTTTATGCTCTACAGATTGATTCAATGTATTACAAGCAGCCAGAAAGGTAAGAAACGTATTACAACTCTAAGGGGAGGTCAGAAACTCCATGAGTTCCTTTGCCAGAAGGAAAGGGGAGCCTGCAAAATAGAAGAATGTCCAAACCTTTACAATGAATCCCGGCCCTATATTTATAGACTCAATCAGAGAGAAGAAATAAAGAGAGAGAAGGAAAATCAAGTCGAATCTCAACCACTGCTATTAATGCCTCCTTCAAAATCTGCCCCCAAATCCACCTTGACTACCTCAACCACTAGTTCAGTGCCTCGAAGGAGGAGGAAATGGCAGATTAGATTGAATCCAATCTGGTTGTTGAGGTAGATAGATCCCGCATTAATTTCCCTAAAGATGTTTTCTCCATTTCCCTTTACCTAACCTCCCCAAATGTAAAGTTTCAAATCTCCATGGCGTGGGTGAAGCTGAGATCTTTCCAACGGTGTCAGATTTGCAATATTTTGAGCCCTGAATTGAAAGATATGCCCCTTGGAAGTTTGTATCAGGTCCGTACAAAAGGGCAGGAAAACTAGTTTGAAAATTGGCCCTCCTCTTTATTATGGGACACGTGGCTAGCTGGCACATGTCTTAGGGCAGCCTCTGTATCTTACTTTTGGAAAAGCGCGGGGCTTGACACTTGGTTTCCTCCGCTAGCTTGCTCAATTTCTATGTTTCTCAGCTAATTCCTTTGCTCAACGGGGGCATATCTCTTGATTGGGGACACGCGGCGGTCTAGCACTTGTTTGATAACCCTCTCTCTATTCAACCCTGAGTTAGCACCGTTAGGACACTTGGCACTCTCCACCGGCCTGCCACTATGTATTAACTATTCAACCCAAATTTTTCCCCTTTGAAGAGACTGGACGCGTGGAGGCTCCGCGCTCATTTGAAATCCCGATCAAGATTTTCCTTTGAAGGAGCGTCAGGTTGACACTTGGAATCCTCCATAGGTCTTTGGACTTTTCAATGACCTGTACCTTACCTTTTCAGACCTTGGGCTAAATGGCGAACTGGCACTTGTTTGAGCCTCCGCATTTGGATTCAACTTTGGAGATGCGTCGCTTAGACATGTGGAAGTCCCCGCGAGTACTTCTGTACTTAGCCTCTTTTGAGGCCCGCCCTATCTGCCTTTTGACCTCTATTGACAATTTTCTATGTGGAGGGCTGGCATGAGTTTGAGTCTTTGCCTTGAGTTCCCATCTTGGATTTGCGTTGAACCGACACATGACACCTTCTTGCATAGCAAAATACTTTTCAATGGCTATGAAACTTTTGGGGGCCTTAGACGCGTGGAAGCCTGGTGCTTGTTTGAGCTTCCTTTATTGGATTCACCCTTGGAGAAGTGTCATTTTTACACGTGGCACTCTCCGCTACTTCCTCCATACTTAGCTAATTTTTGGACTCGTTTTGAATTATTTTGAGCCCGAAGACTTCGGATCTTCCTCGTTTCTTCTTTTTCTTGCTCCAAGCTTCTCTGTGACACTGTGCCTTTTCCTCTTTTGAGGCCCGCCCTATCTGCCTTTTGACCTCTATTGACCATCTTCTATGTGGAGGGCTGGCGTGAGTTTGAGTCTTTGCCTTGAGTTCCCATCTTGGATTTGCGTTGAGCCGACACATGACACCTTCTTGCATAGCAAAAGACTTTTCAATGATTGTGAAACTTTTGGGGGCCTTAGACGCGTGGAAGCCTGGTGCTTGTTTGAGCTTCCTTTCTTGGATTCACCCTTGGAGAAGTGTCATTCTGACACGTGGCTCTCTCCGCTACTTCCTCCATACTTAGCTAATTTTTGGACTCGTTTTGAACTATTTTGAGCCCGAAGACTTCGGATCTTCCTCGTTTCTTCTTTTTCTTGCTCCAAGCTTCTCTGTGACACTGTGCCTTTTCCTTTGATCCTTCTATTCTATTTTTGAGCCCACATGTAACCCATAGAATGGATTAAAGGCCCATATTTTCTCGACAGAGCCATTTTATAAATTTACCCCACACATGATTGTTTTATCTTCATAGGCCCCACCACTTCCATTATAGAGTCCCCTTATAATCTGTTTGCAAGAATTGAATGTGATTTCTCATGTTCTTTCAGTGTGGCGTCGTCTTGATCCAATGTTTTTCCCAAGGGGAAAAATATGGATAAAAATTTGACAACTCAAAGGGGTATTTGCCTGCTAGATGAAAAGACAAACTACCTTGCCATATCCATTGGGCATGGAGTCAAGAACGATGGTATGATACTAATCATACCTCTAATTCATGATCCCAAACGTTTGCACTCTTAATTTTCATAAGATATTTCGGAACGATTGTTTCTAAGAGTAGAAAATTGCTTTAACCCGAAGCTTCATTTGCCTCTAAATGGGCTGCGCAAGAGCAACAAAATAGCACCACAACTATATACAAAATTTGAAAACATACATGCTCCAAGTAGAATATGCAGAGTGTGTAAAGCACTTAGGAGAAAAGCAACCTAAAGTACAACAAGACAATGTGCACAAGCACTTAGAGGAATGAGAAACTAAACTAATATATACAAGGTGTGAAATTTCCTTCTAGTAGCAGTGTTTAAGATAGATTCCATTCACTGGAATCTGTAACTCTTCACCATCCTATGTAGACAATTGGAAAGCATTTCTACTTTTACATCTTGTGACCATGTAAGGGCCACTCCAAATGGCGTCAAAATTAGAATGCCTTCCTAGTTTTTCCTGATCTGCATCCCATTTCAAAACTAGGTCTCCTTCCTAGAAGGTCCTTGTTTTTACCTTCTTGTCAAATCACCTCTTGATTGAGGCCTGATCCTTCTCTATTGCTTGAAGTGCATACTCTCTTGTTTCTTCCAACTCCATCATCTCCGCACACCTGGCCTCCATTGGTTCAAACTCAAACATCTCCAGCTGCTTCATGAGTTCCAATGATGCCAGCTCGAGTGATATAGGCAACATTGCCTCATTCCCATAGATGATTTTGAATGGAGAGCTGCATGTAGACCTCTTGGGTGTTATCCTATCAGCCCATAAGGCTGATTTTGAGTTTTATGTGCCAGGTTCTCTAATTTTCCTCCAGATTTCTTTTGATAATCTTTAGCAGGTTCTTATTTATAGACTCTGCTTGGCCATTACCCTGAGGGTAATAATTTGATGAAGTGCTCAAGTAAATATCATTCCTCACGGCCCATTCTATGATTTTGGAACCCATGAATGCCAATGAATTGTCTGACATAATGGTGGACGGCACTCCAAATCTAGTCACTATCCCTTCATAAAAAACTAGTATACTAGACTCATTAGCTTCTTTGAGTGCCACTGCCTCAGTCCACTTGGTGAAATAGTATGTTGCTGTCAAAATCCATTTGTGGCCTTGGCTCAAATTTGGATTGATGACCTGTTATCCAAAATGTGCCCCCTGCTCATTTTGTGGCTAACTCCCTTTCATCTTTCCTTCTCTTGTTCCTCAGACATAATATTTTTCTTTTCAGGAACTCAAAACCTTCTAGAAATGACACCATTGGATAGAGCTCTTTCTCAGCTTTCCAGAAAGGTAAAGTTTTCCTCCTAACTCCATGTATTTTTGAAGTTATGGCTCGACAGAGTTTTTTGGGAAAAGTTTCCCCTGAAAGGCCCGCAGCCAATGAGATGCCCCCACATGGCACCTAGAGTTACGGAGCACGGGGAAATTTTGGAAATTTTTCTAAATGACCAAAAAGGTGTAAAAATTCGAATTTTTGCCTGCCAACCCGATTTGGCCCTGTTTTGCCATAAAACTTCAAATGGCCATATCTTTCGATCCAAAGCTCGGTTTTTCACGTTCTTTATATCAATGGAAAGCTGGCGAAATTATCTACAAGATTCCAAGGTCAATTTTGCATTTTGATGGATTTTGGAGAGAGAAAATCTAAAAACGTCTCTGGCACGTAGTGATGAGTAGAAATGACGTTTCAACCACCATTTTTAATGAAGAATGGCTCGCATTCTCTCCCAGCATGGTTAAAAATGTCAGAGAATGGATCTGTAAGGATGCCTATGCTATTTTGAATGCATTTTGGTCAATGATTGAACCTCTCCCATGTTTTCCCATGTTTCTCTCCCCTGGGCTCGTCCCTTGCACTATAAAAGCCAGATTTGGCTCATTTTCAAAGGGTGGAACATTTTTTGTGTATTGCAGGTCCCTTTTCTCACCTTAGAAGTGATTTTGGTGGAATATCAGATCTTTTCTAAGAACTCCAACTTTATTTTTCCTCTCAGGTGTTGTAATGCAAGTGATTTTGATGATTAAAATAACAATACGACCTCTGTGATTAGTTTTCATCCTCTACCTGTGTTGTTTGGTTAATTTCTGATCCTCCATTACAATTATTAGTTTGTGCATGAGGTTCTTTGTTGCATTTTTATGGACTGTGTCAATCTGCAGAAGTAAAAAATGCTCACCACTCCTTTGGTGCATCACCTATTAGCATTAGTTTTAGTTTATCTGCATTCTCTATCTCTGTCTCCTTTGGAATTTAGGGTAGGATTAGGAATATAGACCTCCACAACTTGTAAGTGATAAATATGACCAGAGGAATTAAGGAACCAACCTCTAAACTGGAGATTCTTTTCTCATTTTGCAAGTCCCATACTTGGGGAAAGGATTCAATGTTGTGCAATCACACTGGATGCTAGTATGATCAAACTAGAAACATGATCAACATCCAAGGGATGCTGTTGATTTGCCACAATAGTTTTGGCATGCCCAGTGGGACATAGAAGTCTTCATCTTCATTGCAACAAAATTGATGTGCATTTGTTGCAAGTTTCTTGCTTTAAAAGAGCTATAAATTGCACATATGGCGACTCCAAGGAAGAAGAATCAGCTGGTTTTAGTAGTGCAGACCTGAAAACTCATGAGAAGAATCACTACAAGGTCAAGAGCTGGAGAAGAAGAGGTGTTGTTTGAATATATGCAATTATCTCCAAGAATAAGGCAAAGTGGGAGGAGAATCCAAAGGTCTCTATCTCCACCAAATATAACTCTCTCAACTCCTCCACCTAGTAGGCCTTTCATTCAATCAACAAGGGTTCTAAGGCCAATCAGAATGGCATAAAACAACCCCTATGTCAATTTCACTGGTAGCATCCCACTTGCTCTCAATGCACAAAATCCAATCCCAGTTGCAGCATTGAAGAACATTTCATACTTCACTGGAGAAAATCAGACAACTCTTGGTGATCATGTTAAGGATATAGGTAACATTTGTGCAATCCATGAGATCAATGAGATGTAAGTTACTGTCAAACTGCTGGCATCTTCATTCAAAGGGAAAGCTTTGCAATGGTTCAGGAGTCTTGCCTCAGGTTTTATTCAAAATTGGAATCATCTATGTATAGCCCTCCATGAGCAGTTTGGGGAAAAGGGAGACAACTTGTCCCTTTTGGAGCAGCTGACAACTATCAAAATAGCTCCCAATGAGCAGCTGACTAATTTAAATTTCAAATTTCAAAGAAATTAGGAGAGAATTCCAGTGGCAGTCAGGCCAACAGTAGAAGGTGCTTTTGTTTATTACCTTAAAGCTTTAAATTCTGATATTTCTATGTTAATTCAGTCCATGGGAGGCACAACTATCCCCATTGCTTATAGCATTGCCATTAGAGCTGAAAATTATTTGATTCAAGCTGGCAAGCTAGCTCCTAGGCCTCTAATGCCATTATTTCCAAGTTTAGAGAGCCTAAGTACTAGCCAAGTGCCTAATTTAGCTTCTATTCCCACTCCTAGAAATAAGAATTCAAGTGAAGTTTCAACTTCATCTTCTAGTGCCTCAAATGAACTTCAAGAAGTCATGAAGCAATTGCAAAATCTAGGTAATGAGCTAGTTACACTCAAAAGGCAGAAAGCTCAAGGTTTTAGACCTTCCTTCCAGCCTAACAGGCAGCCATATCAACCCCAAAGACCATCCAATCCAGCTGTAAACCTAAATCAAGCAAGGCCTCCTGCCAACAGACCATTTCAGCCCTATAATCTCAATGCTACATCTGCCTCTAAAGCATTAGTGCCAATACAAAACAATATGGCTTAAGAGTATGATTGGTGTTTCCCATGCAATGAACCTCATAACCAGTCCATGTGCTTCAACGGTGCCTTGAATCAAGCATTAATGGTGACAACAACTGGTGTGGAGGGTGAAGGTAGTCAAAGAAATGACCAGCAACAAGAAACATTCCAGCAGCAATCAGCTCCAAATGATACCACACTTGTAAACTGGCAGGCAGAAGATTTTTGTGGCATGAACCAGAAAGTTTCCCAAAGTGTTGCATCCAACACAAGGTCAAAGAGGAGAAATTTGGGTGAAGAATAGCCATTGGCCCCAAGTAATTCATGACCTTCTGTCACTCCACAAACTATTGGCAAACAAAATGCAATCCCAAGCACACAAGGACTGCCTAAAACAGTTCCTAGGCCAACTCAAATGCCAGTTGTTGCTGCCCATATACAAGGGATGAATGTGCAGGCCAAGGGACAGCAAAAAGATACTTCATCCCCATTCAATATCATTTATCAGATGAAGAAGACAAATGTAAACATATCAATGTGGGAATCACTATCTATCCCAAGCCAAAGAGATTTGCTACAAGCTGCCATGAAGGACTGGTCAACTTCAAATTAGCAAGTCCAAATGCAAGAGAAGGTGCTCACAAATGTTTCCCAGCCTGAGGGGAATCATGGAGGACAGGAAGGTAAGATGTTGAAGCCCCCTCCGTTCTATGTTTCATTGATCATTGGCAACCAATTACTACACAATTGCATGATTGATTCTGGGGCAAGTAGTTCAGTAATGCCCAAGCAAATAGCTGATCAGTTGGGAATTCAGTATGAAACCATATCCAAAGGGGTAGTACAATTGGATGGGACAGCAGTAACAACAGTTGGAGTGATTAAAAACTTGAGTCTTACTTTGCATGCCTATCCCAACGTGGTTGTTTTGCAAGATGTCTCAGTAATAGACCTTCCACCACTCTTTGCCCTATGTTTGTCAAGGGATTTCACAGCTAAGATTGGAGGTTACTTGTCTTTTGATTGGTCACACGTGCTGTTTAGAACAAGATATGGAACCAAAGCCACAATCAGGTCTGAACCTATTGCAAACTTTCACATTGAGCCTTACACTCCAAGTTAGATCAATACCAATTGTTCAGCATTTGATCAAGAAGATTATCCAAGCACTGATGAAGCTGACATCAAGGTAGGAAGCATCCCAGATTTGACTCTTGATGAATGGGAAAGTAAGGTGCATGCTTTTGATCCTTACCAAGAAATAGAAGAATCTGAGTTCGGAGTCTATTGCATGCATGAAGAAAATCAACCTATTCCTAGCATCACCAAGTCAGACCACAAAGATGACAATGAGGTATGGCAGCTATTTTTTGATGGATCAAGGAGTAGAAAAGGTGTAGGAGGGGGAGCTATGCTTGTTTCACCACAAGGAGTTAACTATTATTCAGCTTTTAGATTTCAGTTTGCATGCTCTAACAACACTGCTGAATATGAAGCCTTGGTGCAAGGACTGCATTGGGAAATCAAGAGAGGAATAAAGAACTTGCAAGTCTTTGGTGACAGTGAGTTGATTGTCAACCAAGTCAAGGGGCAACATGCTGTCAAGAATGATCTACTCAAGTGCTACAAGAACAGGGTGTGGGACCTCATTGAATATTTTGAGGGTTTTGGCATCAAATCCATTCCTAGGAAAGAGAACCAAGCTGTTGACAGGCTTGCAGCAGTTGGGGCAGCCTTTGAAGTTGTGGAGAGCATTCAAAAGGATAAGGTAAAGCTAAACATCCATGTGATTGTGAGGTCTTCAGTGCCGGACAACAATGTAAGTTGGCAAGTATTTGAAAATGATTAGCAAATCATCCATTTCTTGCAAGAAGAGGCTGAGTTCTCAGCCAAAAATCAGGAAAAGTTGGAGCAGCAGTATGGTGACCAGGCGGTGTAGCTGAGAACCAACAAACTACCAAAGGGGCTTATTACTTTGGAGTCCATTTTCAATCCTAACGATCAATTTAGGAAGGAGAAATCAAACATCCAAGTGAAGGAAGAAGATTCAGTGTCCATCTCGGTAGGAGAAGGCAAATCACTCCAAGTTGGCAAGATGACAACTGAGCAAGAAAGGTATGAGTTTATACAACTTTGTCAAGAATTCTCTGATGTGTTTTCTTGGAGCTATGAAGATTTGAAAGGTTTCAATCCCAAGTTAGCTCAACACACCATTGAATTGGATCCAAATACTAAGCCCATCAGGCAGAAACAAAGGCCAGTCAACCCCCACATGGAGCCTCTCATGAGAAAAGAATTGAATAAGTTGATAGAATCAAGAATCATATTCCCTATCAAGCATTCTAGTTGGGTTTCCAACTTGGTTCCAGTCAGAAAGAAGAGTGGGGAAATCAGATTGTGTGTTGACTTTAGAGATTTGAATAGAGCATCTCTTAAGGATCATTACCCACTTCCTTCCATGGAGCAAATTTTACAAGTTGTTGCTGGCTCCAAGAGGTTTTCACTAACTTGATGGCTATTCAGGGTACAATCAGATTATGGTGAAGGAAGAAGATCAGTTCAAGACAGCCTTTACAACCAAATGGGGAACTTATGCATACAGGAAAATGCCATTTGGGCTGTCCAACGCCAGAGCTACCTTCCAAAGAGCAATGGACATGGCATTCAAAGGTTTGATTAACAACATAGTGCTGATATATCTTGATGATATCACTATTTTTTCAAAAAATACAACAGACCACCTCTCTCATTTGAGACAAGTGTTCCAAAGGTGCAGAAGATTTGGAGTCTCCTTGAATCCTAAAAAATGTATTTTCTTAGCTCATGAAGGAAAGCTCCTTGGCCACATTGTCTCCAAAGAAGGATTAGCAATTGATCCGGAAAGAGTCGAAGCCATAAGAGCACTGCCATTGCCAAGCCACAAGAAGGCCCTTCAAAGTTTCTTGGGGAGAGTAAATTTTGTTTGGAGGTTTGTCCCAAATTTTGCAGCCCTTGTCAGACCTATCACCAAAATGTTAAAGAAAAGCATGGCTTTCAAATGGACAACAGAAGGCAAGGAAAGTTTTGAAGCAATCAAAGAAGCCATCTCTCAAGCCCCAACTCTCATCAACCCGGATTTCTCCAAGGATTTCATCCTCTATGCGTTTGGAGGTGATGATACTATTTCTGCAATTTTGGTACAGCAGAATAAAGACAATGATGAGCAGCCAATTGCTTTCTTCAGCCAAAGCCTGGAGGACTATGAGGTGAGATATTCTTTCATTGAGAAGCATGTTCTTGCAGTAATTAGAAGCTTGAAGAAGTTCAAGCATTTAGTCTCAAACAACAAGGTTCAATTGTTGGTTTCTCATGCGGGAGTTAAGGACTTCCTCCTAAATAAAGACTTGAATGAAAAAAGGGCAGGTTGGATTACTCGTGTCATGGAGTATGACATAGAGATCAAGGTCACCAAGTTGGTCAGAGGAAAAGGATTGTGTGAGCAGCTGATTTTAAGCAAACAAGAGGAAGCATGCAATGAGAAGGAGGTTATTTTGGCATTGCAAGACAGCCATGAGCAAGGAAGCACTCAAGAGGAAAATAATGGTGTCCCCACCCCTTGCTGGACCCAGAGTATAATGCACTTCCTAAGCATAGGCCTATGTCCTCCAGAGATGAACAAGACCCAAAGAAGACACTTCAGATTGCAGGCTGTCCCATATGCCCTTGTTGATGGTGTTTTGTTCAAAAGAGATGTGAATGGAGTACTGCTGAGATGCATTGGTACAAATCAGATTCATAGGGTGTTGGAAGAGTTCCATGGTGGACCAGCTGGTGGTCATTTTGCACCAAGAGTGACAGCTCTAAAGATCATAAGGGCTGGTTAGTATTGGCCCAAGATTTTCAATGATTGTTATGCATGGATCAAGAGGTGCAAGAATTGTGCATTTTTCACAGGTAAAGAGAGGCTAGCTGCCCTTCCATTACATCCAATTTCAATTGACCAGCCATTCATGCAATGGGGTTTAGACTTCATTGGAGTTATTAATCCCAATTCGAGCCAAGGGCACAAGTGGATTTTAACAGCCATAGATTACTTCACCAAATGGACTGAAGCAGTAGCACTCAAGGAAGCAAATGAAGCTAGTATCCTAGACTTCTATGAGGGAATAGTAACCAGGTTTGGCATACTAGCTACAATAATATCAAATAATCCATTAGCATTCATTAGATCCAAGGTGACTGAATGGGCTGTCAAGAACAGGATCTACCTAAGTGCTTCATCAAAATATTACCCCCAGGGTAATGGCCAGGCTGAATCTACAAACAAGAACTTGTTGAGGATCATTAAGAGGACTCTTGATGAAAATCAGAGGTCTTGGCATACTAAATTGAAATCAGCTTTATGGGCTGATAGGATAACTCCTAAAATATCTACAGGTAACTCTCCATTCAGGCTTGTTTATGGGAGAGAGGAAATTTTGCCCATATCACTTGAGTTGCCAACATTGGAACTCATGAAATAGTTGGAGTTGTTGGAGTCTGAGCCCATGGAAGTTAGATATGTAGAATTGATGGAGCTCCAAGAAATCAGGAATCAAGCATCCCAAGCAATGGAGAAGGATCAGGCTTTGATAAAGAAGACCTTTGATAGAAAGGCCAAGAATAGATCCTTCCAAGTTGGAGATCTAGTGTTAAAATGGGATGCAGACAGAGCAAAACTGGGAAGGCATTCAAAATTTGATGCCATTTGGAGTGGCCCATACATGGTCACAAAGTGTAAGGACAACAATGCCTTCCAATTGTCTTCATTGGATGGCGAAGAACTGCAGATTCTAGTCAATGGGATCCATCTAAAGCATTGCTACTAAAGGGAAATTCTCCACCTTGTAAATATTAGCATAGGTTTTCATTCCTCCAAGTGCTTGTGCACATTGTTTTGTTGTAGATTAGTTTTTCTTTCCCTAAGTGCTTTGGCACAGGCTTGCTGTTCCTGGGAATGTGTTTGCAGGCCTTGCTCCATCAGGTGATATTCCATGTTCCTCCTTGCAAATTTCTAGTCAGTTGGGGTATCAGATAGAAAATCAGGTGACTTCATGCCCAATGGATTGCTTCAGGAAACTGGTAACTTCATCCAGCAGGCAGATGACCCCTCTGAGTCACCAAAATTGTTATCCAAAATGTGCCCCCTACTCATTTTGTGGCTAACTCCCTTTCATATTTCCTTATCTTGTGCCTTAGACATAATATTTTGCTTTTTAGGCACTCAAAACCTTCTAGAAATGACACCATTGGATAGAGCTCTTTCTCAGCTTTCCAGAAAGGTAAAGTTTTCCTCCTAACTCCATGTATTTTTGAAGTTATGGCTCGACGGAGTTTTTTGGGAAAAGTTTCCCCTGAAAGGCCCGCGGCCAATGAGATGCCCCCACGTGGCACCTAGAGTGGTGGAGTGTGGGGAAATTTTGGAAAATTTTCCAAATGACCAAAAAGGTGCAAAAATTTGAATTTTTGCCCGCAAACCCGATTTGGCCCTGTTTTGCCCTAAAAATTCAAATGGCCATATCTTTCGATCCAGAGCTCAGTTTTTCATGTTCTTTATATCAATGGAAAGCTGGTGAAATTATCTATAAGATTTTAGGGTCAATTTTTAATTTTTATGGATTTTGGAGAGAGAAAATCTAAAAATGTCTCTGGCACGTGGTGATGAGCAGAAATGACGTTTCAACCACCGTTTTTAATGAAGAATGGCTCGCATTCTCTCCCAGCATGGTTAAAAATGTTAGGGAATGGGTCTGTAAGGATGCCCATGTTGTTTTGAATGCATTTTGGTCAATGATTGAACCTCTCCCACGTTTTCCCACATTTCTCTCTCCTGGGCTCGTCCCTTGCACTATAAAAGCCAGATTTGGCTCATTTTCAAAGGGTGGAACATTTTTTGTGTATTGCAGGTCCCTTTTCTCACCTTGGAAGTGATTTTGGTGGAATATCAGACCTTTTCTAAGAGCTGCAACTTTATTTTGCCTCTCAGGTGTTGTAATGCAAGTGATTTTGATGATTAAAATAACAATACAGCCTCTGTGATTAGTTTTCATCCTCTGCCTGTGTTGTTTGGTTAATTTCTGATCCTTCATTACAATTATTAGTTTGTGCATGAGGTTCTTTGTTGCATTTTCATGGACTGTGTCAATCTGCAGAAGTAAAAAATGCTCACCACTCCTTTGGTGCATCACCTATTAGCATTAGTTTTAGTTTATCTGCATTCTCTATCTCTGTCTCCTTTAGAATTTAGGGTAGGATTAGGAATATAGACCTCCGCAACTTGTAAGTGATAAATCTAACCAGAGGAATTGAGGAACCAGCCTCTAAACTGGAGATTCCTTTCTCATTTTGCAAGTCCCACACTTGGGGAAAGGATTCAATGTTGTGCAATCACACTGGATGCTAGTATGATCAAACTAGAAATCTGATCAACATCCAGGGGGTGCTGCTGATTTGCCACAACATGACCCCAATGAAATCCAATCCCCATTACATGAATGGTTGGTCAACTGAAATTGGGTGCAATGGAAGTGCTGCTAGCCTTTCCTTACCTCTAAAGAATGCACATTTGTTACACTTTTTGATTCATGCATAGCAGTCACTAAACACCCTGGGACAATAATAACCCACCTTTATGATCTTGAGTGTCGTCGCTCATGGAGCAAAATGGTCTCCAGTTGTTTTTTCATGGAACTCTTGTAACACTCTCCCAACTTGATTTGTCCCAATGCACCTTAACAGAATGTCGTTGATGTCCCTTTTGAACAAGACACCATTAATAAGCACATATGGGATGGCCTGTAGTCTGAAGTGTCTCCTTTTTGTTTTATTCATTTCTGGAGGACACAATCCTATTTGTATGAAGTGCATAATGCTCTGAGTCCAACAAGGAGTGGGCACATCCTCATTTTCTTCCTCTTGACTATCATACAGGACAAAAATAGCTTCTTTTTCATCACTTGTTTCTTCTTGCTGACTCAAGGCTAGTTGTTCACACAATCCCTTCCCACAGACCAGCTTAGTGACCTTGATCTCAATCTCATACTCCATGACACGAGTGATACATCTTGCACATTTTTCATTCAAATCCTTGCTAAGAAGGAAGTCTTTAACTCTTGTATGGGAGACTAACAGTTGGATTTTATTATTTGAAACTAGATGCTTAAAATTCTTTAAACCTATGATCACTGTCAGGACTTTCTTTTCAATGAAGGAGTATTTCACTTCATAATCTTCCAGACCCTGGCTGAAGAAAGAAATTAGCTACTTTGTATCCTCTTTATTCTATTGTACTAGGATTGTATAAATTGTGTCGTTGCCTCCAAAGGCATATAGCATGAATTCCTTAGAAAAATCTAGATTCACGAGAGTTGGGGCTTGTGATATAGCTTCTTTGATGGCCTCAAAAATTGCTTTTCCTTCAGTTATCCACCTAAATGCAAAACTCTTCTTCAACATCAACGTTATTGGCTTGAAAATGGAAGCAAATTTTAGTACAAACCTATGGACAAAATTTACTTTTCCTAAGAAGCTTTGAAGAGCCTTCTTATGGCTTGGCAATGACAATGCTCTTATTTCTTCAATTCTCTATGGGTCATTTTCCAAACCTTCCTTTGACACAATGTGGCCTAGAAGCCTGCCCTCATGGGCCAAGAATATGCATTTTTTAGGGTTCAATGATACCCCAAATCTTATACACCTTTGAAACACCTTCCTTAGGTGAAAAAGGTGGTCTATTGCATTTCTAGAGAACACAGTAATGTCATCTAGGTAGATCAATACTATTTTGTTGATTAGTCCTTTGAATGCCGTATCCATTGCCCTTTGGAAATTTTCTTCGGCATTAGACAATCCAAATGGCATTTTTTGTAGGCATAGGTTCCCCATTTGGTGGTGAAAGTCATTTTGAAATAATCATCTCCTTTCACCATGATTTGGTTGTACCCTGAGTAGTCATCTAGGAGAGAGAATCTCTCTAATCTAGACACCACCTACAAGATTTTCTCCATTGAGGGGAGTGGGTAGTGGTCTTTGAGGGATGCTTTGTTCAAGTCACGAAAGTCAACACACAACCTAATCTCTTCATTCTTCTTCCTAACTAGGACCAAATTTGTAACCCAACTTGAGTGTTTGATTGGAAATATGATACTTGCCTCTATCAACTTATTTAGCTCTTTATTCATTAGAGGTTCAATGTGTGGATTGACTGGTATATTCTTTTGCCTGATGGGCTTAGCAGCTAGATTTAATTCGATTGTGTGTTGTGCTAAATTCAGATTGAACCCTCTGAGGTCCTCATAACTCCAAGAAAATACATCTGGAAACTCTTGGAAATTTTTCCTGAATTCATACCTTTCTTGCTCGGTGGCCACTTTGTGAATTTTAAGCATTTTTCCTTCTTCAAAAATAATTGACTCTAAATATTCTCCTTTAATCTGTATGTTAGCCTTCTCTTTTTGAAACTGATCATCATGATTGAAGATAGACTCCAATGTCATTAAGCCTTTGGGAAGCTTGTTTGTATGTAGCTGCACTACTTGATCTCCATATTGCTTCTCTAATCTGTTTTGATTCCTAACTGAGAACTCAAATTCCTCTTGCAAAAAATTGATGATCTGTTGATCATTCTCGAACATCTTCCAGCATGTGTCATTATCTAGCATTGCTTACCTCACAATCACATGGATATGTGGTTGTCCTTTGTCCCTTTTGATGCTGCTAGCCACATCAAATGTTGCTCCAACTGTTACAAGCCTATCAACAGCTTCATTCTCCTTTCTAGGCATGGAAACAATGTTGAAGGCTTCGAAATCCTCAATGAGATCCCATACCCTATTCTTGTATTTTTAGGTAGGTCATTCTTGATAGAATTTTTTCCTTTGACTCTATTGGCAACCAGTTCACTGTCACCAAACACCTCCAGGTTCTTGATTCCTAGTCTTCTAGCCCAATTCAATCCATAAACCAAAGCCTCATATTCTATAGTGTTATTTGAGTAGGAAAACTGAAATATGAAGGCCGAATAATATTTCATACCTTGGGGGGACACGATCATAGCTCCTCCTCTAGATCCTTCTCTTCTCCTCGAGCCATCAAAGAGCAGTTTCCATAATTCATTGTCATCTTTTTGTTCTGGATTAATGATGTCAGGAAGAGGATGATTCTCCTCATGTAGGCCATAGAATCCTAGTTTAGATTCTTCCATCTCTTTATAGGGATCAAAATCATGCCTTTTGACCACCCATTCATCGAGAGTTAGGTCCGGGTTACACCCTACTTTGGTATCTGCCTTAGAAGTGTTTAGGAGGTCCTCCTGATCAAAATCTGAATAATTTGCATTGATTGGGCTAGGCATATAGGACTCAATGTGATAATCTACTATGGGCTCAAATCTGATTGTGTCCTTCGATCCATACCTCGTTCTAAAGAGCATATGCAACAGTCAGCAGATAAGTTGCCTCCAATTTTGGTAATGAAGTCCCTAGATAAACACAATGAAAAATGTGGTGGCAAGTCTATGACTGACACATTCTGAAATATAGTCACATTAGGTCAGGCATGTAGAGTGAGGCTTAGATCCTTGATGACTCCAATAGTTGTCACTGTTGTCCCATCCAATTGTACTACTCCTCTAGAGATGAATTCATATTGGAGGCCCAATTGATCAGCTATTTGTTTAGACATTACAGAACTACTTGCCCCCAAATCAATCATGCAATTGTGCACCAAATTTTCTCCAATGATTAATGAAACATAAAATGGACGAGGATTCATATTCTTACCTCATTTTTCTCCATGGTTTCTCTTAGGTTGAGCCGTATTGGTAAGCAATTTCTCTTGCTGACTAAGGGGTTGATTTGAGCTTGACCAATTTTGCATGGCAGTTTGCAATAGATCCCTCTACCCTGGAATGGCCAGTGACTCCCATAGTGAAATGTTCACACTTTTCCTCTTCATTTGCTCAATGATATTAAATGAAATGTCCTTCTGCTGCCCCTTCCTTGGCACATTTTTCTCTTGTACATGGGTTTTTACAACCAGTGCCTGAGTAGATTTGGAAGGTGGCTAGGATTGGCTCTGCATATTGTGAGTTGTATTTTCAATGCCAATACTTTGTGGAGTAATGGAGGATTGAGGTTCACCTGAGTTTGGTGAATGTCCTTCTCCAATATTTCTCTTCTTGGACTATGTATTGGCATCTATACTTTGAGGAGGAGCCTGGTTCATTCCATAGAAGTCTTTAGCTTTCCAATTGAGAAGCATAGTTTCACTTGGAGGTCCCTCTTGTTGAGCTCCTTGTTGTTGATTTTCTTCTTGGCAAGGTTCATGTGGCACACCAGCAGTTTAAACCATCAAATCCTGATTTAGTGCACCATTGAAGCACATCGATTGATTATGTGGTTGATTACATGGGAAACACCAATCATATGCTTATGTCATGTTATTTTGTACCAGAACCAATACCTTGATGTTGAAGCTATGTTTGGATCATATGACTTGAAAGGTCTAGTAGCTTGAGGTTTCCCTTGGTGTTGAATCTAATTTACAGCCTGGGCTGGTGGTCTATTTTGCTGATACGGGGATCTAGCCTGATATTGGGCCTAAGGCTGATATGGCCTAGAACTTTGAGCATGTTAGCTTTTGATGGTTACTAGCTCATTTCCCAAGTTTTGTAGTTGTTTCATAACTTCTTGAAGCTCCTTTGAGGTGTTAGATGATGAAGTGGAGGCTTCAGCTGAACTTTGACTCCTAGGGGTGGGTATAGGAGCTAATGTGGGTGTTTTGCTGGTACATGGGTTTCTTAACTTGGGGTATAGAGGCATGGATGGCCTCCGGGCAAGCTTGCCAGCCTGAATTAAATGATTCTCAGCTCATATGGAAAGGCTACAGGCTGTAGGAAATGTTGTTCCCCCCATTGACTGAATCATCAAAGAAATATTAGAATTTAAATCTCTAAGAAAGTATAAGAAGGCACCTTCGCTAGTGGGCTTTACTGCTGTTGGAATCCTGTCCCAAGTCCGTTGATATCTGAGGTTGAAATCCATCAACTTCTCATTCAAATCTCTCTTGATTGTTGTCAGTTGCTCCAACAAGGATAAGTTATTCCCCTTTTCTCCAAACTGGTTGTGAAGAGCTCTACACAGCTGGTCCTAAGTTTGAATAGAGCCTGCTTCAAGGCTCCTGAACCATTGTGAAGCTTTACCTTTGAGTGAAGAGGCTAGCAACTGTTAGTAAAAAATCACAACACCCCCAAATGAGTTATGGATCTGTTTTTATAAGGCAAAGTCATTTTGTGTGATTGCACAACATTTAGTTTTCCCAAAGTGTGGGACCTTTATAAATGGGGAAAGATCTCCAGAGAAGGTTGGTTCCTCTTCCTAAACTACCTCCCACAAGCTATTCCAGTGCAAGAAAGTTAATCTAACCTAATCTAACTTCCAAGGAAAGGAAGAAAACAAAGAAAAATAGAGCCTACACTAAAACGGTGATACACCAGAGAAGGAAAGTGTTGATTATCTATCAAAACTGCCATGGAACAAGAAGAGGTGAGCAATGGAAAGGATGGACAAGTGCATCACAGACCAAAGATGGATTTCACACTGAAAATGTTCCAAAACTCCATGAACATAGCTCCAAAACCTGTAATAAATAGCCAAACATGCACAAATACCCGGTAATGAAGAGAGGTAAGGAAAACAACAAAGAAAATGAGCCAAGGATGGACAAATGCATCACAAAAACATGTTTTTTTTTATTGCTCAGAATTTACACAGTGCATCATTTCACGGGTAAGAGGAAAAAATTACATTACAAAGCAGGGGAGGAGGTTCAAACTCCATTTTTGACCCTGGGGAAGAAAAGAAGGGAGAGGTAGAGAAGAAGGATGAACAACCTTTTTTCAAAATGAGCAAAAACTAGCTTTTATCACTCAAACAAAATGAAGGAAATGAGAAAACGTGGGAAAATCAATTTTAAAACTCTAGCCACCGAAAAGATCCATTTAATTAGCCTACAAAATGATGGGTTTGCATGAAAAATCCCATACTTCATCATACATTGCTTTGCAGAGCAAGAAAGAGGCCCATACTTCATTAATTTTGGTGGTTGGGGTCATTTTCTGTAATTTTTTCATTCCATAGACGTTTTCCCATTTTTCTCCCGCAAAACTCCATCAAAATTTAAAATTTAAGTGTCCATCGTGTAGAGGATTTCAACAACTTTCCATTGATACCAAAATCGTGAAAATCTAAGCTCTAGATCGAAATATATGGTCTTCTGAAGATTTAGGGCAAACATGGCAAAATTAGGGCAAAAATCAGGTCGGCGGGCCAAAACTTGAACTTTTTTCCTTTTCACAAAATTGGGAAATTTTCCCAAAATTATCTGCAGCCCCACCACTCTAAGACATATGGCACCTTTGATTAGTTGTGGAGGTGCGGCCCATTCTTGCCTTTTGTGTTTTCACAACTTTGGTAAAAATGTCCTAAATCCTCCTGATTCCTGCTGATGAATGGACACATGGCATCTTTTGATCAGTTGGTGGGAATGCACTTCTATTTTTTCCTTTAATAAATTTTGACAAAAAATCCAAAAACTTGAAGTTCTCTCTGGCGCCCGCTGCTCTACCTTGACACGTGATGCATCTTGATTGGTTGCGGAGCCTAAAACAATTTATTTTACTCTATGGGCTTTCGGGCCAAAATTTTCCATTGAGTTTTTTGCCCAAAAGGGCTAAGTGCCAAAAAATTTCCCGCGGGTCCGCCTTGGCAAATTTTCCCTCCAAACCCTGTCGAGCCATAACTCAAAAAATACAAGGAGTTAGGAGGACTTCTTTACCTTTCTAGAAAGGGGAAGAAAAATCCTATCTGATGAAGCCATTTCTAGAATATTTTGATTTCTTGCAATGTGTAAAAATTGAAGTTGAAGCACAAGGAAGGAAAGAATGATGGTAAGTTAGCCAAAATAAGCAGGGGTTCATTTTGGATAACAATTTTGGTGACTCAGAGGGGTCATTTGCATGCTTGATGAATGATTAGTGGCCTTTTGAAGCATCCATTGGGCATGGATTCAAGCCTGATAACCAACTCTAATCTGAACTATGAAAATATGACCTCTGAGCCACTTAGAAACCCACTAAAACTTGAAATCGATCTTCACAAAAATGCCACTGAAATGGACTGGGCAAGAGCAATACAACAACACCAAAAACTATGTACAAACTAAAAATCATACATGCTCCAAATGGAACATGCAGAGTGTGCAAAAGTACTTCTTCTGCTAGAAACAATCCTACCTACACTACTCTAACCAAGAGAAAGGTAAGCTAAACAAACCCTACAACTGGTTGTGCAAAATAGCTTCCCTTCTTCAAAATTGGTAGCCATGCAAAAGATTTGGAGCTGATCATGGTTGTTAGTATGAGTGGAAAACTGAGAAGAATATGGTCCTCCACCCAAATCATCAAGGTGTCAACTGAAAAAAAATTGAATACCTCTTTTAGTTGCTCTACATTTAGATTTTAGAGGTATTGCATTTGATCCTTTGTACCTTACATATCATCCTCATGCCTAGAATCAAGCATGACTGGCGGAAACTCCTCTTTTGGCTCCAATGAAGCCAAATAACTTATTGGGAAAGGTCTAATCCATTTGATATGCCCATAGCTCTAAAATTCTCCTCTAAAAATGGAGTCTTCTTATAGACCTCCTTGGGTGAATGGTGTGGAAGGAATGGTGGAGCTTTTCTGCTCTTTTCCTTCCTCTTCCAGTGAAGAACATGGAAGATTAATATCTTCCAACCTTGATTCCAAAGAGCTTCCATATAATACAGGCTGCTGCAAATGAATGCTCTCCTCCATGATAGCAAGCTCAATTGTTTGTAAGATGGATGATAAAGGGGAAAATGGTGTGATTTCAACCGGTTCCTCTCCATCAAAACAGTCCTCCAAATCATACAGATAATCTACCTCTTTGTTTTCCTGTTGTAAATTCTCAACCTCCTCCATGGTGTTCTTTTGATTTGTAACTTGATCACCATATTTATCTTCATTCTCAAAGGTGAAGTTTGAAATATCAAACTCTTCTTCGACATTGGAGCTTGAAGAGAATGAAGTAGAAGGAAGAACGAAAGGTTATTCTATAGCTTGTTTTGTGTTCAAAGCTTTTGGATCTACACTTTTCTCCTCCATAGCTGGAATGTACTCCTCTTCTTTTGGATTTGGAGCACCTTCTCCTTCCTCTGCCACTTGAATACCATCTTACTCTTGATTGAAATCTTTCTCTAGCATGAAGTTTGTCAAATCAAACTCTCCAATCTGTTGTTCTGGAGGACAAGTTGGGGCTGCAAGATCTCTTTTAGAGTTGTCCTCCATCATGCATTCTCTAGCATGAATTTTGTCAAATAAAACTCTCCAATATGTTGTTCTGGAGGAAAATTTGGGGCTGCAAGATCTCTTTTAGAGTTGTCCTCCATCATGCATTCATTAAGCAAATCAGGCCCTTCAAATGAAAGCAAGAAACATCAATGATACCTTCTTCTTCTGCTGCTATAAACTCTGATTTGGTCTCACCCATTTTCTCCTTTCTAATGGGACTTCGAGATGATTTTTTTCCTCTTCCATGGTTGATTGTGCAACTTCTATTGGATCAGCATCTTCTTCTACTGAAACAACCTCAACCTTGACCACCTCTGGTTCTACAACATTTACCTCCTTTGTAGGCTTAACCAGTAAAGGAATTTTTGTAATCCCAAATTTAAGAGCTAAGCTCACTAATCTCTTAACCATTTCTTCTTTGCTTGGTTCTTCCTCTTGTTGTCCTTCTTGACTGATTTTTGCAATTTCTTCTTCCCTACATGGAATTGGGGATGCAAGAGGAGAAGTAGGTTGGGATTCAACCATTTTTTCATTTGTTTGTGGTGGTGGAAGAGATGAAACTTCTTGTTTCTTTAGAGGGGAAGATGTTTCTTTTATCTCTTGTGGAGGGGATTTAGATTTAGAAGAGAAGAGGGAAGAAAAACTGAGATGGGGTGGAAGACTAGGGGATGGAGGGATGGATTTCACACTTGGAGCAGCATGGGCTAGATTTGGAATTTGGCATTCAAAATGAGATGATGCTGCTTGAGGAGTGGAAAGAGAAATACCAGATGATGGTGTAGAACTTACCCATTGACAAGGTTGCACAACACCAAATTCATAGGCCTCTATCTCTTCATTCCATTGTGCAAGTTGGGTCAGCATCTCTAATCATGAAGTCCAGCTTTTCCTGAGGGTTGTAATGTCTTGGAAAAGGGCCAACCCATGGACAAGGTTCCCTGCAACCAATTCTGAAAGCCTTCATTTGAGATTGTAGCTCTTGACTGCACCATGTATGCCTCCATTTTTTGGATCTTCTCCAACAGATCTGCATTTTCCATTTGATTGCTCTATCATTACATGCATACCCTTACTCTTGATATGTTTCATAACCAAACTAATTTTGGTATTGCTCATATGGGTAAGCATGATGATTTTGAATTTGTTCAAAATGCTGATTTGAAGGAGTTGTAAAACATATTGGAGGTGGATTGCATTGCTACTATTGTAAATGTGAATTCCATGATGGAAATGAAGTCATGATTGCACAACTTCATGGAATGGAAAAGAGTGAAAGGGATGGAAAGAAGAATGAATGAAAAAGGAATGGAAATGAATGAAAAGGAAGGTCTGTAACTTTAGAGATGGGTTGTTGACCATATGGAGTCACCAGATGTGTTTGCAATTGCCTCCAAAGGCTGAAATCTTCACAGGAACACACCAACCTATAAAAAATGAAGTGGGAGACCTCTTGTCCCACCGGGTGTGCCAAAACTGTTAGTGAAAATTCACAGCACCCCCAAATGAGTTATGGATCTATTTTTAAGGAAAATTCATTTGGTGTGATTGCACAACATTGAGCTTTCCCAAAGTGTGGGACCTTTGCAAATGGGGAAAGCTCTCTAGAGAAGGTTGGTTCCTCTTCCTAAACTACCTGCCACAAGCTATTCCAGTGTAGGAAAGCTAATCTAACCTAATCTAACTTCTAAGGAGACAATGAGAGGAAGAAAACAAGGAAAAATAGAGCCTACACTAAAATGGTGATACACCAGAGAAGGAAAGTGTTGATTATCTATCAAAACTGCCATGGAACAAGAAGAGGTGAGCAATGGAAAGGATGGACAAGTGCATCACAAACCAAAGATGGATTTCACACAGAAAATGTTCCAAAACTCCATGAACACAGCTCCAAAACTTGAAATGAACATCCAAACATGCACAAATACCCTGTAATGAAGAGAGGCAAGGAAAACAACAAAGAAAATGAGCCAAGGATGGACAAATGCATCACAAAACATGTTTTTTTTACTGCTCAGAATTTACACAGTGCATCATTTCACGGTAAGAGGAAAAAATTCCATTATAGAGTAGGGGAGGAGGTTCAAACTCCATTTTCAACCTTGGGGAAGAAAAGAAGGGAGAGGCAGAGAAGAAGGATGAAAAACCCTTTTTCAAAATGAGCCAAAACTGGCTTTTATCGCTTGAACAAAATGAAGGAAATGAGAAAACGTGGGAAAATTTGATTTTAAAACTCCAACCACCGACAAGATCCATTTAATTAGCCTAAAAAATGATGGGTTTCCATGAAAAATCCCATACTTCATCGTACATTGCTTCACAGAGCAAGAAAGAGGCCCATACTTCATTAATTTTGGTGGTTGGGGTCATTTTCTGTAATTTTTTCATGCTAGAGACGTTTTCCCATTTTTCTCCCACAAAAATCCATCAAAATTTAAAATTGAAGTATCCATCATGTAGAGGATTTCAACATCTTTCCATTGATACCAAAATCATGAAAATCTGAGCTCTAGATCGAAAGATATGGCCTTCTGAAGATTTAGGGCAAACAGGGCAAAATTAGGGCAAAAATCAGGTCTGTGGGCCAAAATTTGAACTTTTTCCCTCGTTTTCAAAATTGGGAAATTTTCCAAAAATTCTCCATAGCCCCATCACTCCGATGACACTTGTGGTTGATCTTTAAATTTGCAAAATTAACGTGTCCCAAAATCCAGTCCGCCACTCCATTCTGCCTTTTATGTTTTCCCAACTTTGGCAAAATTTTTCCTAAATCCTCCCTATGACTTCCTGCCAATGATGTAGACACATGGCATCTTTTGATTTGGCCACGGGGATGCGCTTCTATTTTTTCCTTTGACAAATTTTGACCAAAAATCCAAAAACTTGAATTTCTCTCTAGCACCCGCTACTCTGCCTTGACACGTGGTGCATTTTTATTAGTTGCGGGCCTCAAACAATTTATTTTACTCTGTAGGCTTTCGAGGCCAAAATTTTCCTTTGAGTTTTTTTCCCAAAAGGGCTAAGTGCCAAAAAATTTCCCGCGGGTCCGCCTTGGCAAATTTTCCCTCCAAACTCCTGCCGAGCCATAACTCAAAAAATACAAGGAGTTAGGAGGACTTCTTTACCTTTCTGGAAAGGGGAAGAGAATTCCTATCTGATGAAGCCATTTCCAAAATATTTTGAGTGCTTACAATGTGTGAAAATCGAAGTTGAAGAACAAGGAAGGAAAGAATGAAGGCAAGTTAGCCAAAATAAGAAGGGGCTTATTTTGGATAACATACAACTTGACTGCAATGTCCATCTCAGCCTGATCTTATGGATTGTAAAAAAACAGGACATGTAATATCTTAAATGTGGTCACTAGGAGAAGTCTAGTTTTCCCCATGTGAAATATGGGATTCTCTTTAATGCTGCCACTAGAACTGGGTTTTGTGCATATCAAAGCAAGTGGGTTGTTGCCAATGAAATTGACATAAGGATTTGGTTGTTGGTGTGCCATCCTGATCTTTTGCTATGAGCACCCTTATTGAATGAAAGCAATGGCAACTACTAGGAGGAGGTGTTGATAAGGATTTGTTTGGTGGAGATAGAGACTTCTGGGCTCTTCTACATCTTCACACTTCTGTCTGGAGACAAGTTTATGTGTACAAATTGTCCTTCTTCTCTTTTTCTTGAACTTGTTTGTATCCTTCTCATGAACTTGGGAAACTTGGACTACTAAAACATGTGGATTTTGTCCCTTTTGGAGTCACCAAATGTGTAGTTCTTAAAAGCTAGAATCACATGGACAAGGTGCACATCAATCTTACTATAATAAAGAGTGTTCCGACTCACTTATATCCCACCAGGTGTGCCAAAACTGTTAGTGCAAAATCATAGCACCCCAAAATGAGTTGTGAGATCTTATTCTCTAAGGCAAATTCATTTGGTGCAATTTGCATAACATTGATTTATTCCCCAAAGTGTGAGACTTTGCAGACGGGAAAAAATTACTCCAGATTAAAGGTTGGTTCCTTTTCCTTTATTTAAGTGCATGCGTGAAAACTTGCAGAGGACCTATTTCTATACCTAATCTAAGTTATACCAAGGAGGAAGGGATAAAAGGAATCCAAGAAATCAAACTAAGCTATAAGGATGAACATTAGTTTTTCTTATAGACACAAACCAACAAAATACATATGATAATCAAGTACAGATAACTAGATTCATAATGAAAGACTAGATGAGAGCAAATGAGATAAGAAAGGATCTAAAATTGATCACATACGTATTTTATTGTCCTACTGATTGATACAATGCATTACTAGTGTCTAGAAAGGCAAGAAATGTATTACAACTCTAAGGGAAGGTTTGAAACTCCATGAGTTCCTTTTCTAGAAGGAAAGGGGAGCCTGAAAAATAGAATAATGTCCAACCCTTTACAATGAGTCCTGACCCTGTATTTATAGACTCAATCAGAGAGAAGAAAGAAAGAGAGAGAAGTAGGAAAAGCAGGTCAAAGCTCAACCACTGCTATTAATGCCTCCTACAAAATTTTCCCCCAAATCTGCCTTGATTACATCAACCACTGGTTCGTCACCTTGAAGGAGGAGGAAACGGAGGAGTAGATTGAATCCGATCTAGTTGTTGAGGTAAATAGATCCCGCATTAATGGCCCTGAAGAAAAGTTTTCTCCATTTTCCTTTACCTAACCTCCACAAACTTAAAGTTTCAGATCTCTATGGCATGGGTGAAGCCAGATATTTCCAACGGTGGAAGATTTGCAATATTTTGAGCCCTGAGTTGAAATATATGCCCCTTCAAAGTTTGTATTGGGTCCATACAAAAGGGCGGAATTTTTTTTTTGAAAAATGGGCCCCCTCTTTGTGAATATGGGACACATGGTTAGGTGGCACATGTCTAAGGGCGGCCTCTGTATCTTACTTTTGGAAAAGCGTGGGGCTTGACACGTGGTTTCCTCCACCAGCCTACTCAATTTCTATATTTCTCAGCTAAGTCCTTTGCTTGATGAGAGCATATCTCTTGATCGGGGACACGCGGCGATCTAACACTTGTTTGAGAACCCTCTCTCTATTTGACCCTTGAGTTAGCGTCATTTGGACACTTGGCACTCTCCGCCGGCCTGCCACTATTAACCCAAATTTGTCCCCTTTGAAGAGACTGGACACATGGAGGCTCCGTGCTCACTTAAAAGTTCGATCAAGATTTTCCTTTAAAGGAGCATTAGGTTGACACTTGGAAGCCTCCACAAGTCTTTGGACTTTTCAACGACCTCTACCTTACCTTTTCAGACCCTTGGCTACGTGGTGAACTGGTGCTTGTTTGAGCCTTCACATTTGGATTCAACTTTGGATATGCACCACTTGGACACGTGGCAGTCCTCACCAGTACTTCTATACTTAGCCTTTTTTGAGGCCATACCTTGTTCACCTTTTGACCTCTGTTGACCATTTGCTACATGGAGGGATGGCACGAGTTTGAGTCTTCACCTTGGGATCCCATCTTGGATTTGTGCTAAGCCGACACCTTGCACCTTCTTGCCTAGCCGAAGACTTTTCAATGGCCGTGCAACTTTTAGGGGCCTTGGATGCATGGAATCTTGGTGCTCATTTGAGCTTTCTTTCTTGGATTCACCCTTGGAGAAGCATAGTTCCAGCACTTGGCTCTCTCCACTACTTCCTCCATATTTAGCCAATTTTTGGACTCGTTTTGAACTATTTTGAGCCCGAAGACTTTAGATCTTTGTTGTTTCTTCTTTTTCTTGCTCCTAGCTTCTCTGTGACACTGCTCCTTCTCCTTTGATCTTGTTATTCTATTTCTGATCCCACCTATAACCTGTAGAATAAATTTAAGGCCCATATTCATTCGATGAAGCCGTTTTTTGAATTTATCCTGCACATGGTTGTTTGATCTTCATAGGCCCCATAACTTCCATTATAGATTCCCCCTGCAATCTATTTACAGGAATCGAACATGATTTCTTAAGTTCTTTTAGTGTGGGGTCATCCTGATCCAATATTTTTCCCAGGGGGAAAAAAATGGATAATAATTTGGCGACTCAGAGGGGTATCTGCCTGCTAGATGAAAATACCAATTTCCTTGTCGTATCCATTGGGCATGGAGTCGAGAATGATGGTTTGATACTGATCCTACCTCTGATTCACGAGCCCAATTGTTTTCACTATTAATTTTCATAAGATATTTTAGAATGATTTTTTTTTAGAGTAGAAAATTTCTTTGACCCGGAGCTTCATCTGCCTCTTAATGGGTTGTGCAAGAGCAACAAAACAACACCACAACTATATAAAAAATTTGAAAACATACATGCTCTAAGTAGGACATGCAGAGTGTGCAAAGCACTTAGGATAAAAGCAACCTAAACTACAAAAAGACAATATGCACAAGCACTTAGAGGAATGAGAAACTAAACTAATATATACAAGGTGCAAACTTTCCTTCTAGTAGCAGTGTTTAAGATAGATTCCATTCACTAGAATCTGCAACTCTTCACCATCCAATGTATACAATTGGAAAACATTGCTACTTTTACATCTTGTGACCATGTAAGGGCCACTTCAAATGGCATCAAACTTGGAATGCCTTCCTTGTTTTTCCCGATCTGCATCCCATTTCAAAACTTGGTCTCCTTTCCTGCATTCCTTTTATCCCTACCTCGTTGGTAAAACTTAGATTAGGTTTAGTAATAGGTACTCTATAAGTTTTCATGCATGCACCTAAACAAAGGAAAAGGAACCAACCTTTAATCTAGAGAGTTTTTCCCATTTTAAAATTCCCACACTTTGGGGAACAACTCAATGTTATGTGAATCACACCAAATGAATCTGCCTTAGAAAAGTAGATCTGACAACTCATTTGGGGGTGCTGTGATTTTGCACTAACAATAGCTTGAGCTTACAATTTTTAGTGACTGGTACAGAGTCTATAGGATCTAAACACTCAAGCTTTTTGTTAGTAATAATATATTGGATGATGGTGTGGATCTTGAGACACTATTCATAGAGTGCCCCACGCATTGATGATAGTCACATCAAAATTTCTCGTTGTAATTTCTACCATTTGGTCATGATGGGTCTAATTCAAGTGGTGGAAGTGTAATAAGATTACTCTCAATAATTTGTTGCAATATAAGATGTGGGGCCATAGGAGATTTAGTAAATGTGCATTGATGTGGTTGTGACTGAAGCTCTTTAATAGTAGTTACCGCATTTATTTTGACTTTTGTGTATGTTAGTTTTGTCGTAGATGGTCTAAATGTTGACTTACTTTGAAAATTTGTAGATGATGATACTTTCTCTTGGTATTTAAGCTTACATAAAGCTAAGAGCTTAGTTTCAAGAAGTTTAAGAGTATGACAAAGTTGATCAAATGAAGGAGAGGTCTCAAAGAGGACACTCTCCTGGAGAGGTGATAAGAGACTCTAAATGAATAAATGTTGAAGCTCATCATCTGCAAGCACATTTGATAGCTTAACTAAGTTATTTTTGTAACGCAAGACATAGTCCACTAGGTGTTCATTATATCCCTATTTGAGTTGTGTGAGTTGGGAATAAGAGATCTTAGAGTCGATATTGATTGATAAGTGAGTGGGGAAAGCATCGGATAGATGCATGAAAGATGTCAATGAATGGACAGGTAGGTCATAGAACCAATGCATCACATAATCATGGAGATTGCAGGGAAAGAGTTTAGCCAAAAGAATTTGATCATTTGCAAATTCAATTCAAGGTACATAGAATGATTTGAGATGCTCTTGTGTGTCACCATGCCCATTAAAAATGGGAATTTTAGGGGTGAAAAAACTAAGTCAAAGCTGATAAATGGAGATGATGGGTGCAAATGTATTATGCAATAATAAGGTGGAATCAAAAGATGGGGATGCATAAGAAGTAACATGTTATAACTAAAGAATTTGTGCTTAGAGGTCCTGATAGAGAGGCTAAGTCTTAAGTGCCAATGAAGGAAACTTGTTGTGTATGAGAGACAAGAGGTGGTATGAAATGATTGGTAGGAGCAGTGATAGAAATGAGAATGGTAGAAATGGGTGGAAGAGTAGAAGTAAGGGGTTAAGTAGAAATGGAAGTAGAGATTATCATAGAAGCATTAAGCTTTGTTAAATTGGTAGCTTCCTCATGAGCAGTATGTAAATGAAATTCTAGATCTTTGGGATGTTTAGCCATATGATCATTAAGGGCCTTAAGATGTGCTTCAGTAAAATCACCATAAGATTGAGCCATGACATGAAAAGAATAATAACCCTATATGGAAGGTGGATTCGAAGGATGGGTTAACCAAAATGATTAAACTAAAATGGAATTATACTAGCCTAATTTGATGTTATAAGAGATATAAATAAATGAAATAAAATGCAGTAAATAGACCCAAGTCAACTAAGCTATGAAATGTAAAACCCTAATGTGTAAAGAGGGTTAAGAAGGCCTTAGTTGATTTGCATATGTCACAGGACTGTGTCACAATGGAGACTTGCTACACATGAGGAGAAAACAACTACATATAGACTCCAACAAATGTAGATCCAAGATGTCTAAGTAGACTGGGCCACTTGGAGAGGGATAGGGGTACCTGGGGTGCCCTGGTCTAAGATCTGGGTGACCTAGTTTGTAGAAATGACCAAGTAACCTCCTCTAAGGTTTTGTCAAATGATCAGTTGCACTCGCTCCCTATCGCGTGAATGTTGTTTAACTTTTCTGGATTTCACTACAAATTAGAGATGGATGAAACACCAGCAAAACCACAAGCAAAGCATCAAAACCCTAAAAAATAAAGATGCATATGAAGGGGTCAGACTATCCTCATCTTCCAAATGGATTGACTTATCACTGAGCGTTACACTACATCTCAGACCCAATGTAGTTCTAGGTGTATGTGTGCATAGATCATGCCCTAGATGCTCTTGTGGCAGTCACACTTTGTGAGTAGAGAGAAATAACTAGATGTACAATGTAAGTAAATGGTGGATGTAATGTACTAAAATCCCCTCCTATGAAGTGCGATGCAGATGAACCATCCTTTGTCCCTAGTGATGGAGCTATATGGATGAAAATGGAGCAATATAATCCTTTGATGGATGCAACCTGAGGTGGAGAGACTAGTGCTTAGTGTTTGGTCCCTCATTATGGTCTCATAACTTTATATTTATATAGTTCTCTTGTTCTAATTTTGTAATTAACCGCAAAAAGGCCAACCACTAAAAATATGAAAAGTTAAAATGGTTAAAAAGTTCCCAAAATGTGATAATAAAGCACAATGAGGATTAGGGCACCCAGAGGGGACCAGGGTGCTTGGGGCACCCTAGTCCTAGCTCAACACCCCAATCAAAGATAGGATGAACACAAAATGAAAATACAAATCGGGCAAGTGCAATGTGAAAGGTCGGAAGTAGCAACAGAAAGAAAAGTAAAATGGCCAAAGACATGGGTTGATTAGTACTCTTTTCACTCAAGAACCATATTAATAGTAGTATGAAACTGGGGACTATATAATTACCCAAAGTGCGTGATTTAGTATCTACAACTAGCACAAGCTATTTGAGAATAATTGAATATTTCAATGTATTTTTTATTGACTCTATAAGACCTCCTAATACACCCCCCTACATCATGAAGGAGTGTGGTGAAATATGATATTTACATTATGAACATAAACCAAATCCTTATACTCCTACAATCAGAATCCCTTGGTGGGAAATATTTTGAGCTCCTTCTCAAATGGAATGTTTTGTGTTTCTTCTTTCTTCTCTTCCATTTCTTCAGGATTTATCCTTATTTTTCTTCATAATATATGAACCAAAATGGCTCAATATTCACTTCATCTTCTATAGTGAAGTCCAAAATGTAGGATTCCATATATTTTTCTTCTTCAAAATTCTTCATGCATGCACATACAAAGTTAAAAACCATAGTTAGATTCAAAAACTTGAGGAATTGTTGCCTCTTCATCAGGATCTTATTAATTTAAGAGCTTTAATAGCTCCATCTCAGCTATTTTTATGACTTCCTTGTCTCCTATGATACTTAAATCTTCTAAATATTGCATGATTTTTTGCCAAATCATCTCTTCTTATGCCATTTCTTAATTCAAAACTGATTTACCTTCAAATGTGTCAGTTGAGACACCTTGTCTTGTTATACTTTAGGTTTCACAATCACTTCAATAGGTGTTTCATCTTTACATTCACCTTTCGTGAACATGTCTAATAGTTCAACTGTTTGTTTATACAAAAAAATCTTCTTTGAAAAATTTACATTTTCACTATCAAATACAATTTTTCAAGGAAACTTTTTTATGACATTGAACCTCTTTAAATGCTTCTTCATCTTCATCTAGCATTTCTCCTTCCTCAAGATATTATATCTCCACCCTAATGGCATGTAAAATTGATCTTATATGTAAGAATGATGTTCTTGCTTCTATTTTGCCACCAATGTCTTGTCTTCTTTAGCATTTTTGGACTTTAAGCCTTCAAATTAGAATTTTCCATCTATCCTTTCACCTGTATATAAACATAAAAAGAAATCATCAAATTTAAACATTTGAGGCTTGTTTGCCTCTATCTTCTTCTCCTTAGGTTGTTTTTCCAATAATTTATTTTTTCTTGTTAACTGGATGATTTCCTTCTACCTTTTTCTTTCTTCAATAATCTCTTTGTGAGGCCATTTTATTGTTTTCTTGATTCTTACAATGAATCTTTGTCTTTTTTTCTCCAAAACTTGTTTTATACATGCCAAGATCAACTTTATCTCAGTTATTTCTCTTTCCACATATATATCTTTGTTCACTACTTTTCTCTCACCTTCTTGTATAAAATTTCTTAAACTAATCCCTTCATCCTTTCTCTTTTGTCTTTCACTCTTTATTTTTTCCTTTAGGCCTCACTAGATCTATCTCCTCTTATAAAATATCTCTTGTTTTCTTTCTCTAGTACCTCACCTAGGTCTTTTTACCCTAGTCTTTTGGAACCCTTCCATCCCTTTGACTTGGAATTATTTTTCTTCTTTAATTGAGCTTCTAATATCTCTATATTCTTACTTATCAACTTCAATAGGGATTTCTAGTCAAAATTTTATTTCATAACTTCAATATTTCAAAGAGCCTTCCTGCCTCTTTGTATTTATGCAATCTAGCAACCTTCAATCACTTCAATATTAGTATGTTATCAGCTAATTTTGACTTCGCAAAATTAATAAACGTAAAATTTTAAAAAAATTCAAAAGTATTTTTTCACTTGATTTCTCGTCCCCATCGTGATTGTATTGTTCTTCTTATCATTCAGTTCTTCATTTCGTCCATTTGGGGAAAAAAACTCCTCCTGCCAAGTCACAAATTGCATTAATAATTAATTAATTAATTAATTAATTACCCTTTATTTGATAAAATCAATTTTAATTATTTTTGGGTTTTTAATTAAATAAATATTAATTTAATGTTTATTAAAACTCAATCGACAAGTTTTCTTTATTACCTAGGGATAATAAACCTCCCGCTTCCAATTGTTGGGGATGCCAAATTGGCTTCCCGTACCCGGATTTCCCCTTTTCCTAGAAAATACTTCTTATGTTCCCACTTGTGGGATTTCTTCTACTAATTACCAATCCAACTGGTTGGCAAATGGGAAAAAAATATCCCGATCTCCCACATGGGGAAATAGGGTGGGGATTGCCAGCCTGCCTTTCCGTTACCGCTAGAAAATGGTTATCTTTTCTCCCATTTTCCCCTTGCAATTAATGCCACTACCCATAGAAAGATGGAATTGGTTATATCAACGGGAAGGGGAAATAGTTATGAGGAAGCTTCTTTAATTACCATAATCATTTCCCCGTGAAAATAGTTGGAAGAAGTTTTGTTCGTACTCCATTTAATTGATTTTATTCATGTTATTGCTAAACTATTTTATTTTTTTGCATTTTGATACATAGAATAACAATCTACTCTAAATGCAAGTTTTGAAAGTAAATTATTCCAACACATTGTTGTCTAAATCAAGCAAATCTCCACGCATTTCAAAGAAGGATAGCAACTCCACAGCAGGGGAGAAGAATATTGTTCACATGTTAAAGGAAGCATTATATACATAGCCAAGCACAAAGGAGACCACGTGGGGATAAGTAGAGAATCCCGCACATTGGGAAGACGATATCTTCCACGCATGTTTTGGAATAAGCAAAAATAGTCAACAAAAAAAGGAAGAAAATTTTCCATGCATGTTTTGGAATGCAGGTCAAGAAGGAAAGAGTCCATGCGTGGGAGAAAATAAAGAGAATAGTAAAAGAAAAGAATTTTTTTTGTTGAGCAAGCCATGTGGGAAAGAAAAGAAGGAAGAAAATTTTCCATGCAATTTTTTAACAGTCCACCACGCATTGATCAGTCATACAATCGAAAAAAGGGAGAATTTCCAACACAAATCCAACAAGAGATTCATCACGCAGGTCAAGGATGAATAATCCAAAGCATGGGAGGTAATACATGTTGGTCCAAAGCCAACCACACACACACAGTTCAGAACACATTCATAGAAATCAATGCCTTGGAAAAGACTAGTCCATGAAGGAGGAAAATTATGTTTTCCACGTATTTCCAAAATAGCGAGTGTAAAGAGTAAGTTTCCATGCATTTGAAAGAGGAAAGAAATAGTTGTTTTGAAGACCTCACATTCAGATATCAAGAATAATCATCCACGCAGCCAGGATAATAAAAATAAGAAAGGTTTTGAATTAAAAAAGAATCCCACATATTTGCATAAATAGAGAGTTCATGTGTTATAGACGGAATAAGAAATTTATGCAGAAATAAAACAATATTCATGTATTTTACTTGATAATAGTTGCATGAAGAGAAGTCGTGGTTCACACATACAAAGGAAAGCTTGCTCACGTACTGTCGAAAGAAAATATTAAAATTGATCCGCACAAAATATTAAAATCGGGAGGTTTTAATTAAAAAATAAATATTCTTGTTATTGTTAGGTTGGGAACTCAATCTTAGTCTCGATATTTTTGATCGTGTAGTATTTAAAACATGTGTTGTAACCCGAGGAGATGAATGTTATTAGTC